>OY744525.1:68153017-68268017 GCA_963556195.1 Sepiola atlantica | reverse complement strand
TCAAAATAAACCCAAATATATTACGCAAACTCCTAATTTCCTGCACCACTGAGGTACCGTTCTATGGTCCTAATGGTAACTTATACACCCAAGTAGATGGCGTTTCAATGGGATCAGCCCTAGGACCATTGTTCCTGAATATTATATGTCTAACCTAGAAATGAAAACTTTTAATATTATCCCTAAACCCTCCATATATGTCCGATACGTTGATGTCATTCTCCTACTGACAAAACACTTATCTAATTTAACTCAAATAAAAAATGCTTTTAAAAATAATTCAACATTAAACTTTACACAAGAAATTAATATCAACAAAAAAATTCCCTTCCTAGATATAGAAATAGAAATGTCTACAGATAAATTTATCACCTATCCGTATAAGAAACCTACTAGTAAAGATTCCAACTTACTTAATTTCAAGAGTGAATGCCCTGATAAATATAAAATGGCTGTCATAAAAAACCTTATCTATCGTGCCAAAAGGAACTCCTCCAATAACGAAATATTTTTTAAAGCACTTGCCGATATTAAACAGACATTAATTAATAATAACTTCCCTAATTATATAGTAGATCAACAAATAAAAAACTCACTAACCGCCATAAATAAAAACACTAACAACAACATTACTAATAATAATATAAACTTGTTCTATTGCAACCAGATGCACTCCAACTATAAAGTAGATGAAAAAAATCATTAAAAATATTATACATAAATATATATCCCCTGTAGATAACGACTTTAAAATTAGATTTATTATTTACTATAAAAGGTTTAAAACTAGCAATTTACTAATAAAAAATAATCCTACCGACAATGGCTTACTAAAGACTAGTAATACTATATACGTGTTCAAATGTCCTATCGGAGAATGTGTCTCTGCCAACAGCACGTATATAGGCATGGCTAGAACCAGTATTTCACGTTGATTAACTTGCCACCTGACCTCCCCTCAAAGCTCCATTTACAAACACCTTACAGCACATAACATCTCCAAAGATAATTTTAGAAATATCTTAACCGGTAGCACATCCATTCTTGCTGTATCATTTTGCGGTATTCGCCTCCCCATAATGGAAGCGTTGTTCATTCAATTAAAAAAGCCCAACATTAACCATGCTCGTTATGAGGGGTGCGAAGGCGTTTTGAAATGCTGTTGAATGATTTTATCTTTTTAATCACATGGAAACGTCCTCTTAAATAAATTCACCAATTTTATTTTGCATTTATCAATCATCCGCCTGAAGACGACCAATGATGGTCGAAAACGTTCGCGTTAAATATGGAGATTTCTTACACTCCATTATTAAAAGCACAAGATCTATCGTCCGACGAATAGAAAAATTGGATCAAAAAAGGAACAAACAGAAGTTGGCACTCCTGTTCAACCAGATATATATATATATATATATATATATATATGTATATATATGTATATATATATATATATATATATATATATATGCATATATATATATACGTATATATATATATATATGTATATATATATACGTATATATATATATATATATATATGTATATATATACGTATATATATATATATGTATATATATATATATGTATATATATACGTATATATATATATATGTATATATATATATACGTATATATATATATGTATATATATATACGTATATATATATATATATATATATATATATATATATATATATGTATATATATATAAAGAGGTGTACTAAAAGCGAACTTTTAGGAAAGGTAAAACTCTATTGTGAAGAGTATACAGCTCAATATCCAGGATAGAGCAGGTAGAAATGAAGAAGAATGGAAAGGAATTAGAGAAAGCAAAAGCCAAGGAAAATTTAACTTGAATAAATTGCCTTTTTGCGGAATATACCTTGCTTTGAACTTTTGAATTGAATTTTGATTTGGCTTTTGCTTTCTCTAATTCCTTTCCATTCTTCTTCATGTATATATATATATGTATGTATATATATATATATATATATATATATATATATATATATATATATATATATATATATATATGTATATATACGTATATATAGATAGATAGAGAGAGAGAGAGAGAGATGGATACATATCTCTCTCTCTCTATATATATATATATATATCTCTCTCTCTCTCTCTCTCTCTCTCTCTCTATATATATATATATATATATATATATATATATATATATATATATATATGAAAATTATAACTAAAAGGTAAACTTTTAGAGAGTTGGACCTATTGTGAATAAGGAAAGCTCAATATACTGGATAGAGCAAAAATATGGTAAGTCAATGAAAATTGATCAGACCTACAAATGGAAGCAAATCAAAATCTACAGTTGTTCAAAACAAGGAGCAGTTTAGTTAATAAAAAACATTTATTTTTCTTCTCTTTCATTCCTTAAACCAGGCTTTTCAAAGCCTGTATATATGGGCATACACATATAATCACATGTATAATTCATAAGTAATTGTCAATTGTATCCTTAGTATCGCTCGCACTGAGGATTGAACCTTTAACCTCCAAAAGAGGGTCACTTAGAATTGAATTTTACTTAGTACTTTCTCCGTTACATCACAACAGAAAGATTCCCGAGTTCGACAAGATACACCTGAAGAAGGTCGGGTGTTCCATCGGTCGAAACGTTGTGAGAATACCACCCAAGATGAGAACAGTAAACCTTATAATCTAAATGATACAAATTATCAATCCTCATCTCATATTAACAAAATTAGTTATAGTTTTATAACAACTCGGTTAAATTAATAATTTAATGAACAAACGATAACGTTATAATTAAATTTAATTTTCAAAATCCTATTTAAAAAAAAAAAATAAATGAAACTTAATACTTAATAGTATAGTTTCAGAATTTTTAAGATGAGAATTAATAATTTGGATTATTCAGACTACTATTCTCGTCTTGGTTGTTATTTTCACAACGTTTTGGTCGATGTCACCTCCGACCTTCTTCAGGCTAATCTTTATGTCGAACTAGGGAATCTTTATATTAAATTCAGGAACTTCTGAATCCTTTATTTAATCCAAGGTGGTAGATTGTTCTCGTTCTGTCAACTATACCTAATTCCGGAACAGATACTACACTTTGATCCTGGCCAAAAGGCCGAGGGTTCAATTTATTTACCTCCCCAGGAGGTTAGGCACAAGGCCAGTTTTATCTTACTCCCACAAGGTAAGATGGGACCCAAGGTCGGGTCGGGAAAGTGGGACTTGAAAAGTCAGCGCCAGAAAAGTGAGCACTCTGGCCATTAAGAATTGCCTGGGCAGCCCCGTCGGCATTCCCCGGTAGGGGCGCCTCAGGCAGTAAGCAATAAACTTACTCCTCCCGAAAGAGGGGAGGCAAAGCCTGGGAGGGTGGACCGCCTAGAACTGCACAGGACAAACCCATAGACCGGCGTAAATCAAGCCCCGAAGGCCAAGACAATACCAGTCTATGGGATGTAGTATCCATCGGAACAGATACTACACTTTGATCCCGGCCAAAAGGCGCAAAACTCAGCTGGTATGACAACTAGCGAATCAGTTGATAAGACTTTTGTTGTTTTCGCTTTCTGGCTGGGAGCAAAGTGTAGTATATGTTATGGTCTACAAAATATGTTCACTCGGGTATGATTCTTCATACCTTAGCGAACCATCTTCGATGTTTACTTTTCGTATAACCCTTCCAGTGGTTTTTCTTCTTTTAATAATCTCTTTCAATCGGAATAATTGCTATTTTAATTATGTCGTTCATCGAGCTGATTTGACTGTTGCTACATATTGACACACACTTAGTCACATAAACACACACACATATGCTCAAATATTGTGTGTGCTTTTCACATGTACACAGACTCTCAATACAGCCGTGTGTTGGGGGTATTATGTATGTGTACTAAAAAATAAAAACTCTGAAAACTTTGTTAACTAAGTCTTTTTTTTAAGACCAAAATCACTCAAGGATAAGAGTTATTAAATGATGACGAATAATATAAAAGGATTGAAAATCTTTATACACTACCCACTACAAACAACATCTAGCTCAGAAAACAGCAATTCTAACCCATTTGTCAGAAAGATTGCTTGTGAAATATGAGGACAAAATGACCAAATAGGAGGAAGTGACAGGTCTTTTTTCTGAACCGCAGACGACAGCAGTCTTGTTTGAGACAGCTTCTCCCCTCTCCCATGATGGATGGGTTGGGGAAAACCAATAGGGTATTATGGGGTATTATGTACACTGGAAAATAAAAATTAAAACCTAGAAAGCATTGTTAAAAATCAAATGATCATGTGCTGTGTTTATTAATAACTTTTATAACCGCTGTTATGAAAAAAAAGAAAGAAAAAGAAGACAACAACCAACAACGAGGAGGGGATAAAGAGAGAGAGAAAGAGAGAGAGAGAGAGAGAAAGAGAGAGAGAAAGAGAGAGAGACGGGTGGATTAGAGTGTGATAGAGCAGTTTAAAAGAAAGATCTTACACATTTTTAAACTTGTCTATTTTGTTGTCCATGTGAACACTGTGATACTATGGACCAAGAACCAAGACTCCAGAGAATGTGAGGGAAATGATTCACAAAAAGGAAAAGGGATTGGAAGTGAGATAAGTGGACAGTGAATAGGGAGACTGTCGAAATCTATTGAACCTCCACAGACGGGTGGCATCCTAGCCACTGTTGGTCAGTTTATGGGTGCTCAGATAGCGATGGACTAAGAAGAGATGAATGTAGTCGTTTTTGGTGACCAGTGGAAAGTGACTGAGAAGGTGACCGGACATCTGGCATTTCCGGTCAAAGATGAATAAATTGAGGAGACAGAGCAGACGAGAGGATATGGCGGTCAGAGATTGGAGTCAGCATTCGGCAAAGATCAGATGGGGTAGGCCTAAGGAGTCAATCAGTTTGGCTTGGTGTTGGACAAAGAAAATTGTCACTGAGGCCGACACGGCCGGAACAACTATCAACAGCGTTTGAGGGTCCTTTTCCGCAACGATGGTATAACACACACATACACACCCAGAGCACAACTGACTTATACCAACAACTTGTCTGTTTGTATTTTTATTGTGTGAATCTGTGTCGATTTTGTTTTTGTATACAACTAGTAAACCAGCGCTTGTGCCCTCGTTGACAGTACGAGAGATGACACGGCCATAACGAGAACAAGAAGAAGATGAACAGAAAACTGTGGCACAAACGTTTGAGGGTTGACGATCGTTGGGGACAACATATGATCTTACACACCGGCTAACCATGCTAGTCATAAATAAAGGCTTCTAAGTATAATTATTAGACTTAGCTACTGTTTAAGAGAGATGGAGAAAAATTATAAGTTATTATCTATAACTAAAAAAGTCTGATTTTCATAAATAAATGCATGTAGAGATTATTGTTAGACTGCGTTAGTGTTCAGGAGAGATGGAGAAATATTATCGGTTCTTTTGGCCATCCGTAACTATGAATATTTGATCTTCATAAATAAATCCCTGTATCAGAGTCATATCATTACATAATAATAAGAGAACATTCATGATTAATAATATAACACGGATACATGATGGAAGTAATGCGTGCAGGAAAGCATTTTTTGTGTGCAAATTCCTCAGGGAACGGCCATTGTCGATATGACCGTAACACCTCTGACATTTGCAAGGTGATTCCAGTTTCAAATTTCCTGACTTTTGGAAGCTGATTGCTGACCTTGGTTATCAAACTAAGGCTAAAGGTTAACCGGCCACTTTGTGACCCTGCCTATGACCCTGTCGATAACGAAACCATTAGACCAGAAACAATCAAATTATCACTTATAAGGTGTGAATGCGCCCATAGGAGCCGAGGTGCCCAAAGACAATCACCAGGGCTCATTTTGGTATGAAAGTCGCACACAGACACGCATACATATACACATGCACATATATTCAAATACAAACACACGTGAGCACTCATATCTGCATATAAAAGAATACATAGATGCACACACATTCAGAGATATGCACATACACACATAATAGACTCCAATACACAAACATTCATGGACATATGTATATACACACAGACACATACATACAAATACATTTACATGACAGACAAATAAATACAAATCCAGACAGACATGTAAATACACGCCCACAAAAACTTGGACATGCATACATCCACATATACAAATACGTACATACATACAAATATATGCAACATACATCTGCACATACAAGTTCACATGCACAAATACATAGACACATACAGATATGCACACATACATGAACAGATGTAACATGCATTTGCACACATCTGCACAAAATACCATGACACATGCAGAAATACATTCATATACATACATGCACCCCTGCATATATACAAATATGTGCACACATAAAATATATGCACACACACACTTGCCAGATTCATAAATACATGAGTATACACAAATACCTGTACATACACAAACACACACAAATACAAATACATACAGATACACATATACATAAACGTACATACAAATAAAATGACACACACACCTACACACACCTACACAAAATCACAAATGACTCATATATATATACACATACACATGCATGCACACCTACAAATATATACAAATGTACACACCTGCTCATGCATAAAAAGATACACATGCACACCTGCACACATATTCAAATAATACTTATATATATATACATACAAATACACAAAGCTGTGCATACGAACATGCACACATAAAATAATATACATACATACATACATACATAGATACATACATACAAATACAAACATAGGGATAGCCATATGTACCTATAAGCATGCATGGACATACATACAAATACACTTGCACACACTCACATGCACAAATAGCCGAAAGTCCAACATTCAAACTCCTTAGTCTAAATTAGGTGACACTTATCTGACCTTGACTAGAGATTGACATCCGAGCTTCAACAATATACACTAACGGTTTATTTAAAATATTATTTTAAATCTGATTATGTGACCCTTTTAGTTTTGAATCTTGTGTTTTCCTTTTTTTCTTCAATATGATTACACCACGCTCTATTCTAGACATGTGGAAAAAATGAACCCACACATTTCGAAGGCAATGGCTGAATCCTTAGAAAATGACCTCTAGTCTGTAGTGGACTAGGGACATAAATAGATGGTAATATTTAATGCTACTAAGACAAAGCTGCTTTCCTTTAACAATTATAAGAAACCTTTACAACCACTGATTGTCATCGCAAATAACACCCTACCTGAGAGTCGATCATTCAAACTCCTTGGCCTAACATTCACAGGTAAAATGAATTGGAATAAATACATAGAAGAAACTGCCAAAGCTGCTGCAAGAAAAGTAGGCTCCCTATACCATGCTAGAAAACTTCTCTATCTATAAAAAAACTATCTCTACAAAGCCACCATCCGTCCATGCATGGAGTCTTGTTGTCACATTTGGGGTGGTGAACCAACCACTGATCTTTCTCTCTTGGACAGGTTCCCAAAAAAGTGTCTAATCTAATAAGTCCCACATTGTCTACCAAGCTCCAGTCCCTGTCCCATCGCCACAATGTTGCATCCTTGTGCTTCTTTTACAAGTGCTTGAATGGAATGTGCTCTGATGAGCCTGCTGCTTTGGTGCCCCTTTGACGTAAATAGACCTGACCAACTCGGCAATCAGCAAAACCCCACCCCTTCCACTGTAGAGATCCCCAGATGCCGGAAGGCTTTCTACTCTAATAGCTTATTTTCTCTAACTGCTAGCCTTTGGCATTTCCTATCTGCTCCTTGCTTCCCTTACAGTACTAACATGCAGATATTTAAATGCAATGTGAACAAACATATCACTGCACAACTTACCACTTAGGATGCCCTGATGGATATGACCCCTAGTTCACAGTCAGTGGCAATTGTGCCTTGTTTCGCATGAATAAAAGCAAATTAAAAAAAAAAATGTATTGAGCTTGTTTTTTTGTAATTGAAATTCAATCCCTTCCAGAATCATTTTGATCTATATAAATTAAATTTATATTGATTATATATAAGATTAAAATCAAGATTAAATAAGTACACACACACATAAGTGGAGAGAGAGAAGGAAAGTCACCTCATTTTTATTTGAATGAAAAAAAAAAGGGGGGGGGGGGGCGGAGACATAATTTCAGAGTGTCTTCTCGTCTGACATTTTTACCGGAAATTTTGTGCATTTGTCCTTTTCTTGATCAACCTGCACATAAAATATTCATGACATTTGACATGCATTATAAATGTCATCGTCAATTCTCTTGATATAGCTGTCAACTGCTTTTATGTATGATGAGAGCTGCTTTCGTGGACACTGTTCGAGCCTTTCTACTTCTATTTTTTGCTCTATCACCCCAATAAATATATGTTGGACTTTTTAAATTTCATTTTTTCTGAAACCATTGATGGAAATATGGATATAACTTCAGGTTAACCATACCAATACGAGAGTCTGCAGTGGGGTGCAGGGGTTGGGCAGTAGCCCCAGCCATCCAATTAGAGAGGAAAATTAGATAGTGAGTTTGAAATTTAGGCTGCGATAAATACACTTTTGGGGGTTCACCGCACTACAGAGGCAATGGGGAGTCCTTTATTCCTTTAACATGGTGTATCCTTTCCAGTCGTAGAAAACGGTGCCCTCCTCCCATATGCATTCACATCACGTACGTGGAGCATCCATCAAAAGCAACAAGCAGATGTGTTTGTTTGTTCATGCGTTTCCCCAAGTCATAACTCATCATTTCTTCAGATAAGTTCTTTTACCTACTCATGCCAGTGAATAGCTCTAGAGCACGTTCGACTACGTTTTACTACTAAGTGTTTTGGTGACATAATTTTGGGAGAGAACTTAATAAATTTGGTTGATTTATATTTAAATCAGAATAAAGTGCTTATTTCATGTTTCACCTGTGTTCATATATTCAAACTATCTCATAATATTTTTAGTACTAGGACTTATACTTGGGTCTTTGGAGCATAGAATCAAGGAGTTGGCCCCGGACATCACCAGATCTCTGCAGACCACTGTCTGTCTGTTTGTCTGTCTGTCTGTTGGCTTTCATGGCACGTCAACCCTTGTTACGTCATTTTATGTTGAATCGCACACATCTTTTCTAGATTAATTTGTTTTGTAGCCATATAGTCGTGCATGCACCCTCAACAAAATTAAACTTGTGTAACATATTGAAAGACAAAAACATTACCTGCTAAAAAGTATGCCCAACTTGCTCCTTTGCCTATTCTTTCCTTCCCAGGTAGAATTACGCTTCCCAAGGTGAACAAAATAATTTTTTTCAAAAAAAGAAACTTAACGAGAGTAGAAAGTGGACCTTGGGTTTACTTTCAGCAGCTTTGTAACTCTCGCTTCCCTTATTTTGTTCTTTTAGTCCTCACATTCCATGAGCGATGTTTCTGCCAAAGGGGGAATATTTGCTGTTTTCTGGGTCGGAATCTATCCATCTAACACTTATTGTTGGCTAGTTTTTGACCTTGAAGTAGTATTTTTTTAGCTCCTTACATCAAGTGGCTTCATTCATTGTCTGGAGCGATTTTCATAAAAAAAATTTTTTTCAGTCGACGGATAATCTGTCTCCTGTTCTGAACACATCTCCTTTTACTGTCCAGATTTAATCTTCCTCTTAGGTCATCAGATCTAAGCCTATCTTTAAGACTCACATTACGCACCCATCGTATCATTCTCATATCATTTTCTCCATGCAACACATGGCTAGGTTTCGCTTCCATACATCATTACACTGTATACACATGACTGATACACTCTTCTCTTGGTCGACAGTGGTAACACTTAATTAATTTCTCGACAGTGTAGGGAGATGTGTGCAGAACAGAAGACTTTGATGGCTTGGCCACGTTGAAAGAATGGATAAGAGTTTATGGGTTAGTAGATGTAGAACAGTTGAGGTAGCAAGTTCAGTTATCAGAGGAAGACCAAGGAAAACATGGGAAGAAGTGATAAAAATGGACTTAAGAGAAAGAAGGATAAATAAAGACCTTCCCAGAGATAGGTTAGTTTGAAAGTCAATTTGTAAAAGCTGTCCAATGCATGCCAGCATGTAAAACGGGTGTTAAACCGAATATGATAATGATGATTTTTTTTTATTTTATGGAAATCGCTCCAGACAAGGCATGAAGCCACTTGATGTAAGGCGCTAACAAGAACAAATATGCTTATCGCAAAGACAGGAGATGCCTATTGGCTTTAGTCTTGAAAAGAACAAGGTTATAGGTATGGGGGAAAACATGATCGTCATCATTTAGCTTAAAATTTTCTGCTAATATTTTATTTTAATATTTTATTATTTTCTAAAATATCATTTTTCTACATTTTATTTTCATTTTCATTTTCACATATTTAAAATTCATATGGCAATGCCATTTCTAACCAGACGAACCAATACTTCACTTATTCCCTTACAAAAAAACACATTTTGTTATCAAATCGTTTGTTTGTATCTTCTAAAGAATCCCTTGAAAATCAGTCTCCTGTGGAAAATCAACTTATTTCTCTTTGTATCTTTGCTGCTCAAGCATGAGTAATGTCTTTGTTGCAGATTTATTGATTTCTCCTGGCAAAACATTGCCGAAATATTCTTCTATCTCTCCTCCTCCTCCACTGGTTTCATCTCTTTGTCTTTGGACCAAAGTGTCTTGAATATATCCAAAATGAACGGTTTCAGGACATGTTAAAATTAAACCTGCGGCAAGAACCATTGCTCTGTTGAGTGCATGACCCACCCAATGGCTGACATACTCTGAAAAATGTGCACCAGCAAAGTTACTTTGCCTGAATTTTGAATTATAATAAAATTTGATTCGCACCTTATTTCATTATTTCATTTTATATTATGCTATTAATGATCTATCCAGTATATTGAGCTTCAGTCTTTATCGGGATGCTTTACTAATTAAAAGATATTAGTTGCCTCTTAAATCTTTTGTTGGATTAACTTCATATATATATATATATATATATATATATATATATATATATATATATATATATATATATATGGGCTAAGGTACACGATAATTCATGAAAATGAAATGCTGTGGTTGACAAAATGTGTGAAAAATGACAAACGGAAAACAGTTAAAGTGCGGAAGAAAAACAAAAATATATATAAATTTCAAAAAAATAGAAAATAAGGGTTAAGTTTGAGAGAGATGTATTAAAATGATTTGGTTGCTAATCAAATCATTGTAATACATCTTCATTTTTATGAATTATCGTGTACCTTACCCCATATATACATATATATATATATATATATATATATATACATATATATATACATATATATAGACTGCCAATTTAAGATTTTTATTGCTCTTTAAAACCTAATGTGTGACAAATTAGCAGACCTATCTCTGATTCATTCAGATTAATCTTTGGTTTCTTGCTTTCTGTGTATCAATTTCATGCCCACTCCTATTTGTTGTTTGTTTATCCTGGCCAGTTCCTCTGTCTTCTTCCCTCTTATCGCCTCCTACCCCCTCCCCCACCGCCGCCCCAATACTAGCTCAGTAGGTGTGAAAGTGAAAAAGAAAATAAATAAAAATATAAAAAGAAGAATAAGAAACAAAGAAAAATGTGTCACCCACTTGTCATAGTTCACCGTCACTTAAAGTCTTCTCATATGGTCCAATCAGATCATCCTTTTCTCATCCCATGTGTGTGCCTTCAAAATAAGATTATTTCCAAATCTTCACTTTTTCTGAAGACGTTCACCAACACGAATGAAACCGGTCACATCTCTTGTTTTTGTTTTTCTCCTGCACTTTAACCTGTTTTCCGTTTGTCATTTTTCACACACATACATATATATATATATATATACACATCTAATAAATATTATAAGGTGATATATATTGTGCATAGATTTTCAGTACATACTTCAACAGTGCTCAATAGTAAAGTATGAAAATATATTTATGCCAATGAAGCAACACATAGGTGGTGTGGTGGTATATGCCACAGGTTTCTGTGATGTGTAAAGTGGAATTGCTGAGAGCTTTAATAAAAGCTTTTGTACAAGTTTTGTTCATTCCTCCACTTCTAGACTTCCTTATAATAGTTTTGCTTATAGTCATTCTATTCTTTACATTATAAACAGTCTTTATGGTCACTCAAACCATTCTTGAAATCTCCTTTGGTGTGACGAGTGCATTCAACAAATTACACACTCTTTGACTTTTGCTTTTCTGATTACTCATGTGGGCAAAGGTTTCTGAAAAGTTAAAGATAATAGTGTTAGGTATGATTATGACATCAAAATATGCTAGGTTTAAAAAACAATTGACTTAGTGTATGCTAAGAAAAAATAAATTAATGTTCGTTGTAAATTTTGCTTCCCCACCCTGTATATAAATAGTTTTAAGTAAGTGAAATCGTAAGCTGCCATTAGCGGTAATGCAAAGCTCTTTGTAAAAACTAATAGAGCACACTTCGACAGCTGATTTTGTTCATACAAACAGTTTGATTTCTCTTCCTCGTTTGTGCCTATAGTTCAGTAGATAGAAGCTCGGACTGTGTAAAAAAAAAATACCGATTGGGTTTCAATCTCAGCTTGAAGCACTTGCATATCTCATCACACTGAAGTGCTGTGGTAGAGCGAAACAGACCGCCTGTGGATGACTATATATATGCCCCCTACCCTTTAGAATTGAGAACTGTGGTAAGTAATATCACCAGCTGCCGTTAGTGATAATGCAAAGCGTTTGGTAGAAAACGAATAGAGCACTCTATATGTTGTTGATATAAACAGTAAGATTTCCCTTCCTCGTTTGTGATATGGCACAGTGGATAGAAACACGGACTGTCAAAAAAAGCAAAAAAACAAAACAAAAAAGAACAGCATCGACAGTGAATATTTTTTCATCTGAAAAGATTGTTACAATGGAGGATTTTTTCTTGAATCATGTAATAATTTTATTGCACATTTCCAAACGTTTTCCTTCATAGCTGTTATGAAGTGTTTTGGTGTTCTTGTGTAAGATTTTAACTTCGAATCATATTTTACTGCATTTCTAATGGTCTTGTAATGCTCAAGTTCAATTGCCATTTTTTTCATGGATTTCGTTGGATCCTTTAGGATTTGGGATTTGAGAGATTTAATAAAAGCTTTGGTACGTATTTTGTTGATTCTTCTCCTTTCAGATTTCCTCATAATGGTTTTGCTCATAGTAATTCTATTCTTTACATTATAAACAGTCTTTATCGACACTTTGACTCTTTCTTGAAATCTCTTTTGGTGTGACGAGTGCATTCAGCAAATCACATACTCTTTAACGTTTGCTTACCTGATTAATCATATGGGCAAAAGTTTCTGAAAAGTTTAGGATAATAGTGTTAGGTATGATTATGACATCAAAATATACTAGGTTTAATGAATATATCGTAAATATAATATATATCCTCTATCTGTATAAGAGTTAGATATGTCCTAAGCTGGAGTACTGTTGCCACATGTGGGGAGGTGCCGCTCAGAGCATTTTTTCCTGCCTTGACAGAGTAAAAATTCGACTTTAAAATCTAGTGGAAATGTCCTCTTCTCTACAGTCCCTTTCTCACAGAACAGATGTTGCTAATCTTTCTCTCCTCTATCGTTATTTTTTTGTAGGTGCTCGACTGAGCTCCAATCTCTGGCCCCCTCTCTGTAAAACATTCACAGCAAAAATTTATTTAGTCTCAGCCACTGTAAATAATGTTCCTTTCTTCCTCTGTGTACCTAACATTAAATGGAACTTTCATGAACAAAGTTTCTTTCCAAGAACTATCTGTCTGTGGAAACACAGCTGATTACAACATGGTCATTTTCAAGTCCAATGTTAGCAAATTCTTGTCGAGCCGTTCTTTTAAATAATCAAATTCTGACCAGTTTCACCCACCGTTTCCAATCCAATGAAGGTGTTGTCTCATTGTCCACCTGACAAACTCATTAACCCTTATCCTCGAATGGCTTTGGGCCTGGATAAATGGTGACTCATCATACGTTATCTTGTTGGATTTTCAAAATCAGACCTAAATAGTAATCCGTTTGACATATCGATACTCGATTTGGACCAGCCTATTTTTATTTTTTCCATTTGCATCAATATATTTTATTCTGCTTTAGTTTTTTTTTCTGAAAATATTTATTCTGGCTAAGAAAACTAATATATATAGTAAGTTATGAAAATATATTCATGGCAATTAAGCTACACAAAGGCTTCCGCGTTTCATCCTCGTAGGCAATTGTCAGGCTAAAATGCATGGAATTTGTGTTACCGGGTGTTTTTATGTATACACATGGTGTTTAGTCTAGCTAGCTAACCAATCAGATTCATTGTTATTCCCTACTCTGGGTTAATGTTTTCATTAGCCAATGGCAGGGCTTCTCCCAAACAAAGGTTTGATTGACTTTTACTTTCTCTTCGTTTGTTCTGTTATGTATAGAGGAGATGCACCCTTCTGTGAATGTGTTGAATTAATAGGGGACCTTATTTTAACAGTGCGTGCTTGGGAGTACATATATATAGTGTATTTAGACGGAAGTGTATATATAGAGTTTTGTACATTTTAGGTAAAACACTTTCAAAAAATTATTTTATATTTTTGGCAAGGCAATTTTGAAAAATTGCCTCCATTTTAGACAAGGCAATTTTAGCTGAATATTCCATTTTTCGTTTATTAGTGCTGCTCGTAATTTTAAAAATCAGTTGGTCGAAATAAAGCATCGTTATTCTCCAGCACCGATTGATTAAAATTTATTAGTAAAATTCAACTCATCGAAAAGAATACGGAAAACCAAACCACAGACAAAAATAAACGAGAGAGACATGAGAAAAGAAAAGGAAGAAAAATCATCAAACAGTTGTTTTAAAAATAAAGAGAATTTGAAGTAGAAGTAATTAGGAAAAGCAAATAAAAACGAAGATATTTTCTTGACATTTTCATTTTCTACTTAATTGGTTCGGATGGCAGGATGACACGGAATATTTCATTAATGTGGACATGACTTATGAGAATATTAGTTAATCAATTTCGTTTTCTTGATTTTTTTTCTTCTTGTTTCTTCTTCATTTGTCTTACTACTTCGTTGCTTTATTTCTTTCCCTGTCCATTAACTTTGTTTTTTTTTTCTTTAAATTTTGTTTTTGAAACTCTTCAATTCTGTCATTGTGAATTTTTCAACAGACACGACTCGGACTAAACTAACACGGCTATTTGGTTAAATGATTGCCAAAGTAATCGCCTGATTAATTTTACAGACTCTTCAACGTTTCCAGTTATAAAAATAGTCTAGATTTATTCTGTGTTTTTACAGAAGTCTGGGTTCATACCTTTAACAAGATTATTCATGCATAAGCGAACATAATAGACTTGACTGGATTTGAACCAGTTTTGTTGAGTTCAAATTCTGTTGGGTCCATTACGGAGATGGAGTATGATAGGTTATGAATATTTTGAACAGATTCCACCGTGAACCAAAATAAATAAATGAAAACTTTATAATAGATTAGCTGTCCCTACCCGGCGTTGTCCAGGAATCTTTTGGTTGACCCCAAAAATTATTTTAAAAAAAAAAGGTTCAATTGTAATATACTTCAAATCCTGTCGGGTCTATTATGAAGATGGGGTAGGATAAGTTATGAATATTTTTAACCAATTGCCTGAAATCCCTCAAAATAAACAAATAAATGAAAGATTTAGAATAGTTTAGTTGTCTCTACTCTGCCTGGGAATCTTTTGGTTAACCCAAAAGATTCTTTTAAAAAGATCTAATAGTATTATTGGATCGTTGGAATACCTGTTATTTCACACAAATTGATTGATGGCATCATTGCCACCAGTGATTAAAATATTTAAGTTACTTTTTTATCTGATTTATTAGAAAACTTGAGACTACAACGAGACAGTGAAGATGAACAACAACGTCACACACGTGGGTGTAGAATCTTACCTGTCCTCTGTAGTATGTTAAAATGTAACAATACGGTGAACCAATGCTTTGAGTTCGGCAGCTAATTCAGCCGGTATGTCCTCAAATAAACAGCTGGAGTTTTGTGGTGTAGATGACATGTAACAGTAGTACAATCAAACAATGAAGATGAACAATGTCACACACATGTGTGTACAGTCTTATCTGTCCTCTGTACTGTTATTGAACATAATCCCTGTTGTGAAGTGGTGTGTAGTGGTGACACCCAAATATGAAGAAATAAATGGATGAAAACGATTCTACGGTGATCTACAATTTTACAACTGAAAGAATTACTATGAATGAGGAGGATTTAATTGCCCATCACTAAACCGATTTCGGTAGCATTCTCCAATTTGAATTTTCCTGTTTGTTATGTTGTCTGGTCTATGCAGGGGAAGATAAGCCTGGCAAATCAAATATACTTCAAAATGTTTCTTGGCAAGGGAGAAAACTTTGGGGTAAAATAGAGTTTTCTCCCTTTAAATATAGCAATATTTAAAAGTATTATAGGTGGCAAATTTATCTACCTAAAAATTCTATTATCAAGATGGAGCAATACGATGCTCCGATTCTTTGATTCCAACAGATAATCTGGATGGTGGTTCATCACATAAACAGCTGAAGTTTTGTGGTATAGATGACACATAACAGTAGTACAATAAGATAATGAAGATAAATAACAATGTCACATACATAACCTTTGTACTATGTTGAAATGTAGCATATTCTTTGACTCCTATTCATTTAACATCACTTTCCCTTGTTCAGGGGTCAGACGTTTTCTTATATTACGCAAGCTCACTCTCCAGATCTCATGGTTCAGCAGGTCAGCAGTCTTCAAATTCCACTCTGTGCAGTCTTGTTTAATGACTTGCTTCCAAGTTTTCCTTGCCCGGCCAACCTTCTTGCAATTTAAGACATCAATGCTTCCGTTTCATTATTAAGACTTGTCGTACTATTGAGATTGTTATCTCAATAATAATCTATTTGGAATATTGTATTCTTTTTTTCTTTTATTCATTTAATGTCACTTTTCCCTTGTTCAGGGGTAAGACATTTTCTGATATTATACAAGCCCATTCTCTAGTTTTCACGGTTCAGCGGGTCAACTGTTTCAGATTCTACACTGTGCGGTCTTGTCTAATAAATTGCCTCCAAGTTTTCCTTGTTCGATCGACCTTCCTATGATTTAAGTCATCCATACTTCTACAGTGGTTTATCCAGGGGGGTGAACGCTCCACATGACCATACCAGTGTAACTGATTCATCCTGTTTGTACATTAGTGACTTTTTTCATTATCAGTACCGGAAGAAGGACAAAGAAAACAGCTACCAAAACATTGTGAACATAACTAGAATGAGGATAACAGTCCAAAACACGTAAACAATATCGTTGTATACAAGAATTAAATAATGAAGTGTATTTTAGATTATTGGCTGCACATGTGGATTTGAGTGACATGTGGGATCATGGAGGTCAAGTGATTGTCTGAAAAGTATGAGAATGAAGTTTGGTATTTCATGGTTTGTCACATGATTCTGATTTTTCAATTTAGGTTCAAAATTGACATTTTTAGAAACACTGTCAGTGACCAATGCATCATTGAGTGTTTGCATATAGACAACCGTGCAGGGATGGGGAAAAATGTGTCTCATCTTGGTGGCGATGATGGAGTAGGGGGAGAGGAAGCTATGAGGAAAAAGTTCCTGCGTGGTAATGTAAAGGTGACACCTCTGACACCTGGATGGCCATATGACAAAGAAAAGAAAGCAAAGAAATAAAATAATGGTACAAATCGTTTTTACCATTTCTTCCCAATTATACAGCAAATGCTTTATTTCAGTCGAGCCATGTAACATCAATGCATTTGCAGCTTGGGCTTGTCATATGACTGCTTGCTGACATTTAATCTGGAGTTATTTTATTTGGTAATAATTTATTAACCATACTGTTATGAAGTGGATTTGCGAGTGGTAAGACAAACATGAAGAAATAATTGGATGAAAACAATTCTATGTAGATCAACAATAATAATAGTTTATTTAACAAGTTACAACTGAAATAATTACTTTGAAATGAGAAATTATTTAATTGTCTGTCGCTGAGGAAACCTCCAGGGAATGTTTTCCATTTGTTGTCCTCTTATCATCTGGTCAAAATGCATAGGTAGATAACTCTGCTTCGAAATCTCTTTGGTACAAGGTAGATAACTGTTGGGTACAAAGTTATCTCCCTTTTAAATTAAAAAATATTTGAAAGTATTATTATTTTCTAGATAGAATTTGTTATTCATCTAACACATACCTAGCAAAGACACCTGGGCATTGCCCGGTAGCCATAACTTAAATCTGGAATGTTGAGGAAGCTTTTCATCAGCTATTTCGGTTGATGGAGGCTCTGTTTTATCCACATCTTTCTCGTTGGCCAGGTATAAATGTCATAAAGGCTGTGTTGTCATCCACCTCATATGAATGGCATGTTAATTGTCTGCTCAGGGTGGGTAACTTGACAGTATTTTTAAATAAGTTTCATTCATCTAAAACTAACTATAAAACAGAACATTGGAATAGTCCATTATAAACAATAGGGAATATCACCACAAGTATTAGTACTATTTTACACATAGCTGGAGAAGAAAAGGGAGTGGGGGAGATATAGCGAATAATTTTGTCTTTGTATTAAAAAAAATTAAACTGACTTTGCAAACTCACTTTTCCTAATTAAAACAATCTAACCAAAGCTCAATGGGTAACCTCAATGGGTCACATTTTTTCTTGTATATATATTTCTATCTCACTTTTTTTCTTATCTTTCCGTTTTTTGCTGGAGATGGGGCATCCCACCGGATGCCAGACATTCACCGGCTATTTCAGACACTCCAGCCTAGAGATCTTTTTAAGATTCTAACCGTTCCCTTATCTCTATCTCTATCTCTATATTTGTGTCTGTGTGTACAGGGAAATCTCCTAAACTAATAAACAGATCATTATGAATTTTGGAATGTATATTCTAAAAAATACGGTGAGTAACATGGGCATATTATTTTTTTTGTAAATGTTTAACATTTAGGGGATGCATATTCATATTTATATATAAAGTGTTTTTTTTTTTCATTCTATTCTTTTTATAAACCGATCATTATGAAGTTTTTTTTATTAACCGATTATTTTTGAATATATATCTTGGCAACCCAGTGAGTACCATGGGCACATAATTTTTTTTGTAAACTTTACCATTTATGAGATGCGCCCACTCAAACTCGCACCCATTGTCAAAATTTTTTTAAAAATAAGTTAGATACAAAACATTTAATAGAGTAAAAAATTGCTCTACATCAAATTTTGAGTTATATTAAATAATATATTTTAAAAACGAGTTGTGCGCGCACGTGAGGGTCAGTAATATGTATGCTTGGTAAAATCATTAATTATTGAACTTTTCATTATGTATTATGGAATATAGATTTTAGGCAACAGGATGTGTAACGTGGACACAATCTTTTTTTAAACTATACCATTTAAGGTGTGTCACCGAAACAATATCCCACAAAGAAAGAAAAACATTAAAATTTAAAACTAATGCTATATTTATTGCTTATGGGTATCTAACTATTATACAGGGTGATTCATAAGTCACTTAGCTATTTATTTTTGAAATTCTAAAGTTAAAAAATACGGTAATACAAAACAGAAAGTTTATTCAACAAATTCATTTATTGGAGTTCTAAATTACAGCAAATTTTTAAAATGTCCACCTTCGTTCTGCATGCATAGCTCCATTCTTTTTTTAAAGGAATTTACGACTCTTTGTAGCATATTTGATTGATTAATTTTAACAAACTCGGCAGTGATTTTTTATTTGAGGTCGTCGATGTTAGTTATTGGCGTGGCAAATACTTGGTCATGTAAATAGTCCAACGGCGTCAAATCAGGGCTTTGCGGAGACCAATTGATTGGCCCATCTCGACCCCACCATCGATAATTTACACAAATTTAAATAAATAAAAATAAATATATATAGAAACAAATATATAAACGAACAAATTTAAAATAACAAATAGCAGTAATTAGAGAGTAAGATAACAATTATCAAAAGTTCATAGTATGTTTGTGCTTCATATGGTAATCATTTTAAATAGCTAAGTGAAGTGACTTATGAATCACCCTGTATATATATATATATATATATATATATATATATATATATATAGTAGTATGAAAATATATCTATGGCAAGTAAGCTACACAGAAACGTTCATGTTTCATTTCCATAGAAAATCATTAGGTTAATTGGATGGATGTATTGTTTGTGATTACTTTTATGTTTAAGTAGTACTCTAGTTAACTAACTGATCAGATTTGTTAGTATTATTAATCCCTTCTAGGCTATTATTTTCATTGGCCAATGGCCAAACTCCTTTCAAACACAGGCTTGATAGTCTTTTGTTTGACAGCCCTTTGTTTGACAATCCTTTGTTTAAGAGGCGGTTTGGCTCCCACCCCTCACTTGTAAATGGGTCACAGGTGACCTTATTTTAACAAGTGGGGACTAAAATAATTCATCTGTATTGTGTATATATATATATATATATATATATATATATATATATATATATATATATAGTAAGCAATGAAAATATATATGGCAATCAAGCTACACAGAGGCTCCTGTGTTTCATCCCCGAGGGGGATCGTCAGGCTAAATGCATGGAGTTATTTTTGTCAGGTGTTTTTATATACATGACTTGCTAGTTAACCAATCAGATTCTTTGTTGTTCCCTCAGCCAATCGTTGGTCTTCCCTCGAACAAAGGCATTGTTGGTGACGCTCCTATTTTTTGTTAACAATGGATTTTCCTATATCCTGTTTCCTTTGTTTTGTCAATACAGTGGGCGAATTTATTTTAACATGTGGTTTCTTGTATTTCTATTTTAGGTTTTAAATTTTAACTAATTCAGTTTTTTATTTATTTATTTATTTTTATTTATTTATTTATTATATATCATCCTAAGGTAAATTTATTTCTGTGTAAACAGCTGTTTGCTATTTCACTTCTAGAATTTAATAGGTTTCGGGGATCTTTAAAATTTAGGATTTCATATTTTTCATTCAGGCATAATCTACACGGGTCGTCTAAGTTTCTACATGTACTGGCCTGTCTTACTATTTTCCATTCAATTATTGGTGAGTGTCCATTTTCTTTGAGCTCCCAATAATGGTTAGCTAAATATATGCATTTTTGTTAGAGTTGTTTATGTCTTTAGTTCGACGTTCTTTGTTTTTAAATGTGCTTTTATGGTCATAGTATCTGGTCTTAAAGTCTAGGGATGTCATACCCACGTAGTTTTTCTTGTTATTTGGTCTTTCGTTGGCAAATATCGTTGCTTGGTATACAACACTTTTAGTTAGGCATTTATTTTGTAGTGGACAAAGTTTACGATTTATGCAGTTACATCTTTTCTCTTCATTGCTAACTTTTTCGTTTCTATTCGGGTGGTTATTATTAGTGTTTTGTTTATTTCTATTAGTATTGTTTATATTTTTGTTCTTCGTAGTGTTATTTTTGTTATATTTTCTACTTTGTTTATTTTTTTCTTCTCTATTGTTGTCTTTTAGTATTTTGTTGTTGTGTGCCTTAATTATCATTTCTAGGTTTTCACAGCAGCTGTAGGATAGTTTTAGATTATTTTTATTGAATATTTTATGTAGAGGGTTGGTTACGGGGAAGTGTTTTTCAATCAGATTTAGGAATTTTTTGCCTAGTTTAGTTTTTAGCATCTGGTTATAGGGAGGGGTATAGTAGATTATATTTCTTTTTCTTTTGTTTTTATTTTTAATTTTGTTGTAATTATTGGTGTCCTGTTTTTTATATTTAATTTCGGTATTGTGGTAACCACTATTTTTTAGAGCTGTATTGTAAATGTTGATTGATTTTTTAAAAACGCTTTCGTTGCTAGAATTATTGATAAGCCTACTTTCGATCAAATTCGGGATATGTTTTATGATTGATGGGGGGGTGATTAGACTTTGGGTGTACGTATATTGGGTTGGCATTATCTTTTAGGTATAGTTCGTAGGTGTTTTTACTTAAGTTTAATGTGACGTCTAGAAAGTTCGTTGTTTTTATGTTAGCCATTACTTCTACTTTTAGGCTTAGTTTTCTCATTTCCATATGTATAATTTTCTTGAAGTTTTCTCCCTTGACTTTGTTAGAGTCTCCTATTATCGCTAATCCATCATCTCTACAAAGGCCGATATCCGTATTATCGAATATATTTGTGAGTGTATATAAAATGAATAACCCCACAAGATCAGATGCCTCCGCAGAGTCAAGGGCACCCATGGCCAAATCAAAGGAGTTTGTCATATTCGTTTTAATCCATTGGTCCTCGTTGTTGATTAAAACTGATCTCCTACATTTTTTAATGATGTGAATTTCATCCTTGGATATATCGGTATATATCTCGGCGAATTCTAGGGCGATATTGAAGAGTTCTTCTGATATGGATGGGTAGAAGTCCACTATGTCGAATTGTAAGAAGTTACAATTGTTCTTATTTTCTATACTGTTAAACCAAGTGATTGCGTCGGCAGTATTCACCCATTGGTTTAATTCTAGGTCTTTATTTGTTTCTTAATTCTAGATAGAATTGTTTGGCTGATTCTTCCTATTTCTGGTTTGGTCGGATTAATTAAGCGAGTGCTGGGGTTATTGTTAAAGTTACTTTTGTGGTCTTTAAATAAGATATAGGCTTCCTTAGGTTTTAACTTACTAACTTTGTTGCTGATTTTTAGTTTATCTGTGATGTGTTTACTTTCAGTATTTATTATATCTATGTAGTTATGTTCGCTTGTATCTAGTTTTTTGTAGTTTTTTGTAATATTTTCTGTTAGTAGTTTGTTATACTCTTGTTTATCTATTTTGTAAAAATTTCTAGTTTTGTCCGCTTTTACGAATATTTTGTTAGAGTTGTTTATGTCTTTAACGATGGTGTGTAATTGTTTTTGGAAATTATTCTGTTGTTTGTGAAATTCTAGGTTTTTAATTACATTTAAGAGGTCATTTTCAAAGCTAGTCATGAGATCTATTGGTTTAGCGTTTTTTAGGCTTTTGAATCCGTAGGATTCTTTTGTATCTACGTGTTTATCTTTATTGTTAATGAAGAAGTGTGCTCGCCATCGCATTCGGCGTATTAGTTCGTCCGTTTTTTTAATTAATTTAATAATGTATCCATGCTTGCTAGGTGTGGGGATATTCTTAAGTGATGTTTCTAAGTTAATTTTTTCCATATTATTTTTTAGTGGTGAAATAAATTCTTGTGAGAGTGCTCAACTGTTTGAGGAGCTAGATATTAGTACTTCATGTATCGACATGTGTCAGTTTTCAGTATTTACTTCAACAGTGCTCGATACGTAAGTAGAGCTAGGTAGTAAGCAATGAAAATATATATGGCAATCAAGCTACACAGAGGCTCCCGTGTTTCCCCGAGGGAAGCCCAACGATTGGCTGAGGGAACAACAAAGAATCTAATTGGTTAACTAGTAAGCCATGTATATAAAAACACCTGACAAAAATAACTCCATGCATTTAGCCTGACGATTCCCCCCGGGGATGAAACACGGGAGCCTCTGGTAGCTTGATTGCCATATATATTTTCATTGCTTACTACCTAGCTCTACTTACGTATCGAGCACTGTTGAAGTAAATACTGAAAACTGACACATGTGGATACATGAAGTACTAATATATATATATATATATATATATATATATATATATATATATATATATATATATATATATATATAAGGTTAATACAACAAAAGATATAAGAGGCAACTAATATCTTTAATTAGTGAACATCCGGATAAAAATTAAGCTCAATATACCGGATAGAGCATTAATAGCATTAGATAAAATGAAAGAATAAAATAAGGTGCGAATCAAATTTTATTACAATTCAGAGTTCAAGCAAAGTAATTGAAAGTCCTTAACCCATGAGTTTTCAAAGAAAATTCTTCTCATCAGAGGATCATTACCACAGTGGAATTACAGCGAGTAAATAAAACTTTACTTTGAAAACATAAAAATAAAAATATAAAAATATAATAATAAACAAAATTAATAATAAAGATAAATGTATGCAACACAAATTGTATCCGCCAAAAACATATATTTAAGTTGAAATACCCCAAGTTTTATTTACTCGCTGTAATTCCACTGCGGCAATGATTCTCTGACGAGAAGAATTTTCTTTGAAAACCCATGGACTTTCAATTACTTTGCTTGAACTCTGAATTGTAATAAAATTTGATTAGCACCTTATTTTATTTTTTCATTTTATCTAATGCTATATATATATATATATATATATATATATATATATATATATATATATATATATAACAAAGAGAGAAACTGGGAGAAAGAAACTGGGAGAGAGAGAGAGACAAAAGTACAGATAGACAATGTAATCAGAAGCAAACTGAATATATACACCTAAAAAAGGCGGATGATACCTGGATAACAATTAAAGTGACTTTTCATCATTGAGATGTTCAGTGCTGTTATACGAACACACCACACGTTATAAATTAAAACAACAAATACTAATAAATTGTAATCGGGATAGCTGTTGGTTTCCACTGGAACTTGATTGACAACAAGTCTCTCAGGCCCTCACATATTCACCCTGTCACTTTTTGCATAGTGGAACAATTTCTTTAAACGGACCTATTATTTTTATTTATTTAGTAAGAGTTCTCACACGAGTCATTACCAGTGATCGCTTACTGGCAACAACAGTTGGTATTCTCCGAAGTCTGAGTGACAACTTTCTCCAGATTTCCAGTAATCACTTTGCATGTTTACCATTGATTTATTGCTGATAACGGTCATTAGCTTTCTTTGGAATTTGAGTGACAATAAGCCTCCTCAAGATTTCAGTATTCTCCGTGGCATTCCAGTAGTGGTCTGGACGATGATCTCCTTCTTCGGACGTTCCACCCTCATTGACCTTTCACAACGATTTTGTCAGGTACTAACCACCTTTTCTTTGTTTACTGGCAATAACAAGTGGTATTTCCTGGAGTTTGAGTGACAACAAGTCTTTTTGCGATTCTTTCCAGTTCTTTAGTGTTCTACTGGGTCTACTACGTTATATGTTGGCTACTTCCTGCAGTTTAGAGACACAGCAATTTCCACAATGTGCGAGCTGTTCCAAGGATGGTCAATAACTGTACTCTCCTAAGGATGTAAGATCCTTGCATTCTTTGAGATTTTTCCAAGTGTGCCAATCACTGAGGGTATAACTGTTACTTTTAAGGCTCTGCCGATTATCTTTATTTTGAATGCTATATCCTAGCATCTATCTACCTTCTCTCCCTGAAGCTTGATAATGGTCTAGTCTGCTCATGTAGCCATGTCAATTAGTGTTCACTCTTGTGTATCGTTTTGTACTAGAATAATCGATTATTCTTCACTTTCTTATCTATGTAGACAATGAGATCCCAGCTAATTCTTACATCACAATTCTCTGCAAATGCCATTAATAATAACTAGCAGAAATATGCGATCAAAGGACACATATTTTTGCAAGTATGTCACAAAAAATATGTCTCCCCCAAAAAAGAATAGTATGTCACTAAAAAAAAGAATAGTATGTCACCCAAAAAAAGAATAGTATGCCCCCCCCCCAAATAGTATGTCACCTAAAAAAGAATAATATGTCACTAAAAAAAGAATAGTATGTTATCAAAAAAAGCATAGTACGTCACCACGAAAAAAAGCATAGTATGTCACCCCCAAAAATGAATAGTATGTCACAAAAAAAGAATAGTATGTCACCCCCCAAAAATGAATAGTATGTCACAAAAAAGAATAGTATGTCACCTCCCAAAAGAGAATAGTATGTCACTCCCCAAGAAAGAATAGTATGTCACCTCCTTACCCCCCCCAAAAAAAGAATAGTATGTCACCCCCCAAAAAAGAATAGTTTGTCATAAAAAAGGAATAGTATGTCACCCCCCCAAAAAGAATAATATGTCACAAAAAAAGAATAGTATGTCACCCCCTTAAAAAAAAGAATAGTCTGTCATAAAAAATAGAATAGTATGTCACAAAAAAAGAATAGTATATCACCAAATAAAAAAAAGAATAGTATGTTACCCCCCAACCCCCTCCCCCCCAAAAAAGAATAGTATGTCACAGAAAAAAAGAATAGTATGTCACCAAATAAAAAAAAGAATAGTATGTCACGAAAAAAAAGAATAGTATGTCACACAAAAAAAAGAATAGTATGCCACAAAAAAAGAATAGTAAGTCACAAAAAAAGAATAGTATGTCACGAAAAAAAGAATAGTATGTCACAAAAAAAAGAATAGTATGTCACAAAAAAAAGAATAGTATGTCACGAAAAAAAAAAAGAGCAAGATCTCTTCTTACAATGTGTATAATGTTTATTAGGACTAGTTTCTGGATCTTTTTGCAGGGATGATTTTCCTCAATCAAATATGTATGTATGTATGTATGTTTTTTTTTAATATAAAAGAAAACAAAAAAAAGCGCCAAAACACGAAATTAATTCATATTGGGGACGCGTGGTTTCAACGGTATTACTCTATGTGCAATATTAAGGAATGTTTATTTACGTTCGACTTTTTGATGTGTGCGGAACTTTGTTTTTATTTTTTAAAATAAGAAATAAAAAAAGATGGAAGATCACTCCTCACATAATGTTGGTCTATAGTTTCAACTTGTTACTGTCTTTCGCTTTTTGCTGTATCTCAACATTTTGAACCGAGAGAGGTATCTAGCTCTTGTACAAAGCTAGATCTCTTTATTTACAATCTCAAGTACAGATACTCCTTCAGACAATGACACTTTTCTGAATGAAGGAATGGTACTCGTCTCACTAGACTTTGCAGTCATCATGTATGTATGTATGTATGTATGTATGTATGTATGTATGTATGTATGTATGTATGTATGTATGTATGTATGTATGTAACTGGACTCTGCTATCAAAGGCAAAGTTTATTAATCACATGAAAGCATTTCAACTGCGATTGTTTCTCTTCCAAGATAAGTGCAGAATCACAGCTTGTCATGCTCTCAATGCTCTAGAGTGTGTCGATCAGCTGGTGGCCTTAAACGTCACATGAAAGTGCACAAAGATGCAAGTTTTGTGCCTTCTGGCTTGACCCAGACTAATTATCGACATGAGTGTCAAGTCTGCGAAAGAATATGTAATTCATTGGCGAGACTAAAGAGCTATCTGCATGCCCACGGACGGTTACAGAATGAAGGAGTGACATTCATCTGATAAGAAATCACAGTTATCATTATGTGTGTACATATATATATATATATATATATATATATATATATATATATATATATATATATATATATATATATATATATATATATATATATATATATATATGAGAAAAGAAGAATGAGAGTAATCCGACGTAATGGGAAATGAAAAAAGAAAAACCAAAAGATATTTTTTTATATATTCAATTCATCAACGTTTCGTCTTTATTTGTAAGACTTCCTCAGGATGATAATTTTAAGAAAAATGTCATGCAAGTACATCGAAATATTGGGTTGACATGATGGGTTGATGAGAAGAAGTAGTAGCAGTGGCTACTGAGAGCGCTGAGAGAAGTCAGTAGCAGGGAGTGAAATGAATTTGGATGGCTGTGAGTGAAAAAGGAGAGGGGTAGGAGTGTTAGTGAATATGTTCTTAGGGTGGGAGAGAGGGGAGGGGGTGCTGAGGTTTTTGTCGTGGTGAGGTGTAGCATGGATTTTGAGGGGCTGGAGAAAGAAGAGGGAAGGGGAGAACTCTGTGTCTTTGGTATGTAGGTAGTATCATAGTTTTAGAAAAAGATTTGAAGAAATGAAGATTTCACTCTCTGCCACTGATATATATATATATATATATATATATATATATATATATATATATATATATATATACTGTATTTAGTTTGTTCATTATCTATCTATCTATCTAAATCAGTTACTATCTTTCTTGCTTTTTATCTATCTATCTATATATCTATCTATCTATCTATCTATCTATCTATCTATCTATCTATCTATCTATTGCAGTCATTTTATTCATTATATATGTGAGGGCTTTATGGTATTATAAAAGTAGACAGATGGGTCAATTTTTCTTTCTATTTAAAAAACAACAACAACAATAAAACTGAAATAAGATAAAGCTTATGGTATTAACGTTGCAAATTTTTGCAAATATCTGGGAAAGTTTTAGCCGAGAGCGAATGACTTAATCTTTCATTTCATTCTCAGAAGACGCTTTCTTTTGTGATTCTTTTCTTTTTTCTAACAATTTTGTTTGTTTGTTTGTTTTACTGGAGTAAAACAGTTTATATATTTTTTTTAGTTTAGATATCTTGTATGCGTTCATCTGTATCATACTAAAACAGTGAGGACCGCGAATGTTTGTTTGTACATTATATTAATGTTTGAGATGGTTGAAGGAAGGGCAGATGATGTAAATGAAGGGCGAATGGTGAGAAAAGTGGTGAGAGGAATGGAATGATGCAAATAATTAAGAGAGAAAACAGAGAGGGGAAAGAGATAAATATTAGAGAGAGAGAGAGAGAAGTCAAGGAAGAGCAAAAGGATAGAGAAAGGGAAGAGAGAGAATAGAGTGAAGAGAGTGAAAGAGTCTATTGTGACATCATAGTGTATTCTGAATCCTTTGATTTTGTGAAAATTGGACTTGCTGAAAAATGGTTTTGTCTATTGATTCTGTTACAATTGCTTAAAAAATTGATACTGTTGAACCCGTCTAATCTTTTACTTTTCATTTTTTTAAAATTTATCTTTCTATCTAATGTACAATGTACCAACGTTGGCCCAATGGATCACATGTCGTCTACTGTTGCTCGTAAAAACAGCCACAAAAAGAACTTTATCTGGTGACACAAGACTAATGGAAAATCTTTTTTCCTCACAAGGAGAAACGAATATAATTTACATAATACATGATACCAAACTGCAAAAAAGACCAAAACTGAATTTTATCATTTACATAAAGCATTCATTTACCCATTGTTAGCATGACATTCTGTGTTTGGTTCTATGTGTATTACATCTCTCTCTCTCTCTCTCTCTCTAATATATTTCTCTATAATAAAGTAAAGTCGATTTTCTCCGTTACATTCAGACAGAATAGGATAATAATAAAAACCTTTGTATGCTAACCTGTTCCACAGTCCAATAAGCCTTCATGCGTGTTTCTAGAAATTATGCATTCATTTCTTCTTCTATCAATATTTCTTATATTTTTTCCGACTTACCTGATTCTCCCCAAAATCTTCCAAAGAGAAGGTGGCTGTTATTTTTACTTACATCTTATTTTCTGCTCTCACCCCTACCCGAAACACAGGGCCCTTTTTTATAAAAGTAGAGAGTAGTGTGGTTCCAGCAAGAGAAAAGTGTATATTTAAAGTAATCACTTTAATTTTTCAAATTTGTTTATTATTTAATATTTAAATTTTTTTTAAAGTTTAGTGCATAAATTTCTATGTAACACGTGTTTTGAGCATGCTCTGTTCTCTTCAGACATTTGTTGGTTTGAAAATATAGGTTCAGTTCTTTTTATTATTAAAAGTTGGGTGTCTGTGTGCATATATATAATATATATATATATATATATATATATATATATATATATATATTATACAGGGTGGGCCAAAATAAGGGTCCTATCTTTAAATTTGAATAACTTGAATTTGAATAACTTCCACAAAATAAAAGTTAAACTCACCAAACTTTATGTGTGTGTAGACTGACCCTTCCGAGATATTTTGAAATAAACAAAACAAATTTTAGCCGAAAAACACTTCTTAAAACTTACAAAAACTAAAGTATTGTTTTTTACACTGTTTTGAGTTTTTTAAGCAAAAATAATGTTTTCTAAATGAGGGTACGTTCCTTAGGGCTAATACGGCTCATGCTTGCTTCGGAAGGTGTCCTTTACTTATTCTAAAAAAAAAACAAAACAAAAATCAATAAATAAAAAAGTTATGAATTTTTAAAAATAGGACCCTTATTTTTACCCACCCTGTATATATATATATTATATATATATATATATTATATATATATATATATTATATATATATATATATATATATATATATATTATATATATATATATATATATATATATATATATATATATATATATACTAGACATACACGTGACCCATAGGGTCACAACCACTACAACTATTTATTCTACTTTGTTTTCATTTGTGTCATATCTTTTCAGACATTTATCTTGCATGACTAAAAATAAAAAGTCTCTTTATTCTATATTATAATTATAATAATAATAAATAAAGTAAAGTGGTCGACCATAGTCGAGGGCAACCTCACAGTTCCTATTTTATTAGCTACTACATCAATGGTCACCGATTTACTAATGGCTGCGATATGCCTTGCTTAACTTAAATTTACAGCAAAACACCTTGTCTTAACAACGTAATGGAAATAAAGAATGATAATGTGAAAAGAAATCCTCTCAAAATGACGTCACTTTCGAAAGGATGACTTTGCAATTTTAACAGTACTCGCCATTGAAAGTATGGTTTAAAACACGCTGGTTTCTGACGGAAATGTCTTAAATTAATTGTATGAATAATTTTTATTAATATCACCTTATCAGAAAATATTGTAAATACATATGTAAATTTGATAATAGCAGTTATAAGTGTATATTTGTAAATATGAATTTAATTGAAGTTTAAAAGGAATGAATTATGTAAATGGCAACACCCGTTTAGTGTCTGAGCGACTTTTTGTAGCAGTATATAAGGAAGTTGAAAGGGTATGATGAAAGAGACAGAAAGACAGACAGACAGAGAGAGAGACAGTGCTCCACTTACCCTTGATCTTTCACCTTATAATGCTGAATGTTTAGCAAGGGGGCATCAAGTACCATTTTTTTTTAGTCTTTGGTATGACTTGACTGAGGATTGAACCCAGTCTGCCAACCCATTAACAAACACACTTACCATTATGCCAAATTAGGCCGGTAAAATTATTATTATATAGAAGTATTATTATTATTACATAAAAGTACATAGACTTATGATTTTTCTATCAAATTTACTTACACGCGGCATATGTAAATTATATGGCGATGCTGAAAAAAGAAAGTCACCTTTTCTCCAAATGCTCACAGTCAAAAACATTAAGAAATATTAGAGAGTGGTTGAATCAACATAGAGTAAGAGGGGCAAGAAAAATACAAAGATAGCTAAGAGAAAGAGAGATGGGTGACTTGTTCATTTAATTATAAATTACGGCTAATTAGAATAATTCAAGCAATTTCGAACTATGGAAGCTTTATGTCAAACTCGGGAACCTATACAGAATTTCAAACCGAACCTTTCATTTAATCCATGGAGGTAGATTGTTCTCGTTCCGTCAGCCATGATTGTAGTAGAAGTATTCATTTTTATGTTATTCTTAATTATTATCATCTGTAGTAAGGATTGAACCTTCAGCATTCCAGATGATTGTCACTTAAAACTGAGTGATAATCAACGCCTTTAATGGTTGCACCACATGGAAGTTCGAAATTCCGTATAGGTTTTCTGACATAAAGTTTCCCAATTTCAAAAAAGATGCGCCTGAAGAAGGTCGGAGGTTACATCGACCAAAACGTTGTGAAAATAACAACCAAGAAAATAGTAGTCCAAATAATCCAAATTATCCGAAACAATCTTTTATTGTGTTGGTTCTTGCCTGGTGATATTGTCTTTTCAAAAGTTGATAATTTTTATAACCTTGTAATTTAGGTTATAATAAATAATAACTCGTAAAGAAAATGGATGAACTATCAAGAGAAACGTTTAACAGATTTATTAAAACTGAACACAGAATGAAATAATGAATTATTTTGCCGCTGGACGCGATTTTGATATCAACAGTCTGAAAACGTGATCTGTGTTTATCTTTCTCTCAAGACAGAACTCCATTTCCAAGGGTGATAACTCTTAACTCCCGAAATGGTTCACGGGAGGTAACTCGTTTTCGTTAGTTGTCCTAACAATAATATTGCTCTTGTCATTCATTAGTGGAATGTATAAATAGATACTCTGCACAAATAGATAACGACATAAATCATATTTGGATATGGGAAAAATATTATCATACATAAATGAACCATTTGCCTGAAGAAGGCGGTAGGGCACTTCGGTCGAAATGTAGTGTACATAGCAACGCTGATCAAAACACAAGCCAGAAGAAAAATAACATAAATATTAATTCAAATTAGCAACTACGTGGCGACTGAAAATAGAATGTCACCCATGAAATTCAAACATATCTGGTACAAATAAACTTCAGTCAATACTTGACTTGTCCACCAAATTTCAGTTATGAATGTCCAACAGTCTTTGTTTTATGGCCGTTTAATGATATGCTTGCAAAAACAACAGGATATGACGTGCAAAGTTGTTAATGACTCTGACACACTCTAATTATGGCTGCGATGATGCTCTTTAATTCAGGAGTAGTCTCGGGATTGTTTTGATAGACTTTATCTTTGAGATAACACCATAGATCAAAATCCGGGGGAAGGTGGGTATTGGTCTATGAGTCTGAAGCCCATTCAGCATCACACCTCCTACTGAAGAGATGATCACCAAAGTGTCCCAGCATATCACTGAAAGGCGATAAAACACAGACTGTTTGATATTCATGACTGAAACTTGGTGGGCAAGTCAAGCATAGACTAAAGTATATTTTTACCAAATATGGTTGGATTGCAGAAAGGATTGTGAATTTTATTAACGATTCCATGGATGGCATTTTGTTTTGGGTCACCCTGTATCTACAAACACAGTTTAAAAAAATAATCGTCACTTTAGTTGAAACTTTATCTGATGGAGATTTGCTTTGATTTTATAGAGATTAGTTTTGTTAATACTTCTCGGCCCTATAAACTAATGGAGGGGTACCGGACCCTACTTTGGGAATCATTTCTCTAAGTCTTTTTGCAGACACGAACAAATGAATAAAATATGCCTGCAAACCGAATGTCTAAACAATATTTGGCCTATGCTGGCCTTCCACACATCCATCAAGCCATCCACTCAAAATTCACTTTTATGAAAATCGTTGCCCTTGGGCCAGGCACGACTGATGGGGGTAGGCCGAGCGTAAAATAAACAGCGACTGAAAGATAAGTGGAGTTAAGATGTATATTTGTTTATCTCAGACAAATGTCGACAGAAAGATTTAGTGCACCAAAGAGAGGCCGACATTCCTACGTTCATTTTTATCTTGAATCGATGTGAAACTACCAGAATCATATTGTTACTATAGTTGCAAGTTGCTTTCAATAAAAATCTGTGATGGTTTGACTTTCGAGATGAGAAAAACATACTTGTGTTTTTTTTATCAGGTAGACATTCGGCTTGCCGGTTCTAGCTTAAGTGGCGTTGTTGTTTTTCAGGTTTTAGTATGATACTACACCATTCGTGACTCGGTATATTACTAAATATATAATAATTTCTTAACTATGATCGTTTTCTTGTTGTTTTTTTTTTTAATTCATTCGCCCCCAAACAAGGGGGCAAATTGCCACTGAGACGTAAAGGCCTACTGTGATTAGGGCCAGATTTATAATGGAAATCCTAAGTAGGGAGTTTGTTCACATCACATTTAAATTTCTGCATGTTAGTAAAAAAAAAAGCAGAGGACTGCAACATTGTGGTGATGGAACAGGGGATGGAGCTTGGTAGACACTGTGGTACCTATTAGGTTACAGACTCATTTTTGTACCCTAAAAAAAAAGAGGAGAGACTAGTGGTTGGTGCACCAGCCCAGATATGGCAACATTGCACAATGAATGGACAGTTTGCACAAGGATTACAAAGTCAAAGGATTTCACGAAGACAGAACACATTGTGATGTCGTACTAGAACTTTTTCTCTCTTTCTCTCTATTTATCTGTTTGTCTTTCAATATATGTCAGATCATGTCTGTCTATCTACCTCAGCAAGATAACATCTCTCTCTCTCTATATATATCTTTTAAGACAGGTGAAGCATTCTTTAGCCTTGGTAAACAATCACCTAGAGATGTTGTCTCTATAAAAACACTGGTCCCCATCACCCCACTGGGTTAGTGTTAGGAAGGGCATAAAAAGTCATGCCTCAACTAAAGAAATGAATTCCAAAGAAAATCTGTTGCATTTCAAGTTATGTAGTTTGAATAATGACCTGGACAGAGATAGGTTGGTTTGGACGTCAATTTCTAAAAGCCGTCCAACACATGCCAGCATGTAAAACGGACGTTAAACCGATGATGATGATGATGATGATGATGGTGATGATGATGATGATGATGATGATGATGATGATGATGATGATGATGATGATGATGATCTCTATCTACTTACTTCCCGAAGACAGAGTATGTCTCTTCTCTTTTTATATATCCAAGTCAGAAACTATCTCTCTATTTACCTGCCTAAACCAGATTATATCTATCTAAATACCTATCTGTCATTATATCTTCATACTGATGACATTTATTTACCTACCTAAGTCAGATCACCTCTCTCTCACTATCTATCTGTCTATCTATTTAAAATCATGTTTGTGTATCTATCTAAGCCTGATTACATATATCTATCAATATATTTACCTACTTACGAAAGATTACACTTATCTATTTAAACCAAAATGCATCTCCCTCTGTCTATATAAGTCAGATAATATCTATCTACATCGTAACCAATCTATATTTTTATCTATTTCCTTTCCTACCTCTCCCAGTCTATTTATGAACACACACACACACACACATATATATATACTGCGGACTTGGCGAGAAGGATACATGCTGCAGAGACAAGATGCTTCCGAAAGATCTTCAACATTTCATACTAAACCCACATTACAAAACTGAGGAACAGACTCTGATAAGCAGTCGGTCCATATGAAGATCTACTGACCACTGTGAAGAAGAGGAAAATGAAGTGGTACGGCCATGTCACACGATCACCAGGTCTTGCAAAGATAATCCTGCAATAAAACTGTACAGGGAAGAAGAAGGAAGGGCAGACAAAGAAAGAGGTCGGAAGACAACACCTGATAGTGGACAGAGCTGGCGCTGAATAACATGCTCAGAAAGGAGGAAGATTGGGAAGGCTGGAGAAAGTTGGTTGCCAGGTAATCTTTGGTGCCCCAACAACTATCCAGACCATGAGATGATGATTATATATATATATATATATATATATATACCTTTTTTTTATATCTCTTTAAATCTCCTCTGGTTTAAATCTCAACTGTTACTCTTCACCCTCCCCATTTTTTTTCAAACCTTATTAAACCTTCGTTACACTAAATTTAAACAAACATACACAACACTCTAAGCAAATAACGCGTCCAAACGAGAGTGACACGTGACTTCAGATTTCCGAAACAGATGACAACAGAAGCTGAAGAGAGCCGGATGGCTAAGTCCTTCTGTGTTTGAAACCGACGGTACGAATGTTGTACTAATTTTTCTGTACCAAAAAATATATATATATGTATATATATATCATCATCAACAACAACAACAACAACAACAACAGCAACAGCAGCAGCAGCAGCAGCAGCAGCAGCAGCAGCAACAACAACAACAACAACTGTTGGATTATGACGGGCCCTGTATTTTAAACGGATAGATTAGCTAGTATTAGCTAGTATGAATTGTGAAAGAAATAGCATTAAAAAAAAAGATAGGTGCATTGTGATTTTGGAACAAACAACCATGATTCATTAGTGAATCATTTTGTAAAGTCATAACAAATTTTGCTGTATGCCGCTCGAGAGGAAATGCTAGGGTCAAAAGGTTAGACAACATGTGTGAACAAATGTTTTTCGCATGACAGTAACACGTGTACATCAGGTGACGTGATTCATCCTTGTGTGAAGATTTAGTTTGCGATCAGTCAGCTCCCGATTATCGAAGTGGGAGGATCGTGAGACAGTCAGTTCCCGATCCTCGAGGCGGCAGGATCAACGGACTCAGCCATGTAACTTTGAGTAAAAACTTAGTTTTTAATTGAGTTCGGGACTCTGGAAGCGAGAGTCAAGATGCTTAGTATGAACTTGCTAGAAATTAGCTAACTGCCCCAGCGACCCACAGCATGGATGAAGAGAAGATGTGAATGAAGAACCGACGAATGGAAACTTCTCCAATCGAATGTGTGAAATAAAAATGATGAAATCTCTCTCTGAAAAAAATCGTCTCCGAATGTTCTTGTCTTCATGCTTGAAAACCGAGTCTGCCACATAAAACCCCATCACGATCACAGCCAGCAGCGGACCAGCGACGAACGAGAACTGCAGAGGTAACTTTCTTATAAGGTAAAATATCTGGAAACTGCGTTTTAAAATGACTCTTAAGAAGGTGTGTTTAAAGTCCCTGTTTAAAAATGACTCTTCAAAATGTGTTGAAAATCCCTGTTTAAAAGTGACTCTTAGAAATCTGTTAAAATGACTTTAAAAAAATGTGTTTAACATGTTTGTTTAAAAATGGTTTACAGAAAATGTTTTACCAAAGTATTAAGAAAAAGATTGTTACCACTATTAATCCTCTCATAGACTTTTCGCATTATTTTCGACCCGGAGAGGATGAAATTCGAACTGTTGAGATGGTTTCGGAGGACTGCCTCAGTCGGAAGGATTTCTGCCTGTAGTAATAAATAAGCTCTCCCCCCCCCCGTGGTTCTCGTGACGTTTAATTTTAGTAGTTATGCACCACCACCACCGGTGTATTTGTTTAATCAGGCCACAATTAATCCTCTGATGAGGGTGGGGCCTGATTGTCTAGTCTTGATCGAAGTCTGTAGCGGTCATAAACATAGACCTATTTTCTCCCTCCGAAAAATGTCCCCATTGAGTGAATTGGTCATACACTGACCAATCAGCCTGCAGGGCACATGGATTCCTTCTGTCGGCTGAAGAACTCCTTTAGGAATCAGGAGCGGTCAGCAAAGAGACCCCGGCAAGCAACGAAGAAACACTGTTTCTCTCTCTCTCTCTCTCCTGCCCCTGTTCATTGGATGTGCCAGCAACTACTATCTTCGCCTGAAGATAGTTGCTGACAGACCTGCGGCAGCTCTAAGAACTTTCTACATTCCTCTTCCTCTCTCGGACACTGCCCAACTTTCTCTCACCTATACCAAACGGTATAGGTAACCTTTTTGAATAAACCTTTTTCGTTGTTGCTATAAAAAGGTTTTGTTATTTCATTTTGTGTCTTAAACATAAGATAGAGACAACGTTCTCTTCTTTACAAGTCTTCCCTTTCATTCTTGTCTTTGGTGAGGCCTGACGGAATCCACACCTACAGCTTTCCCATCACGTTTGACCACGTCCTCCCAAGACAACCTGGGTCTGTCAGTGGTGATCTTCCCTGCTGGCACGCTCAACTGTCGGACTTTAGTAATCCAGCCATTGCTGCGTTCAATGTGCCCCAATCAACGCAGTTTGCTCCTCTGCATGATGTCCGCGAGGTTTTTTAAGTTGACTTGTGCAAGCAGAGACCCAAAAGGTATGCTTTGTTTAGGCTTCAAACAGATCCATCTGAACATTGTCATTATGGTGCAGTTTCTTTAGTGTGCTGGCAGAGATAGCCGAAGTTTTAGAGCCATACAAATTTATGACATATTCATTTATATCAGTTCCAAGAATTCAACAACAGCAGTTTAGCCAATCGTCTCTGAGACGAAAGGTCTTTATTGATATCAAATTGTCTCTTCGTCAGCTCAGATTTCAGACCAGCCGAATTAGACGTCAAACAAAATAGCACACTTCAGTATTATTCAATATCAAATACACAGTAATTAGAGAAAAGGTGGGAGGGGGAAAGATAACACAATTCATATCTTCCATAAACCGTTACATATATAAAGGCTTCATAATAATAACAATTAAATACCAAAAGTATATAGTTAAAAAATGATGATGATAATAATAATAATGAAAAAAAAAAATATATATATAAGTACAATAATAATATACAAAAATAAATAACCAATATCTTTGTATTATTCACCAAATATATGGTGAACAGAAACAGGGAGGGTGTACTACATATGCAATTATATAGTCATATACATATACACGTTAATACATGTATATATATATATATACAGGGTGGGCAAAAATAAGGGTCCTATTTTTAAAAATTCATAACTTTTTTATTTATTGATTTTTTTTTTTTTTAGAATAAGTAAAGGACCCCTTCCGAAGCAAGCATGAGCCGTATTAGCCCTAAGGAACGTACCCTCATTTAGAAAACATTATTTTTGCTTAAAAAACTCAAAACAGTGTAAAAAACAATACTTTAGTTTTTGTAAGTTTTAAGAAGTGTTTTTCGGCTAAAATTTGTTTTGTTTATTTCAAAAAATCTCGGAAGGGTCAGTCTACACACACATAAAGTTTGGTGAGTTTAACTTTTATTTTGTGGAAGTTATTCAAATTCAAGTTATTCAAATTTAAAGATAGGACCCTTATTTTGGCCCACCCTGTATATATATATATATATATATATATATATATATATATATATATGTGTGTGTGTGTGTGTGTATATTCAAAGAGATATATATATAAGAAAAAATATATAAAATATATATAAAAGAAATAAAATTGAAATTATAAGATACGAAAAACAACAATCACACATAGATATGTATATACAAAGATACATATTAGAGCAATCCTTTTCTACAAGGATCTTGTTAAAACGTATTACATAATATAGTAACTAAAGTATACTTTCTAAGAATTCGCAATTTAAACAAAAAGGTTGTTATTCGATAAGTCATGACTTTAGAAAATAAATACATATTAAAGGAAAAAAACATTTTTGTTGTGATGAATCTTTTCTTGAATGAAATGTTTTGGTAAACTCTCCAAATATACATATAAATGCTCTGGTAGTGAAACACGTGTAGGATACAATGACTTTAGAAAATAAATACATATTAAAGGAAAAAAACATTTTTGTTGTGATGAATCTTTTCTTTAATGAAATGTTTCGGTAAACTCTCCAAATATACATATAAATGCTCTGGTAGTGAAACACGTGTAGGATACAATTACTTTAGAAAATAAATACATATTAAAGGAAAAACACATTTTTGTTGTGATGAATCTTTTCTTGAATGAAATGTTTCGGTAAACTCTCCGAATATACATATAAATGCTCTGGTAGTGAAACACGTGTAGGATACAATTACTTTAGAAAATAAATACATATTAAAGGAAAAAACATTTTTATTGTGATGAATCTTTTCTTGAATGAAATGTTTTGGTAAACTCTCCAAATATACATATAAATGCTCTGTATCCTATAATCGGGTCTCATCGAGCTTGTTTTTATTAGTCTTGTTCCGGATTTTACTGAGTATACACTATTCTCAGTGAAACATCAACATTTCTCTCTCTCACATATATATATATATATATATATATATATATATATATATATATATATATTCCTTTAATGTTTCATTTTACTTCAGTCAAAGTTCTCAGAAATCAAGAGGGCCCCTTCCTGAGGCTAACACTTGATCTCTATATGAGATACATAGATACCCAAATATTCTATTAAAATTCTCCTTTATTTCTCAAACATTGAGTTAGTAAAAAAGTTAAGAATAATAAATTTCTTCTCTCCTCAACTGACCAGTCAAGTGTGTCATAGTATATCTTTCTTGTGGTCTGTTGGTCTTACCGGATTCCAGGACAAGAATTCATCTAGTCTAGTGGAGTATCTAGCTACATGGTGTTACTTGAGGTAACATCACTAGGAGAAGATGCACTATTCCTCATATGAGGGGATCTTATTTGTGCTGCGGATACTATGTAATTTTGAATATTTGGTCAGGGTTTACTTGTAGGGGTAAGTATCCTCATGTCAGGTTGTCCTGACAAACCCTTGTACAGAGAGACCGAAGACACTCGAGGATAGTGTCTAGTAGATAATTCAAACTTCCCCAGTAGGTAATTCAAACTTCTGTGTGTGTGTGTGTTCTTACAAACATATATTTTTAAGTACATACCTTCTATAATATTCGAAAATGTTGCAAGCTCAATGAAGTTGTATTACAATGTACAGAGTATATATAAATTATAGGTGCATTCCAATGACCAAATGAAAAAAATCAATCCATAACCATACCGTTCATCTGATTTTACGATTTCTTCATCCTCATATTTCGTCGAACTATCACAACCAAAATTTTGCCTCTGTACTTTCAATATTTTTAATATATCAGCGAATACTATATATATATATATATATATATATATATATATATATATATGATGTGTTTATAATTTTATATTTTACCGAGGTATTTAACATTGGATTTACGGTTTAAGTTTTTGTTTGGTTTGAAGGTGCTTTTTCTCGGACATTGTTATTGTTTTTTTCTTAGGTGCAAATGACGCTGTTCCCGAATTCCGTTCTGATGAAAGACGCTGTTGTAAACAAAATTTGTGTTATTTTGTATAAGTAAAATAAAATAAACATCGTCTGGAAACAATTGTAAATGACTGGAATAGTATAAAATATATATAAGATTTGCGTTGTAGCTCAGGACGAACACAAAAGAAAAAGATTTACTTACTCCAGACAGCTGTTTCGTCATAATTACAATTTTTCAGTGTGGCTTAGATACAGCCAGCACATCAACACCGAGAATCGAAACCGTAACCACGAGTATTGTAGTCTGACATCTTTCCTGTGCCAATCTGCTGACCGTTTAGTAGTATGATAAATATTAACGCTTTTAAGCATTTTTTCTACGCTAGTGATAAGCTTACGTGGAAACCCCTAGCAGAATGTTCGATCTACTAGTAGAGAGCTTATACGTGTATAAGATATAGAATGAATAGTGATAAATAAATAAATAAAAAGATTTATAACATTATTTATTACAGTTCTAAGAATTCAAAGTCAGCAATGGTCTGGCATACAATCGTTTCAGAGACAATTACGAACCCTATTTAATTTTCTTATTTTTTTCTCTATATATGATTCACAATGTGTCTCTTCCTCAGCACCTTATACTTATGATACCAACAGAAATTTGAGTGAAAGCAACAACATCCGTTACATAATTCACCAATCTGCGACCTATATAAGATATAGGTAATTTGCAGGCTGCTGTTTCGTCATCATTACGACTCTTCAGTGTGTCTTGTATTTCTTATCATGAATACAAATGCTATTATCTGCAGCAAGACATTTCTGAAATGCGAATTCTTGAGTAGGCTGAAAGTATACTTAAACATATCGACTATGAACATCAGAAAGTCCTTATATAATTTCAAGTTTGTTATTCGAAAACTTATATAAAAACAAGAAGGTTTACTCAAACAAACATAAAGATATAAATGGAAATAGATAATAAAATGGATTTCTTTGACGTATTTCCGGGTCGATCCTTTGCACTTACGAAAGCGTTCAAAGTTAAACGAGCAGACATAGTTACAATCAATAATGCAATGCCGTTCCGTTCAATGCAATCCACACGATTGCAATTATGCAAGCCAATCAAAGAAAAGAAGTCAATGTACAGAAAACCGTATTACTAAGAATAGATATCACAAATTAGTCAGTTTAGTGTGCAAAAGTAGGTAAATATAGTGAAATTTCCTCCAATTTCAACTTGTGATAACTCATTTATTTTTTGGGTTGTTTTTATAAAATTTAGATGTAAACAAAATTTAATCTTTTCTTTTTTTTGAATGTACAATTCTTTTTCTGGTGTCATTACTAGTTTTATTTGTTCAGGTTACTTCAAATTACATCACTATTTTTTCAATGACAGGCAATTTATTTGTTAATGTTGGTGTTTTTCAACTTAAAGCGCACGATATTGTTTGTCTCTATGCATATAAAAACAATCCCATCTTAAATAAAAAGTGCAACTCGTCAGTATAGTGAGCATAATACAGGGTGTTAAGTTGTCTTTCATACAAAAATTCCAAGTTGAAAACTTTAGTGAATTAAATTTTTGCCCTATTATCAAATTGTGTGTTTCCTCTGTTTTTAAATAGTTCAAACATGATTTTTTTCTTTTTTTTTATTGATTTACTATGAAAAGAAAATAACTTTATCTCTAATGTGCTATGAATCATTATAAAGATTCAATGTGTTAGCTGTTGAAATGAATTTTATATGAAGTCAAATTTGCACATCCATGTCCTTTTTGTACATTTTTTCAAGAGGTAATGGAATGCTGTACAATGTTTAGGTTGACTTGATCTAATAATTTTAATTTCCATTATGATTAATTTTCGAATCAATTAGATTTCAGGCACCCCAAAACAAGCAAATACGAAAAGGACAGATTCGGGTTGACACCGGTTGCACCTATGAACTACTCGTTCACGCACATTGAACCTGTAAGCATTTGTAAGGATTTTTCATTTGCTTAAAACCTGCATTTTTAGTTATACACTGTGAGAATTGGCTCCTCGGACAATAGCACACAAAGCGACCAATTTTCTAATTTCCTACAAACTTGTTAAAAGGTTCTAAGTTGAAATTTTAAATGAAGTTAATTAAGTTTAATAATTATGTATTTTTATTTTATTTACTTTGCTTTCACGTTTAAAAAAAAATTCATAGAAGAAAAAATAACTTTAATATTTAAATGAGAGAAACATTTTATAAGCCAAGAGACAAGAAAATACGACCAAAAAGGGACAGGCGTGACGTAAGTGTGACGTAAGCATGACGTATGTAAAACGAATTCTACGAAAACGAACGGAACTAGACGAAAGAAGGTACGCCGTTCCGAATGTTTCCATGTTAAGAATGACTTCTGAAACTTGTCTTTTTTTAGAACCAAACGACTTAAATTATATCAAATTGTAAACTAACACTAGAAACGACGAACTTTTTACGCAATCAGAACAAAAAAAAGATCAATTTTATTGATTTTTTACTTTTTTTTCGAAGCAGACGACTTATAACAAAAGAAAGAGCATTTTTATTGTATTTTTTTCAGGTTTTTATTTTTTTTTTTTGACAAGAACGTTAGTTTTTTTTTACTGTCTGTTTCTAGGGTTAGGGATTTTTTTTGCGTGTGGGAGGGGGTCCGAGTTTTAGGGTTAGGGTTAGTGCTGGAATTAGGGTAAGGGTTAGTGCTGGAATTAGGATATGGGTTAGTGCTGGAATTAAGGTTAGGAATTTTTTTTGTGAGAGGCGGGAGTGTCCGAGTTATTTTTTTTAATACAAGGAACTTTTTACTTTGTGACTTTTTAAAAAATTTCTGTAAAAGTTGAAATTGTGAGAAGGCATATTCACGAAGGCCTTTCTCCTTGCAGAACTAAATGCAACCTTCCACTGATTTTGACATCCCATCTAGTTTTGCCAGATTCGTTTTTGAAGCACGAGGAACAAGAAAATAGTACACGCATGAGATGCAAACGTTTCCAATCCGACACATTTCGTGCTACCGTCGTATGGTAACTAATTAAACTTGCCATGAAAAAAGAAGAAGAAAGAAACAGTTTTACGGGTGGATGGATGGGGGTTTCGGGAATATTTGGAACGGCATACCTTCTTTCGTCTAGTTCCGTTCGTTTTCGTAGCATTCGTTGTACATACGTCATGCTTACGTAACACCTGTAAATTTTTGGTTGTATTTCCCGAAACTGTACCCCCCCCCCCCAAAAAAAAAATAAAAACTCGGAAAAAATACAATAAACATGCTCTTTCATTTGTGATAAGTCGTCTGCTTAAAAAAAAAGCTTACGTAAAAAAATTATTTCATTAAAGTCGTCTGCTTCGAAAAAAAGGTTAACAAAAAATTGCTCTCTCTTTCGTCGTTTCTAGAGTTAGTTTACAATTTGATATAATTGAAGTCGTCGGGTTCTAAAAAAATGACAAGTTTCAGAAGTCATTTTTAAAATGGAGAGTGGGGGGGGGAGGATTTCGGAAACATTCGGAACGGCATATCTTCGTTCATCTAGTTCCGTTCGTTTTCGTAGAATTCGTTTTACATACGTCACGCTTATGTCACGCCTGTAACTTTTGGTCGTATTTCCCGAAATAGTGCCTTTAATTATCATATTTAATTCAGTAGAGAATTAGAGAATTAAAAAAAAAATTAATTCAAAATAGAAATAATTAACTTACCTTTATTTTGTCTAATTCTTGCGAGTTAAAGAATACAAGAGACAACTTGACACTTGAAAAATTGAAATTGACAACTTGAAAAAAATAAAAAGAGACGTTACTGCTATTGTTTTGTTTTTATTATAAATATTTTGAACTGTGCTTCCATAGATTTCCATCTGATATCGTTTGTAACGTATTAAAATAGATAAAAATAGAAGCTTCCAATTTAAAAAAAATTTAACGTAAAACAATCCCCAATTTCCGGGCCATTCTGATCTTTTAGGGCAGTTAAATAAACTTTATTTACCACTAACCCTAAGCCGAGTGGCAAGGTTGTAAAATTACACGTAATCGCCTAAAAACAAGTAGCACTCTCGCACAGAATTTATTTCCCATAGCCAAAGAAAATTGATTAATGCCCTAAAACGCTAGAATGGTCGGGAAATGGGGGATCATTTTACGTTAAATTTATATGCGAAACTGATCCCACATTCTAAATTCTAAAACATTTCTTCTTTTCTTCTTTCCGTGAAGTTTTTCAGTCTGTTCCAGGACCGGCGGGACGGTTATAAACGTGTGTGTGTGGGGGGGGGGGCTCTCCTAAAAAGTGGGGAGGAGCCGGTTAAACACATGCATATATAACTTCATTATTGATGACCGTAAAGTCAAAAAGTGGGGGGGGGGGTGTTGAGCTCCCCCCCCTGCCCCCCCCCCCCCCAGTGCCGCCTTCGATGTGTTCACACATAATCACCTAAAAAGGTAAAATCTCATTTTTTCTGGAGGGGGAGGGTGATTTAGGGAATGGTGTTAATCTACAATAATACCGAAAATAATTTTTCTATAAAACGATAGTATTTAGAATTCTCAAGACATTTAATCTTTCTTTTTTTTTTACCTTTAAATTTATGATTTTTTGTACCATTTTCTACCAAGAGGTTCCTTAAATTTCTTTTTGTTTTCTTTGTATTTGTAAAAGGTGGCCACTGAGTTCCTAACATGAGAATAATACGAAGTATTTCGTCCTTCAAATGAAGGGGGCGGAGTGAAGTAATAGAAGTGATCGAAAAAAAAAAATCTATAATCATCAAGACAAGAATATGTAACAAAAAAGTAATTTTAGTTATCTTGGGATTCTCTTATATAGGAAGAATTGAATGTCACAATTCACTTGCATTTCTAACTGATTTACAGTCATTTAAACTAATCAACCATTATAAAAAAAGGAATATTTCCCCCTTTTCTCCTAAACAATTATCTCCCTTTGTAATCATGACGATGAATTAGCTCCCTTGATTTATCAAATATTCCAATTTGATTGACCAAGGAAATTTTCCTTGACCAATCAACAGACACCTAATTTTGGCGGACTCGATGCAAACTTCCTTTGTCCATCCTTTGTTGTAAACTGTGTTGACAAGAGAAGACGTCAAGAAACGCTGCTCCCTCTTTTCGAATATGATCGTCAACCTGTCTACATCCAAGAACCTTCACTATTTGTATCTGACGTATTCAAGAGAGTTGTCTGAACTGGCATATTTTCATTGTTGGACTTGTGTCAAGCCACAAAATCAAATTAGTTTTGCAAGACATTTTGTATATTTGTTTAATAAATATATTATCCATTTATCTCAGTCTTGTGTGCTTTTTCTATATGCTTTGTTTCAGCATTTTACCAACTTCGGCAAGTGACAATTTAACCGTTCTCTGACAGAATCACTTCACCATTTTACAGTCTCAATACAGACACGATACCGATTTTCTGGCAGCATTGTTTTCAAAGTCTTGTTAGATTAACTGTTTTGTTGGACGATCCGATTTTATATAAATAATAATTCATCAACACCTCCTCCCCCAACCCCCTAAATATACACCTACCATGTCTCGAAACCGAAACACCACTGGCAAGTTTTTTCTGCAGTTCGACTTTTTTCTTTAATGGAAATAGACTGGAGTTTGTTTAACACCCCAATTGCCACTTGAATTTAGCTATGAAGCCATAATTGTTATGTCTCGCTTAGAATGGAAGCACATATACAGTTTTATATTGCTAAGACGAAGCAAGTGTATCGCTAACATCCTATCTTTATTTTATGACAGACTAGCAGGGCTACCTGGCGTTGCGAGGGCAAAAGTGTAACATATTTCTATTGAAACTTAAAGTAATTTCTTGATAAAAAATCAGTTACTTCCCTTTAGTACATAAAATGGCTGATAAACAGGCCGGTTGATCCTCAAAGAATGAACAATTTTTTTTATTTTAGATATTATTTACCCAGGGTAACGCTGATCAAGAACATACCAACTTTGTGGATCTTTGTTTTGTAGTTTTTTACTTTTAGCCGGACATACATACATACATACATACATACATACATACATACATACATACATACATACATACATACAAATGCCCTTTATATAATAGAAGATCTCTGTAGTAGTGCAGAGGAAGTGGAAAGAAAGTAGGCAAGAATAGGCAGAGTACACATTACTAAGGCAGTAGTTTTTATGTCAATACCCGAGTATTAATTAATGTAACATAAAAACATATATATATATATATATATATATATATATATATATATATATATATATATATATATATATATATATGTTTTTTATGTTACATATATATATTCCGAAACCAATGTAAAAAAATTAAAAATACTGGAAGCTATCTACATAAAAACACAGCAACCTAAAATTTATAACATCGCATATGAAACCAGTGGCAACATTTTAAAATGCTTAATGTAATGCAATTTTATTCTGTCATGCCACTTCAGCATCACTGAATTATAAATCGTCAACGACTTTCCTGGAACATTGCGAAAAACGTTCTCTGCGTGTTTCTAAAAAAATTATCTTCTTTCTCCAGTTTTTCTGTTCATTTGCTTTTGACACCTGAGGATGATTCGACGAAGAATTAAAAACGTTTGTGAAACCTATGGAACATTAATTAATTTTTTTGATTTTAATACAAAAAAGACCATCAGAAGAATTGAAAAAATATTAAAAAAAGAAACATATTAATATTTACTATTTATTTGTTGAGAAGATAACTAAAAATGAAAACAATGACATCAGCTTAAAGTGAAACAAACTGTATAATTATCGTACGTTTATATACCATATTTGAGAGCATATGAGATGTGTAATGACAAACGAGAACAGGCGTAACTTGAGAAAGCCTTATTCGCCATACGCTAGGAAGTAAGTGTAGTATCTGTTCCGATGGATACTGCACCCTATAGACGGATGTCGTCTTGTCCTTCGGGGCTTGATTCCACCTGTCTGTGGGTTTGTCCTGTGCAGTTCTAGGAGGTCCACCCTCCCAGGCTTCGCCTCCCCTCTTTGGGGAGGAGTAAGTTTATTGCTTACTGCTTGAGGCGCCCCTACCGGGGAATGCCGACGGGGCTGCCCAGGCAATTTTTAATGGCCAGAGTGCTCACCTTCTCAGGCGCTGGCTTTTCAAACCCCACTTACTCGACCCAAGCTGTGGTCACATCTTACTTGTGGGAGTAAGATAAAACTGGCCTTGTGCCTAACTCCTGCAGAGGAGTAAATAAATATTCGCCATACAATGTCGGTACAATATTAGTGCTGCTATTCATATTGTTTAGTAAAAGCAGGAGAATTCTCTAAAAGGGGAGATAATTCAAAATAGGGAAAGTTATTCGTAATTGTTCATTACAAGATGTATAAGCATATTGTTCAACTTAGAAGTGCTCAATCAGGAACTTTAAAAAAATCTATGCCAACTTATGATGGCTATACAAGCTAGTATATTATAACAAAGCATTATATAAAAGTGTTTTATTACATATCAGTACAATCGCAACATCAATTTTTAGCCAGATTAACCGTTTTTCTTTCACCTTAATAATAATTTATCAACATACCCCTTGAACTACTAATTATACACCTCTAAACCATCAGGAATTGCTAGAAACGTAAACAAGCATTACATATGTAAGTGAATAAATGAAACGATTTAATATATAAATGTCTATGTTTAACACCACGGCCCCCCACTTGAATTTGTCTGTGAAGCCATAACTAGGATCAATTATTTATCTCTCTCAAACGGTGGGAAGATGAGACTCAAAGGTCGGGAAAGTGGGATTTGAAGCTAGCGCTCTAGAGGAAGAGCCCTCTGGCTGAACAAAAATCGCCTGGGCAGCCGCGTTGCCATTTCCCAGTAGGAGCGCCTAAGGTGATTAGCAATAAACTAACCCCTTCTCAAAGGGCGAGAATAAAAAACCTGCGAAATGTGGACCTAGAACTGCACAGAGAACTACGCACACTAAATGCCCAAGACTATACCAGTCTGATTTTGATATGAAACCATAACACCGAAGGACGACTGGAAGCAATAACTAGGTTTAAATTTAAGCAAAATAAGATATAATCTCAAAAGAAAGGGAGACTACTACTACCATCGGGTGCATAATGGGAAAGTGGGTAGACATTGTCGAAATTTAATTTGGATATTCTAGATGATATGTGTATTTTTGCATTTCTGAGTGAATTCTGATTCAACAAAAAAAAAAATGGAGTCTTTTTTTAAATTCATTTTATGCCACTTTTCGTTTGTCCAAGGGTCAAACATGTTTTGATATTTTTCAAGCTCACTTTCCAGTCCTCACGGTTCAGCAGGTCAGCTGTTTCCAAATTTCTACTCTGTACAGTCTAGTATAATCACTTGCTTCCAAATTTTCCCTGGTTGACCAACCTTTCTGTGATCCAAGACATCGATGCTTCTGCAACGGTTTATCAAGGAGGATGAATGCTCCAGCATAACCGATTCATCCTTAGGACAACCATGTAGTAGTTATACGTCGACGAACTATTTCTTTTGCGCAAGTTTACTTTTCAATGCAAAGTGATTGATAGATTGTCCAATCAGAACACTTCGCATGTGAGGCACTTCTGCTGAACTGTTTATACACTGTTTCTCCCCTTTTCAGGAGTCGGATAGTAAACGTCAAACTGAACAGATATACAATGTTCTCATCCTAGTTAAAAAAAAAGACTTGACATGCACGGGACCGTTGCATATAAAACCAAACCTGGGCAGATGTATGCGCACCCACCTGATTTTGCGTGTTATGGTGTTTCTTCTTAACTTGTTTCTTAAACCTGTTGATGGTGGCTTGGTGTTTGTTAGTGAAGCAATGTATGAATAAAACTGATTAAAAATGTGGACAAAGAGTTTGTCTTTATAATCGACCCAATGGTACCCCCTTTTACTTCTTACGAAACAAACCCTTTCGTGACCCTACAAAAGGGACATTTCTTCTTACCTCTATGCTGGGCAAATGTAGTGCATTCAGCAAATCCTCCAACCTAATGTGTTAGGTTTGGTTAGATTTCATACTGCAGATCTATCTGATCATAAATCTGTCATTGTCCTGCAGTCAGACAAGAGAAGATTGGGTGATAGCCAGGAGTAAAAAAACAAAACTTAATCAATTCTCATTTTAAAGCAGTTTAAAGTATCAGAACAGTGGCAATTTTAAAACTACCAAATAATAAGTTGTGGTATTTCAGATGAAATAGCACCTTTTCAAAAATGTAACAGTGTAATAAAACAAATCATTGAATGGTACTGGAAATGCTTAATAAACTGATTAACAGGACTGCAGAGCTTGAAGATTCATATAATAACACTACGACTGCCATTTGAAATTGTCTGTAAAACCATAACTAAGTTCGAATTTAAGAAAAATAAGATATAATCTCAAAATAAAAGGAGACTAGCACCAGCAGGTTCAGTGTAAACAAACAAATTGATGGTAAGCTAAACACAAATCTATTTGTTGGCTGCTCAGTAAACTAGTCTGGTGGCTGTGGGATTAACAATTTTCTTTGTTGTGATTTTGCCCAGATCATTAAAAGAGGTTCCGGACCATCAGTTGACCGAAGATCGACATTGCACCTTAATAATAATTCATCAACACACTCCTAATCTACTAATTATGTATGAACCCTAACTCTAACCCTAAACCACCAGCAATTGATAGAAATCTAAACTAGAATTAAATGTAAGTAAATAAATGAAATTAATTAACACCACTGCTGCCACTTGAATTTGTCTGTGAAGCCATAAATAGGGTTAAATTTAAGCAAAATAAGATATTATTTCAAAATAAAGGGGAGACTATCACCAGCAGGTACATTGTAAACAAGCAAATTGATGGTGCGCTATACATGGAGCCATCTGTTGGCCGCTCAGTAAAATAGTCTAGTGACAGTGGGATAATCAAGTTCCCCTTGTGATTTTGTCCGGATTTTTAAAAAGTGCCAAACCATTTGTGGCCAGAAAATTTGCATTGCACCTGTAATAATAATTCATTAACAACCCTCCTAACCCATTAATTATGCACCTATCATGTCTATATGGCTAGAAACTTAAACAAGAATGAAATATAAGTGAATAACTGAAATTAATTTATACATGAATGTTTACGTTTAACATCATGGCTGCCATTTTAATTTGTCTGTAAAGCCATAACTACGGTTAAATTTAATCAAAATAAGATATAATCTCAAAATGAAGGGAGTCTACCGCCAACAGGTTGAGTGTAAACAAACAAATTGATGGCACGTTACACACCGAACCGCCCAGTAAACTAGTCTGCCGGCAGAGGGATTATCAACTTCCCTCTTGTGATTTTGTCTGGATTATTAAAACATGTGCCGGACCATCAATTGCCAGAAATTCGACGTTGCACACGCATTTTGAATCCAACCAAGAACTGGTATGCGAATAAAAACGTTAATCAGTGGTTTCAGTGTTGGAAAGCTTCCAAAAAGAGGAAAGTTCTCCTGCTCAGTTTGTGGAAAGGGAGTCGGGTTCAATTCAATTTTTTTGTGGTACCTGTAAATATGGGGTACATGAGAAGTGCTGTGGAATTACTGGTAGGTTGAGAGAGGATAATCAGTTTGTGTACAAGAAGCGTAAGACAATGGAGATGGATAGAAACTCAAATGTGGAGAATGTATATCTGGATGGTGACGCTATTGAGATTGACAAGAAGTTTTGTTACCTTGGTGATACCATTGGAGCATAGGGTGGAGCAGGTGCTAGTGTGATTTTAAGAATTAGGACTGGATTTAGTAAGTTCAGAGAACTTTTGCCATTACAAACCAGCATAGCGTTACCATTGTCGACTAAGGGAAGAGTCTATAAGACATGTGTACACAATGTTATGTACGAAAGTGAAACCTGGCCAGTGAGGATTGAAGACATGCATTGTATGGAGAGAAATGATATGAGAATGATACGTTAGAATGATACAGTGGATGTGTAATGTGAGTCTTAAAGACAGACTCAGATCTGATGACCTTAGAGGAAGACTAAATCTGGACAGTATAGGGAAATGTGTGCAGAACAGGAGACTTCAATGGTATGGCCATGTTTAAAGAATGGATTAGAGTTCTTGGGTTAGTAGATGTAGAACAGTTGAGGTAGCAGGTACAGTTCACAGTGGAAGGTCAAAGAAAACATTGGGGGAATTGATAAGAATGGACTTGAGAGAAAGAGGGATAAATAAAGACCTTTCAGAGGCAGGTTACTTTGGAAGTCAATATCTTAAAGCTGTCCAACACATGCCAGCATGTAGAATGAGTGTTAAACTGGTGGTGATGGTGGTGGTGGTGGTGGTGGTGGTGGTGGTGATGATGATGATGATGATGATGATATATTGACAAACAGCTCATTATATTTTTGGTTGCTGAATGATGCCACAGAACGAAAACATTAAACATTGAAGAACAGCTAGACACTAATTATTATGTATACTGTTTGGCATTAAAAAAAAAACAATAATAATAACAGAAAACAAATATTCTTTTAAAAAATAAAATTAATGTTGTGCATTGGCTAATCATAGGTTGTGTGTTTGAATCATTATTTAAGGCTATAATTTTCACACAGCTTGTTGGTCGGCTGTTTTTAATAATATGTTTAACTGAGAATTTACTGCTTTAAGTTATACACACACACACACACACACAATATATATATATATATATATATATATATAAATAATTTGGATTATTAAGACTACCGTTTTCATCTTGAGTGTTATTCTCACAACGATTCGCAATTTTGAACAGAACCCTTTATTTAATCCACAGGGGTAGCATGCTCTTGTTCCGTCAGCCATGACCGGGTAGAAGTCTTCAGTAATTCACAATTCCTAGTATCGCTCACACTGAGGATTGAACCTTCAACCTTCAGAAGACTGCACCTAGAACTGAATTTTACTTTGTACTTTATCCGTTACATCGGCCGAAACGTTGTGAGAATAACACTCAAGATGAGAACAGTAGTCCAAATAATCCAAATTATCGATCCTCATCTAAAAAAATGCAGAAACACACATATATATATATATATTATTATTATTATTATTATTATTATTATTATTATTATTATTATTATTATTATTATCACTTATTGGGTTAACTTCCCATTTAAATAGTTAGTGTTGTCTCCATCACAATGAACTTATCTTGAATTCTCACTATTCTATTCGTTTATCCCACATACCTAAATATGACTTTAAATACCATTATTACTACTATTACATTTTTTATTATTATTATCGATATCATTATTATTATTATTATTATTTGTACTCACTAGGAGTTCTCACACAGATCATCGTCAGTGATTGCTCATTGACAACAACCAGTGGTATTTCCTGGAGTCTGAGTGACAACAAGTCTCCCCAGACTTCCAGTGTTCTTCACCTCTTTTCGATAACGATGCGGTATCGCAACAGTCTCTTACCATTGATTTCTCGCCGGTAAGGACAATTGGTCTTCTCTGGGATTTGGGTGGCAACAAGCCTCCCCAAGATCTCAGCACTCTCTGCACTTTTCCAGTGGAGGTCTAGTTTGTGCTGTCCCTCCTCGGTCTTCTCATCTTCCTCGACCCTCGATTATTATTATTATTATTTTTTTTTTATTATTATCGATATTATTATTATTATTATTATTATTATTATTATTATTATTATTATTATTATTATTATTATTTTTCTATCATATTTATCATTTTTATCATTATCAGTATTAATATTATTATTTTTATCACGGGGATGCTATTATCATACTTGAATAAATCTTCTAATTAATGCACCTCCAAATTATGTGCTGTACTCGGCCTAAATAAATTAAGAAAACAAATTAATTGATAACAATAAGAATAAATCAAAAAAAGTAAACCTTAGAATTAAAAGATAGAAAAAAAAAACTAAGACAATAAAAAAAAAACGAAAAAAAACCAAACAAACAAAATTAGAGACTAATGCATTAACATCCCACCACCAATTGAAACCAGTCGGAGAAAGCATCAACAGCATATCGACGCGTCTTTGACAGCCACAAAAAAATTCAGACATTAGCTGTGTGTTTTTGACTTCCTTTTCTCTTCCCCCTTTTTCGTTTTAGTTTTCTCCCCCCCCCCTCTCCCACCCACTTCCCTCTCTCTTTCCTTTTTCTCTATCCTCAATGAATTTATAATTTATATTTTTATATTCTATCTTATATTTAATTTTACTCCATTTCATTTTATATTTGATTCTCAACGTGACTTTCCCAATTTTAAATTTCCTTTCTTTTCTTTTCTCCTTAATTACATTATTCCCAAATATGATCTGAGGTAAAGATCGGATTCTAACTCTTCCTGATGAGATCTCAGTTTATGACAGCTGTTGATCAATAACATTGACATGCCAGTGTCGCAGATTTTGTACATGTCTGTATAAATAAAAATAATAACACACACACACACACACACACACACACATATATATATATATATATATATATATATATATATATATATATATATATATATATATGTGCATGTGTGTACATCTTGGAGTAGCATATCTCGTCTCTATCTAAATAAAGTCAGGTTTGTGTAATGTTTATACATTTGTACAAGATTCACTCCTAAACTAATTGACCGATCATCAGGAATTTTGGAACAGAGTTGCCAGATGTAAGGTGCGGTAATGTGGGCTCTATTTTGTTTCATTTAGTTTCATGCGAAGTGGGTAAAAATTAGGTTAGAGCCTGGTCTTTTGGCCGTGATCAAAGTGTAGTATCTGTTCCGATGGATACTGCACCCCATAGACTGGTATTGTCTTGGCCTTTGGGGCTTGATTTACACCGGTCTATGGGACTGTCCTGTGCAGTTCTAGGAGGTCCACCTTCCCAGGCTTTGCCTTCCCTCTTTGGGGAGGAATAAGTTTATTGCTTACTGCCTGAGACGCCCCTACCGGGGAATGCTGACGGGGCTGCCCAGGCAATTTTTAAATGGCCGGAGTGTTCACCTTGTCGGGCGCTGGCTTTTCAAATCCCACTTTCCCGACCTTGTGTCACATCTTACCTTGTGGAAGGAAGATAAATAAAATTAGGTTAGAGCCTTTCATTAAAATTCAGATATCTCCGATATTTGTGAAATTTAAACAATAGGTATCAGACATCAATTTATAAATATTCTTTAAATGTTAGTTTCTTTGGAGTAATTGAAGCTAAACGAAGATCCGAGCGTTGGTGATGAAAGAAGAGGAGCTTGGCTTAGAGGTGTTAAATGTAACAGGCCACTTCTTTCCTCATTGCACCACATGTTCAAGTTCAGAAGTGAGAGAATCACCAAGGTCTAGATCATCAATGCTTTTGCAATAATGATTTTTCGTTTTTGCTAGCTCCTTACATCAAGTGGCTTCATGCCTTGTCTGGAGCGATTTCCATAAAAAAAAAAAAAAAAAAATTTCAACTTCTGGAAGGTCAGAATGCAGACCCCTAATTTTGGTAAAGGAAACCTAACAGTAGGGATACACATTATCAATTGAGGAACTGGGTTTACGTTTACTATTCGTTTGAGAAATTTTCACAATGGAATTATGTGGAAGAGGTCAGTAGAGGAGTTGAAAGCAGAACACAGAAAGAATGAGTAAATAAACTGTTTTTAAACCAATCATCATCATCATCATGATGATGATGATGATGATGATGATGATGATGTTGTTGTTTATTTCTTGAATCAGGTCACAATTAATCATCTGATGAGGGTTGGGCCTGATTGTCTGGTCTCATTTCAACTACACTTTTGGCAGTCCAAGACCTCCACCGCTCCCATCCAACTAGAGCTGATGTGGTTTCCACTTGAACATGCACCAATGTCACATATTACCTGTGAGTTGCCATATACACTACTGTCACCCAAATTGTGACAGGCCATCCAAAGATAGCATTTGACATCTGCCCTGTGGCTGGGGATTGGATTAATGAGTGCCGGGACGAGCCCACATACCACTAGGGGCTGCACATTGAAGAAAGAAAGTTTGTATCAATTGCCACTAATATAAAATCGAAAAAGCTTCACCGGAAATTAGTGCTTGTAGACTCCACTCACAAAATGGCAATGCAGTAGCCCCGATATTATACACCTGCTGATAGGACAGCTTCCTTTTGAGTTATTCCAAGGTTCAGGTCCTTGCCTCTTGGACAATCAGGCGAATAATGTCAGTCCAGGTAAAACGTTTAACTATAGAACCATTATTAGCTATATGGTAAAAAAAACATTTTCTAACTAATGAGTCACCACTTACCAAGGCCAAAGGCTACTTGAGATTAAGGTTTTTTGTTGTTGTTTTTTTACAAACAATCACCACTTACCAAGGCCAACAGGCCACTTGAGGATAAGGGTTGTTGAGCTTGACGGATAAAATGACGATTTAAGAGGACAGCTCAACAGGAATTTGTTTACATTGAATTTGAAAATAGCAATATTATAGTCAGCCAGTACGCAGTCCTGTGGTACTGTGTTCTACAGACGGGCAGTTCTAGGAAAGAAATTTTGCTCATGAAAGTTCCGCTTAGTTCTAGGCACACAGAAGGAGAAAGGGAATTTATTTACAATGGTTGTAGCTAGACGAGTTTTGGTTGGGAATGCATAGATTGAAGCTCAGTCGAGCACCTACCATGAAAATAACGATAGAGTAGAGAAAGACTGGCAACGTCTTTTCTGTGAGAAAATGGCTGTAGAGTGGAGAATAAGACATCGCCGACTAGATTTCGAAGTCGATTTTGTACTCTGTCAAGGCAGGAAAGGGTGCTCTGAACAACACCTCACCAGATGTGGCAACAATACTCCATCTTGGGATGTATTTGAAGTTAGATACTTTTCACAGCGGTAGAATGATCCAACCATTTTTTTCAGCGACCTTGACAACTGATGTCAGTTGGATGATGAACAATAAATAATAAAGGAGAGGGAGAGTTTGGAACGATGGGTGGGACGGTCAGAATTTGATTTCTGAAGAGGACTGCGCAACAGGTGAACATTTGACATGAAAACGACCATATTGTGGTCAGCTAAGAAGCAACGGTACAGTATTGTGTTCCACAGGTGAAAAGTATTATTTACTCCTCTTCAGGAGTTAGGCACAAGGCCAGTTTTATCCTACTCCCACAAGTAAGATGTGACCCAAGGTCGGGTCGGAAAGTGGGGGTTGAAAAGCCAGCGCCCGAGAGGTGAGCACTCTGACCATCAAAAATTGCCTGGTCAGCCCCGTCGGCATTCCCCGGTAGGGGCGCCTCAGGCAGTAAGCAATAAACTTACTCCTCCCCAAAGAGGGGAGGCGAAGCCTGGGAGGGTGGACCTCCTAGAACTGCACAGGACAGACCCATACACCGGCGTAAATCAAGCCCCGAAGGCCAAGACAATACCAGTCTATGGGGTGTAGTATCCATCGGAACAGATACTACACTTTGATCTTAGCCAAAAGGCCAAAAGCAAAGTGCACCACTAGTTTTAGTTGTATATGTGTTATCATATATTACTTGTTGTTGGTTGTATAAGTAAGGGACAATCATAATAAATAAACCCAGGGGAAATTTAGGGTTAGGGTTTAAATTTTTACCTTTAAATGTCGATATAATTTTCCTTCTAATTTGAAAATTAAAAAAAAATATTTTCCCTTTATGTATTGTATCCTAGATTTTGATAAACTCCTTGAGAGATTTTCATCTATATTTTTCTCCATGTGCCATCTTTCATATTTATTCACTTGTGATATTATTACCTAAATTCGTTTCGTAATTGTTATGCTTTTAATTCTTTAAATGGAAGTTACTATCTTTAAATACTTTTTATTTCTTTTAATGGTGTTTGTTGCTTAAATTGCCGAAATTTTTATTTTATTTGTCTTTAACTGTTTGAGAGGTAAATAAGGGGCAGTAACTCTTATCAACTGTTGTTATTACATCTAACGTAATTTACAGAAAATTAAATAGTAATAAATGAACAACAAAGTATACAACAATGGAAAATTTAAGAATTTATTGTGTTTAAACTTGAGTTTTTTACTGAATGAAATTCAGCAATTTGTTTACAAATTTAGGGTTAGGGTTTAGGGTTAGGGGTTAAGGTTAGGGTTCCACAATTGCAGGTTTCTTCGCCAGAAATAAATCCATGAGCTTGCAAGAAATCGATCTGTTTTGCTTTTTCTGAAGTAAAATAAAGTATGTCTTCAAACTGGAACAAGTTAAGATCCATGATCGCAATTTAAGAGAAAGTCAGGCTTGTTAGAAATTAAAGAGAAAATCTGGCTCAAAATTATAATTAAGAGTTACTGCCCCTTATTTACCTCTCAAACAGTAAAAGATAAATAAATCTTTTTTTCGGCAATTTAAGCAACAAGCACCCTTTTAATACTTGACAAACGATATTCGATGAAAATCTATGGAAGCACGAAATATTAAAAAAAAAGAAAAAAGAAAGAAAAAAGTTAATAGCAATAAGTTAGTAACGTCCTTTTTTTTATTTTCTTTTGCGTCCATTTTAATTTTAACTTCACTATTAATTCTTGTCTCTTGTATTCTTTTCATGGAAGAATTAGAAAAAGTAATGGTAAGTTAATTATTTCTATTTTAAATTAGTTCGTTTTTAATTTTCTAATTAATTCACTATAAGATATATTAAATATTTAAAATTTTAACTTCAAAACTGAAATCTTTTGTATTTTAATTTTAAACTCAATGGTGCACTGATTATTCTTGTATTTCGTCTTCGAAAATGTTTCATCCATTTAAATATTAAAGTTATTTCTTTCTTCTATGAAAATATTTTTAAAATGTGAAAGCAACTTAAATAAAACAAAAATAAAGAATTATTTAATGAATTAAATTAACTTAATTCAATAAAATTTCAAATTTAAACTCTGACTAAAAGAAATTGTGAAAAAAAGTGTTTAATCATTAAACACTTTTTTAAACATTCAATGTTTGTTAACCAACTGCCATGTGCTTATTTATTATGAAAATTTGTTATTTAAATTTTGTAGCGAATAAATATTTAACCAACTGAATCTGAGATAAATATTGGCCACTTGTTCGTCTTTTTCCATAGTCCGTTTTTCACAACTTTTTAATGACCATTTGTTTTTTCTTTTTTTCGGTGTACACTTACATATCAGGCTGCTCCTTTGGTTCTTGGCCTTTTGGCTAAGATCAAAGTGTAATATCTGTTCCGATGGATACTGCACCCCATAGACTGGTATTGTCTTGGCCTTCGGGGCTTGATTTACGCCGGTGTATGGGTCTGTCCTGTGCAGTTCTAGGAGGTCCACCCTCCCAGGCTTCGCCTCCCCTCTTTGGGGAGGAGTAAGTTTATTGCTTACTACCTGAGGCGCCCCTACCGGGGAATGCCGACGGGGCTGCCCAGGCAATTTTTAAACCCCACTTTGCCGACCCGACCTTGGGTCACATCTTACTTGTGGGAGTAAGATAAAAACTGGCCTTGTGCCTAACTCCTGGAGAGGAGTAAATCAATACATATCAGGCTGCTAGAGAATTCCGGGGTTTTTGGAAAACATTTTAAAAATATTTTACATTTTAGGAGGGGGGATCAGTTTCCAATGTAAATTCAACGGAATTCTCTAGCGAAAAAAAAAAGTTGGTCCATAAGAACAAACGACACATGCAACATGGTCAAAACTGACCCCCTCCTAAAATCTCAAATATTTGAAAAATATTCCCCAAAACCGGGAATTCTCTCGCGACATGATAGGTAAATGTAAACAGAAGAAGAATTTTAAATATTTGAGATGGTCAAAAAGAGGGGGATCAGTCTACGTTAAATTTACATTGAAAACTAGCCCCCCGTCTTAAAATCTAAATTTTTTGAATTTTTTTCCAAAAACCCCGGAATTCTCTATCGACACCGAAAAAGATTTTTAAATTGAAATGGTCAAAAAGAGGGGGATCAGTCTACGTTGAATTTACATTGGAAACTGATCCCCCTCCTAAAATGTAAAATATTTTAATTTTTTTTCCAAAATCTTCGGAATTCTCTAGCAGTCTGATAGGTAAGTGTACAACCAAAAAAATAAACAAAAATAATGGTCATTAATAAGTTGTGAAAAACGGACTATGGAAAAAGATGAACAAGTAATACCAAATATTGTTTTGTTTGGAATGATTTTCGAAATATTTACAAAACTTTTATTAAAGAAAAAAAAAACGTTGGCACTTGTGCAGTTTAGTAAACAGCGGCATATAATCCACAGGAAATAACGACCAATAGATTAAAATCAAAATATAATTTAAAATGTTATAAAACGAACAATTGAGCATAATAATAAAACTATTTTTGATTACAATGTTTTGGCCAAAATGTTACTTTATTGAAAATAAACTTTATTTTATTACAATGTTTTTCGGCAGATGCGAAGGACATGGAGGACCGCTGGCTTCCGGTGAAAAAAGCTTGAAGAACGTGTGTACGGATGCCTGAAAGTGATACAACAATTTTTTTTATTCATATTAATTTCAGACTTTCCTTTTTGTCATATTAATTTCAGACTTTTCTTTCATCATAATCTAATAATTAACATAATGCAGACTATTTGAAAAATAATTTATTTGTTTTTATTTGATTGTTTTCAAAACATTTTTTTTAATAATAGTGAAAACCTTTTTTCTTGGAAATGGAGTAACTTCCGGAATCAAACTTTTTTCTTAGAAATGGAAATGCCTAAACCCTAACCCATAATCCCTAACCATAACCCTAGACCCTAACCTTTACCCTAAACCCTAACCCTCCCATAAAACATTATTTTCACTAAATATTTAAAAAAAAAAAATTAAAAAAAAAAAAAACACATTCCGTTGCTCAAAAACATTATTTCTTGAAAACGAAAAGATTATTCTAGTTTTGTTTATTTTCTTCAATGAAATTTTTTTAAGTTTTGAAAACAAATAAATTATTTTTCAAATAGTCTGTATTATGTTAATTATTAGAATATGAAAGAAAAGTCTGAAATTAATATGAAAAAAAGAAAAGTCTGAAATTAATATAAGTAATAAAAAAAATAAATTGTTGTATCACTTTCAGGCATCCGTACACACTTTCTTCAAGCTTTTTCCACCGGAAGCCAGCGGTCCTCCATGTACTTCGCATCTGCCTGTTTTTCTTTCAGAAACTATATTTTATTAAATAAATAAATTTATTAAAATGTTTTAATCTATTGGTCGTTACTTTTTGTGGATTGTGGATGCCATTCAGGCAATATAGGTAACAGCCGACATCGAAAACAAACAAAATATACAGCAAATAACTTATACTAAACACAAGAAAATATAGGTAAATTTTTACTAAAACGAAAATGGCTAAATTTTTACATGTTTTTATTAAAAATTCAAGTCGGTTACATGTCTTGTTTCATGCTAACTGCCCAGGAAATGGGTGCTCATTTTACGTTAAATTTATAAAGGAAAGTGATCCCCCATGCTAAAATCTTAAATATTTAGTTGTTTTTTTTAATTCCTTTTTTGCGGCTTCTTTTAGGACTCCTAAATTCCGTGTTAATAAAATCACTATAACCCGAAGAAAAATTAATTTCTTTAATTAGCGATGTCATCATTGAATAAAGCATTGTTTAATCAATATTTTCACCAAAAAATAATATAATTGCAAAAAATATTTTATGTGATTTTAATGATTAGAGTTTCTGGGAAAATTAAAAATGCGATATAATTATATTTCTCTTTCGCACATGAACGTGTCATCAGCAGCGTAGGAAATTATTTTTATAATCTTGAAAATAAACAAAAAATTGAAAAAATGATGATCAGGATTATTACGAAAAGAATTTTAAAAATGGGGTAATTTCTACTAACGATTAACTTGGATTGATATGGTGGCCCTGTTCGGTAATAAACAGGTGGGATTAGCCTTCTAACCACCACTCACTTTTACACCGCCCTCAAAATTTTATTTTAAGAGATTCAACAATTTCGTTAATTTCATAATTCATCATCAATTATTTGGAAAGTTTGTATTTGTTTTGCCATTTTTTTTATTAATAAATATTTAAAAAGTTAAAAACAATTATTTATTAATGAATAAAATAAATTCAAACATCACATTTTATTTCAAAATTTTCTATTTATTTATTAATAAATAATTGTTTTAACTTTTTTTTTTCAATGAATAAATTGATTTTAATGTACTTTTTCACACTTAAAATAAAAAAAATACACTTTATTTTAAAAAGAATTAATGTAATTTATCGTTACGACACGTTAAGAATAAATCGAATAACTAAACGATTTAATCATCAAGTAAAAAAATTGATAAAATGTACGCAGTTCGTAACGTAAAAATAATTTTTAACATTTTAAAAAAGTTTTATTTCAAAATCTAAGGAAACACATTGATAAACAGACGTCATCAATAACTTCAGAGTATTACTGAATTAAAAACTAAAACCAAGTTAAATATGAATCTTTTTAGTTAAAAATAAATAAAATCATATTTTAATTAAATAAGCATTTCCTATTTTATTACAACAAAATAAGGATATTTAAATTAATTAAATTTCTTAATAACCTTAAAAAGAATAAATAAATTGATGGATAATAATTTTTCAACTTCTATAAACTATTACAAAACCATTTTTATATATAAAGTTAAAAATGATAAATTATTACATTTTTGTCTTCCATATATTTTGCATAGCGATAGTCAATCGGTAAACAAAGTCGTTTACCGATTAACTAATGCCGTATTTTACTAATCTATTTGGGAGGATAATTTTTCTAATTTTGAGTAAAACGTAGGACATTTTTTTTAATTCAGTGTCTTATGACTTTAATTTAATAATTATCTTTGAAATAGTTCCCAAAAACTTATATTTATCTTTCAAGGGATTTTTACAAGTGTTTAAAGTTCACTGAATTTTAGGGGTTTTCAGCCGTCGTGATAACATATTTCATCATAATTTCTTTTTCACACGTAAATATACAGTTTTTGTTCCTTTTAGAGATTAAGTTTAGGCTTTTATCTTTCAAACACAATCAAAGTTTACACGGAAACTAATTAAATAATTGATAAGCGCTTTTTAATAAGCATAGTCCATACAAGAGACGGCCATTTTTGCACGTACCTAGTATATTTTATCGGCACTTTAGTTTAACTGTGAATCACAATTTATTTAGTAGAATTTGGTATATTCAAACTACTGTTCTCATCTTGGGTGTTTTTATCACAACGTGTCGGCCGATGTAACCTCCAACCTTCTTCAGGTGTACTTTGTTGATGTCGGGATCCCGACACCCAAGATGAGAACAGTAGTCCGAATATGCCAAATTCTACTAATTATCAACCCTCATCTAAAAAATTCCAAAGAATAACACAATTTATTTGTTTTCCTTTTTTGAAGACAGGGACAGACAATCAACCGGAAGTAACATAGTATAGAAGTTTTTATCCAAAATAATCAATAAAGCGAACAATAACAGCGAACAGTGTTTTTTTTTTATTTAATAATGTAATTTTTTTATAAAAATAACAGCGAACAGTGTTTTTTATTTAATAATGTAAAATTTTATAAAATAATAAAAATAATGATTTTTTTTTGTATAACTTAAAATTTTATAACAGTTTAAAATTTTATAAAACGAATAGTCAACAGTGATTTTTTTAAATTTATTTATTTTAACATAGAATTAGATTGGGTTGAGTGAATTGATATCTGTGTGATATCAGTTTTTTTTTGGGGAGGGGGGCTCACTGGTTAAATTACCAATATCTCTCAGATTGAGGTCATTAAGCTCCATTTTTGGATAAAAAAATTCCAAGTCTAAGCCACTTCTGGTTGATTGGGTTGAGTGAATTGAACACTTCAATTTTGATTACTGATTCACAGCTAAACTAAAGAAGTGCCCTTTTATCTATTAAATTGTAAGATTAAATAATAACGTTATTTCAGCATGGTCCGTAAACTGCAGAAATACAATGTCATTTTTATTTCATTACTGAAAAACATCAAATAATTTGAATAAAAAAAAATCATTTTTTGTTTTAAAATTTAATTATTTTCAGTGTGCAATCATTTATATCGGTTTGAAACCGTCTAGATTAGACTTAAAACGTTGCTTATCACCGTTCTGTACAAGAGAAACAGTCCACTGATGACGGCCCGCTGCCACAAATTCGGAATAGCGGTGTCTAGGTAAGATAATTCACTATCGCCAAATATTGTAAAATCGGCAAATATCTAAATTGTAAAAAAAAAAGGTTTTAAGTTAAATTAAAAAGCATCAACACCGGTTTTCATTTTTAAAATATTCAGAGGAGACGTTTTGGTACTGGTACAGATTTTGAACCAGATAAAACCGACTTTTACCAACGCAGGACTACGTAAACAGTCGGAAAAAGACGAATGAAGAGTAACCGGCATCAAAATGAGGCGGCTTTTTAAAAGGAAAAAGATAATGAAAGGGAAAAACTCTCCATGTGTTTATTATTATGACAATTTATTTGGTGCTTATGCAGTTCACGGACCGGGCTATTTTTTAGGTAGGATTTTCACGTTAAATTTAATTTTTGTGTAAGACGTTTTCATCTATACGCTTTTTTTCTTTGTTAATAATAAAAAAAAAAATCGGGGGAAAAAAGAGACAAAATTTGCTTGGAAATTGATAAATATAACATTTATTAGAAAAAAAGAAAAGGGTTGACATGCAAAAAGAAAAATATTAACAAATTAAAATACTCAGTTTAACACACCTTTACATATATATATATATATATATATATATATATATATTTGTAGATGTGGGAATCTTCTTGTGTAATTTTTCTTAGCTCATCATGGACGATCCAATTTTACTTGAAAAAAAGTTTTTCATTTTTCCAACAGGAAAAACATTCTAGGCAGACGACACATTTTCATTGAAAAAAAGTTCTTCAGAATGAGCAAAACTCTGGAAACTTTAGTAGTTGACCTTTGGCAGTCGACCGTAGGGATATATTTTGGCGCCTTATTTTTAACATGTGCGGTGCCAGATAACCATCTTTTTATCAGTTTAGATTTCGTGGGGGAAGAGACAACTTCGTATCAACTCAATTGAGTTAATATTGAATTTTTCCTATGAACTTTAAAAACATCTTTTTGTCAATTGACCTATTTGAGCAATACGATAACCTTGTGGCAACAATTAACATCGAATTTTCCAAGAACTTCCATCTACGTGATAACCAAACTCAAAGGCTTCGAGTCACACATCGTTCTGCAAGATGGAATCACAGTACCTGTGTTTCTACTAATGAGGTAGGTGTGTCTTTTTAACAGTTGCGTTAGTCTCCCATAGCCCTCATCTATGTGAGAAGGAATTCTCACAGAAGATGCCAAACAAAAAGTCGGTTTTTTATGGTTCAAAAGTTGTACTAGTACCAATATCATAGATATTCTTTGACGCATTGTGTTTCTAAGATTACTAACCGTTATGAGAGACGTGATATGCGTGTTGCATGAAGGCAGTCTACGGAGGTGAGACCTACACCTCTCTCGACAATATTGCAATTTTCAAATATTACCCGAAAGCCCGCATTAGGGCCGAGTGGGTGAGACTGTAAAGAAGGGGGGACGTTATCCCTCTCTTAGGTTTCAGACACGAAATGAATTAACAAAACCTCTATAACAACGACAAAAAGGGTTTATTCACAAAGGTTACCTATACCGCTTGGTATAGGTAGAAAGAAACTTGGACAGTGTCCGAGAGAGGAAGAGGAATGTAGGAAGTTCTTAGAGCTGCCGGAGGTCTGTCAGCAACTATCTTCAGGCGAAGATAGGAGTTGCTGGGCAGGAGAGAGAGTGAAAGAAGTGTTTCCTCGTTGCTTGCCAGGGTATCTCTGGGGGCTGCCTGTGATTCCCAAAGGGGCTGAAGTAGTTCTTCAGCCGACAGAAGGTATCAATGCGCCCTGCAGGCTGATTGATCAGTGTGTGACCCGCTCACTTAATGGGGACATTTTTCGGGGGGGGGGAGGGGAGGGGGGAATAGGTCTATGTTTATGACCGCTACAAGACTCTCTCCGGTAGATTTTGGTGAAAAGTGGGTGCGAGCTGCGCAGCTGTGTAGAGGGACAGGAGCTAGACTGGAGTGGTAGTTGGACGTAACTCAGGTAGAGGATATTGAGTTACAGAAACGAATGTCGATTATGACCCTTTTAGAAGTAGTCTAGGAGACCTGTTTTTGGTTAATTTTAGTTCATAACTTAGCTAGTGTGTGTTTATTTACCTTCTCTGAAGGAGGTTAGACACAAGGTCAGGTGTGGAAAAGCTAGCGCGCCCTGCCCGACAAAAATGCCTGATCAGCCCCGTCAGCATTTCCCGGTGGGGGGGGGGGGGTGCTCAGGCGATTAGCAACAAACTAACCCCTTCTCAAAGACAAGGTAAAGCCTGGGAGGGTGGACCTCCTGAGACTGAACAGAACCTTACCTCAGCCTCACAGCAACAAAGTCACTGTCGGACTGATTTCGAGGAAGTATCGCCGACTGGTAAGAACATGGATGATTTCGTTAGGCCCCTCTTTATTTTTGTAACTCCCACCCGCAATTATTTTTTTTTTTTACCTACTTTTAAATGTAGATATAATTTCTTTTTAAAATGGCATTTAGGGTTAGTGAAAGGTTTAAGGGAGGGTATATTTTGTTTTGTAAGAAACAAATCATAAAATCAAACTGTTTATTCAAAATTAAATTCAAATATATTACAAATTAAATATCACAATAAATGACGTATCTAAATAGAAAACAGAGAGTAGGAGAGTAGAAAGTGGACCTTGGTTTTACTTTTGGCAGCCTCGTAACTCGCTTCCTTAATTTTGTGCTTTAGTCCTCACATTCCATGAGCGATGTTTCTGACAAAGGGGGGAGCATTGCTGTTTTCTGGGTCAGAATCTATCGTTGGCTAGTTTTTGACCTTGAAGTAGTATGTTCGTTTGTTTTTAGCTCCTTAAATCAAGTGGCTTCGTGCCTTGTCTGGAGTAATTTCTATTAAAAAAAAACACGGAATATTTTGTATATTCATAAAAAATTTATATAGGGTACGAAGTTAAAATCTAGATTTTTTTGTGTGGGTGAGGGTCGAGCTAGCGGGGTTTGAAAATATCAGTTGGCAACACTGGACGGGAGGGATTCTATAAAAATATTTTTATAAAATTACTTCCGTCTCCAAACCTATTTAGTCCTAAATAATCTGTCATGACTGAAATAGGAATTAAAAAGTGTCACTCACTCGAATAAACAGTTTGGGAATAGTTCGTAATTTAATGACACTGCCCTCCCCCTTCTCAGGTTGGCTTTTAATGTGCCCCTCCTCACTCACTCCAAGGGGCACTACTTAATTTGCCAGCTGTATCAAAATATACTGCTGTTTAAAATGCTCGGCTGGCACGTGTAGTAGTCATAGTTACAGGGGGGGGGGGAGAAAGAGGAAGAACCCATATCTTGTATGATTTCTGCTTTGTTTACGAAATCCTGAACGGAAGATTGAGAAATAAACAAAGCTTATAAATATTAAACAAACGTTAAGATCAGATGAAGAAAAGAAAAGAAAACCATCGTTTTAAAAATGCTTTTAATAATTTCAGATTCAGTGAATAATAACAACAAAAAGATTTCCTCGCTTTTGAGTACTACGGGATGCATTTTACGTATTCTCAGTTGAAAAGAACAAAATAATACTTTTAGGCGCCCCTACCGGGGAATGCCGACGGGGCTGCCCAGGCAATTTTTAAACCCCACTTTCCCGACCCGACCTTGGGTCACATCTTACTTGTGGGAGTAAGATAAAAACTGGCCTTGTGCCTAACTCCTGGAGAGAACTAAATCAATACACCACGTGTTCGTCGACCGAGAAGTTAGCAAAGTTGCACAAGTGATCGTAAACAATATGAATTATTTAAAAAAACAACTATATTTCGATCCGCACAACCGTTGTATTCAAGAAGGTTACCCACGTGTGTGAGAGAGGGTGGCACTTTTACCCCCCGGCACCCCCCGGCACACCCCCGCCGCCAGCATTTTGGCTCACGTGACACAATCGCCGTCATTTATAAACAGAGAATAGTCCTCGTTATATATCCCCCCCCACAATACACATTTTTTGTTGTTTATTATTTTGTTACCTTACGAGGATTGAACGAAGGTTGATGGATTTTCCCTTCTGAGTATATCCCCACTGAAAAAATAAATGTTTCAAATTCTTTAAACTCAGTGCTCTGAAAGTAATTGAACCAATTTTCAATTAAAATTTTTTTTAATACTGCACTTTGTTCAAAGCGAAGAAGCTAAGAAATATTGTTTAGACCTTTCATATTTGTGCCGGGGGGTAAAAGTGTAAATCGATTCTCAGCAAACCGCCGCCACAAACAAGCGCCATCGCTGCCGCCAGCATTTTGGCTCACGTGACACAATCGCCGTCATTTATAAACAGAGAATAGTCCTCGTTATATATCCCCCCCAACAATACACATTTTTTGTTGTTTATTATTTTGTTACCTTACGAGGATTGAACGAAGGTTGATGGATTTTCCCTTCTGAGTATATCCCCACTGAAAAAATAAATGTTTCAAATTCTTTAAACTCAGTGCTCTGAAAGTAATTGAACCAATTTTCAATTAAAAAATTTTTTAATACTGCACTTTGTTCAAAGCGAAGAAGCTAAGAAATATTGTTTAGACCTTTCATATTTGTGCCGGGGGGTAAAAGTGTAAATCGATTCTCAGCAAACCGCCGCCACAAACAAGCGCCATCGCTGCCGCCAGCATTTTGTGCTCACGAGTGACACAATCGCCGTCATTTATAAACAGAATAGTCTTCATTATGAACAGTTAGCATACAATGTATACATAATAAAATAGCAGAATCAAATTATAAGTGAATATTACTGAATATAAATTTATTAGACAATGTTTAAAAAATAAATATGCAAATAATGTATAACCTTGAGAGTTTAAGTCAGATTTTCTGTGTATGTATACGATATGTGAAAATATTTCATTGTAATTGAATGAGAAAGTGTTAAGGTGTTTTGATATTAATATATTTCGGATAAACAAAAAAAACCTTCGCATTTATTCATCTACATATACATATGTATATATATATATATATATATATATATATATATATATATATATATATATATATATATATATATATATAATTATGCAGGTTATTTCGAACGACGATGTTTACCGCGTTCGTGCAAATTGAATTTGCGTGTGTTTTATCTAAAACGTTCGTAAAACAAATATGAAAGGTCTAAACAACATTTCTTAGCTTCTTCGTTTGGAACAAAGTGCAGTATTAAAAAAATTTTTAATTGAAAATTGGTTCAATTACTTTCAGAGCACTGAGTTTAAAGAATTTGAAACATTTATTTTTTCAGTGGGGATATACTCAGAAGGGAAAATCCACCAACCTTCGTTCAATCCTCGTAAGGTAACAAAATAATAAACAACAAAAAATGTGTATTGAGGGGGGGGGGATATATGCTAACTGTTCATAATGAAGACTATTCTGTTTATAAATGACGGCGATTGTGTCACTCGTGAGCACAAAATGCTGGCGGCAGCGATGGCGCTTGTTTGTGGCGGCGGTTTGCTGATAATCGATTTACACTTTTACCCCCCGGCACAAATATGAAAGGTCTAAACAATATTTCTTAGCTTCTTCGCTTTGAACAAAGTGCAGTATTAAAAAAATTTTTAATTGAAAATTGGTTCAATTACTTTCAGAGCACTGAGTTTAAAGAATTTGAAACATTTATTTTTTCAGTGGGGATATACTCAGAAGGGAAAATCCATCAACCTTCGTTCAATCCTCGTAAGGTAACAAAATAATAAACAAAAAAAATGTGTATTGTGGGGGGGGGGGGGGATATATAACGAGGACTATTCTCTGTTTATAAATGACGGCGATTGTGTCACGTGAGCCAAAATGCTGGCGGCGGGGGTGTGCCGGGGGGTGCTGGGGTGTGCCGGGGTGTGCCGGGGGGTAAAAGTGCTGCCGTGATATTGTTTACCCGCTTTTCACTACACAAAGGTTAAAGATGAACGAGGGGGGGGGGGGGGGGTGCAATTCTTTCATCTGAAAGATTATATAAATAAAAAGCATGGGTCGAATTGGTAGCCAACCGGTAACAAATTGGTATCCCGAAAGAAGAGGTAATGCCCGAGAGGATGGCCTTCTAGAACCAAACCATACCTCATTCAGTCCCCTAGTGTCAAAATGAATTTAGGAAAACTCGTCATAGGAAAATTCGTAAACGGAAAATTCGTCACTTTTGGCCAAGTAGGAAAATTCGGCAATTATCGAATAAATATCGATTGAAAATAGATTTTAGAACCGTTTTTACAGGAGATATACTTGTAAATACGAGGCTACCCACCTCCCCAGTGGAGAACATGTTTTCATATTATTTTTTTGGTACTTGTGCAGTTTACGAACCGGGCTATTTTTTAGATAAGATTTTCAAGTTAAATTTTTACGATATCTTTTGTTTATTAAATTGTTAGGTGAAAGTACAGAATAGTTAACAAAGCCCCCCCCCCCCCCCCCCCATGTTAAGAATGGCTTTCTAAATAATCCGGTTCGTTTACGTTACGAACGTATTGTTATTGATAGAAGTGAAAGCAAAAATGCTACAATTCTTCAGAATATTAAACGAAAGTCATCTCCGTAAGGAGGAGGTAAAGAGAAGGAGAAAAGTCTATTTTTGGATTGTATTTTACACCTCCTTAGAGGTGTGCAGAAATTGCGGTTGGCACCACGTGGGTACCATCGCGGGGTATTGGGAATAGTTTTCAACTAGCAATAACAACGCCTCGGAAAATCCTCATTGGCTATTGTATCGCCTCTGCGCAAAGCTAAAGTTTATAGCCAACATACGTATTTATATATCAGCGTCTGCATACTACACCATCGCTCCATCTTTTTCGTTTTTACGCATTAATTAAATCTTTTTATCAAACAACTTTATCTTAAGCCAATATTAGTCGCTACATAAGTATTTTGTAAAGTTTCGTAAAGAATTGTATTCATTGTAATGGATGTTAAGTATTTTAAATCGTTCTTTGTTTACTAAAAATTTCACGGTGGGAAAAAAAGTTGTATCTGGCTGACGTCCTTCACCTTGACACGTGTCGCTTTATCACCGGCTGCTTCCTTGTGCTAAATTCCATATTTAATAGATATTTTTTCTGTAACCTTCTTCATAAATACAAGCAATATGTTTAATTATTGTTATTTTACGAATTTTAAAGTTTTCTTGTTGTTATTGTTAGGGAGGGGGTAAACAAAGCTAACTATTTCACGACAAGCACTCTTTAATGTCGCACGTCTTATTCTCAGTTTTTCTTCGTTTTATTTGTTAATGTGTTTTGCGTATCTCATATCGACCCTATAAGTGTTTTATACAAAGGTCCTATTTGGTCCCCCCGATTTTATAAATCGGGGGACTTATGTTTTTGAGGTATGTCCGTCCGTCCGTCCGTCCGTTCGTCCGTCCTTTTCTTCGCACCCATCCATTGAATTTCTCTGAAATTTTGCATGAAGTTGTAACTTTGCTCAGGTTAGAAAGTGACATTCTCCGATTTTTGAAAAAAAATCTGGTTAGCCACCCAGGGGGTCAAAAGGCCCCGAAATAGCAAAACATGATATTTTTTGCCCCATAACTTTTCATCCATCCATTCAAATTCTCTGAAACTTGGCCAAAATGTGGAGGCAATTGTTCCTAATAGAAAATAAGTATCGCTGACCTTGGAAAAAATCTGGTTCGCGCCCCCAGGCGGTCAAAAGCTCCCAAAATGGCAAAAAATTACCCTTTTCTCCCATAACGTTTGATCCATCCATTCAATTTTTCTGAAACTTGGCCAAAATGTAGAGGCAATTGTTCTGGATATAAAATGAGCATCCTTGACCTCAGAAAAATTCTGGTTCGCGCCCTCAGGGGGTCAAAGGGGGGTTAAAAATGTCCCAAATTGCCCAAATTTATTGCATTTTACACTTGCCACATCGAGTCACATACGGAGGGGGACCACGCACGCGCGGCTTGTTACTTGCCTCCCCACGAGGGCAGCGTTAGACACAAGGTCGGTTTTTTAATGTGGGAAAAATCCAGGTTCTCCCCAAAAAGGTCACTTTGGATTGGAACAAAAATAAAAAAAATTGTCTCAGTCTAGAAGGACTTCTCCTTCACTGACCGAGGGCAGAATAGTCAGTGTAGCATCAGAAAAGATACTACACTTTGTTCTTAACCAAAAAGCCAAGTGTTTTATACAAAGTTACTTGCCACTTTTTACTCGTTTCATACTGCTGCAAGGTCTTTTTTTATTTTTTATTTATTTTTCATTTTTTTTACTCTCATTCACCCTAAACAAGGCATGAAGTCAGTTTAGTGAGGAAGGGGGGGGGATCAGCTCATATGAGAGGACACTGACTGGTACAAATAAAGGCCGAGAATGGACCTGTCGGCATTCCCCAGTAGGAGCACCTCAGGCGACCGATAATACCTGCCCCGACTCGGAAGAGGAGGTAATGCTTGGGAGGGTGTACGTTCTAGAACCTAGTTGAACCATAACTCATCCCGGCAATGAAGGGTCTGCAGAATTATGTCGAGACAAAAAAAAAAAGGAGGTAATGCCTGAGAGTATGCACCATTTAGGACTAAATCTGACCATACGTCATGTCAGCAAAGTAAGATCTGATGATTCAGGACAGAACGATGCCATGGCGAAACTCGGCTAGTATGGAATACCTGCCTCTCCCGACAAGGGCAGAGGAGACACAATAACGTTTTTTTTTTTATTATTATTATTGGTAAATTTGTAGATAAGGACATCCAATTAAATACCTCTCCCCAACAAATCAAATTCTACTTTTTTTAGGCGATTACATGTTAACACCATGGAAAACTTGAGGGGTGGGGGGGGGCTAAAAAGAAAGTTATTTTAGAATTTAGAGTGGGGGATCAGTTTCGCATATAATTTTAACATAAAATGATCACCCATTTCTGGGCCATTGTCTAACCGGATAGCGTTTTAATGACATATGACCAGAATTGTTGTTGTTAAGAGATAGATTATGTGTGTATGTGGTGGGGGAATTCCTGCTGAAAGTAAGTAATAACAAAATTCCTCTCTTAACCCTACCAATAACCCTAAGTTCATGTGGCAACAGCCCCCCCTCCCTAGAAAAAAGACAACAAGAAAATGGTTACATCTAAGATTTAACTAAAATGGTTACATGTGGTTCAAACACTCTATGATCGGGAAATAGGTAATCATTTTACCTTTAACAGTGTTCACACGTAATCGCCCCCAAAAAGTAGAATCTCATGGTGGGGTGGGGGCTAGCAGATGGTTTTCATCTACAATAATACCTTGTTTTTATGTGGGAAAATCCAGCACTGGATTGGGACAAAAATTAAAATTAAAATTGCCTCAGTCTGGCAGGTTTCGCCTCTGACTGAGGACAAACATATAGCATGGTAATGGTCAGAGAGCTATAAAAGTATTTCAAAGTAACAAATAAGAGGACCTGGGTGTGCAGTGTTCGAATTCAGTTCGTTCCACAGAAACATTTTCATCAAAACCCACACCTGATCTTGTGTTTAATCTCCTGAAGAGGAGGTAAATAAAATACCTTGCATACAAAACTTATCTCTTATTTTAAGAGCAATTCTCAAGGGAGATAATCTCAGATTTCTCCCTTTTTAAAAAAAAAAAAAAAATAATCTACACATACATAAAAAAAAATTATTAAAGTTCTGTAATAAATCAGGAAAATAGTTTTATTTATTATTACGCTTAATCTTATCATGTAGCAGCAAGCTACAAACCGGCGCACAGCCGCCATGTTGTTTGAATATCAATGACTTCTGCCCGCTGATTGGTTCAAGCAATCTACTCCCTCCTTGGCTTAACCAATCAGTGGCCTTCTCTTAGGCAAATCTCGGAGTGCTAAGATAACTATATAAACACTTGAGTGCAATATGCCGCTCTCTCTTTTTCTTCTTAGGCACGAGACGCCTCTCTCGACATGTAGACTACTACTACACCTGGCCGAACTACATAGCTCTGGCCACTTCGACCACAAAGTACTGAGAAGCCAAAATGGCGTCAGCCTTACATGTGGAATTAATATAGCACACACACATTCTATATTATGAACTATTCTCTCTTCCCTACTCATGGGGAATTTTAGTAATGGACTTCCTTTATTTTTGCCTTCGTCCATAATTATGGACATACTAACCTCTTTCCTTTTTGTTCATGTACTAACGAAGATGACCCAATAAAGTTGTTATTAAATGTTAGAATAGGAGTTTGTCACTTCCATCCTACAATCAAAGGTCTTAGGATACAATGTGATCTTTTGGTTATATGAGGGTCACTGTCTTTAGATGATGTAAGGTTTTGTGAAATCTGTTGGGTATGATGACTGTAAGTTTTAGAAGGGTTTAAAAGTAATCGTGTTATGTTGTTGGATTCAGTTTTCATGGCAGTAGCTCTATGTATGGATAGGTCTTCCTTCGGGTGTCATCGGTTTATGCAAATGACCTGTCCTGTTGGTGGTTCCACTACATATGTCCGTGGTTCTATGTGTTTGTGTAATGACTGCAGGTGTCAATTTCCCTGTGTTTTGATTTTAAACTGTATGAAGGTTGGGAAAGTTTTGCTTATAAAAATATCGGCTCAAGATCTCGTATGCTTGGGTGTGCTCGTTAGTAGATTTCACTGGGAAGTTGTTAACTCGTTTTCTGCTATACAATTCTCCTCGTGATAGAATGGCGTGGTTTATTGGTGTTAACTGGAGACATAATGTCACTGTCTTGAGTTTTAAGCATTGCTGCTTTCATGGCAGATTTTATAGATTGTACTAGGGATGGGACGTAATGGGTGAAAATTTCAGATTCATGCAAGTAGTATTTTTTTTTGTGTTCATTTATACATAAATAACACTAAACAATCAAACATTTTGAAAATTTTGCAAAATTCAGAAGGTGCAGGCCAAAAATAGCCGTTAGGGCTCCACGGGACTCAAAATCCATCATTTTTCGGTGAAAAAGTGGTTTCATGCGACATTGGAGGTCCTAAAACATCCTCAAAAGCTATGAATGGATATAGATGGTTAAATCTGATATAGTACTGTAATTTAGGACCATTTTCTGACATTTTCACCCCTTATGTTCCACCCCTAATTGTACACAATGTTTGGCCTAGGACATCAGGCTGAGGGTATCTTGAAAAAGAGGTATGATGTTCAAATCCCAATATAGCTTTATACAGGCTGGAACTATAATGATGTTCTGTTCTCTCTCTCTCTCTCTCTCTCGAGAGAGAGAGAGAGAGAGAGAGAGAGAAAAAGAGAGAAAAAGAAAAAAAGAATGTGCCAAAGAAAATAGATCGTAATTATGTAACTGCTACAACCACTTCATTCAGGTTCCGAACAAATCGGTATTTTGAATATTAAGAGTCCGCAAATAAAAGAAAGTCATGCTAATGAAATAAATCAGTAGTCACGATTTGCCAATGTCTTGCTAGGATTTCATGCGGCATCAGATTTTCTACACTCTGTTTCCTTTTGGTGCTCTTGGCATGTGAAACTGATCTCCCACTCTAAATTCTAAATTGTTTTTTTTTGTTTGTTTTTTTTCCAAAGTTTTTCACAGTGTTCACATGTAATCACCTAAAACAAGTAAAATCTCTTTTTGTGTGTGTGTGTGGGGGGGGGGGGGCAGCTGTGTGTTCTCATCTCCAAAGTACAATAATACCCAGTTTTTAATGTGGGAAAATCCAGCTCCCCTAAAAGGGAGGAACTCTAGATTGAAACAAAAATAAAAATTGTCTCGGTCTGGGAGGAATATCACTATTAATTCCACTCCAGAAGGCATAGGTTTTTGCTCTCAGCATACATTTTTCCATCTCTTGTCGACCATAATGGATCTTTTTTATTATATCTTTTTTCATGGAACTCTGAATCATTGGATCAGTATGCCATTTTTGATGATCAGCTCATCACGAAACGGGCTATTATGATTGCATTCCTATTTGTGTTAGAACAGTGCTTCTCATAGCCGGTCCGCTAAACTGGTACCGGTTCATGGCGTACTACCTGTAGGTCTGCAGGTGCCACACAAGATTTTTATTTAAATTGTATACTTTTCGAGTATTGCAACTGTACATATAAACTAAAATTGGTATTACATGCATAAAAATATCAACTTTGTACATTTTCTGCTCTTTACCATGATGGCTATTTTTCCATCTTTTTGTCTACGTTATTTATAGAAATGTATTATTTTTTTTTTTGTAAATTTCAGCACTATCCCTTTGGTCCTCAAAAATAAAGGCAGCTATCGAGTGCAAGTCCTCACCACTTACCCAAAAAAAACCTAACATACCTGCATTATACTATGAACTCTATGTTTTTAATAAAAGTTTGTATGAATTTCTTGTTGTTAATTTGTAATTTAAAATTACCTTCACTATTAGGCTCAAGTTATGGGCCTGTACTAAAATTGTAAACTTTGTGGGATTAAGTCCTCATTAGAGAGTTTTAAAATAATAAAAGTTTGAGAATCTTTGTAATCTTACTAAAGATACCAGGTAAATACATTTTTCATTTTGGGTTTTATGCTCCCTTTAGGAGCATGACCCCCTCCCCCTTCTCACTTACAACAATCTATATTAGTGGGGTAACATTTCTACCAAATTTCAAGTTCTTACATTGAATAGCCTAAGAGTTAGCCGACATGTGGACATTCAAGTGCACACATCTCTTTAATTTCATTATATGGGTGCTTACTTATATTATTTTCATGAAATTGATCAATCATCATCAGGTCTTTATTTATCCCTCTTTCACTCAGGTCCATTATTATCACTTTCTCCCATTGATTTCCTTGGCCTTCCCTTGTGAAATGAACCTGCTACCTCAATTGTTCTACATCTACTAACCCAAGAAGTTATCCATACTTTCAACGTGACCATACCAACAAAGTCTCCTGCTCTGCACTCATCTCCCTATACTGTTTATATTTAATCTTCCTCTGAGGTCATCAGAACTAAGCCTGTCTTTAAGACTCGCATTATATATCCATCGTATTATTCTATCATTTCTCTCCATGCAACATATGTCCTCAACTCTCACTAGCCAGGTTTCAATTCCGTACATCACCACACTGCGTACAAATGCTTGATAGACTCTTCCCTTGGTTGACAGTGGTAACACTCTGCCGATCAATGAGAAATGTAATAATTCATTTGAGATCAATTGATAATTATTCTCTTGAATGTTATTAAATCCAATTATTGCCACTTAAATTCCAGAAGGCCAATGGTCAGTGCCATCAAGAAATCAGTGGTAAACAACTTTGATAACAACAAAACTATTTGCAATCGTTAGCAAAAAAAGGCAGGCGGAGAGTGCTGGAAATCTGGGGAGATTTTTTTTTGTCAGACTCCAGGAAACACTGATTGTTATTGGCAGTGAGCAATCACTGATAATAATTCACGTGAAAACTCCTAGTGAGTAAATAATAAGCAAATAATCTAAAAATTAGTAATCGACATGACAATGATGATGATATTTGTTCTTTGTAATGAAAGTGGGTTACACAAAAGAAAATTGTAAAATAGAATGTAAATAATGAAATTTCATCTCTTCAAGTTTTCAAGCTTTGGCTGGTTTGAAAATTCTTCTATCGAATATTATTTCATCAGATTTCCTATTAAAACTAGAATATAAAATGCTTGAAATTGTAAACAAATTATTTTTAAAAACAATTTAAGCTTTAACAAAGACTAAGACCACAAATAAATTAATATGTGTGTATTTACTTTTTATGGATGTACTGTGCAAATGCAGACACTACTCTGTTATTGTACAACCCTTAATACAAAAATTAATGCTGTCATTGGATTGTTTGTAAAATTTTACTTGTCAAGTTAAGAGTAGATGAGGCATTCTTTAGCCGTAGTGGGCAATCACGTGGAGAAGGTGTCGTCATGAAAACACTGATCCTTCATCACCTCACTGGTTTGGTTGGCGTCAGGAAGGGTATACGGCTTACAAAAATCTTGCCCTAAGGAAATACTCTAACTGTAACAGCATTCACTCGGGGTGGGTTAAGCCGGCTTCAAATGAGTTCACCGCATCTCGCGTCAAAGCGGTCCACCCCTGCTGATCGGCAGCTGAGCTCTTCGCATACTTTAGCCATTCTCGGTTCCACCATCGAACATCAAAAACGCAGGGGCTACCCACCAGCTTCATATCTGTCCTCAGTGTTCCTATCCAAGTTTTCAATTGGCCGCCGGGTGTGATTGGGGCTACCAACTTGCTGATAAATTCTTCCTCGAAGCCCCAAAGAACGTGACCAAACCAACAAAGTCTTCTTTTAAGAAGAGTCTCTGTGATGCTGGTGGTATTGCATCTTGTATGGATGGTGCGGTTTGGGATTTGATCGGAGAGATTGATGCATAGGATGTGCTGAAGACTTTATGGAAATGACAATTTCAGGCTGTGCAGTTTAAATGTTGGAAGGTCTGGTGAGAGTTTCTTAAAAGACCTGGTCAGAGATAGGTCAGTTTTGGAAATCAATTTCTAAAAAACCGTCCATCACATGCCATCATGTAAAACGGACGTTAAACCGAATATGATGATGATGATGATTCTTGTTGAAAGTACTCATGTAACTATTATGATGGCGAAAAATTCTATTTTTTTGTCACAATTGAAATATATCTACGTCAAATAATCTCCCAGCTAATCTGATATTTTAGGTATTCACAGTAAGAACTCGTCTAGCTACAACCACAGCAATGAACTTTCTTTTCTCCCTCTATGCACCAAATACCAAACGGACAAAGTTTCTTTCCTAGAACAACACATCTATAGAATACAATACCACAAGGCTGTTTCCCAACCAACTACAACATGGTTGTCTTCAAGTACTTGTAAACAAATACTTGTTACGCCGTCCTCGATAATCAATTCCTCTTAAATAATATTCTGCCCATTCCACCCACTGATTCTGACCCCCTCGTGGTGGTGTTCGTTGTCCAAATAAAAATCTCTTTAACCCTTATTCTAGAGTGGTCTCTCGGGCCTTGATAAGTGGTGACCCATTAGTAAAAAAAAAAAAAAAAAAGAATGGGGTATGATAAAGCAGCAAGGGTTGACGGTGTAGTCGGCATGATAAAAATTTTAGGATTTCAGATTAATTATTTGAGATTAACGTTGTACAGAGGCAGGCAATGAAATGAAAATAATTTGGTTTTTACCTGACAAAATGTATCCCGAAAATCAGGGAATTATCCGATCTTAATGAAATGTTCAGTATTTATTAATTGATAAACAAATGTTAATATAAAGTAGGTATTTACCTCCCTTCTCGAAACTAGTTTCAGTCACCAAAATACCACATTCAGTCTATGGGTAAAACCTACTGAACCCTTCAATGCTTTATTTTTTATATTGGTTTGAAAAAAATTTTATCATCAAAGATACTGATTCTCTATTTAGAATGGGGGGGGGGTGCTGATGCAACATCATACTAATACCTACTCACCCTTGCCAACAGGCTCGTTGCAGATGTGAAACAAGTTGCAGTTTGACACATTTTCGTTGAATATTATATCAAATAGGAAATTTTGTTGGAATTTGTCATATTTGGAACAAAAAAGCATTTAAGAGCTAATATAAAGTAGGTGTTTACTTCCCTCCCATCGTCGGAAGGTGTGACACAAGGTTAGAAGGTAGGGATTGAAAAGCTAGCGCACAAGAGGTGTGTGCACTCTGGCCATCAAAAAATGATTGAGCAGTCCCATTGGCATTTCCCAGAAGAAGCGCCCCAGGTGATAAGCAATAAACTAACCCGTTCTCAAAGAGAGAAAGTAAAGCTTGGGAGTGTCGACCTCCTAGAACTGCGTAGAACCATAAGTATTTATTTTATAAAAAGACAAAAAGACAGAACAATCGTATAGATTTTTCAGGTTACTTTTTGGAGGTTGTATTTTTAGAGGTTCCAGTTTTGGGGGTGGATTTTGGGAGAGCCGAGTGTTATAGAAAAATTTTAAAGAAAACAGTTTTAAGTAATATTCAAATGTGTGAGAGAGCGAGAGAAATGTTATCTGATCAACGAACAAAATAATGAATTCAAGAGCATAAATTCACGAAAAAGATATTTTATATATGTTTAAAATGGAAGTCTACAAAGATAGAAAAACATAGAATTATTTTTCATATTTGAGTGTTCTTGCTAAAAAGAGGGATTCATTAGTTGAGATATTGAGGAAGCCTGAGTCGATAATTTAGTGGCTGTGAATTGTCCACGGGTCTTAAAAATCGTAATCAAAACTTCCTCACTCAATTACATAAATTACATTTCATTGAAAGTTATTAAACAGAGTCAATAATCATTTGTTTTCATATTAGAAAGTTCAGTGAGAAATGTATGAAGTATTAAAATGGTTAAGTTTATAAGTTTGTTTTAAATATGCAGCCGATATTGAAAGGGGATTCAAACTGTGTGTGTATATCGTCTTTAGTGTGTGTATGCGCAAGACAGTGAAAGAGTTAATGCATTGTGTCAGTGTGACTATGTGTGCGTGAGTTTAGAAAAGTCATTCTTCAGCATTCCCAAGGCCCTACAGAGGAGCGATGGGGGCTATAGAAACGCTAATGTTAGCTCTCTCGTGGATTAGGGCTAAACATGCTTGTTGAAAGAAAAATCTGGGTTTATAAAGGGTCGAAGTGGCTCCCAAAGGACAATTCCTATAAATTCAGAAAAATCTGCTGATTGGTTCAAAATATTATTTGCTTTTATTAATTCTGGCGGATTCGTTCGCAAAGCGGTGTGCACAGAAACGAGTTTAAGCACTTTCATTTTCGGCACCGAAGAGTAAACTCGTCTTCTACAACTCATATTACTTTGCCCCACCTTTATTTCAAGGACAAAATACTTATATTAGAAAGTGACCACCTTTTATATAAGCATAACACCCTGAAAGTGCAAAAAACAATTTTTTTTTAAACTAAAGGAAGATCTTCATTAGAAATTTGTTTAATTGGATATTTGTTCTGCTTAAAAATGTCATTTAAAATGAGATTTTGCATTTCTTCTATTAAGATCTGTTCTAAACGGGAATATTAATTAAATTAATATTTTTAGTAATTGAAAAATTTATTTTATTTATTAAAAATTGAAAGTCTTATTTAAAAAAATGATTTTTATTTATTTTAATAAGGAACAAACAATATCTGATAAATTTATGGAAGCACAGTCTAAAATATAAAAAAAAAGGAATCATAATAAAATCCGTTTTTTTTAGTTGTCGATTTGATTTTAATTTCAGTTTGACTGGTATTCTTTAAAAAATTAAAGATAAGTTAATTAATTTGTTGACTCAGTAATTAAATAAAATAATTAAATATATGTTTAACTTCAAAACTGAAATCTTTTGTCTTAACTTTAAAGTCGGTGATTATTCTGTCTCTCAGTTTCTAAAATGTTTCATTTTCTGTATAAGCACCAATTTATTATTTATTTATTTAATAAAAAGTCAACTTTGAAACTTTGCGAATTTAGTAAAAATATTCTGTGAAAACTTAGTTAGTATCAACAGTATCTTAAAATTGTTATGTAAAAATAAGTTTCTTCTAAAAGTTGTTTTAAATGTGAAAGCAAGGTAAATAACACTATAATTTTAAATTTTAATTAAACTTTATTTAATAAAAAAACAACAACTTGAAACCGAACACATTTATATGTGTGCAAAAAACTTCATTTAACGAACAAGAAACTTACATTTTCATAACCAACTGATTTGGCTAGGAGCAAAGTGTAGCATCTGTTCTGATATTACACTTCATCTTTTCTGTCCTTGGTCAGTAAAGTAGAAATCCTTCTAAATTGAGTCAATTTTAATTTTTATTCCAATCCAGAGTGCCACTTTTTTGGAAGCTGGATTTCCCCCACCTTAAAAACTGATCATGTGTCTAACTGCCGTCGCGGGGAGGCTAGTCAATAATGTTGTGTGGAATGATTTTCAAAATATTTACAAAACTGTTTGCATTGCGGTAAAAACAAAAAAGCAACGGGAGGGTTAGATATAATGTTAACATAGGTTTTAGTCACAAAAAACAATGAAAACCAATTAGAAAACGAGCTCCTCCTCCCGAAAGAAGAGATAATGCTTGGGAGAGTGCACCTTCTAGAACCGGACCGGACCGGACTATACTTCATTCAGACAAAAAGTCTTAGGCACTTGGCAAGCAAGGGGAGGTAATAATGTAGTTTACAAAACTTTTACTAAAAAAAACAAATAACAGACATTAATGTCTTTTAATTTGTTTGCTGATACAACAAAAATATTTTGTCAGAGTCAAAGAAACGGATAAAAAAAAAGTTAATTATTCCTGCTTTATTTTTTTTGTACATTCTAAATAATGTTTTATCAAAAAATATTTTAAAAATACTTCATAAAATTTATTTCTATTCAGAATTTAGTTATTTTAGTAAATTTATTATTACTAATAAAAATAACAGGCATGTGACTTCTCCGCTTTATAGTAGAATTTCACTTTATAGTAGAATTCCACTTTTTTTTAAATCCAGAAAAAGCGGATTTCCGCTTTAATCACTGGAGCCTCTCATGAATGTTAGTTCTCTGCTCAAGTCCACTTTTTTTTTAATAAGAAAAAGCTAATGTTCCCTCTTATGACAGTTTTCTCTGATTACTAAAAATGTTAATTTTGCCGTGAAGGCTAAGACATCAAGCAATTTATGAATGGTGTAGGAGCGTTAGTTGACCGAACTATACCTCATTCAGACAAAAAAGGGTCAGGCACCTGGCGAGCAAGGGGAGGTAATAATATAGCTTACAAAACATTTATTGAAGAAAAAACACAAAAAAAAGACATTAAAAAATAAATAAAAGTTTCTTATTCCTGTTTTCTTTAAAGCACTCCATTACAATTACTAATTTATCAGCAAAAAAAAAATTCAGGCAATTTATTTCTATTCAGAATTTAGTAATTGTAGCAAATTTATTTATTTTTATTTAAAAATCGTTTTTTAAATGTGAGACCTCAGCTTTTTAGTGAAATTCTGCTTTTTTTTTGTAAATTAGAAAAAGCGGAATTTTGCTTTTTCTTTGAATTCAGAAAAAGCGAATTTTCTTTTCTTTTTTTTCTTTTAAGCAAAGTCTGATTTATGCTGAGTCATTAGAGATTTACATCATATTTTTTTCATCATTCGGCTGATTTTATTTCTCTTTCTTTCTTTCGCTTTATATTTCTTTCTCTTTTCCTGTTTTTCTTGATTTGTTTTCCTTATACTTCAAAACAATTCACGATATTGTAGAAAATTTTTTTTTATCAGAGAATGACTCTCCACCCCCAAACACACAACTTCACACAGGTTGGGGAATTATGTGTGTGTGGCGGGGGAGGGAATTCACCTTGATTTGGCATTTTATACTATTGGTCACTCACATCCCTGACACATATCAGTCATACTTTCAATATTAAAAAAAAGGTACTGTAGACCCCCCCACCACCACCACCACACACACACACACAAATGAGATTCTACTTTCTTAACACACTGGCCCCCTGGGAAATTTGGAGGGGGAGGGTCAAGTTTAAAAATTCATCTCGATTTTGATTGTTTTTCCATTGGTCACTGACATCCCTGTATATTAGAGGTGTAGCACCAGAATGTCCAGCAACACACTGTGTAATTCACAGAGAAAGTTTAGCCACAAGGAAGACACCCTCCCACTCCACCCCCTTATTGAACTTGGTACTGTGTGAAGTTATGAAAATTGTGAATCATGTGAAAAAATCCCCTGGGACATGGAAATACAAACTCATCTAAGCAAGAAGACCGGACATAATAGTCAACAAGAAGAAAAGAAAAAACGTGCCAGATAAATTTCACCATCCCAGCAGTTCACAGGGTTAAGATCAAGGAAGTAGAAAAGAAAAAAAAAATGTAAATACAGGGAGCTTACCAGAGAGCTGAAAGGAATATAGAACATTAATAAAACTACAGTAATACCAATGGTTGTAGGAGCACTAGGAACAGTTTCCAAAAATCCAGAAAAAGATGAGGAAAAATTGGAAGCAAAGGGAAGTTTGACACACCATACAGAACACTTTGCTGATGAAAGCAGCTGAATTATTAACAAAAGAAAAATCCTCAAGTGCAGAAGCCAACTCACATAACCAGATAACACCAACCAACCACAGTTAACTTGAAATAGAATAATACTGCATAAACACAACGTAAAAGTATAGAAGGAGCATTACATGATTCCAAAGGAACTGAAACTACTTGTTAAAAAAGAATCCCATAATCTGACCCCTGCCTTTCGAATATCCCAGAAATCAGCCAGCATCGGTTGGTACCACATAAAATGGTCGTGAAGGGTCTAGGAAAATAGAAAGAATGTAGCGAAAGATTACCATCTAGTCCTCCACTGGAATGCTTCGGAGAATATTGGAATCCTGAGGATGCTTATTGCCACTCAAATTCCAGAAAAAGCAAATGCCTATTCTCAAATAAAAATCAATGATAAACAGCTGTTGAATACTTTAAACATTGTCTAATAAATTCATATTCACTACTATTCACTTTTAATTTCATTCTGCTATTTTATTATATATACGAAAAACTTATTTTGATATTAATTTCTTAATTATTAGCAGTAGTAATATTATTTTACACGATTTAATGAATTAACTTGAAAATTTTAAATCATAACTTATGTTTCATTAACCTTGATAACTTTGGAATAACTACTTTAAAAAAATAAAATTTGCATTAAACATAATAATTTCCAAAGGTTTTCTGTTAATAATTAAATACATGCGTTTATTATTTTTTAACTAAATTTGTTGTTGTTGTTGCTGTTGTTACTGTTCCTATTGACTTCCTTCCACGAAAGCAGATTTAGGAACAATGTCAATATTTAACGTGGGAAGAATCCAGCTCCACCAAGATGGGCACTCGGAATTGGAACAAAAATTTCAATTGCCTCAGTCTAGAAGGATTTCTCCTTCACTGACAGAGAACATAAAAACTAAGTGCAGATTCAGTACAGATACTACATTTTGCTCCTAGCCAAAAGGCCAAGGAGTTAACATGTTGGTAGTGATGATGATGATGATGATGATGATGATGATGATGACAACTTACAAATTTGTCAGAAAAAAACCCTATTACAAAAAAAAGTATTTTAATATTACGTAAGTATTTTTCTGTCTTATAATAAAGGCGAAAAGTAATATAAAATCGTTTTATTTGACCAATTGACGTTCCACCCTTATGTTTATTCATTTCATTATATAACCAGTTTTAATGGGGAATTCATTTTCATTTTTATGCTGAAACAAAATAAAATTCATCGACGTTGAATGTCTTAAAGACCATATCAATTAACCTGTTTGTTGTTTTTTTCCTGAAAAACAAACTTTGACGATGTTCATGCACAGTATATTTCCCCTACATTGGAATATATCAAATAACACTACGACAATCATCATTTTGTTGTTTTTTCTAAATTACCAAAATATCAAATGAAAATTATTTCTTTAGTTTCTGTAAAGAAGACTACAGTGTCAGTAATTGCCGCATGGAGGGCGGGTAGTTTTTGCTAGTATGTATGTATGTGTATATATATATATATATATATATATACATATATATATATATATATATATATATATATATAATAAATATTTGTTGTTGTTTATTATCTATGTACGTATACGTTTTGTCCTTACTTTTAATCGGGACTTATCAGTATAGAGATATGGCTATTCATTACCGGTCATGCGATTCAAAACCTCGGATCACAAGTATTTTTCAACTCAAATCCGAAGCCATAACCACTCGGCCAATTTTAAATAGCGAATAAACGGTGATAATTTAACGTCCAGAGCGTTCTACTTCTTTTTAAGGGAAGGAACGATGCATTATGAAGCTAGTGACGTCAAGCTGTGTTAATACTACACTTACAGTGCTCTACTTTTTCGAGGAGCGACAAATATATATATGTGTGTGTGTGTGTGTTTGTGTGTGTTTGTTTACAAGGTATCTCTTTTTTTAAAGAGAAAAAAGATTTGTATTGAAGAACATAATCTCTTGTCTGAGTGCAAGCAAAGTATTATTGAATTTTCTGAGAAGTAAAATAAGTCTAGAAAAGAATGCTATCAAGAGATTTCTTTGTTATGAAGTATGAAGTTCAGAACAATAAAAAAGGAAACGAAGAACAAAAAATAAATGAAGTCAAAGTTACATTAAGATTAAGTTTATAAAATGTAACAATATCTGTAACAATATACTAATAAATTGATCCGAACAAAAAAAAAAAAAAACGCTATATGAGAAGCCTTTAGTGTATTTGGTATAAACAGTTTGAAATTCTTTATCTTTCTGTCCTTTCCACCCCTCCTTCCCTTTCTTTCTCTATCTATCAAAACTTTATTTGCTTGTGTCTGTCTCTCTTTATATATATATATATATATATATATATATATATATATATTTAATCGAGTTCGAATCATGCAACTGGTTTATATGGTTATCTCTACACTGATGATTCCGTAAAGATGAAACGTATACGTATGTAGATAATAATAGATAATAATTTAAAACAATATTTATTATTACATAATCATTTGTAGCTCCTTCTTAGCTGGGCCCTTTAATGAGTAATAATAAAAGCTGTCAAATCTAAGCTATAATGCAAGTTCCTTCATGTTGAACACTGTTTTATGACAGCTGACTCTAGTTCTCTGCCTCCTCGACACATAAATAAGGTTTATTTCTCGTCTCGTTGATTAGGGTGCTCGGAATTGGAGTTAAATGCGACTCTTGTTCTGTAGTTCGAATCGTGTGACTGGTTTAAATGATTATCTCTACATTGATGATTTCGTAAGGATGAAACGTATATAGATAATAATAAAAAAATATTTATTATTAAATAATTATATATATATATATTCGGGGGAATTTTTGGCAGTTGGATTCTGACATGTTTTGATTGAATTAATTTGAATTATTGAATTATTTGATCGTGTTTTCGGATTACAATTCCTGGATATACTCTATGAAACCTACTCATTGGTTTGACTTTGATCTATTAACTTTAATATCATGAAAATATTTAATTTTAACTTTTACTTGAAACCCTTAACGTAATCCCCGTCTCGTTGAATGATCTTTATACCTACATTCTTCTTTCATTTCCTCTTATATTGACTTTTTAAAGAATGAGTTGCCTCTTAGTTTCATTCTTGTATTTGCTTTTTAATATTATTTTTTTTCTTTTCTTTTTTATATCAAAGCGCTTTTGATTTGTTTTTTTTATATATATGTATGTTTTTATTAAAATATTCATATTTTTCTGAAGACGTTCGTTGATCTGAATGAAAGCGGTAAAATCTCTTGTTTTTTTATGATTTTTCCTGTATTTGATTTGTTTTCCTTTTTTCATTTTCACACATCCTGTCTTCATGGCATTTCATTTTATGATATATTGTGCATTTTATCCTTATATATATATATATATATATATATATATATACGAGGATAAAATGCACAATACCACTTTCTCCGCTGGACTTTTTGACACCGGATTTTTTTTACAATCAGACACTTGGTTGCATTTGGGCAGCTTTTTGCCTTGTTTTTTTCCCCACAATCTTTGTTTTACTTTTTCAGATTTTAAATCTTGGCTTTTTGCCAACTTATCTATCCCAGCAATTTCCTCTGATGATAAGATTTTGATCTTTGAAAAGCCTGGCTTAAGGAAAAAAATTAATTAAATAAATTGCTTTTTTGCGTAATATACCTTGCATTGAGCAACTGAATTGAAAAAAGATCTGCCTCCATCGCTTTTCTAATTCCTTTTCATCCTTATATATATATATATATATATATATATATATATATATATATGAAGCAATCCAACAAAAGATATAAGCGTCAACTAATATCTTATAATTAGTGAAACATCCGGATAAAAAACTGAAGCTCAATATACTGGATAGAGCATTAATATTATAATATAAAATGAAGTAATAAAATAAGGTGTCAATCAAATTTTATTAGAATTCAAAGTTCATGCAAAGCATCCTTAAGTCCTTAGCTCATGAGTTTTCAAAGATAATTCTTCTCTTCAGAGGACCATTACCGCAGTTATACTACTACAGGCAATAAAATTACGCTTTGAAAATATATAAAATTATATACACAAATATATAAAAATACATAACATCAAACATATCAATCCAAAAACATACTTTTGTTGAATCCATACAGTCCATCCAGGTCATACAAGTTGAGAAGCATAATCAGGAAGGACATTACTCCAAGATACAAACAGCAGTCCAAATATGTGAAATTGAAGGGGCCGGCAAAGTTATCCAGTCGCGAAATGTGTCCATATTCAATGTTAATGATAAATAAATCAATCAAAATAATACAAAAAGTCCAATCAAAGTTCCGAAATCCCAACATGTGCAACTCTAATCAAATCCAAATTCGTTGTTTAATTAGAAAACCTGCTAAATCCGAATTGAGCAAAATAAGACGGACTCCCATCACATCTAGCCAGAAGAGCGAAAAATATATATTATAATTATATATATATATATATGGTGTTTTGGATAAATTTGTTATTTTATATTCTTTTATTTCAGAACCATTAGAAGTATTTGATAGCAGTAAAGTGCAATAGATAGCTGTTTCTGTGTACTATAGCTGGAGATCATAGACATCTGGAGATCATCGGAATATTGGAAGAGAATGACCTGCATCATGATGATTCACGCCAGATTTTAAAGTTCGGAAATCTTAGCTGCAGCTCAGTGTTCCTTAAATACCTTGAAGCTGTGAGATGTTAACTACAGAATAGCGACAGAAATATGGAATCAGTGGCTAGCAGGAAGGATCATAGCAAACGTTTTGATTGTCTGCAAAACGAAATTCGTCAAGAAGCTGCAAAAGGCAATAAAAATCTTGACAAGAGTGATGGGCATCGAGGTTATAATTATGAAGAAAGCGCCGAACAAGGATTTTCACTGCTCCTCATAAAAAAGTTAAAAGGACCAACTCTTCACTAGCAAGGCCCAAGAGAACCACTTTACGAAAGCCAAGAAACTCCCTAACAAGGTCAAACACTCAGTCAAGCCGAGGGTGATTTTGGTCTTCTCAATCGAGAAGAAATACTACCAGGACCAGCTAGCCTACAGTCTGCATGAAGTCTCACATGTAATGACGAACAAGTTCCCTCAAACTGTAATGATTTTTGAGTGTTTACAACAAAGACCACATCATACCGCTCCACATCTTCGAAAAGATACTTAAAGTCAGTTCAGATGTGTATATTGAGTTGCTGCCCGTTGTAGTTAAGTGCTGGGTAGAGAGAAAGACCATACTTGTGGCAGCAGGACTCAGCTTCATGTCATACCTCTGGAAAACCCCAGAAGTGATTGTTAGAGAACTTTTACGACTTCACCAGTCCCAACATCTGCCCCCCCCCCCCCAAACTTGCCTGATTGCAACCACATGGACTATTATGTGTGGGACACAGTTGAGAAAAACACCAACTGTACGCCTGCATCAAACTGGTGTTCAAACGTCTCTTGAAGGACACTGTGAAGGCCATGTGATCCAAGTTCAGGTCTTTCCTGGAGGCTGTGGTGGAAGCTCAAGGTGGCTTTTTCGGGTCAGCTGTATTCAGCAAACGATACTCAGAGAGATGCTATTTGAATCTTGAAAATACATCAATTATTGATCAAGATATGACGTTTTTTATTTCCTTTTTAAAGAGTGTCAAATTTATCTCAAACATCTTGTATATGGATGAAAATAATATTAATTAAATAATAATTATATTAGCTCCCTTAAGGAGTAAGCACTCTCGTAGTATTCATCATCATTAAACTCTCAATCTATCCATCCTTAAGTGTTTTATAGGCTTGATAAGTGTTGACTTATTAGTAATAAAAAAAGAGTTCCTTGTAAAATCAGTTGATGTGGTTACCAGGAATGAAAAAAAAAAATTAGTATGTACTTCCAATTGTCTACCAAAAAATGCCAGACTGAGATTAAAAATTAAATAAAACTGAAAAAAAAAAATTTAGTTGCGGTTTTTTGTAATTAATTTTAATTTTCTTAAATGCCAATGCTTGTCCATAAGCGAAACATGTGTGGAATACTACATATATACAATATTATAAATATTTGTTAATTTTTATCCACATACACATGTGTTTAATCCTTTTCTGGGGATCATCAGTGTGGAGGATGATTGTTCTTCCGGATTCAAAACCCTCAGACCCAAGTCAACATTTTTTAACTTTTGCCAACACAACAACCATGGAGAAAGGAAGATAATTAAGGTCTATTTATGTCTATGCAAGGTGACATAAATATCTAGAAGGCTGTAATTAACAGTGTTCAATTACCCGTTAGGGCGGAACTAACTAAGCATTATGCATTAAATTTGACAGCCTAATTATAATTCTGTTAAAGGTCCTGTCTTAGTATTAAATAAATAAATGACAAAAATAAATTAATTACAAATAATTGTAACTCACTGTTTAGTTTATAAAATCTAGTATTTTTTGGACTTTTTAAGAGGTATAGTTAATATATTGTTAAATCAAGGGAGGCGCGAGAGCGCTCTATCCCTTAATAGACTTCAAAAACGGCCTATGCTAGAAATCTCATTTCTTTGATCAATCATAACTCAAAAACCAATAAACCAAATTGGGTAAAACTTCGCACTAATTTTTTTTTTGATAGGTTCTATAAGTGTGTAGAATTTAAGCATCATTAGTCAAGGCAACCCAGAGATCCAGAAAGGTCAGGCATGATTTTGTGTTATCCGTGTGTATGTACGTACGTATGTGCCACCCTGTATCTCATCAACTATTTGATGGATTCAGCTGATTTTTGTCAGAGATAGAGGTTCTAGGGTTTAGTTGATGGCATTTTAATTTCAGTTTACCATATACCTTAATTTTCTCATAAAATTCCAAAAAACCTTAAAAATGATCATTGTATTGAGGCATAGCCTTTACAAAAGTAGTGACATTCCATGATAAATGCCAGTATACTGAAATCATATAATATGGTTAATAGGGTTAAGATGAAAATTCATATACACTAAATGTACAAAAGCAAGGAAATTCCCAAGTTTTTACACTTTTATTGTCATTAAGGGTATGCGAGCACAACAGGGCTATGTATTTTACTGGTAGGAATTTTTCTTCAGCGCACCTCACACACTTCATCCACTCATGCATAGAGATTTATACTGTAGTGATGTGATAATGAAATGGTTTGGTTGATATGTAGTCATACCATACCCTTAATTAATGACAATAAAAGTGTAAAAATTTGGGAATTTCCTTGCTTTTGTACATTTAGTGTATATGAATTTTCATCTTAACTCTATTAAGGGCATATGATTCCATTATACTGACATTTTTCATGGAATATATAGTTGAGATAATATAGAGTATTGATTTACTCTTCTCCAGGAGTTAGACACAAGGCCAGTTTTTTATCTTACTCCCACAAGTAAGATGTGACCCAAGGTCGGGTCGGGAAAGTGGGGTTTAAAAATTGCCTGGGCAGCCCCGTCGGCATTCCCCGGTAGAGGCGCCTCAGACAGTAAGCAATAAACTTACTCCTCCCCAAAGAGGGGAGGCAAAGCCTGGGAAGGTGGACCTCCCAGAACTGCACAGGACAGACCCATTGACCAGCGTAAATCAAGACCCGAAGGCCAAGACAATACCAGTCTATGGGGTGTAGTATCTATCGGAACAGATACTACGCTTTGATCTTAGCCAAAAAGGCCAAGAACTTGAGATAATATAGAGTAGAGATTTTGAAATGTGTACTAAAGTTAAGTTTAATTCGTTTTACAAATCCACACAACAAGAAGAAAAAAAACCCAGTCGAGACCAATGTTTAAATGAATGCAACTTAACTCTTGCACATGTTTTAAAATAACCGTGACATCTCTACTGAGTTTTTACATTTTATATTTGGTTGATAAAGGTGATAGGATCGGCGAAAAGTTTCAATCTCCAATGGGAAAAGAAAAAAAGAATAAACTATATATTTAACAATATATTAACTCTGCTTTTTAAAAAGTTTACAAATATCGGACATAAATAAAATGGTGAGTTACAGTTGTCTGTATTTTTATTTTTTTGTTATTTATTTATTTATTTATTTATTTATATAAATACACATATCTCTATTCATTTAAAGTTAGGTATATGTTTATATATTTGTATTATATGATTCACTCCTAAACTTATTAACTGCTCATTATGAACACAGCTGCTCGGCCTAAGGGGTCAAAATGTGGACTATATGTAAATAAATTTCGTTTTATGTAAAGGGGGTGGAAGCCGTTTGTAAAAATTCAGATATCTCCGATTTGTGTGAAATTTTAACAATAGTTATTAGATATCAATCAATAAATATTCTGCACATTTCAATTTCTTCAGAGTATTTTAAAGGGTTTTTGGGGGATATAATATAGGCATAATTTCTTAATTTTAGATATTTTCTAGAATCAAAATCATGTAATGGATGTTGATCAAAATTGGATAAAATATTTTAGGCATAAAGTTTAGTATCATTATTTTAGTATTTTAAAGGGGTTTGCGGGGCATATGGGCATAACCTCTTTTCTCCCATAATGTTTGATCCATCCATTCAATTTTTTCTGAAATTCAAATATTTCAGATTTGCATTGAATTTGATCCGTAGTCATAAGCCACCAATGAAGCATGATTTCCTGAATTTTAATTTCTTAAGATGCCTTTAGCTTAATCCTTAAATTTTAGACATTTTCAAAATCATGTAATAGATGTTGATCAAAACATTTTAAGTTTTAGTATCATTGGTCCCCCGATTTATAAAATCGGGGGACCTATGTTTTGAGGTATTTCCGTCCGTCCGGATTTTTCTCAGCAACCATCCATTGAATTTCTCTGAAATTTTGCATGAAGTTGTAACTTTGCTCAGGTTAGAAAGTGACAGTCTCCGATTTTTGAAATAAAATCTGGTTAGCCCCCCCCCCCCCCGGGAGTCAAAAGGCCCTGAAATGACAAAAAATGACATTTTTTGCCCCATAACTTTTCATCCATCCATTCAATTTCTCTGAAACTTGGCCAAAATGTGGAGGCAATTGTTCTGGATATAAAATGAGCATCCTTGACCTCAGAAAAAATCTGGTTCGCGCTCCCCGGCGGTCAAAAGCACCTTAAAATGGCAAAAAATGACCCTTTTCTCCCATAACGTTTGATCCATCCATTCAATTTTTTCTGAAACTTGGCCAAAATGTAGAGGCAATTGTTCTGGATATAAAATGAGCATCCTTGACCTCAGAAAAATTCTGGTTCGCGCCCCCAGGGGGGGTCAAAAATGCCCCAAATTGCCCAAATTTATTGCATTTTACACTCGCCACATCGAGTCACATACAGAGGGGGACCACGCATGTGCGGCTTGTTATATCTGGATCCTAATCTTGGTAAGGGGACATACAAATGGTGCAAAACTGTTCTATTTGGGGAATTAATTTTCCCCGTCATAGGATGGGTATTCTTCTAGATATATATATATAAATATATATATATATATATAGTATAAATTTTCTTAATAATTGTCGCATGAAAACAAAAACACTGTTATAGCTAGTGATTGTTGGATAATACAAAAGAAAGGCGTCCTCTTGCTACAAGCAACAACATTGAATGCCAAAGATGGTGGACACATCATCAAAATAATCGTTCTTGTTTGAATCAATTGTATGTCGTTTATTTTTTTCTTGTTTTATTATTTACTACTTTTCTAAAACAGTGCAATCATCCTTGAGGCAAGCTAAATCTGAGAAGTCCCCATTTGTGTCCTGTGTATGACGATTTTTCCCAACGTCCACCCTCCCTCCACCAATACCCAAATATCTGTATTTATATTCATTTGATTCTCCATCTATGTTTGTCTGTCTATATTTCTCTCACAATTATTTCTATGTCTATTTTAGTACATCCTCAAATCTATAATAAAGACCAATGTGTATTTATTTGTATCTTTTTATATAAATAGATATAATATATCCGTTCCGTCACACAATAATTAGCGAGTAAAAAAAAACATGCTTTCTTCTAGCCTCCCAATAAAACCGTTTCAAATGGTGAGGGGAAGGGAGAAAGCAAATAGTAAGTGTGAAATGAATTCAGAACGAAATCCTCCACTCTAAATAAAACGTCAACGGTAGGTGTTTTTTATTTTCATTTGATCATCTGAAATGATAATAATTTACATATGAAATTTTTTTAAATTACTAATGTAATTCTATGATTTTATATTAATATTAGTGCGAACACTAACGGAGCACAATTTTTTTTGTCATTTTTGACAGAGGGTGTATACTACTTTATATTTCAGATCTATCACCAGCTCTCTCGATCCCTTTCTGTCTGCCTGTTTCTCTCTCTCTCTCTCTCTCTCTCTCTCTCTCTCTCTATATATATATATATATATATATATATATATATTTGTCGCTCCTCGAAAAAGTAGAGCACTGTATGTGTAGTATTAATACAACATGACGTCACTAGTTTTAAATGCATCGTTCCTTTCTCAAAAAAGTAGAACGCTCTAGATGTTATAGTCGCCGATAACGTGTTAAAATTATCACAGTTTATTCGCGATTTAAAATTGGCCGTGTGGTTAAGGCGTCGGATTTGAGTTGTAAAATACTCGTAATCCGGGGTTTCGAATTGCATGACCGGTAGTGAATAGTCATATCTCTATGCTGATGAGTCCCGGTATAAGGACGAAACGTATACGTACATAGATAATAAACAATAACAAATATTTATTATTATATATATATATATATATATGATAAAGAAAGGAAAAAGTGTTCAGACATAATGGAAATTGAAAAAGGAAAACCAAAAAATATTATTTATGTATTCATCAACGTTTCGTCTTTATTTCAAGACTTTCTCAGGATGATTGTCTGAAGTAGAAAATGTTTGAAATGGATAGGTGGCGGCGACTGCCAGCTTCAAATCTATGTCCGCTTATGGTAAAAAATCAAATTATGAGATACAAATAGATGGTGGCAGTGGCAAACAGCGGCTGGTGTATAAAATCATTAAGAAGTGAGAGAGATATTGCAATAACTGCGGAAGGAGTGGGGGCAAACGTTGGTAGCGGCTCGAATTAATTTTAATTGTGAAAGGGGGAGGAGGGGATATGAGATATGTTTATTGAATCTTTTTTAGATTAGCCTTGAGATGAGAAAAGCGGGAGGTTAAGATATCAGGGTCGTGTAATAAGACGGTGAAGGAGGTGATGGGTACTTGTGTGTTGTTTTCTTCAGACAATCATCCTGAGGAAGTCTTAAAATAAAGACGAAACGTTGATGAATACATAAATAATATTTTTTGGTTTTCCTTTTTCAATTTTCAATATATATATATATATTTTTTTTTTGAATGTGAGATGATATATATAATTATTTCCACAATCAGACAACGCCGCAGCCCACAACCTATGAAAGAAACAAACCGGAAGTCCTAGACTTGAGTTTCGCCCTCCTTTGGGCTCATCAGTAGAACAAATCCGAACTCAGGATTCGAAACCCGAGTCATTTGCATGCTAAGCGAGTACTCTGCCATTAAGCTACCTCGCCACATACAAGAATGTCTATTAATTTACACAGATTAAGCAAACCGCGGCGATGGTGACTGTGGAATGTACCTACTCTTCTCAACAAGGGGTGTAGTCATCCAACCCAGGCTAATGTCTCACAAGTAAGATTTTATACTCGCTAGGACGATGTCATCCAACAAGCTAACCAAGCGTTCTACCGATGAGCCCAAAGGAGGGCGAAACTCGAGTCTAGGACTTCTGGTTTGTTTCTTTCATAGGTTGTGGGCTGCGGCGTTGTCTGATTGTGGAAATAATTATATATATATATATATATATATATATATATATATATATATATATAAGCTTGCACACAGAAACAGCTCAATATCCTTTCAGATAGAGCTTTATCACAATAATAAATGTAGCTTATCTTAAGCCATATTTATTATTGGTAAATATATATATTCATATAGCATGACGATTCTTATATCTATTTATCCATCTATCTCAATTATTCTTTTAGTCTGTATATCTCCATCTATCTAATTATCTATCTATCTATCTATCTATCTATCCGCTCATTTATTCCTGTCTGTCAACCTTTCCCCTCACTAAATTTCCATCTTACACAGGATATCCGATCCTGTCAAGTGATCTGTTCATGCCGATATATCTCTGTGTATCTGCCCCGATTCATCAATCAGAAATGCCAAATCATCTTCTAATTCTGACGACCACCCACACACGTTATTTAATGGGTTGCCATTTCTATAAGAAGTTCTATGAGAAGACAATTCATCAAAGTTAACCCTATGCATCAATCCCATCTTTTAACATTGAATGAATTTAATTCGTTTCTAACTAAAATTCATGATACAAGAAAAATAATTAAGAAAAACTTTTAATGAATAACACATGCACACCCACAAATATATATATACATGATGTTGGATAAATCTTTGACACTGTTTAGAAAGGAAATCAAAAACGTCATATCTTATCCAATAATTGATGTATCCTCTAAATTCAAAGTTCATCTCTTAAAGTATCTTTTGTCGAATACAGCTCACTCGAAGAAACCGTCCTGAACCTCTACCATGACCTCCAATTGAGACCTGAACCTGGAGCATACAACTTTCATGGTGTCCTTCGAGAGACGCATGGACACCAGTTTGATACTGGCAATGTTGCAGGCGTATGTTTGGTGCCTTTCTCAACTGTGCCCCACAAATAATAGTCTATCGGTTTGCAATTAGGCGAGTTTGGAGAGGGGTGGGTAGATGTTGGGATCGGTGAATTCATGGAAGTTCTACAACAACCACTTCTGGGTTTTCCTAGAGGTGTGACACAGAGTTGAGTCTTGCTGCCACATGGCTGCTTTCATGTAGCCACCCTCTTCACCCCGCACTTGACAACAGTGGACAGCAACTCAATATAGCCATGGGAATTGAGTCCGAGTCTCTTTTCAATGATGTGGGGGTGACATGACTGTGCCATCGCTGGGAACGTGTCCAAATTACAGTTTGAGGGAACTTGGTCTTCATGACACACAAGACTTTGTGCGGACTGTAGGCTAGCCACCTGTTTATCTGTGTGTTGTGCAGCTGATCTAGGTAGAAGTTTTTGTCTCAGTGCAACCAGAGTATCCCTTGCTTGACTGGGTGTTTGACCGTGTTGAGATTTTTCTTGACTTTCATAAGGCAGTTCACTTGGGCCTTGGCAGTGAGTAATTAGCTCTTGCGATTCTTGCATGAGGAGTAACAAAGATCCTCATTCAGCGCCCATCTCTCTCGCCAAGATCTACACTGGATCTTGCCGCACCTATTTTGCAGCTTCTCGGCGAATTTTGTTGTGCTAACACAGTCAGAACGTCTGCTATGATCCTTCCTTCTAACCAAAGCTTACACATCTCCATCACAATTCTTCAGCTCATATCTCACAGCCATTAAGGTATTCAAAGAAAGGAAGAGAAAGAAAGAAGAATGAGGAAGAGAAAAGGAATGAGAAGGAAGAAGAGTAAGAAAAAGGAAATAGAATGAAGAGAAACGAGGAAGAGAATGAATGAGAAAGAGTATGGGGGAAGAAAAGGGACAAAAATAGGAAGAAGAACCAGAAAAAAAGGAAGAGAGTTATGAGGAAAGAGAGAGAGAGAGAGAGAGAGAGAGAGAGAGAGAGAGAGAGAGAGAGAGAGAGAAGAGGAAAAAGAAAGGAGTAAGAAGGAGGAATAGAAACGAGAGAGAGTTTGGTGAAAGAGAGGTTCATTATAACATATTGTTTCACCAGAGTATAATAGTCACTGCTAACATTTATTTTTTGATAAATCGGAAGTATGTTCGTTTACAGGCAGACAACAAATCTTCATTACACTAAGATTATAAGCTGATCGGTGCCTGTCTTCTAAGAACTGAACATATTAAACAATCAAAGACTTTTCGAGAGAAAAAAAATCAGAAATCTACTCTTTCGATCTTGACTTGATCCAGCCTAGAGCCATAATAAAGTTGTTTGCATCTTAATTGTAAGAGAAAGACAGATGAAAAATAACATACAACGGCACAAATGTGTATGTGCAGACAAGTAAAAGTGAGACAGTTGAGTTTATAGATATTGTAACCTAAAAGTAGCCAGCAGACACGCCATTTTTTTCTTTTTAATTAATAAAGCTGTCATTGTCTAGATTCAGATTTAATTCTAAACAGACTCATTAATTATTTACATAATATTAATAATATGCTATGTTTTAACAGATGATTCTTTACCAGTTAATAATTACTAGCAATCTGGCAAGTAAAATAAAGAGATATCACCAAGTCTTAGAAAGTACCATTAAAAACAAAAGTAAAAAGAAATAGTGTTAATTAAAAATATTAATCTACTGAAGATGACTGTTTTATATATTTTTAAGTTGGTTGGATTTCCTGCGTTATACCTAAATAGGTTGCATCTGACAAATCGATATTTTATTTTGACTAGCCAGTCATTTACTTACATTTTCAATCTGTTTTCTTTACATAAAATTAATTAATCGATCATTATGAATTTTGAAACACAGCTGATAAGGGTAAGGTGGCTAATGTGGTCTATGTTTAATTTAGTTTTATGCAAAGAGACGAACAGGTGTGAAATTTTAAAAATAGGTATTAGATATCAATCAATAAATATTCCCCAAATTTCAGTTTCTTTGGAGTATTTTAAGGGCTTTTTTACAGGGCATATTATGAGCATAACCCCCCCCCCCCCATTTTGAAAATTCAAATATTTCAGATATGCATTGAAATTTAACCATTGTCATTAGACACCAATTAAGTAAGATTCCCTGAATTTCCATTTCTTCTGAATACTCCTTAAGCATAAGCCTTAAATTTTAGACAGTTTCTAGAATCCAAATTATGTAATGGATTTGATCAAAATTGGAATAAGTATTCTAGACATAGGTTTAGTATCATTATATATTGATTTTAATTTTCGTAAGGGGACATAAAAGTGGTGCAAAGCTGCTTTATTTTGGTGATTAATTTTACTCATCCTTTGGTGGATATTCTTCTGCTACTTAAAATATTTAACACCAAAATGTTAAATATTAAATATACTAGCAAATATATGCTCCCTCCGATCGCATATTTTTGCTCGGCTGCCGTGTCAGAAATGAACGCTCACCCATAAACCGATGGAGCCCCAGTCATATTTCTTGGGTGGTTAGAGATTGATTTTCTTTGTTTCCGACCAAGAATATTTTTAGTTAAAATTAAAGAAAAAAAATTTCGACCCCACCCCAATTTTTTTACCCTCCCCCATGAATAGAAATATTTTTAGTTAAAAAAAAAAAAAATTTTTGCCCCCCCCATCCCATTTTTTTTTACCCTCCCCCATTCATAGAAATATTTTTAATTGAAAAGAAAAAAAAAGAAAAAAGATTTTTGTGACCCCCCCAATTTTTTTTTACCCTTCCCCATACATAGTAATATTTTCAGTTAAAACAAAAAAAAAAAAATTTACCCCCCAATTTTTTTTTACCCTCCCTCATACGTAGTAGTATTTTCAGTTAAAAATAGAAAAAAAATTTTTTTACACCCCTCCCCCCTCCCAATTTTTTTTTACCTCCCCCATACATTTCTTTTGAGTATTTTAAAGGGTTTTAAGGGGCATAATATGGGCACAGCCACCCATTTGAAAATTCAAATATTTCAGATTTGTATTGAATTTGATACATAGACATTGGACACCAAGTAAGCAAGATTTCCTGAATTTCAATTTCTTCTTAAGACCTGTTAAGCTTAAGCCTTAAATTTGAGATATTTTCTAGAATCAAAATGATGCAATCGATTATGATCAAAATTAAAATAAGTATTCTGATTTTAATTTTTTGTAAGAAGATATAAAAGTAGTTCAAAACTGTTCTGTTCGAGGTCTTAATTTCATCATTCCTGGGATAGGTATTCTTCTAGTGTATGTATATATGTAAGTGTGTGTGTGTATATATATATATATATATTTTTATATATATATATATATACATATAATGCATATGTACTTATAATAACATACCATATGCATACTGTTTACTTATGTATGTATATCGCAGTGCATTATGTCAATTAAATGTATATATACTTGTTCATGAATGTGTATACGTAATGCACATGCAACTGTATATAGTTATGTGTATTCACATATACAGATTCAAGCAGACCTAAATCTGTATATCTGTGCATGTAGACATTGAGTCACTGAGCAGAGGGATGAATGTCCGTTCTGATAATCTGTACCCGGGTTGAGGCGGGGTGGGGAGACGATCAGATTAAGTATCCAGAATACACGTTCGGTCTCTGGGGAGCTCACTAACTGAGAACACCATTGACAAAGACCAGAACTGACCCTTTTCAGGCCTTTGACCTTTTCAGGAAGCCCCGATTCTGCGATCACTTCTAATGTGTCTGGAATGCTTTATTTGATTCCCTCCTCTTCTTCCACACACACACACACACAGTTTTTCTGGTCCCTACTTTTTCGTGCCATGGTGTTGCCTTCATGGCATTATGGAACCCCCTCTGTGAAATAACTGACCTTTTCCACACTTCCATAAAACCAGGCATTAATCTCTGTCATCTCATCAAATAAGAGAATGGCAACTTATCGATTTTACAAGCATGTTTATGTACTCATGCAATGAGTCCGGACTCTTGATAAGATTGTAATTGCCAGTAAACGATTCAGTGCTAATAATATTTCAGCTTTAACTGGTACACAGCAATTTATACACAGAGTTTATATATATATATATATATATATATATATATATATATATATATATATATATATATATATATTATTAATTTTTTACATACATAAAATTAATCCATGGACACATCAGCATGGCTAACTTAGACAAGGATCGAACCTACGATTACATTGTCTGTAGTCTGGAGTTTAACTTTCAGACTACGGCTCCTTGCCTGTACGATTTTTTATCGCCTAAATATTAAGTTATGAATTTGTTATTGTTTTACTGGTGATAGTAACAGTGTTTGTATTTTTTTCCACTTCCTAAGCGGTAAAGTGTCATGCAAAAGATTGAATTTTAGTCACTCTTAATAGGACATATTTTTATTGATATATATATTTTATTAATTTTTTCTGTACATAAAAGTAATCCATGGACACGTGTTTCTGGCTATCAGCCATCATCAGCATGGCTAACTTAGACAAGGATCGAACCTACGATTACATAGTCTGTAGAGCCATGCTGATGATTTTTTTTATTATTTAATGCCAAAACGCAATACCTATTGTAAACGATTCATTTTATATGACCCATTGAATAGAAGTTGCTATTTTATCCAATTATGTATGTTATACATTTCCCAATTGTGTTACAGTATAAGTGAACATAGATCCAAACTGGACGAACTCTGCTTAGCCATCCCATAGTCTACACTGGTATCCATTACCACACTCGTATCCGCTATCACTCGTTCAAGATAATTGTAAATTTGATAAACAATTTCTAATCCAAAATCTTGGTTCTGTTTTGCAGGGTCCATATTTAAAACTACTATTTTCTTGTAAGATTAGAAATTCACTTGGATTCCTATTATACAGTCGTGAAAATGACTCCTTTCATCTCACCCAGCTATGAAGTATTTATATGATGCCTTGTTTGTCAGCATTAATTAAGATATGAATGTCCACTTGTCCTTCAGCAATGAGTAAAGTACCAGTTTGTCTTCATTAAATCATTTTCAACAGTTATTGTGTTTCATCAGCTCCTATTTACTTGCTCGGCCTTTTGGCTAAGATCAAAGTGTAGTATCTGTTCCGATGGATACTGCACTTCATAGATCGGTATTGTCTTGGCCTTCGGGGCTTGATTTACGCCGGTCTATGGGTCTGTCCTGTGCAGTTCTAGGAGGTCCACCCTCCCAGGCTTCGCCTCCCCTCTTTGGGGAGGAGTAAGTTTATTGCTTACTGTCTGAGGCGCCCCTACCGGGGAATGCCGACGGGGCTGCCCAGGCAATTTTTAATGGCCATAGCGCTCACCTTCTCGAGCGCTGGCTTTTCAAATCCCACTTTCCGACCTTGTGTCACATACTCCCATTGTGGGTGGGTGTTAAATAACGCCTTTTGGTCAAGATCAAAGTGTAGTATCTGTTCCGATGGATACTGCACCCTATAGACTGGTATTGTCTTGGCCTTCGGGGCTTGATTTATGCCGGTCTATGGGATTGTCCTGTGCAGTTCTAGGAGGTCCACCCTCCCAGGCTTTGCCTCCCCTCTTTGGGGAGGAGTAAGTTAATTGCTTACTGCTTGAGGCGCCCCTACCGGGGAATGCCGACGGGGCTGCCCAGGCAATTTTTGATGGTCAGAGTGCTCACCTCTCGGGCGCTGGCTTTTCAACCCCCACTTTCCGACCCGAGCTTGGGTCACATCTTACTTGTGGGAGTAGGATAAAAACTGGCCTTGTGCCTAACTCCTGGAGAGGAGTAAATTACTCAGCTCCTATTTACTTGCCTCCCCATGAGGGCAAAATAAGACACAAGGTCGATTTCTGTTTTAATGTGGGGAAAATCCAGCTCCCTTAAAAGGGGCGTTCTGGATTGGGACAAAAATTTAAATTGCCTCAGTCTAGAAGGATTTGTTCTTCACCGAAGGAGAACAGTAAAGATGACCTGTAGTATCAGAACAGATACTACACTTTGCTCTTAGCCGAAAGGCAATCGAGAGTCTCTCTGTAGCGTAACGGTTAATTTTTCTTCTTGCAACAAATATTTTGCTACACGCGAACAACAAATGACTTCTTTAAGTAATGGCACATTGAAACCAATGTAAATGCTAGAATTTCATGGAGAAAGTCACTTTGTACAGCCATGGCCAACGTGCAACCCACATCTGATGTGGTAAAAACACGTTAAATGAAGAAGAAAAGTTTTATTATCTTTTTAATTCCCCCTTACAGAGAATCATAATTGTTAATACTCCTCTCTTCCCAATGGGGAAGAAGTACTCCGAAAACATGCCCAAAATCACAAAGGCAATCATCTCATTATCTTATTCCCTACGTATCACTCTGGACTTCCTGTCCATAACGTCATTTCTTGAACACATCAGCTTAACTTTCTAGCAGTATTTTCCTCTTTACTTAATCTAGTTAGAAAATAGAATTTTTCTTTCTTACATCAGTCTAACAGACGTCTTAATATTGTTGCTTCTTGATCTTGAGAATGACTTATTGAACCACCATACCACCTCCATACGTGAATTTGAATGGTGTATTGTGGATAACAGGATCCACTCTCTCCACCAATAATAGACAGAGACTTACCTAGCTGCAGACTTCTAGACTAGTCTCCTTCCTAAGAATTTAGAGTCTAGTCTACCTTACTATTAAACCATGTACAAAAAGGGTTGATATGCCGTAAGACAGACAGACGAAAGCTAATAAATAGAAATGTGTCAAAATTAATCATACAAAATTTACATTCTTTTCCAAATGAACTGCTGAGGAATTTGAGATGGAGAGCAAGACGGATGTTAAATGTGGCCAACAGGTTGTGATAAGTCAAATTAAATGAGACAGTCAGGTGTCATTGGGGTTCAAAAAAAGATGCCGTCAAGGCGATTGCTAATCTGAGATGCTCAACACGAGAGAATCAGTTATCAGCAAACGATAAAAGCCAGCTCTTTAATTAAAGCTGACCGGCTAAACAGGCTCTGTTGAAACATATCAGCAATGAACATGTTATGGATCTCTCTCTCTCTCTCTCTCTCTCTCTCTCTCTCTCTCTCTCTCTATATATATATATATATATATATATATATATATATATATATATATAATTAGGCAGCATTTCTTCGTTGATGCATGTGTGATTAAACAACAGTGACAATTCCTGTTTGTTTCTTTTTTGATCGACGATCTAATGTTCTGTTCAAGTGGGAACAGGAACTCGCCAAAACTGCAAACGTTTTCGACTCCCATGAGCGTTCATCACGCACGTGAGGGATTAGACAAATTAAAATTGGTGAATTTATTAAAAAAAGTCAACTAAAACAACGTGCCTGATGAAGACTCATGGGAGTCGAAAACGTTTGCAGTTTTAGCGAGTTCCTGTTCACACTTGAACAGAACATTAGATCGTTGGTCCGCAAACTTGAAAAGATGGATCAAAAAAGAAACAAACAGGAATTGTCACTGTTGTTTAATCAAACACATATATATATATATATATATATATATATATATATATATATATATATAGTATTTATGATGAAGTTTTGTTCATAGGAGTTGAGTAATCAATACTGTGAATCTGTACTGCATTTATATAATAGTGCTCAATAACAAGTAGAGTTATAGATTTATTTAGTAAACATGTTTGGTTATGGATGTGCATATATGTTTCTGCTATATGTGAATTGTATTATGTTAAGCATTTTAAAATGCTGTTACTAGTTTCATACGTAATGTTATTAATTGTAGGTCGCTATGTTTTAATAAAGATAGTCTCGAGTATTCTATTTTTCGTGTTATTAACCAAAATTGGTCTTAAATCAGAGGGGGACAGTTATGTATTTGTAAATGCTGGTACATTGAGCTAGAGTTTACAAGGTGCATGTTGATTTCAGGCAAATTATAGTTAACACGAAAATAATACATTCTGAAATCAATCAAAAAAAATACTCAGGGCTATCTTTATTAAAACATAGCAACTTAATTAATAACATTATGTATGAAACCAGTAACAACATTTTAAAATGCTTAATGTAATACAATTCATCCTGTTACACTAATTCTGGTGTACCGGAATTTAAATTGTTAACTTCTCCTGGAACTGCATTGGTTTGTTCTTTGACACCCAACTTATTTTTTCCAGCTTTTTTGTCTATTTGTTTTTTGTTACCTGAAGATGTTTCGACGAAGAATCGAAAACGTTTGTGATACATATGGAAAATACATAAATTATTTTGATTTTGACATAAAAAGATCATAAGAAAAATTGAAAAAATAAAAAAGGTATAATCAAGCAGTAGAACTGTTATGTTTAACAATGTTTGCTTAAATGAAAGAATGCTGATTAAATACACACACACTATATATATATATATATATATATATATATATATATATATATATATATTCAATCACTTCCACGTTTTACTCTGATGAGTGTGGACGAAAACCGGTTCAGTACATTAATTAATTTCTTTTTAATCGTTTTCTCTCGTTTTTATATTTGTTTAATCTCATTCTACCCTCCCAAAAATGTCCCAAACGTCCGTATTCCTCGCCGTTATCAAATTTTGTACCACGAAAAATTTATTTAAATATATATATATATATATATATATATATAATGAGAGAGAGAGAGATTCATTCAAGCACATTCTCTTTGGTAAAGTATTTAATCTTCATTTTTCCAATCTTTCCCTGTAACTAATATTTTATTCTTTTTATTGAGTTTGTCGCACTTCTTTGTGTGCCTTCCAATCTCAATAGTACATTCCAATTTTCATGTCTAGAAACGGGAGCCTAGACTTGAGGGCAATACTCTAGATGAGGTCTTATTGAGGTTTTATATCTTAAAAAAAAAATGTTTGGAATAATATTTCTAATCATCCATCAAATCATTTCATTTGTCTTCGATAAAATAGACGACGAAATAGAATCAATTCAATGGCATAATACAAAGATATGCGTTGCACAATCTTTCCTTTATTATATAGATTTAGTTGCAACTAGCAGGGTTACCCGGTGTTGCTCGGGAACATGGACAACAAAATAGAAGAGTTAAAAAGTTTTGCATTTTTCTTTTACAATTTCTCTCTACCTCTCTCTCTATCCCTTCTCCCTTTCCCCTCTCTCTTTATCATCCTCTCTATCATCCCTTTCTCTCTTTTTCTAGCAACTGTAGAAAAATAATCGCTCTAAATGTCGAACTTTGACTAATTTCGTTCTTGTTGACCTCCAAAAGAAAAGAAAGTAGTATTTGTTCCTACCTCTAACAATGCTTCATGCAAAATTTGGTGCAATCCTGTCCAATAGTTATGCAGCCTGTAAGTGATAAACAGAGCGACAAACATAATGACAAAAATGCTCATTTATGAATATAGATTTAAAACCTTTTTATCTGGAAATCTTTTATAAGCCTACGAGAAAGTTGTCATCTGTTGGGTCATCTATTAAGCTTGTGTTAAATTATTTTGATCAGAAAAAAGTGAGTTTGTAAAGCCAGCTAAATATAAAAGAATATAAAAAATAAAAAGACAATTGAAAATTAGTCTTTCTCCTAATTATATATATATATATATATATATTTAAGAGGAAACATTTTTTTAATCAATGAAACGGGCGGGTGGAAAAAAAAAATTGCTAAAATTTTCCTTAAGGCCTTATCGTCTGACCCTCTAAGTGGAAACGTCAGAATGATAAATTAAAAACTAAGAAAATCGAATGAGATTTACTTTTTTTTTTCTCTCTTAATCGTTTTCTCCAACAATTTTTCCCCTCATATCTCATGCGATTTTCTTAGTTTTTAATTTATCATTCTGACGTTTCCTCTTAGAGGGTCAAAAGATAAGGCCTTAAGGAAAATTTTAGCAATTTTCTTTTTTTTTCCACCCGCCCGTTTCATTGATTAAAAAAATGTTTCCTCTTAAATTTATCCTACGATTTTGTTGTACGCGAAATTTACTTATATATATATATATATATATATATATATATATATATATATGACAACATAGAAAGGTACAAAATTATGACATTTATCATTGAGTAACAAGTTCAAAAAATTTCAACATCAACAAAGTTTTAGTGTATGTACGTGAGCCAAAGATGACCCAAAGTCCTAACCATAGAGCTGATATAATACCTGCATTATTTATTGGTATTTGATGGACTTAATTGATTTCAACTTTCATCTATATAACTTTAAGGTGTTTGTTTTTTTGTCTAGTTAGGATTACTAAGTCTAAACATTTGACTTTACTTTATATCTTTCCCTCTCCAACTATAAGTTAAATGTATTGATATTTCCTTTTGTTTATAATGGATTATACTTATCTTTTTTTTCTTATTCTTCGACTGGTTATAAACAAAGAGGTTCAGTATAAAATAGGAGTGGTAGACAGACACTTAGTAAGAGGTGGGTCACTTGGTGAGATAATTGCAAATTACAGCTGATTAGAATAATTAAAATGGATTTTTTTTTTTCAAACAACTCAATCCCCAAGCTAAGAAATATTTTAGCATGTATTTTGTGTGATTAAAGTCTATATAAAACACAACCTTAGGGGAAACAAACGTTAATCAACTCAGCTTTTACCTAGGACAATACATAGAATCCCCCATTTCAAATTTCATTAGAATAGGTCTAATGGTTCCGGAGTTATAGTGTGGGTATATATATATATATATATATATATATATATATATATATATATATATATATATATAATGATAGATTAATATATACATACATACACTATTATGTAAACTTCCCTTTGTTATATAAATTTAGTATACCATATGTGATTGATATTTTTCTTCTCTTGTGTGAGTACCTAGAGTGTTGTTAAGATCAGAGGATCCATCATTCTTACGCTTGTCTGCTCTAGAATTCTTCTAACTCATACCAACCTAAGGATGCCCCTTCCCCTAGGGGATAGTGGTGCTGCTGCACCATTAGCCACCTCAACTAATGGGGCGAACAAACAACACAGTGAAAACGCTAGGATAAAAATGACATGACGGAACTGATGGAGCAGTCTAACAGAGGGTACGGGTCAAGTGCCTCATGGGAAAGTAGGTCTGGTCTGTAGTATCCACCTATGTTTGGTCATTAAATCCCGAAACACAATAGTTATTTTTGGCATTGGTTTGCCAGTTTTATGGCGTATCAACCCTTTCTCGGTTATTTAATGCCGAAACACTATAAAATATTTGTCTGTTTTACAGTATATTAACCCATTTTGGGGTTATTCAAAAATGAAACACAATACATTGTTTGCTTTCTCTGTTTTACGACGTATTAATCCATTTTGAGCTGTAGTAGTTTAGTAGTAGTAGTAGTAGTAGTAGTAGTAGTAGTATTCTCTTTCTCAGCCTGAAAGGCTCTTAAGTTCAGTGCTTATCCCCAGTTTTATAGTGTTAAGAACAGATAGCCTGAATCATCCCCATGACAGGACGCTAGTTTGTCGTCGGTTATACATCCCAGCCAAATTTACTACAATTCTGTTAAGTAGTTTTGGAGCCTATAAGTGTTTATTGTAGCAATGTTAGTATTAACCATTTTTTTTACTATTCTATCATGCACCCAACATCTCAAGAATGCTTTATGACAAATCTGGTACAATTCTGTCAAGTTGTTTTGGAGTATAAAAGTGACCACCAATCAGACAAATAGTCAAAACATGATAACTTATAATATAGAGTAATATATATATATATATATATATATATATATATATATATATATATATATATATATATACACACACACACATCAGCAGCACACCTATATTTGCTAGTTTTTAATTCTTCGCTATTCTATAAATAAAAATGTTAGAATATAAAGTAATATCTTTGAGAACTCTGACATAGTTTTGGTTACAGACATGCAGGCACAAAATCTCATTTTCCTTATTCATTTTAATAATTTTTTTTATTATGTATAAATCTATGTACTGAGAAAATGTTTGTAAATGTTTGACAGCTCGCTGAATAGTGAGGCAAGGTAAAAAAAAAAATCCGACTTCTTAGTGTTAAGAAGGATGCCCTGAACTATCTAAATGGAAATGGATGTTATTCTCACAATGTTTTGGACGAAGTAACCTACAACCTTCTTCGGGGGCATCTTGTCGAACCGGGAATCTGTACAAAATTTCGAACAGAACCCTTATTTAATCGATGGAGATAGATTGCTCTCATTCTGTCAGCCACGACCGGGTAGAAGTCTTAATTAATTCGTAATTGTATTCTTAGCATCGCTCATACTGAGGATTGAACCTTCAACCTTCAGAAGACTGTCACTTAGAACTGATTATTACTTCGCACTTATATCCGTTGTGCCATGGGTCCTTGCGAGAATAACATCCAAGAATAGTATTTTGAATAATCCAAATAATATAAAGGATATTATTCTGTACAATTGAAAAGTTTGAATGCAGAACGCGATAAACGTTGTTTTCAAGTTTGCGAAGTTATCACTGCAAAAAGCGTTACATTTTAACCATCGACCACACCCCCAAAATCATGTTTAACATAATATGGAAATGGCATAATCTCTTTTTGCGTTCAATTAAAATAAGTTTTTTTAGTCAAAGTCTAAATTTAATATAGTTATCCTCTTATTGTTTATAATCTCTTAATTTCAACAAATTGGATTTATCGCATTTTGCATTCAAACTCTTCAATTATATTTTAACCAGATTGATCAGATGAAACTAATTTAGCATGAGTATTGATTTACTCCTCTCCAGGAGTAAGGCACAAGGCCAGTTTTTATCTTACTCCCACAAGTAAGATGTGACCCAAGGTTGGGTCGGGAAAGTGGGGTTTAAAAATTGCCTGGGTAGCCCTGTCGGCATTCCCCGGTAGGGGCGCCTCAGGCAGTAAGCAATAAACTTACTCCTCCCTAAAGAGGGGAGGCGAAGCCTGGGAGGGTGGACCTCCTAGAACTGCACAGGACAGACCCATAGACCGGCGTAAATCAAGCTCCGAAGGCCAAGACAATACCAGTCTATGGGGTGCAGTATCAATCGGAACAGATACTACACTTTGATCTTAGCCAAAAGGCCAAGACTTCGAGAACAAAAGAAGCTGTGTCATCTAACATTAGATAATGCAAACATCACTAACCTCAACTGTATATGTGTATGTACGTGTGTTTGCCCATCAGCTAATGGAACAAACTGCCAAATGATGTGAAAGACTAAAATGACACAACTAAACCGATAAAGCCATCAATCAGAGCATATAACTACATACCCCATGAGAAAGTGGAGTATGTGAGAGATTATCCCATGGGAAACACCAGGAAGTTAATGCTTCCACGGCTAAAACTAATTTTGCGATGCTGATTTCAAAGTGTTTGTCCTTTATTTTTTCATCTTGTATCATTTTTGTCTGACGAAAATATTGTATTTCTATATATAAAGTTTTAGTTTGTTTGCTTGTTAGATTGTTTGTTCACAAACTTCTAGTGTTTTGTAGGAAGACCCCCATAACCATATATATTTTGAAACTTAGAGTACTTGGATAAGTATATTTCATTTAGATCAAAATGGGCACAATAATATTCGGGGTCTGCGTTTGTGCCAGACAACTTTATTTTATTGTATTCATAACTTGAAAATACAGATAGATGCCAATAAAACCATATGCATTCTCAAAGTTCACTAACCATTATAATTGAATAATTACATTTACTTTTGATCAAAGCGAAAACAAAAATATTGTGAAGTCTGTATTCACACCAGGAAGTACTATATTTAATTGTTTTTGTTTTTTTTAGATAGCATTCCCATAACCATATATATTCTTAAACTATATTACCCAGGGTACTTATTTTGATCAAAGGCAGTACAACATTATTGTGGGGTCTATGTTCGCATTTGACATCCATGAAAAAGAAATACAATGTTTTACTTTAATTTATAAATTGAAAAAAAAAAAAATAGAAATGGTAATATGAGGTTCAGAGCTTGGAGCATGAGGAGACGGAAGTCATCATTTGTTCCTGTAAAACTCCAGGTGTGCCTGAAGCAGGTTAAAGGTTATAAATTTTCTGAAATTTATTTCAAGTAATCTCACTTTACTTGCACCTCCTCTCACCCAATCTACATCCTTCAGAATTTCAAACTTAAGCATGACAGACTAAAGAAAATGCTATTTTAAACTTAAGCATGACAGACTTAAGAAAATGCTATTTCAAACTTAAGAATGACAAACTAAAGACAATGCTATTTCAAACTTAAGTATGACAGACTATTGAAAATGCTATTTCAAACTTAAACATGACAGACTAAAGAAAATACTATTTCAAACGTGTGCACAGCAGACTGTTTGAAATACTATTTCAAACGTAAGCTTGATAACTGATGAAAATCATATTTAAAGCTTAAGCGTGACAGACTGAGTGACAGAGCCTTGGACGTATCTAAAATAAGATTCATCCATTCTGCTTCGTGTTGAACATGCTATCTCATACGGAAGTTTGATGAACTAAAGGATAAGCTGAAAAATCAGCGGACAGAGCGTCTTATACAGATGTGTGGACATATCTAAAAATGCTATCTCATGATAGACCGATACTATTAGGTCGTTCGGAAAGTTATGAACAGACTTAGGTACTATTGGGTCTTTCGAAAAGTTATAGCCAATAGGAGCTAAGTCCGTTCATAACTTTCCGAATGACCCAATAGGAGCTAATCCGTTTATAACTTTCCGAAGTTTTAAAACATAAGCAGGACAGACTGGCGATAATGCTATTTAAAACTTAAGTATGACAATTTGGATTATTTGAACTGCTATTCTCATTTTGGATATTTTCACAATGTTTAAGCCGATCTAATCTTTCTTCATGTGCATCTTTTCAAACTTAGGAATCTTTATATGTAAAATTCAGGAACCTTTTCAGTTTCAAACTGAGTCTTTATTTAATCCACGGGGGTAGATTGTTCTCATTCAGTCAGCCATGACCGGGTATAAGTGTTAAATAATTTTAAAAATTTTATTTTTAGTTATTATCGCCTGTAGTTAGGATTGAACCTCCAGTCTCCAGAAGACTGTCACTTAGAACTAATTGTTACTTAACGCCTTTATGACAGACTGACGAAAGATTTTTTCAAACTTAACTGTGATATGCTAACGGACAGGCCGACAGAGCCTCTTAAAGAGGTGCTTGGTCACATCTAAAAATAAACGAACGATGAGAAACAGAAAAACAAGAGACTAAACCCCAAAGAACAAAAACCGAAAAAGAATAACGAAAAAGTCCAAGATTTACAGATCACCTCGTTTTCTCCATTTCGAAAATATTTCTGTACTCTGCTGTCTTTCTCCCCTCTCGAACTTACCACGCCATCGTTGTTGTTGTTGTCGTCGTCGTCGTCGTCCTACGCTGCATCTCTTGAGAAATCACCTGCTAAAAACACCTTTGGAATCCGACTTCTTCACCTGCTCCACCCCTTTCCCACTTCATGGGCCATTTCTGTTTTTTTTTTTTGTGTGTGTGTTTTTCTTCCCTTCAGTCGTGTTCTCCAACAATTGACAACAAACACTTAAAACTCCCTTGGCACCGCAAGCGCTATTTCCAGAGTGTTAGGAATATAACTTTATTTCTAATGTTTTGGTCTGACTTCTGACGCAATGTGACGTGTGTGTGTGTGTGTGTGTGCGTGTGCTGCGTTTATGTGCGTACAAGATTTCTTCTTCTCTCCATTCTGACAGCCATTTTGATTCAGTTTTTCATATTCTTTCTTAGATTTTTCTTCCTATCTCTTACTCTGTCTCTCTCCCTCTCTCTCTCCCTCTTTTTTATATTATTATTCCTATCTGTGTTACTCCCTTTCTTTCTCACATTTTTATCCCCTACTCTTTCTCTCTTTTTTTTCAAACTTTCCTTTTCTCTATCTTTTCTTTTTTTCTCCCAGGTTCGTATCCCCCTCCCCTTTCCTCTTTATAAGATTCTTCTTTCTTTTTCTCCCTTTTTTCCTCTTTAAGATACCTCTTCCTATCTATGTCTTTGTCTCTTTATATTTCTTGCGTTTTTCTTTCTCAGATTCTTTCTCTCTATCTCCCCTTTTATTCTCATATTCTTTCTTCCTATCTCTATTTTATTTTTAAGATTCTCCTTTCTATCTCTGTCTTTTTTTCTCACATTCTTCTCTCTGTTCCTCTCTTTTTTTCTTTCTCGAATTATTTTTCCTATCCACTCCTTCTCTATCTCTCTCTCTCTCTCTCTCTCTCTCTTCATTTTTTCTTCATCTATTATTTTCTCACTTTTATCAAATCACTTTTTCTTTCCTTCTCATTAATTTAAAAACTCTTTTTAATAGTTTATATGTCATAAAGTTTTTACTCAATTTTTCTGTCTTTTTTTCTTTCTCTCACCTTTTTTTTCCTGTCTATTCTTTTCTTGATTTTTTTTGTCCAATCTTTTCCCTTATTCTATCTTTTTTTCCTTTATCTTTTTGTTCTCTTTTATTCCCCCCTCTTTTTCCTTTTCCCTTTCGTTTTTCTTTCTCTCCCTCTTTTCTTTATTTCTACATTCTTCTCTATTCTACCCTTTGTCTTATTCTCTTTTTTGCTTATCTATTATTTTTATTCTTCTGTCCTTTGTTTTGTCTCTCTTTCTTTTCTTTTTTTATCGTACTCTCGCCTTTTCCTTTCTCTTTTTTCCTTCTCTTCTTATTCTCTATTTATTCCTTTCTATCTTGCTTGTTTTCACTTTCTTTCTCTTTTTTTCTATATTCAATTTTTGGTCTTTTTCTTTCTTTTTCATTTCTTTCTTTTCTTTTTCTCTTTTCTTTCTCTTCCATTTCTTTCTTTTTCTCTTTTGTCTTTTCTTTTTCTTCCTATCTTTTTTTACTCTATCTTATTTTTTGTTCTTTTCTTCTTCCCTCTCTCTTTTCTTTCTCTCTTTTCACTCCAAATCTCATCCCTCTTATACTTCTTTTCATCTTTCCTCCTTTTCCTTCTTCACTCCAAACTCATTCATTTTCTCTCTGTTTTAATTCTTTTTCCTGTCTTTATTGTTTTCATTGCTAAAACATTCTCTTTCATTTGTGTCCCCGCTGCCATTTCATCGAATGTCCTTTAGGATGTTTCTACTTTATCATCACCTTAGTTTCTATATCGGGGACAGATTCAAGTAGGGAGCAAGGGGACACGCGCTCCAACTCCCGGCAGTTTATCCACTTTAAAATATTTTTTTTAAGAAGCAATTTATCCCACATTTAAAAACCAAATCACATTGGAACACAGGTTCTCATTGGCTCACAGAAGTTAAGCTATGTTGAACCTGGCCAGTACTTAAATGGATGACCATTCGAGAATATATATGGTGCTGTAATCATGCATGAAAATAAAATGAAGACAATAAAATAAGAATCGGCCTCTTTGTCAAATTAGACATCAAAAACACATTCTAGACGGTTTCACCTTAACTAAGCCACAGACCAACGAATATAGACTTGAGTGCAATAAAAAGATATCAGTTTAGTTTCCTAATATTGAGTTTGTGTGATTTTTTTTCACCCAACATGAAGAACTAGTATTCAATTCGGTGCTCTTTATTCTTTTGATAAATCACTTAAGTCATGCTGGGTTATGCTGCCTGTCACCCCAATATGAAATATATGACCTTTTAAATCATAATTAAAATATTGATGTTTCACGATTACTGTCTGACAATTCAATTCGAATTATTAAAAATTAACACAAGTGCCTTCTCAGGTTGTCACTCAAACGCAAGTATATGACCTTTTGGATTAAATTCTTTCATCCTTTACAGAGAGTCGGTATCGTATCTATAAAAAGAATTCATATTTAAAAAATAGGCATCTAATAAATTGCCGATATACTACTCATTTTAATATCAGTTAATGTCAAACACTAGTAGTAAAAAAAAATAAAGTTGTCGACCATAGTCGAGGCCGACCCGAAAGCTCCCTTTTCATTCGCTACTATACCGAGGTGTAGGGAAGGGCGCCATTCTCCCAGGATTACTCCATCTACCCTTGATGCCGTATAATGCTGAGTGTTTAGCAAGGGGGCATCAAGTACCATTTTTTAAGTCTTTGGTATGACTAGACCCAGGATTGAACCCTGGTCTCCCGGCCCATTAGTGAACTCTTATCATTATGCCAAATGGGCCAGTTACACTAGTAGTAAGTGGTTGGTTATAAAACAATCCTTCTGTTAACCTTGGTTATATGATTAGTTAAATATTAAATTGTATACAGCAAATAAAAGAAAAAGAGTTGTGGGTAGTAATAAAGCCTTTGTATAGCGATATTGGTCTGGGGGGGGGTATGTAAAAATAAGGTTACAAATGGAAAATTCCATATAAGATTAGTTAAGCAAGAAAATGGAATTTTCCATTAGAAGTCGAGTTAGAGGTTAAGGGTATATGTCAGGATATGACGTCACAGAGGGGAAGTCTGGAATGAGATATGGCAAAAATAGGAAAGTCTTTCTCCTTGA
>OY744525.1:68033017-68148017 GCA_963556195.1 Sepiola atlantica | reverse complement strand
ACAGTGTGGAACCTATTTGATTAGAGCCTCTTTTTTTTTTAACCCTATCTAAGAGGGAGAGACTAGTGGTTGGTGCACCAACCCAGATGTGACAACAATGCTCCATGCATGAGCGAATGGTGGTTTTATGGAGATATAAGTTACTGGCAGGTGAGAGTTTTCTAGTCCGGTAGAGAGAGCTCACCTTCTTGGCAGTATCTTCTATGTATTTGTTCCAATTTATATTACCCTTGAATGTTAGGCTGAGGAGTTTGAATGTTGGACTCTCAGGTAGGGTACAATCACCCATATGGCCTTCGGGGCTTGATTTATGCCGGTCTATGGGTCTATCCTGCGCAGTTCTAGGAGATCCACCCTCCCAGGCTTTGCCTCCCCTCTTTGGGGAGGAGTAAGTTTATTGTTTACTGCCTGAGGCGCCTCTACCGGGGAATGCCGACAGGGTTGCCTAGGCAATTTTTAATGGCCAGAGTACTCACCTTCTCGGGCGCTGGCTTTTCAAGCCCCACTTTCCCGACCCGACCTTGGGTCACATCTTACCTTGTAGGAGTAAGATAAAACTGGCCTTGTGCCTAACCTCCTGAAGAGGAGGTAAATAATGCTATCAGCCATGGCAATCGATGGTTGAAAAGGTTTCTTATAATTGTTAAAGGAAAGGGGAGCTTTGTCTTGGTAGAATTAAATGTAACCATCTATTTTGGGCCCCATTCTACTATAGACTGGAAGTCATTTTTTAAGGATTCAGATATTGCCTTGGATATGTGCTCGTTTGGTTTGCCCACATGTTGAGAATAAAGTGTTGTGTCATCAGCAAATATACCCATCTTGGATGCAATTGCATCAAGGATGTCGTTTATGAACATCAGAAATAAGAAAGGTCCATCCAAGAATCGACCCCTGGGGCACATCCACATTAATTTTATGGATCTTTCTTTTGTCTAAGAAGGATCTAATTATATTAAGTATTTGTCCAGTAATACTGTACAAATTAATTTTGATGAGAAGACCTTCATGCCAGACCTTGTCAAATGCCGTGAATATATTAAGCGCTATTGCTCTAGCTTCACCTGCCTTATCCAATGTATATTCAGAGATGATCGTAAGTATATCTGCAGTAGAACGGGCTTGCCTAAACACATACTCTTGGTCAGAAAGAAGTTTAGCATTTACGAGGTGGTGAACTATCGCTATTAATGATTCAAAGATTTTAGCGAAGAGCGGAAGGAGACTGATGGGGCGATAATTTTGCGGGTCAGTTCTTTCACCTAAATTCTTGAACACTGGTACCACAGAGGCAATTTTCCAGTTGGTAGGGAAGCAAGATTGAACAAGGCATTTTTGATAGAGTTTGGAGTAGACAGGAGCCAGCTCAGTAGAGCATTTTCTTATTACTATAGCAGGGGAGGGAATGGTTTGTGGAGTTAAAGGCGAACTACCAGGCAAGTTGTTCAGCCTTATCCGTTGCTGTGTAAGTGTCATCATAGTGGTTCGATAGTGGCATAATTGTTGATTGCTTATTATTCACCACCCTATTATAGATTTTAAAAAAATGGTGAGTTCCTAATTTCTGTGACTCGATGCGTTTTCTGGTCATCTCATTATACCTACTTTAAGCTGCGGCTATTACACTCTTACAATAGTTTCTTGATGCTATAAATTTTTATCCATTTGTAGATGACTTATGTCGGTTGAATCGGTGGAATGCTTGCTGCCTATGCACAATAGCAGCTGCACAGGTTAAGTGAACCATTGAGGAGCGTGAGGCTTACTATAGAATTTCTGTGTGGAGACATATGCTTCTATGGCTGCTTTAACCCAATCTGTTACCTCATTTGCACACTATTCATCAGGGAGAGAAATAGTTGTACTCTGTGGAGTGTCTCTGATGTGATCTCTGATGGATTCCCAATCAGCCCGTTGGTAGTTTATCGTTGTTTTAAGTAACAGAGCTTTGGTTTGGGGTCGGAAGTTTAGGGTGATATCAACCATTATTACAAGGTGATCAGCATTTCCGAGTGGGCTAGAGGGATCCATTACACACGCCTTGGGCAGTGTTGTCAAGAATAGGTAAAGAAGTGAGGTTTGCTGATCTTCACGGTGTGGGAGGTAGGTCGAGAAAGTCACAGTTTGTGAAAGGGAATGTGCAGTAGAGAAGCTATGAGTGCTGTTACCAGCTGAATTTGTGTAGTTCGAGAAACCAAGCCAATCTTTGTGGTGGACATTAAAATCTCCAAATACATGTGTTTGGGCACTCGGATCTAAGGAAAGTGCTGCGTCTACACTATCGGAGACATAGTTGAGTACGGTACAGTCCTGGATCGAAGGAGAACGGTAGAGGAAATATAGATAACTAATGCTGTGTTGTAGGGTTAATCTAAAGCACATGTACGCCAGATCATCTGATTCTAGATTAAGTTCTCTAGTCAAGGGGAGAGGGTTACAGATATAGATACTGAGTCCGCGCATATGCTTGGCAGTCTTTATGTAAGAGTGGGAAGTATCCTGGCATGTGTGTGTGCCTATATATATATATATATATATATATATATGTGTGTGTGTGTTTTTGTATAACTTGTAGGGCTACCCGGTGTTGCCCGGACGCATGGATACCAACATAGAAAAGTTTTAAAAAAGTATGTGTTACATTTTTCTTTTAAAACTTCTCTCTATATATAGTTTTGACTCCACTCTGCCCTTTCTAGAAGTCACTTCACTATTACACCTTATGGAAAATGGTTACTCGCCCTGTCCTATGCTAAGTACTAAAGAAGTGGGTGATCATTTGACATTATGTTTATATAGTGTTATTTATCTTCCTCCCACAAGGTCGGGAAAGTGGGATTTGAAAAACCAGCGCCCGAGAAGGTGAGCACTCTAGCCTACAAAAAATGCCTGGGCAGCCCCATCGGCATTCCCCGGTAGGGGCGCCTCAGGCAGTAAACAATAAACTTATACTCCTCCCCAAAGAGGGGAGGCAAAACCTGGGAGGGAGGACCTCCTAGAACTGCACAGGACAGACCCATAGATAGGCATAAATCCAGACCCGAAGGCTAAGACAATACCAGTCTACGGAGTGCAGTATCCATCGGAACAGATACTACACTTTGATCTATATAGTAAAATAAACACCCATTTTAAAGTGTAAAATATTTTCCTTTTTTTGTTTAGATTTTAACCAGATCATTCCAGGCTGTTAACATGCCTTTTTTTTTCTAAGTAAGAACTCATTTTAAGTGTTTTCAATGTAAGTCTTTTCTTTTTCTTTTTTTTTACTAAAACATGATTTAAAAGAAGATATGGTTGTAAATAAATAAAATCAACATAATTTCTTTTTATATATATGCAATAGCATTTTTATAACGGATTAATATTTGTTGTTTGACTAAACAGATTTTTCTTTTTTTACCTTTTTGCTATCAAACCTATTCTCATCATTGAAATAAGGGATACATCGTCTTTGCTTTATAGTCATCTACAGACAGACTGTTTCGTTGTATCACATCTCTTCAGTGTGGCTAGACATGAGACACATCTCTTCAGTGTGACTAAATATGAGAGTGCTTCAGGTCGAGATTTAAACCCGGTCATTTTTTTTGATAGTCTGCATTTATCCACGCAAGCAAGAAAGCCCACAAGAAATAATTCATACAGGTTTAAAATTTGAAACATTAATTGTAGTTTTCTTGTGTTTATTCTGCAAAGCAAGGTTCACATTGGATTTCTCCCTCCACCGTATACAGTCAAAGGCTTAGTCGGGATGAAGTTCAGCCATCTTGAGATCTTATAGGGTATCAAACCACTTTTTTTTTTGGGGGGGGGGGTCTATCCTCTCGGCCTTTTCCCAAGAGCTTCTATCCTGAATCTTGTTTTTGCGATGTTATCGTCGTTTGCATTCATTACATGTCCATATCAGTGCAGATTATTTTAACTAATTTTGCCAGAGATCAATGTAACTTCACACATGTTTCAGATTAGGCATATCGGAAGTCCAACAAAACATCTTTGTCTCCATCACTTGTTTTTTCCGCTTCTCCATCACGCAGATCAGAGCCATGCAATGCAGCAGTAAAAGTTTGAAAAATCAATATTTTATATTAATTGACATTTTTGTGTTTCAGATGTCAATATATTTATGATATATAACCACTTAAGAAGTATTAGAATTTTAAAAGTTTCAGAGGAACCATATTATAGGTCAGTCTGAAGGTGAACTTAATTAGCATCAAATTCTACTTTCCACTGTCAACCAAGTTATTGTCCAATTCAGCAGAAAGGGAAAATAATCAATATCATCTCACCTAGGTCGATCAGGGCCCTCTGACAGTAATATAATTGATAATAAGGGTGTATATTTACTTCTGGAATGTCTGTGCAAACAATAAATTCTCATTCCAGAAATTCAAACAAAAATTAAATATAAATGGTTTTAGATATTTTTTTTATTCGAAAATGTTATTTTGAGACCAAAAAAATATATCTTTTCTTTGATTGTGAAGCCATGGCGTTTACGTGAGATCAGATACAATGGTATGCGAGACACATTCATTAAAACTGCTAGCAAAATCGGAGTGCTCTAAATACACTTGGTCCAGCATTTATTATTTTTTTTAATGGAGAAAATGTTATTCTGAGACCAAGTCAGTTTGAAAATATGTGTTTTGTTTTATGTTTTGGAAGGAGCCGTGTTTGAGCGACATCAGACACAGTGTCATGTTAAACTCGTTCCTTTGAGCTGCTAGCATAATCGGAGTGCTATAAGTACATTTAGTCCGACTTATATTCTGAATGTTAGGGATGCAAAATTTAACAGTGACTTCTTGTATTTTAAAATTGGCATCGCTTATCTGATGCTAATACTTTTTTTTAGAGAGAATTCTTCCTTTTTTAATGTCTTCTTGGAAATTTATGAAGAATGTTATTGCAATAATCTCAGCAGGGTTCACCCTGGGACTTGTTTAATATTTACAATGGAACAATGGCCACTGAGTCGGATGTCCATGGAAGAAGGGACAATAGGAGATCAAGGGAGCAAGTTGTCTATCGCTGGAATTTACTTTGCAAAAATATAACTAAAAAAAAAGAAATTCATAAAGTGACTTCTACTTTATGATATACAGACACAGTCTATGTCCGATTTGATACATATCTAAATGTGTATGAAAGTTATCTTGATGTACACACTTTAGAATACCCGTCCCAGGGTGGCTATAAGGAATAAATATAGCATTAGTTTTAAATTTTAATGTTTTTTCTTTCTTTGGGAGAGTATGGTACAATTTTGGTGGTATCCCTGTAAATGGTAAAATTTACAAAAAAAAAAAAAAAAAAATGTGCCCACGTTAGTCACCCTGTTGCCTAGAATACGTATTCCATAATTCAGAAAGATAAGTTCAATAGTTTAGGATTTTACCAAGCACATGCATATTAAAAATGTATTTACTTAATATAACTTAAAATTTGATCTCGAGCAATTCTTTCCTCTATTAAATTTTTTGTATCTAACTTATTTTAAAAGTCTTTTTGCAGCCGGTGCGAGTTTGGGTGGACACAAAAAAAAAATGATGTGCCCATGTTACTCACCAGGTTGCCAAGAATATATATTCCAAAATTCATAATGATCTGTTCATTAGTTTAGAAGATTACGCTGTACCTAATATATATATATATATATATATATATATATATATATATATATATATATATATAAGAACATGAAAATAAAGATATAAAGTAGAACCTCTTATGAAAAAATTGATGCTCGATATAAAGCAATTATATAGACAAGTAAAAGATGGGAATAAAGATTGTAAAAATACAATATCTATTTCGTCATCAGTTGCTGAAAACAAGGTGTTTCAAATAAAAGAAATCTCTTCATGGCATAAGGAAGGAAAATAAATTTCTTTTATTTGAGACGTCTTGTTTTGAGCAACTAATGACGTAATAGGTATTGTATTTTTACAATCTTTATTCCCATCTTCTCTTTCTCTCTCTCTATATATATATATAATAAGCTATGAAAATATATTTATGGCAATTAAGCTACACATAGGCTTCCGCGTTTCATCCCCGGGGGGAATCTTTTTTTTAGCCTGAAGATTCCCCCGGGGATGAAACGCAGGAGCCTCTGTGTAGCTTAATTGCCATAAATATATTTTCATAGCTTACTACCTAGCTCTACTTACGTATCGAGCACTGTTAAAGTAAATACTGAAAATTGATAACATAAAAAATTATATCTCCTTATAAAATTCTATGTGGATACATGAAATAGTAATATATATATATATATATATATATATATATATATATATATATATATATATATATATATTTTACTGAAGGGTCAGCACTTATCAAGACTGAAGACCACTAGAGGATAAAGATTAATGAAATCTATTTAAAAGATGAAGAACTTCATGAGAGTTTTAAGGATGATTAATAGAATGAACTAAGTTTCGTTACTTGTGGGGAAAAGATAAGACAGGAATCTGTTGACATTGGATTTGAAGTCTACTATGTTGTAATCTACAAGGAAGCAGTTTCGTAGCAATGTATTCCACAGAGGACAATCCTTTACGAGCTAGCTATACTCACCTGATGTTGCCCAGGATGTAGTGAAGTCATTTTAGTTTTTAATTGTTATTTGTTTGCACATTTTCAAGCTTTAGATAGATAACCAATATTATATTCTTCAATTCAGGATGAGTTATCCCCCTTGCTGGTTTTTATCTATAGTTGATTATTAAAAAAATATTTCACATTAGCAATTGGGCCAGACTAAATAATTTAAAAAAAAAACAATTATAGCTAAGTCCATTATATATTGCCAATAACACGGTACAACAATAATAGATGAAAATTGGCTAGTCAGAAACAAAGCTTAAATCCTATTTGGGTCTGATTTTGGAAATCTGACAAGAGAACTTATTATTATCACCTGGTGATAATTTTTTGAAATATAATTTTGTCCTTCTCACTATTAGTATTATTATTATTTAATAATTATTAACTACTATTATTATATTTTTATTTTAAAATCTTTATTTTTTAGGTCTATTTCTTTATAATTTTATTATTTCTTTATCATCTTTTATTATTATTATATATATGTATCTATATTTTATGTATGTAGTCTTTTATAATTACTATGTGTAACGATACTGATCAAAAGATTGTTACTAAAAGTCTTTCAATTCATGTTTCTCGAAACTTTAGAAACGTTTTCAAACGTTTTTCTTTAAAGCATTTAGAAGCTTTTAAACTGTCATTTTTACTTCTTTCATAGTTCTTTATAAAGCTATACGTGTGCAGTGCGTTCGCCACATATGTGGGCGGGTATGGGTGTGTGCAGTTCTTTTATATGTGTTGTCCCTTTCTTTTCTTTCTTCTTTTATTTTTATATCAAGTGTTCTTTTTAGTTCTATACTTGGGCAGTGGTTAATCATGTGTGTGTGTGTGTGCGCGCTGTGTTTTTTTTTTTTAAACTTAAATCTTTCAACACAATAGTTTATTCCAAATCAATGTCATAATTTACCTGATACTTTTCTTCATCTCCTTCCTCTTTCTCCATTCTTTACTGGCCGTCATCGTCTTGGTCATCTCCTTCTACGGCATATCGTCTCGTTTCAATTCCTTGTTTCTTTGTTGTGATTCGTATCCTTCCTTATTTCTTTGTTGTGATTTGTCTAGTGGACTTCTCTGTGGACATATCTTTGCATTTATCGATAGAAGGGAGTCAAGACACTTTTAAGAGATTCAGAGGAACTTTTATTGATATTCTCCGTATTAACAAAGTCAGGAAAGAGGTCCGTGCTATCTTATCTTCTTAATATCTACTTATTATGCTGCCAGGTTCGAGGACAGTTTTATATTCAACAGATAAAAAGGGGGGGGGGGATTCCTCTTCGGTCGATACCAACTTAATTTAAAGTTTCAGACCATATTTCGACATGTCCACTCATTGCGATGTTCCATGGTGGACTGGCGGGTGGGAGAGATGGAGTGGCCTATTCCTGTCTCATTCGAGACCCAAACTTAAAGTTTCAGAACATATTTCATAAGGTCCGTACCGCCTGAGATCCATTTACCAACTGGTCACGATTCTCATCTCGACAACAAGAAGTGATGTTACAGTCCCCTTGTTCCATCATCCAATCACATAACCGTATTTACTTTCGCTTTGTGCTTAACCCCTTTGATACCAAATACTTCATCTCGGTCAGATCCTGTCTATGTATTATGACTTTGAGAATGAATCATTTGTGGGAACAGATTCATTTATCCCAAATATATGTCAGTTTAACTCTGCACTCAATCCAACAATTTCACCCAGGTCACAATCCATACCAGCTAACGTACACCTTTTCAGAAATATAGGGCCCCTCTTAATGTAACATATGTACTCGAGGATAATAATGTTGGTGTTTTTTGTTCGAATGCAAATTGTGATAATTAATCGGTGCTGACGAAGAGACAAACGGGAATTTAATGAATTTAAAAAAATCCTTTTATCTTAGAAACGACTGTATGCTAAAATATTGTTGATGTTGGATTCCTTCAACTGATATAAATAATGTCATAATTTTGTTTATTTTAACTTACTATATATATATATATATATATATATTTTTTAAATATAGATTTAATACCTATGAGTTTCAATACTGCAATAAACATAAGCTCAACAATTAATAGGTCATATCAATTAGAGATTATATTTATTAATAGGGTACAATTAGATATATAATATTTTAATATCTATATAAGATAATAGATAATACAAAAGGAATTTTTATATAATTATTAAAAAAAATTGTATAATAAAATTACGCATAGAGCTATCTAAATGAATTGATGATGCTTATACTTTTGAGTTTTGGGAAAAGAAAATAGTCACACTGATCATTATTGGTTGAGTAAGAAGATTGTGTCAGTACAGCAATATTCTTCTTGACCAGGAACTGCTGGATGCTGAGGGCGTTGTGAGCAGGTGCAATGTCGTGGTGAAGAAGTGTAAACAAAAGAATGTGTAAACAAATGCAATGGTTGCAGAAAGCTAAGATATCATGTTAGATGATAACACAATCCGCTGATTCTTCTTTCACCCATAGCTCACACAGCACAGTCCCATTACTTTTCAGACACACCTTGTATACTTATATTGTTTTAGTTTGTTTTGATGTTTTTTTTTGTTTTTCTACAATGAAATTGGGATATAAGAAAAACTAACGTTTGAGTAGAGGAAAAGTGTATTCGATATAAAAGGACAGCGATTATTATCGAACATTGTCTGCGAGGCTTTTCAAGAATGGCTATTGCTTCGGAAACCGATTATGGAAGTGCTCGCACGCGCAGGTCGTTTGCCATGTTCCCAAAAGCCACCAATATCAGCTTATGGAATTTGAAGAGAACGCTCTCGTACAATATGCCTCCTTTCTTTCGGGAACGGACATGGATTTTGGTTTGGAACCGTTCAACTGTAATATCGAAAGGTCAGGCTGTGCGAGATTGATTTACAGACAAGAAAACATTCTGCGCGAAGATTCAATTCTTTCGCCATTTCTCATTTATTTCCTCTGCGTCGGCATCGACTCGGATTCGACTACACTGCTTATGGATCTTTACTTGATTTTTTTATTACCTTGGCGATATCATTCTTTTTTTTTTATTACCTTAACGATATCATTCTTTTTTTTTTTTATTACCTTGGCAATATCATTCTTTTATATATACTAATTGTTTTTCAAGGAATTCTGGAGGGACCAAGTGATTTTTCTGTTAGGGGGAGAATATAGATTTCAAAACTGCTCGAGCGAAAGGCTGTAAGATCAATCTCTTGGAAATTGACTCTGGCACGAAGGAGGGGGTTAAGAGGTTTGGGTTGGGGATTGATCGGGATGATCTCTTTCTTACCCCTCTTTCAATTTCTCTCTCCATCTCTCTCTTTTTTCTGGATTGATCCGTTGTTTTATTACTTGATTCCATGATGCACTTTGACTTTTCTTGTCTTGGACCTTTTGACTTTATATTACTCGCTCGAACGACAATGATGCAACGGAACCAGGATCGTTGAATCTGAATCAGAGACAAAATGTCAGAGAAAGACATCTATCTGCAGAATAACACTTTTTAAAAATAAATTAATCCTACGCCCTATAATAAAGAACAATGGATTTACAGGTATATAAATATATTAATAAATATATATCCGCCCCGTCACACAAAATTTAGCATGTTAAAAAAACTGTCGGACAAAACCATTTCAAGTGTTTAAGTAAATGGAGAAACCAAATAGCAAGTCCGACCCCCACCCCCGCTCTTTAAAATAAATATGTAAAGAAATTTTTCACTTTATTTCCATACTAAGATATTTTCGTTCTTTTTTTTCCTTTCTTCTTTCTCTACCGATTTATGTTTTTCTTTCTGTTTTAAACTTTCCAGTTTGAGACGTTTTCTCCCCCCCTTTCTTCTTTCTATGCCGATTTATACGTTTGTTTATTTCTTTGATTCTTTTTTAAAACTTTTTCGTTTGAGACGTTTTCTTTCTACTTTCTTTTTAACTTCACCAATTGAGACATTGTTTTATACGAATATTAATGTGAACACTAGCAAAGCATAATTTTTTTACGGAGGATGTACACTCGTTACTTAATAAAAATTATCATCTGTCACTTTTATATTTTCTCAGAATTTTCAATAATCCATAATATTTACCCACGTGATTTCATATCTCATCCTCATCGCAAAATTGTTATGTGTTGCTTAAACTTTCTAAGAACTTCCCATCTGTGGAACATATTACCGCAGGATTGCTTCCCTGTCGGATACAACATGGTCCTCATAAGTAATGAAATTCTTTTCATTCCATTCATCATTTTCCATTCTTTTCATAATATTCTTCATCATTTAACTGACAATCGATCCATATTATTAACCCTTATCCTCGGGTTGCATTTAGCCTTGATAAGTGGTGACTCAATATTATAAACAAAAAAACCTAAAGTTGGAAATAACAAGACCAAGTTCAATATAAAAGATAATAACACGTCCTCAACATGTTCTCAGCTGCTATTGTTATTTACTGCTTACATATATAAACACTTTTTCTGGTGTTCATGGGCAGATAACCTTACGATTCTTCCGAAGCTTAGCAATGAATTAATGTTTTAAAAAAAAGTTTCTTTTAAAAATACTTTTCGAATCAATGTTATTCTTTGATATTTTTCTCATAAATGAACAAATCCATACTTTATTTACAACGATTGAATTAATCAAGCTAATTCTGAAATTATACAGTGCGATAATCACCTTTCGTTCTTGTTAGCTCCTTACATCAAGTGGCTTCATACCTTGTCTGGAGCGATTTCTATAAAAATGTTGTTGTTTTTAGTTGATACATATATATACAATTATCTTTCTTTGAATTCGGTTGGCTGATTTTTCGTGCAAATGACCCTGTGCACAGCAATGAAGTTCAGTAATGTTAGTTTTTTTGGGGGGGGGGGGGGGTTTGCCAAGCGATATTGCCTCTCCTCAATTATGCAAACAGTAATACGTTGAAACTCTAGCTTCCTGAATTCTATAAATTTGCTGTCAGCTATATTTAAAGTATGGTACATGTATACTAATATTAATACTAAAAACACGAGAAACCAAACGGTCATTGTCAACGAGAAATAAATGATAAATGGCTGTTACAAGAATGCAAATGATTTGCAACAGTTATTGAAAGAGGAAGAGAGTGTTGGAAATCTGGGGAGATTTGTTGTCACTCAGACTCCAGGGTATATGACTTGTTGCCAGTGAGCGATCACTGACAACTACTTGTGTGAGTATTCCTAGTGAGTACTGGTACTACCAGATCAGACTGTCTGAAGATACCGGCTTCCTGACCAAAAATGCACCAAACATTGGTGTTCTTGTTTTTTTTTTTCCTTTCCCTTTGCAAAACTCAATCATGTTCTGAAAAGACAAAAACAGAAACAACATTTTTCCTTTACAAAACAACTTAACCAAACAACATGTGTCCTGGGTATGACTTTAAAAGACATCCAGTGGTGACACCTCCATTTGGGAGCTGTGGGCAATGTAGTTGCCATTGCTCCCAGGTCCACTCTGGCCCGGAGTGGTAGCATCTGGGTCAAATAGAACCTACTGGCTCTACCAAATAAGGCTGTCTGAAGTTATTGACTTCCTGACTCAAAATGCACCAAACATTGATGTTTTATTGTTTTTTTTTTTTTTTTTGCAAAACTCAATCATGTTCTGCAAAATCCAAAACAAAAACCAACAATTTCCCTCCCTCCCCCTTTCCCTCTACTCTCCTCCCCTCTCTCTCCCCCCCCCCCTTTCACTCAACCAAACACCATGAATAAATACTTAAACATATAAAGAACTTGAAGCATAAAAACTTTTACCAAAATGACCGGATTCACCATTAAATAACCCAAAAAGGGTTGATATGTTGTAAAACAAAACCACTAAACCAAACACCATGAATAAACATTTGAAGATATAAAGAACTTGAAGCGTAAAAACTTTTAGCAAAATGACCGGATTTGGCATTAAATAACCCGAAAAGGGTTGATATGCAGTAAAATAAAACAACCAAACCAAATCCATGCATAAATATTTTAATCAAGGGAGGCGCGAGAGCGCTCTATCCCTTAATAGACTTAAAAAACGGCCTATGCTAGAAATCTCATTTCTTTGATCAAAAACCAATAAACCAAATTAGTTAAAACTTTGCACAAAATTTTGTTTTGATAGGTTCTATAAGTGTGTAGAATTTCAGCATCATTAGTCAAGAGATCCAGAAAAGTCAGGCATGATTTTGTGTTATCCGTGTGTACGTACGTACGTACGTACGTGCCACCCTGTATCTCATCAACTATTTGATGGATTCAGCTGATTTTTGGCAGAGATAGAGGTTCTAGGGTCTAGTTGATGGCATTTTAATTTCAGTTTACCATATACCTTAGTTTTCCAGAAAATTCCAAAAAAACCTTAAAAATGACCATTGTATTGAGGCATAGCCTTTACAAAAGTAGTGACATTCCATGACAAATGCCAGTATACTGAAATCATATGCCCTTAATAGGGTTAAGATGAAAATTCATATACACTAAATGTACAAAAGCAAGGAAATTCCCAAATTTTTACACTTTTATTGTCATTAAGGGTATGCGAGCACAACAGGGCTATGTATTTTACTGGTAGGAATTTTTCTTCAGCGCACCTCACACTTCATCCACTCATGCATAGAGATTTATACTGTAGTGATGTGATAATGAAATGGTTTGGTTGATATGTAGTTATACTCTTTATTAATGACAATAAAAGTGTAAAAATTTGAGAATTTCCTTGCTTTTGTACATTTAGTGTATATGAATTTTCATCTTAACCCTATTAAGGGCTTATGATTTCAGTATACTGGCATTTATCATGGAGTATATAAAGAAATTGAAGCATAAAAACTTTTACCAAAATGACCGGATTCTGCATTAAATTACCCCAAAAGGGTTGATATGCCGTAAAACAAAACAATCAACCTAGTGAGTAAATAATAATAATCGGAAGATCATTCATAAGTTATTTTTGCAAGTATATTATCTGAAAAAAACAAAACCAAAAAAAAAAAGCTCTGGCAATTGATGAAAAAAGCTGATACAATAAATAATGCTAGCATTTTCTAGAACTAAAATAAAATGTACAATAAATTTCCAAAGAGAAATTTACCAACTCCGAATTACATGAGTGTGTGTTTGTAGAAAATAGAAAGTCCTGGTAAACAAAATGACGCCCGAGGAGAAATCTTTCACATGCAAGTTTTAGGCAGTTAGTCAAATCTGAGTTTTTTTCATCAGTGTAAAAAAGTTGTGACCTGTTCTATGAGAGTTACTTTGTCGCGTTAGTCTTGTCAGAGGTAGAAGCAATCAACACCTGCTTTTTGAAAGACCTTTCATGTACAGGCTTGTTGGAAAGTTTGTCTTGAGTTCTTCACAACATCTTTGATTTATAACAGTGACAATGAAATCAGCAACAAAGGTGTCTTGTTTTGTTTAGACATGTTAGTGTTGTGAGAGTCAGTGTTTTTTGGGGTCTTCCTCAGCTGCCCTTTTGTCGAGTAACAACAAAAGGCACCTGAAGAAGACAGAAGAGTAGCATGGACAAATTGCTGTGAAAATTGACAGCAACCATGATGAATAAAACAGTATGAAACATGTGAATTATGTAAACCAAACCTATTCACACACACATAGGCATAGGCACATACACTTGAAATTATTGAATTAAGACATTCTTCTGTCTTTTCTTTATTTTTTGCTTATTTTTCAGAGTCGCATCCCTCGTGTAAGACAGGTGATCCAATTTTTCACACTTTTCGAGGTGTGAGAAAAGCACTAAAGTAATTACAGAATTGTTTTATAGAAATTCAGAAAAGAAATTCTGGTTTCGTTTACCATTTAACAAGAATTTATTGAATAAACAAAATATTTATTTCCTTCAAATTATTTCCTTCTTCTTAAAATTATTTTGTTCTTGGTTTTCTTTTTCTTCAAATTATTTTCTTCCTTTTCCAATGATTTTGTTCCTATTCAAATGATTTCTTCCTTTTTTCGTCTTCAAATTGTCAATGCTGCTTTTTTTTTCTTCAAATTATTTTTCTCTTTTTTCAAATTATTTTTCTCTTTCTTCATATTATTACTTTTTCTTCTTCAAATTATTTCATTATTAGCATTATTATTCAAACTATTTTCTTATTATTATTCATACTTCTCCATCTTCAAATTATTTCCTTCTTTTTCTCCTTCACTTTCAAATTATTTACTACTCCATATTTAAATTATGTCATTTTTTTTCTTCAACTTATTTCCTTCTTTGCCATCTTTTTCTTCTTCAAATTATTTATTACTGCATCTAAAATTAGTTCCTTTTTCCTTTTGAAATTATTTCATTCATTTTTTTTGTTTCTTCAAATAATTCTTCTTCTTCAAATTTATTCCATCTTATTAATACTGTTCTTTTTCTTCCATTTCTTGTTCAATTACTTCAAATTATGCCCTCACTTTTTTTTGTTGTTGTTTTTTCTTTCACTTTATTAGTTGTTTGGGAGATTTTTTTGTCTCATCTTTTTTCATTCACTCAGTTATTTGTTTATTCATCGATAAAGGGTCTTTAACTGCCATTTAATGTGTTCTTTTGTTTATATCTCGATGATTTTTTCAGAAAACAATAACACAAATTAGATGACAATTGTATTATAAACCGCTTCTGCTTCAAGCGGGTTCATTTTAGATGGAAAATTTTCCATCATTGAGCAAGACCTGAGGTTACATCTAGTGACCTTTCTAGCAATCAGAAACAAGGGGCACTTAGGGGGCTAATATTGATGCAGGGAATGAGAGTGGGGGCAAAACTAAAATGTGTCTTTGCAGCCACCGGCTACCAACTAGCTAGTGGAACTTGTAGGAGTAATAAGCTACATTATTCTGGGTTAGCTATTTTTTAGGAAACACATATGGTTAGGGTTAGGGTTAGGGTTATTTTTTAGGAAACACATATGGTTATGGTTAGGGTTAATTTTAGGAAACACATATGGTTAGGGTTAGGGCTATTTTTTAGGAAACCCATATGGTTAGGGTTAGGGTTATTTTTTAGGAAACACATATGGTTAGGGTTAGTGTTTAGGAAACACATATGGTCTACTTTTGTTTTGGTTTTTATGCTCAAACTCCTATTAAAAGCTACAGAAAATTAGTTAAAAAAAAGGTAACAATTTATTTGGATTATTCGGACTACTATTCTCATCTTGGTTGTTATTTTCACAAAGTTTCAGCTGATGTAACCTCCGACCTTATTCAGGTGCCTCTTGTCGAACTTGGGAACTTATACGGAATTTCAAACTGAACCCTTTATTTCATCCATGGGGATAGATTGTTCTCATTCTATCAGCCATGACGAGGTAGAAGTGTTAATAAATTATTTTATTAATTTTTATTTTACTCATATTCACCCCAAACAAGGCACATTGCCACTGAGACGTAAGGGGCTACTGTGAATTAGGGACCATGTCTACAGGGACACTCTAAGTAGGGAGTTTAACAGTGAGATGTCTGTTCACATTAAATTAACATTTTTGCATCTTAGTACAGTCGGGGAAGCAGGAAACAGGGAGGGAATTTCAAAGTCTAGCAGGTCAAGGAAAGAAACTATTAGAGTAGAACGCTTTCCGGCATCAGGGGACCTCTACGGTGAAGGGGTGGACTTTTGCTGCTTATCGGATTAGTCGGGAGTATTTACGTCAAGGGGACACCAGTGCTACGAGTTTGCTGGAGCACATTCCATTAAAGTACTTATAAAACAAGCACAGAGATGTAACATTGCGGCGATGGGACAGGGGTTGGAGCTTAGTTGACAGTGTGGGACCTATTAGATTGGAGACTCTTTTTTACCCTGTCTAATAGAGATAGACTAGTGGTTGATGCACTAGTCCAGATGTGGCAACAATACTCCATGCATGGGCGAATGGTGGCTTTGTAGAGATGTAGGATACTGTGAGGTGTGAGTATTTTTTTGGCACGGTAGAGCGAGCCCACCTTCTTTGCAGCAGCCTTAGCAGTGTCTTCTATATATTTGTTCAAATTCATGTTACCTGAAAAGGTTCTTTGTAATTGTTGAAAGAAAGAGTGAGGCTTGAACCTTCAATCTCCAGTAGACTCACTTAGAACTGATTTTTAATAAACACCTTCATCTGTTGCGCCATGAGTCCATGGATAAACACGTTGAAAATTACGATCACGTTAATATTCATTATTAAACGCATTCAGTTTTAATTGACAGTCTTCTGAGGGTTGAAGGTTCGATCCTTACTGCAGGTGATAATAATTAAGAATAACATAAATTGACACTTCTACCCGTTCATGGGTGACAGAACAAGAACAATCTATCCCTATAGATTAAATAAAGGGTTCATTTCGAAATTCCACGCAGGTTCCCGAGTTCAAAATAAAGATTACCAAATTCGAAAAGATGCACATGACGAAGGTCAGGGGTTACATCGGCCAATACGTGAAAATAACAACCAAGATGAGGATAGACAAACCAAACCTTAATGTTATTCGACCTAAAACTGACGATTCACTTTTTAATTGAATCCATTGAATAAAGAGGGGGGGGGCGGTTAACAAATGATAACATATTTCCTCCCATTTTGGCAAAAGTTAAGTTTAAAAAAAAAAATCCTTCATCAACACATTTGAATATCTACCAACATTTAATGGGTTCTTCTGTGTCTCATGGGCCAATTTTCCGACGAACGGTCAGGAAAATCAGTTTGATAGAGTATGTTTAATCGTGTTAACAAACAAAAAACAAACGTACATACAAACTAACAGATAAACATGAATGAAAACAATAAGACTGCTCTGTTCAGCAGAAATAGCAAGAACATATTTCTTTCTTTCATCATCAGGATTAAAACAGCCTCTAACATCATCACAATCATTATTTTTACATTTGAATCTGGTATTGAAGCGATTCACAGAATTGGTTAATATGCCAAAAAACAACTAATTTTTTTATTTTTATTGTGTTTAGGCATTAAATAACTGCAAAAGGGCTGATATACCTTTTATAGGGTTTTAACACTAAATAAACTAAAAAGAATTGATAGGCAGTAAAATAGATGAGATAAACCTTTTATTGTGTATCACATTAAATAACTAAAAAAGAAAAAAGGATTGATATACCTTAAAACAGAGCAACTTTTTAATGGTTGATATGCCGTAAAACAGATAAGAAAGCTTTTTATTGTGTTTCGGCATTGAATAACTCCATCATTGTTGATATACAGTAAAATAACCTAGATAGACCTTTTATTGATTTCTGCATTAAATAATTCCAAAATGTTTCATAAAACAGACTAGAAAATTTTTTAATTGTGTTTCGGCATTAAATAATTCCAAAATGTTTCATAAAACAGACTAGAAAATTTTTTAATTGTGTTTCGGCATTAAATAATTCCAAAATGTTTCATAAAACAGACTAGAAAATTTTTTAATTGTGTTTCGGCATTAAATAATCCAAAAAGGGTTGATATGCCATAAAAAAACAACCTTTTCTTGCTTTCGGCATTAAATAACCTCAAAATAGTGGATATGCCATAAAACATACTAAGAAAACCTTTTATTGTTTTTTTGGCATTAAATAATCCAAAATAGGGTTAATATGCAATAAAACAGCTCACACAAACTTTCGATTGTGTTTCTTTATTATTAAATAATCCCAAAATGGTTGATATGTTGTGAAACAGTTAAGGAAAGCCCTTTATTGCATTTCGGCATTAAATAATTTGAAAAGTGTTGATATACAGTAAAACAGACGAGACTAGTTTTTTTTAATGTGTTTTACCATTAAATAACCAAGAAAGAGGTTGATATGCCGTAATACAGGAAGACCAGACCAAAATACACCAATGCCATCAATAGTTACGATCATGAATCCTTATAGTACTTCCTTTGTTCTAACACCCTCCCCCCAAAAAAAACTTCTTTAAAAATGTAACTAATTATCACTGAGGTATTTTGGCTGATTATTTCAAAATCTGATTGCAAATTTGATTACATAGATTAAATTGGAAATTCCCCCCCCCCCCTCCCTCTGCTGTTAAATGAGTCGAGTGCAGCAATCACGCTTACCTCACCTGTCAAATCTTCTTTGTTGTTTGTGTCTTCTGTGTCTTGTTTGCAACGTAACTCAATAAATATGTGAAAGTTTACGGCACGGTGTGGCAAAATAAATCTTTTGTTCTCAACGGTAGCGGAGCTCTTGATCAGTTTTAGCGATACAGACTTGGATGTGGATAGCAGAAGCTCTTTAAAATCTTATTACAACACTGCAAAACTCATTATGACGTCTTAATTCTGTTATGGTGGCTATCTACAGGATCCTTTGTTGTTGGTCGGGGGAGGGGGGGGGGTAGTGGCTATCAACTCGATTTAGTCGGTCTTGCTTGCTTGGCATGTTAGTACGTTTCGAACAGTACAGAAATATGTGAAATATTGTAGCATGAATATGTTACCGGCTGTGATTTGGGATTTTGACCCCTTTTGTGAACCATATGCCGAGGTTTGAGGCATATTAGGAATTTCTTTGTATGTGTTAGTCTGGAATGGAATGAAGGAGGATGAAGAATAGAAGGAAGATAATATGATGATGAAGAGGAAAGGTGAAAGAGGAGGAGAATGAAAAGGAAGATAAGATGATGAGAATGGTGATAATGAAGAAGGATAAATAAAAAAAAAGATGAAGAAGAATTATAAGAAGAAGAATAAGACTTTGAAAAAAAAAATTTAAGAGTAGGAGGAGTCTTATTGTTTTTTCTGTTTGGTAAGACTGGGAGTCCTGAGATAGGGCAAGCATCCAAGTGAGCTGAAAACCTATGTAAAGGAAAAGACAAAATGGCTACAAGTTAATGAAGTCTGAATGCAACTGTAGGAATTTTTACTACAGCAGCAGAATATAGTGGAATCATCAAGAAATAATAAAAAAAAATTAGAAAAATAGATGAGAATAAAATAAATAGAATGAAAATAATATAGAATTAAAAAAAAAAGAAAAAGATTGCGAACATTTGTAAGGACTAATGAAAGGAAAGTTGAATGGAATTAAAAGAAAAATTAAAATAAAATTGATGGACAAATGAAAGAAAAATAAAAGGAAAATGGAAAAAAAATGAATAGAATGTAGAAAAATAATTGAATTAGAAAAGAAATAAAATAACATTTTTAAAGGGAGAAATTTAAAAAATGAAAGTAAAAATATATAAAAGTGAGAGAGAAAAAGAAACAAAAGGAAGCTGTAAAAAATGAGAAATATGAGAAATAGGAAAAGATACAAAAGAAAAGAAAAAGATAGAAAAAAATTTCATGTAAGAAAAAAAGAATTAAAAATTATAATGAAAGAAAAAGGGACAAATAAAGAAATTGAATTTTAAATAGAAAACTGTAAAAAAAACCCAAAAGAAACAATAAAAGTACAAGGAATTGTAAAATATTTAGCATGAAGAACCCCTGGGATGCCGGGTGTGCAATAGTGTGTTAAAAGCAAAATACTACTTATTATTATTGGTATTGTTGCTGTTGTTGTTGCTGTTGTTGTTGCTGTTCCTGTTGTTGTTGTTGTTGTTGTTTGTTAATATTAATATTAATAATATTTTTTTTTTATTTATCATTTTATTTATGTATTTCTTTGTTATGTCTCTTTGGGTGTCTTTATTTTAAACTATCTTCCCAATTCAACCCTTAAAGAAAAAGAAAAACTTTCCACAGAACATTTACACTGTTAATACAATATACATTTCCTCTAAATTCCTTTTTTTTTTTGTAATACAAATAATTATTATTATAGACAATTATTGGCTCCAAAACTGTTGAGTTAAATTGCACCAAATTTGCCATAAAGAACCCTTGAGATACCAGATGTAATAAGATTAATGCGAGAGAGAGAGAGAAGAGAAGGAAATATGACAAGAAAGAAAAAGAAACGGAAGATAAACATAAAACCCTGCCAAAAAGGGGGGAAGAAATCAAAGAAAAACTCTGATAATTTGTTTCATTCAACATCGACTGTTTCAAAATTGGGAATGGCTAAAACAAACTCCATCTTTTTGTTTGTTTTCTCACCCCTTTTTTTCTTCTCTGTCTTTCTTACCTAGCGCCCCCCCCCACACACACACTAACAACGCTACTTACCTCCATCCATTCATTTCCACTTTTTCGACCACTGTTCATTAATCACTTCAAGTTACCATGGTGATTCCATTGCCCGTTCTTTTGCAGTGTTTCATTCCGATTCATTTAGAAATTATTTCGGTTGAAACTTTCAGACAAACCCCACTCTCACCCGCCCACTACAACCGCAACCCACACATTTTTAAAGACTCGCATACTACATGAATGATAACAGCAAATCAGTTTGTAGTCTTCCATTAACAGAACTTTGACAGCAACATTTCCTATTTACCTAACATTTCCTATTTACTGAACATTTCCTATTTACCTAACATTTCCTATTTACTGAACATTTCCTATTTACCTAACATTTCCTATTTACTGAACATGCTAGTTTTCAATCTTGTAGTAAAAATGGAGCTGTAAACCTGTTAAACCTGACATCGTAATATGGGACAAAAGGGAGAAAGTAGCAACCCTAGTTGAAGTCAGTGTCCCTAATGATGCAGGATTGAACAGAGCAGAAAGGGAAAAGATTACGAAATACCAAGGTCTTATGTACGACATGAAAAGAAACTGGAACCGTGGGAAAATCTCCATCATACCAGTAATTATAGGAGCAACAGGACTAATGAAGAACAATTTCAAGAGCTATCTGGCGAGTATACCCGGTGAACCGAGTGCAAGAGAAATACAAACAACTGCACTTAAAGGGACGGTTAGAATCTTAAAACCATCTCTGTGTTTAGCAGAGTTATGGGCCTGTAATTGTCTAGTTCCTCCCCAACAGGCCTGTCCCGCTTCTTCAGCAATGTGATAACTCTTTTGGTGACTTGATCCGGAATAGAGCCGTGATCAAACCAATGGTTGAACACATAGGTCAGAATCAGTATAAACATGTAAGACAGTTTCAAAAACAATTTGTAGGACAAACCATCAAGTCCCAGCAATCTGTTGCAGCCAACCTGCTTCAGCGCAGCCAAGACCTTGCACTCCATAACTCAGCTACTCTAACCATGTCAAGGTGGTGAGAGTCGGCCAAATAGTTGCCAAACTCCTGGTCTGGGAGGTTGGGCAGTTCGGTTAAGCACTCTTCGAAATGCTTCCGAAATCCCTCACAAATCTACTGAGTCAATTCCAAGGTACGTCCATCCGGGTGCTTGACTTTTCAAATGTACCTATCCAAGCCACGCCGGGAAACTTCATTATGCTTGTCTGCATCAGAGTTTGCAGCTTCGTTGGATACTTTCCTTAGCCTAGCCCTAACTACTTGATCCTCATTATGCTCACTAGCCTCGTGTTGTAGGTCCTGCTTAGCTCGTTTTATGCTTACAGTATACCCCCCTCAGCCACCGCCCAGGTTAGTTTCTTTTCTAAATGGTTCTTCGCCTTGTCGCTGAGCATACTTGACGGAGAAGCTTCTCATCTTAGTTTTCAAGCTAACTCACCACTTACTCCCGGTAACTGCCCACTAAAGCCTGCTGGATAAGTCTTTGTAACTTTTACCGGAAATCTTTTATCTCCAGCAAAAAGTATTGAACTTCCAGTACCCAACTAGTTTAGGCCTATTTCTTATGTTCAACCATGCCATGACTAGTTTATGATTCGATTGACCTAACCAATGGAAAGGAGGACACAATATAAAGTCTATGTCTCCTCTTCTAACTAAAATCCTATCCAAATAAGTATTCGGGTAAGAAGGCAAACTATTTGTCCATGTCCACATCTCCCGCCCTGGGTGATTGACTTAAAACCTGTCGACAAGATCGCATCTGGCCATCAGATCAGACAGGCTACTCTCACACCTCTTCGGCTCTCTAGCACCTCCTCCCTCCGACTTTGTCTATCTTGGGATCAAGGATAGCATTTCAATCTCCTATTAAAACTATGCGTTTTGGACATACGACACATAAACCACAACGACCCAAAACAAAATCTTTTATGGTAATATTGACTACGACCAGCATGCCTAACGCACGCACCCCTATGGATAATTTTCGACTGTCGCGGACAGTTTGCATTTCACAAGTAAAGAGACGCCCTTTCCGTGTGGATTCTCATATGCTGAAATGACATCAAAGTCTCTGGTCAGAACCTGACAATCCCTAGACGAAACGAAGTGCGTCTCCTGGATCACAGTTACATTCACTTCCAGGGACAACAGATCTCACCAGAGGTGAACCGCCCGGTTTGAAGATCTCATCTCCCTCGCATTCAAACTAGCCAAGCACAGTCATGAGCTTATCTTAAGCAGTATTTTACTTTGAGTTTCAAACCAAAAGTCGATGGAAAAAATCGCCCCCACCTACCCCTGGTGATCTCCAAAAGAATGAATATTACAAAAAAGCATGCTGCCCATATTCTGTCGAATGCTGCAAAGAATATATGAGCTTTGTAGGTGTGTCTTTTGTCATGTCTAGCCTTTAGTTGGATGTACGCACATACAAACATACAATTGCCGCTTATATAATAGCTTAAAGCAACATATTTATTAGACAGCTGACAAACTAAACATCCATGTTGCTGTTTTACTGTCGTTGTATCCACGTGTGATTTTAAATCTTAGTATTTTACCCAACATAGATAGGTATTTCAGCTAGTATCATATATCGGATATATTGAGCATGTTGTTGATTTCATCTGCAAACAGACTCTTCTGAAAGAACGATATTGATAAAAGTATCTTTGTCTTTTCTTGCTAGTATTTTTATCAAACTGTATAAGATATGTGTTCATATATATATATATATATATATATATATATATATATACTTAAAGAAAGAGGCAAAATGCCTTCAAAAAACGTGTTAGATGCAGATATTTTTATTAAAATCAAAATAATTTTTTTTTTATCTTGACCTTTTTTATAATAATTTCGCTCGGTACAATGAGCTCCATCAGAGCTTTTAACAAATAAAAAGGTATTAACCGTATTTTTTTTTTCCGTAAGAGTCCTTCCTGGTCTTGTTGAAGTGGCGTCCGATGTTGTGTGGATTTACGGTGTACTGTCTCTTTTAAATTCGAACTTAAATCGCGCATGGTCGCTAGTAGGTATAAATTTGGGAAAGTTATATATATATATATATAAGTGAAATATTTTGAAAATCAACAATCATTAGGATAAGTGTAGTCCTGGCGATGTTATGCGCATATTGGCGCTTTTTTTTAAGTAAGGAAATTAACATCTTTGAAGCACGGATTAGAATGTATTAAAATGAAATATTTTGAAAATCAACAATCGTGCAATTTTAAATGAAAAATTCATTTATTTAATTTTTTTTTTTGCAAGCTTTCGTTGTAGAACAACCTTGTCAGACGAGACTGTCTTATAGTTTTTTTTTTCTTCTTTTCTTCCTCCTCATTTTGATGGTATTAACCCTGAGGGGTCGAATCACGACGCGAGCAGAAAGAGACGTCAAGTTCTTAAGACGTTATATATATATTATTCCAGAGAATAAATAACAAAAACAACTTAATTAGAGATAACTGCAACTTAATATTTTAAATTCATCCAATATTTTTTGGACATTATTTTTTTTTTAAAAGCATTGTTAATATATTGTTAAATATATAGTTTTTTTTTTACTATTGGAGCATGAAATTTTCGATGATTCCTATTACCTTCATCAGCCGAATACAAACATATAGAAGAAACGTGAACATTATTCAGAAATGCATGCAATAATTAAATTGCATCGATTTAAAAATTGCTCTCAACTGTTTTTTTCTTCTTCCTGCATTTCTTTTGTCCCTGTAAAGTTAAAAATACATTTTTTAATGCATATCCATGTATACTTCTATTGTAAGGTATTATTGTGTATATATATAAAATGTGATATATATATATATATATATAATATTATGTTTTATTGTAGGAAATAAATAAAAACAACTTGATTACGGATAACTGTATACGGCATAATCATGTTGACACACCAGTTCTCGTTAGATCACTGAAGTTAAGCAATGTTGAGCCTGGTCAATACCATATGGGTGACCATTTAAAATTTTTTGTTTTAACTAAGTTCACCCCAAACAAGGCAAGTTGCCACTGTAGACGTAAGAAGATACTGAGAATTATGGTGAAAGTTTTGGGGGTCATCCTAAATTGGGAGCTGTGCAGCAAGATGCTTGTTCACATTAGTTTTAAATTTTTGCATGTCGGTACAGTCGGAGGAAACAGGGTGCATGGAGGGAGTTCCATAGGCCGGCAGCACGAGGAAAGAAGCTATGGGAGTAGACGGCTCTTCGGCATCTGGGGACCACAGTGAATGCATGGGATGGAGCTGATTGTCGGGTTGGTTGAGCGTATTTATATTGAGGGGGCACCAGAGCAGCAAGTTCATCGGGGTACATTCCATTAAAGTACTTGTAAAATAAGCACAAGGATGCAACATTGCGGCGATTGGACAGGGGCTGGAGTTTGGTGGATAGTGACGGACCTATTAGATTAGCGACTCTTTTTTGGACCTTGTCTAAGAGAGAGAGACTAGTGGATGGTGCACCAGCCCAGATGTGACAACAATACTCCATGCATGGGCAGATGGTGGCTTTGTAGAGATATAGGATATTGTCAGGTGTGAGAAGTTTTCTAGCATGGTAGATGGAACCCACTTTCTTTACAGCAGCCCTGGCAATGTCTTCTATGTATTTGTTCGAATTCATGTTACCTGTGAATGTTAGGCCGATGAGTTTAAACATTGGACTCTTAGGTAGGGTGTTATTAGCCATGCCAATCGATGGTTGAAGAGGTTTCTTGTAGTTGATGGAATGTAGCTTTGTCTTAGCAGCATTAAAAGTTTCCATCCATTTATGACCCCGTTTCACTACAGACTGGAGGTCACTTTCTAAGGATTCAGCCATTGCCTCGGATATGTGCATGTCTGTTTTGTCACATGACAGGAGTAGAGCATGGTGTCGTCAGCAAATATACATATCTCAGACACAATGTCATCAGGGAGGTCGTTTATCAAAATCAGGAACAATAAAGGTCTAAGGATCGATCCCTGGGTACACCTGCATTTATGTCATGTTGTTTAGATGAACGGCCATCGAAGACAACCTGGATCTTTCTTTTGGTTAGAGAGGATCTAATTATATTAAATATTTGTCCAGTAATACCATATGAATTAATTTTTATGAGAAGACCTTTATGCCAGACTTTGTAAAAGGCTTTGGATATATCAAATGCTACCACCCTAGCTTCACCTGCCTTGTTCAGTGTATTGTATATGCGTTAAGAGATGACTGTTAGGATATCCGCAGTAGACCCTGCTTGCCTAAATCCATACTGATGGTCAGAAAGAAGTTTAGCATTAATGGGGTGTCAGACTACTGCTAGATTGATTAGAGATTCAAAGATTTTAGTGAACAGTGGGAGTAGACTGATAGGGCAATAATTCTATGGGTCAGTTCTATCTCCAGAATTCTTTAAGACTGGTACCACAGAGGCAATTTTCCAGCTATCTGGGAAGCAAGATTTGGCAAGGCATTTGTTGGAGAGGACAGAGCCTAGTTCATCAGAGCATTTATTTATTACTATTACTGGTATAAGATAAGGTCCACATGCTTTGGAGGTGTCAAGGTTTTTTATGATGTCTCAGACATGAGATGGGGTGATGATCAGGTCATCAAGTGTGGCTTCAGTCCATAATGGGAAATTTAGGAGGGAGTGGTTTGCAGATTCCAAAGTGGATTGTAAGGCGAAATGCTTGGCAAGAATGTCGGCCTCATCAGTTGCTGTGAAAACAACATCCCTGTGGTTGTTGATTTCCCATTGTTCACCATACTATTGAAGATTTTCGCGAGTACCTAGTTTCTGTCACTGAATGTGTTTTCTGGTCATCTCTATATACCTTCTCTTTGCTTCATCTATCACAGTCGTACAATTTTTTCTTGATGCCATAAATTTCTGTCTATTTGTAGTTGACTTATGGCGGCTGAATTGTCGGGATGCTTGCTGCCTCTAAGCAATAGCAGCTGCCCCGTCCGAGGCGAACCATTGTGGAGATTGGGGTTTGCTGTAGAATTTTCACATAGGGACATATGCTTCAATACCTGCTTTAACCCATTTGGTTATCTCATTTGCGCACTGATCAGCAGGGAGAGAAAAAGTTTCACTCCATGGGGCGTCTCTGATGGAATCAAAATATATATATAGCAGCCGTTTTTAGCGCTACCTAAGAGTTAGAGCTCCTGCACTATCAGTTGGAAATCTGTCTAACCTGTATCGTCAACCTGTCAGAACAAGAGCGATCCAAACTAGTCATGTGAGACTTAGTGACAAAAATTTCCCCAGGTTGCCCAGATAGAGAGAAAGAGAGACAGTGTTCATTGTCCTAGTCCTAGTCAGGAAACAAGTCCAGGCACTGGGTGTCTTTGAGGTGTCCCTGCACTAGTACTTCTGCACCTGACTAATAGACAAAGAAGGAGTGCAAAGGCCAAGTGATAGGCAGAGCTCATTTACTCATTAAGCAATTTTAGGTTTGCAAACCAGCTCTAGGAAAGTTATCGATCAGGATTAAAGAGGGCTCCCTCCCCCAACGGTTTGCTGCCAAGATGTAAATAGTCAGTAGCACAATTTTAATATCATAGTTTTTATTCTCTTAGATGAATGACCTGATAAGGTCTACGGGTCTATCCCACTGAGAGGGGTTATCTTACGACCATGTACTAGTCAGGTATTTCAGAGCCACGTAGGTATTAAAAACAAATCTTCAATATGTATATGTATATATGTAGATAGAATAAGTCTTGCTCTCGTCCAAAAAAGATAAAATTAAAGATAGGTTCCCCTCTCATAATATGTAGACAGAGGGATAAATTTAAAATGTGGAAAGCTTTGTTTTATTAATTCATTTCTTTTAAAATAAATTAAATATAGTTACAAAGATACATAAATAAAATAAAGAAAATGCAAAGAGAAAGACAAAAATTTGCACTTATCTGCATCTGCTTTGATTCACCCTTGATTGACCGGATATAGATTTTTGCTAGACAGCTTCATTTATAGAGAAGCCTTCTTCGTATTTGGGAATACTAGGTATTGTATGTAGGAGGACGTCAATACCTCCCTGCAATAACTACAAAAACCTAACGTCGTCATCTCCCCTAAGTGGGATATACTTGCGACTGGGGACCACTTGTGAATTTGATACTCCCATGAAACTTCCTCCTTCGGATGAAGCCGGTTCAACCCGTCGAGGGTGAATGCTGTACAGAGTAACTGTAACTCACCGTTTTGTTTAATTAATCTGTCTGGTATTTTTTTAGAAGCATGATTACTATATTTTTCAATATATTTAACACTTTATTGCAGTTTCATGGTATTACCCAATCATCGGAAATGAAGCATGGATTATGGTTTTGGGGCAACTGAGTAAAACTGAAGGAGACGAGAGTTCCTATTTACTTGTCTCGCCACAAGGTCTGTTTTTAATGTGAGGAAAATCCAACTCCCCTAAAATGGAGCACTCTGGATTGGAACAAAAATTTAAATTGCATCAGTCTAGAAGGAGTTCTCCTCCTTCACTAACCAAGGAAAGAAAAAATAAATCAGAACAAATGCTACACTTTCCTCCTAGTATAACGTGGACCCCACACTCTTACTCTCTTCTACCCGTCTCCGTGACGGCATCATCATGTAATGTAATGAGAACCGTCTCGGTGCAGGAATCCTTCCTGACTGTGAACACCTTTTCTTTGGCTCGTGATTTCGTCTGTAGTGGCTGTAAAAAGAAAGATGGCTCGAATCTCCCCCGGGTCCGCTGAATGACGACTCCGTGATTCTGTGAGGGCAAGATTACTTAGCAGCACAATTCGATGACAGAATAACTCAACAAACGGCTAGGTCTTTTCACAACAATAATTATTTAATAAAAATGAACGGTGGGTTTTTAACCCAAAGTCTATTCTTCGATAATGGCTTTTTTCTAACTATCTTATCTTCCTTCTCTCTGTGTGTGTGTGTGTGTGAAACTCCCTTTACGAGTGTTAATCCTTAATTAAGTTGTGACTTGTCTATTGAAAACGGTGGGGGGGGGGACACTATTGTTAACACCTCCCAGACAAGAAGCTGTTCGCGCAACATCTCGTCTGGTGATCCCCTAGCCCGACGGAGACGTCCGTTCTCGACCAATTCCTAGATCTGACTGTGAACACCTTCTCATCTCAAAATAACAAAGACGAAAAAACGTATAACTCATACTCTCTCTCTCTCTCTCTCTCTCTCTCTCTCTTCTCGTCGTGTGGTACGCGCGATGCTGACTTACCCTCTTTCTTTACCCCATCCCTTCTTCTGTGTCCCCACCCCTCCCCCGAGGTGGGGTGGTGCGGGCAATTGTAATTCGTCGTTTTGGTTTCTCTTTAGATCTTATCTACACTAAAGAAAGCCATTAGCCTCTCTTTCTCTATTGGACCACCCATCGAGCTGACATCCATCGTACCTCAAAAGCCCCATGACCAAATTGTTCAGCTGGTCAAACTCATCCATTGTATCTGGTTAACTGCCACTGACAGCCTACACGCTCTATCCCGCCAGGCTGGCGCCGCCTCTCGGCCAAGGTTTGGACAGTCAAAAATATGTACTAGCTCCCAGACTTCCACTTGTCTCTACGTGGGGCCTGATCTCCCCGATGCATTCCAGTGCACCCCGGGGTGCAGACTCCGTCGCTGAAACCACTGTTTCACATCCGCCCAATCCTTATTTCGTGTCAATTGGTCGAAATTGACATCTCCCAGACCGTCACCTTTCTCTACGTGGGGGCAGATACGTCGGATGAAATCACTGTTTCACATCCGTCCACCCTTATTTCGTGTCACTTGGTTGCAATTGACATCTCCCAGACCGTTACCCTTCCCCACACACAGAGAGAACAACGGACAATACAATCAAAACAATAATAATCAAAAATTAAGAAAAAACTGTAGCTAAACAATGGAACAAAAAGTTTTCTTTTTCTGTTCTGTTTTCTTTTGGTCTGTCCTTCTTTTTCTCTTTCCAGTCTATTAAAACATCAGGACTACGTATGTATGTGTGTATGTGCGTATGCATTTTGTGGTTTCTGTGTTGGGAGGTGGGTAGGTGACAAAATGAATTATTATGCATGCAATTAAAAGTTTGTTAATACAGATTGGAGCTCGCAACGCCCCTTACAATTTACGTCACCATCACCCTCTCCTCGGAATCAATCTCTACTTCTTCACTGGTCATCCACCTGGATTTCCGACAGGGCAGCGATTCCTGCTCCCGCTCGCGATCTGGGTGAAGTGTACTCAAGGGTAACCCTCCCTCGCTCATGCACTCGGCCGTCGGTGTGCTCGCGCCGTCCAATTTCTCCCTATGTCTTTCTCGCGCCCTTTGTCTTTTCTGCAAAAGCTAACCTTATTATTTATGTGCACAATTCTCACTAACATCGACCAAGCCCTATCGTGCCCGTGTCTAGTTCTACCTTTTAACGTGAATTTTCCCTTCCTGACGGGGTTAATCGAACCCTCAATCTCTCTAAAGCTAATAGCTTGTTACCTTCTGGTTATGCAACGCATTTTAACACATTATAATACTTTCATAACTGTTCGATGGGGTCGACCGGTAATCTCAAACGATTTGGTAATTCGGCCTTAATCTGCCGAGATGATTATATTCGGCGACCAGTGTCTTAGCGATTGCATATCCAACTGTGCACCTGTGCACTCACTCGTCAGTATCAACAACTGAAATTCTCTTGGTACGGACCTGTCTGGTTCGCATACCGTCACTATCCTTGCGTCGGCCACCTCGGCCGGATTCTCTTCGTTCCCTTCTCTGGGAAAAACAATTCTCTCAGACTAACACCTTCTTGGCTCACTTCGGCCCGGTGACATTCGATATCGATGCGCCTTCTCTGGCTGCATGCGACAGTAACCCTTTTGGTTCTTCCCTATAACTTCCAATTTCTTCATAATCATTCTCTCATCGCTTCCCGACACTGTCCCTAATTACTCATCGAGTGCCTCTCCCAGCAACGGGGGGCCACTGATTTCTTCTGCTTCGTCTGTATCAACACTATCTATCTTAGATAGGATCTCATATCCTTCTCTTCGCTTATCATTACTTCTGTGCCCTTTCGTAAGGCGCACCACAATCTGTCATATTCACGGTGGTTCGAACATCTGTCGATTACTTCAACTTTCTTTTGCTTTTACAACTCACTATATATCTGCCTGGTCGTTCGGCAACAGCCCATCCAGCTGCAGGTATATTACTACTTGTGATCGATCATTTGGATCTAACCACGACGACCCTCCATCGGTCCCAGTTATGCATCTCTTTCTATCCTTATATGTCCGTTTATCTCGGGGGGGGGGGGCATCCAAGACAACTGTCCGCGCCACAACCACCAGCACCGCACACGCATGGGGGCCCTCCCTGCGCGCGGTGGAGCCAACGAATGCGACACAGCACAACCTCGGCCTCTCCCCCAGGTCCTTGACTATCTTTGGCTTGGCTTTCCTGCTATTCTGTGGTGGGGCGTTCTGCTCCCCTCTACCGTAACTTCATAGGTAATTCCTCTACCTTTTTGGCTAACCGATTTTCTCTCAGTCTCTTCTGGAGCTGGGCAGGGGGGTATTTTGCCGCTCTCCTCCCACTCGCTGGACTCGTCAACCGACCTAGCAGTCGCGTTTAATTCGATCTCTCTCTACGGGGGGGTTCATTGCTTCTTGCGGTTTCTCATAAACCGGCGAACAAAACCCAAGCCCGTCTTCTTCCCATTCTACCGTAACTTCATAGGTAATTCCTCTACCTTTTTGGCTAACCGATTTTCTCTCAGTCTCTTCTGGAGCTGGGTAGGGGGGTATTTTGCCGCTCTCCTCCCACTCGCTGGACTCGTCAACCGACCTAGCAGTCGCGTTTTATTCGATCTCTCTCTACGGGGGGGTTCATTGCTTCTTGCGGTTTCTCATAAACCGGCGAACAAAACCCAAGCCCGTCTTCTTCCCATTTAAATTCGCTATCTTTCACTAAACTTATCATTCTGGTGGCCACCCTACTTTTTATACTCTGTTGGGTGGCCTCTGGGCGCTTCCCTGGTTCTTTACCCCAGCGTCAGGTGGCACACTAAGGTTCGGAATCCTAATTCCTCACCTCCGATCTATGCTGCTGTGCACCACCGACTCTCATGTCCGAACCGACCACACCTAGTACAGTTCGGTCTAACCGAGCCGCGTGGGCGCCCATAATTTGTGGGACACTCTGCTGCTCTATGCCCCTCGCCCCTGCAGGTCCAGCGGACTGATACCTGTCTGGCCGGTGCGGGCCTATCGTACTCATTTTGAAGGTCCCATGCCTTCCTTCTAGGATCGGAGTCTGCCTCCCAATCCTCTCCGCCCCCTCTCTCCATTCGGGGACCCGGGCTCGCCCTGCCCCCCACCGTTTTCCTTCTCCCAGGCATTTCCTCGCCATTGCCTCTATCTACACGTTCCCCTAGTCTTATACTGTCTCTCGCTAATCTCTGGGCCTCCGCTGGTGTGAGCGGGTGACCCCTCAGTGCCTCCCTCTGGGTCTCTCTAGCACCTAACCCGTCTACGAGGGCATCCACCAGGATTGCCTGGATGGGACCCGTATTTCGGATCGCCCCATCCGGGAAGGCCTGAACCGCCAATCCCTGGATTCGTTCGACTAACTCGTCGAGTCCCTCGCCGTTGTTTAACCTTAGCCGGGTCAACTTGCGTACGGCCTCAATCGCGGTTCGCTCGCTGGCGTATTGCCTCACTGGCTGCTCGCGGAGCTCCGTCCAAGTGATCCCCGGGTTCTCTACATACCTCCCCTCAATGAATCTCGACACTGGGCCCCTCGCTCCCTCTAGAGCGAGCAGCACCATCTCGTGATTTTCTAAGCCGTAAATAAAACTTTTCTTTTCGATTACCGCCAACCACTCTCTTAGATCGGCGGAATGGCCTCTGAAGGAAGGCACGCGTATTCCTCCAATCGGTCTCTCTAGTTTTCTGGTCTCATCTCCCCCCATATCTGTCATACTATTTACTAGGTCCTCCTCCGAACCCATTCCCCTTGCGTTCTAGCTTACCACCCCTAACAACAGAACTACCCAAACTGTGTGCAAAGTTTGGACAACAATCGACACACCGACAAAACCGAGCAAGCGAACAAGAGAAATCAACGAGTCACTTACCCCTCTCCTCTGCTGCTCCTGTGGTCCCTCGTCTCTGGGTTGGTTGCTTGTTATTTTTCGAGTCCGTCTGGGCCTTTCAATCAATTGACTAAAAGTTCGCGGCCCCAGACCGATCTCAAAGTCTAAAAAACGTTTTTTCTTTCAGTCTATCTCTGTTTCTATCTTTCTCTTTTTTTTTCAAACACGGGTGTACATGCCCGTTAAACTGTTTCTCTCTTTTCTTTTCCTATTCTCTTTTTCTATCTTTTTTTTTTTCAAACACGGGTGTCGATGTCCGTCAAACTGTTTCTCTCTTTTCCCTTCCTTCCTCCTTTTTTTTTTATTCTCCTTTTCAACCACGGGTGTACATGCCCGTTAAACTGTTTCTCTCTTTTCTTTTTCTTTTTCTATCTTTCTTTTTTTTTTCAAACACGGGTGTCGATGTCCGTCAAACTTTTCTCTCTGCCGGTAAAAAAAAATCGTCCGTTGTGCCCGTGGGTTTTTTTTTAAATTTGTCTGTCTATTTTTTTCTTTTTCCAAGGTGTTTTGCCGGAAAAAAAAAATTGTTTTCTTTGTGGCCGTGGTTGGCTTTGTTCTTTTCTTCTCCCGAGGTTGCCAGGCACTCCTCACCGTACCATGATCCTAGGTCGCGGCACCATTTATAACGTGGACCCCACACTCTTACTCTCTTCTACCCGTCTCCGTGACGGCATCATCATGTAATGTAATGAGAACCGTCTCGGTGCAGGAATCCTTCCTGACTGTGAACACCTTTTCTTTGGCTCGTGATTTCGTCTGTAGTGGCTGTAAAAAGAAAGATGGCTCGAATCTCCCCCGGGTCCGCTGAATGACGACTCCGTGATTCTGTGAGGGCAAGATTACTTAGCAGCACAATTCGATGACAGAATAACTCAACAAACGGCTAGGTCTTTTCACAACAATAATTATTTAATAAAAATGAACGGTGGGTTTTTAACCCAAAGTCTATTCTTCGATAATGGCTTTTTTCTAACTATCTTATCTTCCTTCTCTCTGTGTGTGTGTGTGTGTGAAACTCCCTTTACGAGTGTTAATCCTTAATTAAGTTGTGACTTGTCTATTGAAAACGGTGGGGGGGGGGGACACTATTGTTAACACCTCCCAGACAAGAAGCTGTTCGCGCAACATCTCGTCTGGTGATCCCCTAGCCCGACGGAGACGTCCGTTCTCGACCAATTCCTAGATCTGACTGTGAACACCTTCTCATCTCAAAATAACAAAGACGAAAAAACGTATAACTCATACTCTCTCTCTCTCTCTCTCTCTCTCTCTCTCTCTCTCTCTTCTCGTCGTGTGGTACGCGCGATGCTGACTTACCCTCTTTCTTTACCCCATCCCTTCTTCTGTGTCCCCACCCCTCCCCCGAGGTGGGGTGGTGCGGGCAATTGTAATTCGTCGTTTTGGTTTCTCTTTAGATCTTATCTACACTAAAGAAAGCCATTAGCCTCTCTTTCTCTATTGGACCACCCATCGAGCTGACATCCATCGTACCTCAAAAGCCCCATGACCAAATTGTTCAGCTGGTCAAACTCATCCATTGTATCTGGTTAACTGCCACTGACAGCCTACACGCTCTATCCCGCCAGGCTGGCGCCGCCTCTCGGCCAAGGTTTGGACAGTCAAAAATATGTACTAGCTCCCAGACTTCCACTTGTCTCTACGTGGGGCCTGATCTCCCCGATGCATTCCAGTGCACCCCGGGGTGCAGACTCCGTCGCTGAAACCACTGTTTCACACTAGCCCAAAAAGGAGCTGAGAGTAATCTACCCACGCTTATTAATTTATAGTTTTTATTTTTATTTTAATTTATATCTTTTTATTGGTTATCTTACTGCTTTTTTTATCACTAATAAAAACTTGGTTGTTATTATTATTCCCCATTCTTATTTGTATACTTTTGTTTAATTTGTTGTTAATTATTTTTTCATTAAGGGAGCATTTAAAAAAAAAAACTTGGCTTAAATAGCCAAGCAAGTATTTGTTTATGTGTCTGCATTTAGTTATAAATTCTGTTTTTTTTTAAATAGATTAATTAGGTTTATGAAGTTTATGATTTGATATTTTTCCTCTAAGCATAATTTACAATGTCTACTATTTATCTGGCAAAATAGAAGTTGCCCACCTTAAGTTTTAGGTTTTTATTTGTTTGCACATTTTAAAACTTAAGGTAGACAACTTCTATTATATTATTCAATTTAAAATGAGTTATACCCATTGTTGATTTTATTTTTAGGCAATTATCTAAAAATGTTTCATCTTAGAAGTCGTCTAGGGTGGACTACATGATTTTTTAAATACATTATAGCAAAGAACGTTATTATATTGTTAATAACATCGTACAACAATAATAAATGAAAATTGGCTTGTCAGAAGCAATGTTTTATTTGTCAGCTTAAATGCTATTTGGGTCTGACTTTGAAAATCACACAATAGTATTTTATATATATATAATTTTCTCCGCTGCCACTAGTTCTGGGAGGTCCACCCTCCCAGGCTTTGCCTCCCCTCTTTGGGGAGGAGTAAGTTTATTGCTTACTGCCGACGGGACTTCCCAGGCAATTTTTAACGGCCAGAGTGCTCACCTTCTCAGGCGCTGGCTTTTCAAGTACCACTTTCCTGACCCGACCGTGGGTCACATCTTACCTTGTGGGAGTAAGATAAAACTGGCCTTGTGCCTAACCTCCTCGAGAGGAGTAAATAATACTAGCTGTTTCGTTTAACTGAGTTGGTAGAACACCAGACGCCAGCCACTGCGGTCCTGGTTTCACACTGATGAATTGTAGTGATGACAAAATATGTGTCTGCCGATAAAAGTATAATATATATAATATTGATTGATTATTGATGATTTTGACATCGAACCAAACCTGAAAAGAGTCTTACATACTGAAAGAATGTTTTTCTTTCTATTCCGATGTTGATCAGATAAGTAAGTTGGGTCCAATTGATGGCTGTAGTGCTTTTAACATTGGAGGCTTCGTAAAAAAATAGATTATCTCTTTCCAATAGATCTTTTGTCCACAACAGTGTAACCCTTGCTGCTTTACTGTCACGTATTGCTTTTTGCTGCCTTGCCATGCTTATATGTTGTATTGTATTATGTATAGATTCGATCTATAACTCCATATAAACATTATTGTTGATGGTAGGCATGTTCTAGTCATGTAAACCAAAGATCTATGCCTGATGGAAGACTAAATTTGCCGGTCTCCAGTGTCCTATGTACTCTAATATTGTTTGTTTGATCTGGTGAAAGTACCTTAATGGCTACCTGTATATATATATATATATATATATATATATATGTATTTATAAATTAATATTAATTATTTATTACCTACAGACATCGATGTTTCATGCTAACACAATCTTCAGTGCAGGAAGTTAATTCTCTACGGTCAGCGGGCTCAGACTCCGATCACAAATCGCCACTGATTCGCAGTCAAGAGCGTTCCCCCGTCGGCCACAGCGAATTAGCTAATAATTAAGGAGGAATTTAATTTTGTAAATACCGAGTCGGCGGGTATTTTACACGAGCAGTTGAAAGTGATCAACAAACTGTGTTTGGATCTTGCATGAAGCTATTTGTACTGCTTGTTATTAAACTCACTCAGAGTGCCCGGCCTTTAGTAAAGGGGGCTTATAATAATAATATTTATAAATAAATATTAATTATTTATTAGCTACAGACATCGATGTTTCATGCTAACGCATATATATATATATATATATATATATATATATATATTATAGATGTATTGCAATGACCAAAGGAACAAACAGTTCATAACCATACCTTTCATCTGTTCTTTCAATTTCTTAATCTTCATATATCGTTGAACAACCACGACGAAACTTTTTTTTCTGTTCTTTCAATCTGTGAGACAAAGAAATTACAGGTATTCGCCGATATATGAAAGTAAAGAGATTGAAAGAAAAGAACAGAAGAAAAGTATGGTTGTGGTCGTTTGATAATATATGAAGATTAAGAAATTAAAATAACAGATGAAAGTTATGGTTTGATTTTTCCTATGGTCATTGGAATGCACCTATAATATATATATATATGCTCTTAAGCTTGTAATACAACTTCATTGAGCTTGCAATTTTGAACATTTTTGGATATTATGAAGAGTATATACTTAAATATATACTTTTTTGTAAAAACCCATAATTATATATATATATATATATATATATATATATATATAAATTCACTTCAAATATATTGATAACATGAACTTAAAACCAATATTTTTTCAAAAGTGCTCAATACAAAGTATATATATATATATATATATATATATATATATATATATATATATATATATATATATATGAATAAATACGAAAGTTTTTTCTCTCTATCCTAACTACATTTTTCTATCTATCCTAACTATATTAACATCAAAACAGCTTATGCTTAATTAATTCTATGATACGACATAAGATTTTGAAATACTGCATATATTGCAATTCACAAACATTTACAAGTATTCTTAATTTGCATATTTATTTTATAAACAGTTTCTAATAGATTAAGATTCTGTAATATACATTTATAATTTGCATTGCCATATTTTATATAAACGCAATAGTTTCGTCGATAGTAAAACGTCTGATGTCACTGGGATGCTGAAAACAGTTACTATACTTTCAATTATTTATTTGCTATAAGGTAAAGATTTTACAGCTTAACAAATTAGGCACAAGGCCATCAAAAGTGTGGGGACAATGGGGTTCGTTGGTCATCTTTGGTCAAAACTTATAAAAATGTCTATCCTACTCTTAACTAGAAACATCTCAGTCACCACAATACCACATCTACTCTAGGGCCGTCTTACTTAAGATGTCCTCAAATTTGATGGAAACTTTATTTTTCATAAATATATTTATATACATGGATTTCATTCGAATAAAATAGGGAGTTTAGTAAAAACAAAAAGTTCCGTTAGTAAAACACTCCCAACCCTTTCTAAATAATAAACCGCTCACTGTTATCCGGTTTGTTCAGAACCGAAAACAAGCATGTTGACCTCTAAATGGGAGTGGGAACTAAGCGGGAGAATAAAAACGGGGAGATGAGGTTTGGAGAATGGGTGGTGTCCTTCCAAGATAAATACAGTTTTGGGGAGGCCGGGAACAAAAAATTGAAAATTGAAAGTTGGGAGTGTGCATCTTGGTGGATTTCTATTACCGTATTACCGGAGGGGGAGGTAATTCATTCACTTGACTAGCTAAGAAAGTAAACCTACCCAAAGGGTTAGAGTCCAGCAGGACCAGGAACTGGGTGCGTCACGCTCAAGCAGGGCACACATACTCATACTTGACTCCTTTTCATACACACACATACTTGTATTCACCTTTATTTAAAAACTGAGGAATGTCATTTTTCAATTACATCTGATCTTGAGCTTCAGCTGGTGCTTAAAGAATGCAATCAGATCCTGATGAGCTAAAGATTCAACCATTCGCACTATGACCAGGATCGCGAGAAACACCATTCGTCTCTCCCTGTTCCAAACCGGTTCGACGTCGATTACTTAGGATACATTTAGTAGCAGAGGATGCTCAAGATCAATATGAGCTGTCACCTTGTTGACTTTGATTTTAACCAAAAGGCCAAGGAACTATAAAAAATAATGTTTTATGACTAGGCATTTTTAAATGAATTAAAAAATAGCCCTGATTTAATCTATTATTGGATTATTATTGTCATAAGACCATATTCTCAGGGACTATCTTCTTTTTTTAGGTAGGGTGGGTGGGTAGTGTAATATCTGTACTATTACTATGATACCATACTCGCAAGTATTACCTTTCCTTTTATGGGAGGATCCGTCCAGGTATTGCCTCCTTTATTTGAGGGAGGGGAGGTAAATCCTACTAGGCTTGAACCCCTCCTTTGTGGTATATATTTTTATTCGTCATGATACATTACTCCAAGGTTTTCTCCTCTTTTGAGGAGGGGACAGTATAGTATATGTTTGTGCCTCATGATACTATCCTCCCAGGATTACCTTCTCATTTTTTTTTTGGGGGGGGGGTGGTAGGGGTAGTGTACTATCAATCTGTTGTAATGATATCATTCTCCTTGGTATTACCTCCTCCTTTGGGTGTCAGTGTAGTATATGTTCATTCACCACGATATCATTCTCCCAGGCTAGCAAAAATATGTGACTTGAGGGAGCATATAGTTGCTATTGCTAGTGTATATATATATATATATATATATATATATATATATATATATATATATATATATATATATATATGAAGATATAATACACAATATCTCATAAAATGAAATGTGGAGACAGAATATATGAAAGACAGAATAGAAAACAATTAAACAGGAAAAATTTAAAATATTAACTAATGAGTGATTGACAGGTTTTGTTTGGATCAATGAACATCTTCAAAAAAAGTAAAGATTTGAAATTTATTGAGAAAAAGGAGAAAACATGGGGAAAAAGATGCGAAACAAGATGTTTTCGTGTGTGCGTAATTATTTGAAAATGCAGCATGTGCAAAAAGACGTTAATTGAAAAAAGGAAACGAACAAAACCAGTCAATCTCTTGTTTATTTTTTAGTTTTTTTCCTGTGTTTAATTGTTTTTCCATTCTGTTATTCATAGATATATACTAGCAAAAAACTACCTACCTTCCGGGCAGCAATTAAAAAAAAATTCAGTCTTCTTTACAGAAAAGAAAGAAGAAAAAAATTTAATTTCACATTTTGGTAATTTGGAGAAAAGCAACAAAAAGATGATTGTCATGGTATTATTTGATACATTTTATTAATTGGATAAAAAACAACAAAAGGTTATTTCATATGGTCTTTTCGATATTTAAAGTTGATGGATTTGATTTTGTATAGGCATAAAAATTAAAATGAATTCTCTATTTAAAACTGGTTATATAATGAAATAAACAAATGAAAAAGTGGAACGTCGATTGGTCAAATAAAACAATTATATATTACTTAGTAATTTGTGTTTTTCGTTTTTATTATTAAAGAAAAAAAATGATTGAAGATTTAAACGAAAATCCGAATCTTTTTTTTGTAATTTAGAATTTCTTTTTCATTGCAAATTTAATGGTTGTTATCATCAGCATCATCAAGAACAACAACAAATTCAGTTTAAAAATAAACATATATTTAATTATTAAACGAAACACTTTGTTAGTCATTTCGTTCAATACAGAGGTATTTTTGTAAGAAATTATTCTAAAGTAATTTAAGTTATTGGTGGGTGTAAACATACTCATTTAAGTTGTTGGTGGGTGTAAACATACTCATTTAAGTTGTTGGTAGGTCTAAACATACTCATTTAAGTTGTTGGTAGGTCTAAACATACTCATTTAAGTTGTTGGTAGGTCTAAACATACTCATTTAAGTTATTGGTGGGTGTAAACATACTCATTTAAGTTGTTGGTAGGTCTAAACATACTCATTTAAGTTGTTGGTAGGTCTAAACATACTCATTTAAGTTGTTGGTAGGTCTAAACATACTCATTTAAGTTGTTGGTAGGTCTAAACATACTCATTTAAGTTATTGGTGGGTGTAAACATACTCATTTAAGTTGTTGGTAGGTCTAAACATACTCATTTAAGTTGTTGGTGGGTCTAAACATACTCATTTAAGTTGTTAGCAGGTGTAAACATACTCATTTAAGTTGTTGGTGGGTGTAAACATACTCATTTAAGTTGTTGGTAGGTCTAAACATACTCATTTAAGTTGTTGGTAGGTCTAAACATACTCATTTAAGTTGTTGGTAGGTCTAAACATACTCATTTAAGTTGTTGGTAGGTCTAAACATACTCATTTAAGTTATTGGTGGGTGTAAACATACTCATTTAAGTTGTTGGTAGGTCTAAACATACTCATTTAAGTTGTTGGTGGGTCTAAACATACTCATTTAAGTTGTTAGCAGGTGTAAACATACTCATTTAAGTTGTTGGTGGGTGTAAACATACTCATTTAAGTTGTTGGTGGGTGTAAACATACTCATTTAAGTTGTTGGTGGGTCTAAACATACTCATTTAAGTTGTTAGCAGGTGTAAACATACTCATTTAAGTTGTTGGTGGGCGTAAACATACTCATTTAAGTTGTTGGTGGGCGTAAACATACTCATTTAAGTTGTTGGTGGGCGTAAACATACTCATTTAAGTTGTTGGTGGATGTAAACATACTCATTTAAGTTGTTGGTGGGTGTAAACATACTCATTTAAGTTGTTGGTGGGTGTAAACACTCATTTAAGTTGTTGGTGAGTGTAAACATACTCATTTAAGTTGTTGGTGGGTGTAAACATACTCATTTAAGTTGTTGGTGGGTGTAAACATACTCATTTAAGTTGTTGGTGGGTGTAAACATACTCATTTAAGTTGTTGGTGGGTGTAAACATACTCATTTAAGTTGTTGGTGGGTGTAAACATACTCATTTAAGTTGTTGGTGGGTGTAAACATACTCTTCTGTAAAGTTAACCGAATCTTGTCATTTGGATTTCAAAATAATTTAGCCAGAAATTAAACTTTTTTTTTTATTAAATTGCTTCAATTAATATTACTACTTCTACTAATAATAATAATATCAAGAAAACTATTGCATATATATAAGAAAATAGGAGAATCAATTTACAAATGAATTGCACAGAATATAGATTTATAAGAAACTGTTTATAAAATTAGTATGCAAATGAAGTATAACCATAGCTGTGTTTTGGGAGTTTTCTGATCAGTATATATAGCGTATTTGAAAATATTTTATTGTATCATTGAATTAGATAAGCCTACCGTGTTTTGATATAAATATAGTTTAGATAAATGAAAAAAAAAACTTTCGCATTTAATCATTTAGATACTCGCTGCACCTACCCAGCGTTACTTTCATTTTTGTTACACTTTTTGTAATCTATGCAGTTCGGGATATTTTTTTTGTTTAGCAAATTATTATTTTTTTTTTAGTAGGATTATTTTTTAAGCAACTTAAATGTACAATGTTTTTATTTTTTATTTTATTTTTTCGATAAAATCCTAGTTTAGTTACGTAAAATGTTTAGAGTGAAAACTGGACAATGACATTTGAAAACGTATACATAAATGTAGCTTCTATCAAATTTTTCGCCAATATCTTCAGATGCAAATAAGTGAATATATTTTACAAAGTGAAAAAAAAAACCAAAACAGTTGATCACACATAAATGAGGCAATAACTCATAACAAAAGAGTTAAATAAATACAACACATCGCAATGATACCTCTGAATTTTGAGAAATTTTAACAATCAATCAATAAATATTCCCAAAATTTCAGTTGCTTTGGAGTATTTTAAAGAGTTTTAGAGAGCATAATATGGGCACAACCTTCCATTTTGAAATTCAAATATTTCAGATTTGCATTGGATTTGATCCATAGTCATCAGGCACCAATTTAGCAAGATTCCCTGAATTTCAATTTATTCTTAAGACCTCTAAAGCTTTATCTTTACATTTTAAACATTTTCTAGAATCAAAATCATATAATCAATTTTAATCAAAATTTGAATAAGGATTTTAGACATAAGTTTTGGTAGTATTATATATTGGTGTTAATCTAGTGCAAAACTGTTCTGTTTGGGGAATTAATTTTATCCATTCTGGGACGAGTATTCTTCAAGTATGTGTATATATATATATATATATATATATATATATATATATATATATATATATATACTATAAATATTTTTAAATATTAAAGTGTTTTTCATCTACAGACAATGTCGTTTCTGACTCTCTTACCTTCATCAGTGTAGGAGTGGTGGTTGCAGACAGTTGCATGGGCTCGAACACAGTTCGTAGACTCAGTCTAAAATCACAAGACAAAATATATATATATATATAATATAATCATTCACAGACAGCTGTTGCGTCGTCCATGACTCATCGGTGTGGTTAGGCACAGCAAGTGTATCAATACCAAGATTCGAAATGTGTATCTATATATATGACACCCTAAACCTACTTCCTAATTCTCAGTAGCCCCTTACGTCTACAGTGGCGTCCTGCCTTGTTTGAGGTGAAATATCATAATATATATATATATATATATATATATATATATATATATATATATATATATATATAGTGCTTCAAAGAATTTGATATCATTTTACAATCTATAGCTTTGCCAGTTTCTGTTCAAATGATTCCAAATTTGAACAGAATTTGTTTAAACAGGTCATCGTCATCATATTCGGTTTAATGTTCGTTTTACATGCTGGCATGTGTTGGACGACTTTAAGAAATTGACTTCTAAAAATAACATATCTTTGCCAGGTCTTTATTTATCCCTCTTTCCCTCAAATCAATTTTTATCCCTTCCTCCCATGTTTTCCTTGGCCTTCCCCTGTGAACTGAACCTGCTATCTCAACTGTTCTACATCTACTAACTCAAGAACTCTCATCTATTCCTTCAATGTGGCCATACTATCGAAGTTTACTCTTCTGCACATATTTTCCTGTACTGTTTCACTTCCATAAATCATCACACAGCATACAGCAATCTATATTTGATAGTTGATGCATTTCTCTTTACAAGTATAGAAATACCATTCACTGGAAAAGAAAGGTTATTTTGTGTGTTGAAGTATATTCGAACACAGTTGAACACAACTTTGCAGTGTGGATTTGTGATTGACCTCTGTAAAAAAAATCATTGACAGAAATATAGTTTTGGACATGGTGTAAATATACACTAGGCTGCATGTTTTAGCGGTGCATGCCAATAGCAGACACTACATGTGATAGGTGCTACGCCAAAAGAAAAGAGAGGGGGGGGTACAGAGGAATTTGAAAATACCTCTGATTTTGTATTGTGGGCCACACAGAATCTTATTTCTCTTTGAAATGAAATAAGTGCCTCACAAAAGCGGGGAATCATGCTGAGACCAAAAATTAATGTTCGTAGATGGGCTCCATGATGACACCCCCCTTTGAGTGGACCGTCTGGCAGTTATCTTCAGTGGATATCTCCAGCAGTCAGCGTCTGGGTGGTAGGCTGGTGACTGCTGAGAGTTACTAGAATCCAGGATTTCCAGTCAGGAGGAAAATATTCCAGGAGATGGGTAGAGAAGAAGAGGAAGCTGACCCTCTGGACATGACAGAGGAGTTTGGTTTTCTGAAGGCTGGTAGTCAGTTGAAGCTGGGCCCATTTGTGCTATTAGACAAAGGATTGCGCTGATTCGACTTATCTTTTTTAGTCGGGCAAAAATCTCATTTTGCAAGTCTGCTGTTCAACCTTGGAACACGAGTATCATTTTTAACCACCAACAAATAAAACTTGTTTATAAACTGGATTTATGGCCTTACTCGGAATGCAAATTCTTTGTTGCAGCACTTTGGACCGGCATAATGTGTGAGACAATCGTGGCCAGTGCAGTGAACGCACTCATGCATGTTCACAATGGCAGAAAGAATTCAAAGACGTAAACTGTCTGCAGAGAGCAAAAGAATCTTGATGACCAATAACATGGGAAGAGACGGTCATATCTCAGGTGGTGGAATCCACATACGTTTAAGTTACTCATTCAAATTTCGAGGAAAAATCTTTATTTTGTTCAACAGAAAACTTATTTGACGATGATCTCTTTTTTTTTTTTACTAATAAGTCATCACTTATCAAGGCTAAAAAACTGAAATGCATAGATTGACAGTTTAATGATGATGAATACCATGAGAGGATTGAAAATCACCGCATATCACCCAACTCAAAACAGCAACCGATCCAGAAAGAAGTAATTCTTCCCCCTTTGTCAGAAACATCGGTCATGGAATGTAAGGACTAAAGGATAAAATAAAGGGAAAGCGAGCGTTACGAGGCTGCCAAATGTAAACCCAAGGTCCGCTATTTTATATTTACATCTCTCTCTCTCTCTCTCTCTCTCTCTCTCTCTCTCTCTCTCTCTCTCATCCAGTTGCATATTTTGCTAGCCTGGAAATATATCATGATGATCGAACATATACTACACTGACCCCTGAAGGAGAAGGTAATGACTAAGAGGATGGTATCATAACGAACGCCCTCCCCCTCAAAAAAAGGGGGAGTTAATTCATGGGAGGATGATATCATGACAACAGAACGGATAATACACTACCCTCTCCCAAATGGGGAAGATAATCATAGAATGATTGTATGAGGAACGAATGTATACTATACTACCCCCCCCCCCCCACAAAAAAAGAGGAGGTAATGCCTGTGAGTATGATGTCATGGCAACAGAACAGATACTTGACTACCCCCCACACTCACCCGCAAAAACGGAAATGTAGTCCCTGAGAGGACGGTCTAATGACAACAGAATGAATACTAAATTACCCAATCCTATTAAAAGATAATACATAATAGATTAAATCATTTTTTGAAATTTATTTGAAAATGCCTATCCATAAACAATTTTTTTTTATGGTTCTTTGGCCTTTCGGCTAAGATCAAAGTGTAGTATCTGTTATCACCATCCCAGCGACACCAGATAAGAAAATATGACAATGCAAAGTTACACCTGTCTATTACAAAATATTAATTTATTAGAAGCTGTTTATGAAATAAATATGCAGATTAAGACGAGCTAAAAGTTTTAGTGGGTGTTTACAGTGTACTATACATACAGTATTTCAAAAGTATATGTTGTATCATAGAATTAAATAAGCACAACTTGTTTTGATGTTAATATAGTTAGAATAGATGGAAAATATCATTTCATTTATTCCTTTAGATAATAACAAAGTTATTTTGTGAGATTTTAAAAAATTGGATCTAAATAGCATTTAAGTTGACGTATCAAACTTTGATTCTAACTAGCCAATTTTCATATTTTATTGTTTTAACATATTATTGGTACTTTATTAACGCACTTCGCTACAGTTTATTTTTGCAAGAATATGTATTCTCACCCGGACAACTGGGAAAATGGAATCCTTTTTCAGTTATAACAGGAAAAAAAAAATCAAAATCGTCAAGGGAAATCACTCATATTTTTTTATTGAAGAATATGAGTTGTCTCCCTTACAACTAAAATGTTATTATTTTCTGTATAAGTTTAAAAGATATCCAAACAAATAAAAATTAAAAACTAAAATAACTTTACTGCAGAACCAGGTAGATACAGCTAGTATGTGTATGTATATATATATATATATATATATATATATATATATATATATGGGAAATGAAAAAGGAAAAACCAAAACGGATGTTTTTTTTATATATTCATCAACGTTTCGTCTTTATTTGTAAGACTTCCTCAGGATGATAATTTAAAAAAAAATGTCATGCAAGTACGTGAAAATATTGAGTTGACATGATGGGTTGATGAGAAAAAGTAGTAGCCATTACTGGGTGCACACACCCGAAGTCCGGGCTTAGTGAAGTCAGTAGCATGGAATGAAATAAATGAGGATGGTTCTGAGTGAAAAAGTGGAGGGGTGGGGGTGAACGGAAATAATGTGGATGGCTGTTAGTGAAGAAGTGGAGGCGTGGGGGAAAGAGGAGGGGGACTCTGTGATTTTGGTGTGTGGGTAATGTCATGGTTTTGGAAAAGATTTGAAAAAATGAAGGTTGTTTGAAAGTGGGAGGGGTAGGTGGGTAAGAGTGTGAGAGAAGTAGTCGGATGGGTGAGGGGGGGGGGGAGCGGGGAGATTTTGTTGTGGTTAGGTGTGAAATCTTTGGAGAGTAGTAGGTTTTGACCAGTTGGCTATGTCAAGAATGTGTGGAATGGCTACTACTTTTTCTCATCAACCCATCATGTCAACCAAATATTTTCACGTACTTGCATGACATTTTTCTTAAAATTATCATCCTGAGGAAGTCTTACAAATAAAGACGAAACGTTGATGAATATATAAAACAAAACATCCTTTTTGGTTTTTCCTTTTTCATGTCCCATTACGTCGGATTACCTTCATCCTTTCTTTTCTCATATATATATATATATATATATATATATATATATATATATATATATATATAATTTTGTAAAGTAAGTAAGATACACAGCCATACCGTTAACTTAATGTACTGGCAGAGTTAATAATATTTCAAGTAAACCTGCTGGCAGTCTAGAAAAACAGGAAACAAAATAGATAGCAAAACAAAACCTAGCAAGATTTAGTGTCTTCATAATCATACAATGGCTGCTTTTCTCTCTCTCTCTCTCCTCTCTTTCTCTCTCTCATTTTCGATTTCTAAATTTGATGTTTATTATTTCTGTTTCTTTTTCTGTTTTAACACTCTCTCTCTCTCTCTCTCTCTCTCTCTCTCTCTCTCTCTCTCTCTCTCTCTCTCTCTCTAGTAGACAATTTTGCTTGCTATAATACTCTTTGTTTTGTAAGACATATCTCCTCTGCCTCCTTCTTTTCCACCTCCTACCACATCTCACCGTTTTGTTTTTCCACACTCTTCTTTTTTCCCCCCTCAGCAGCAGACGACTTTGCGATCAGGACACACCTGACGCCCCCTCACCCTCGTCCCTCCATCTCCTCCTCACCTGAAACTCGTCATCTTCTATTTTGTATTTTTTAAAATTTTTATTTTGATCGTGAGCTGTTTGTTTATTACCCCAACCCCGACGCATACAGACACTTACTGTTAGTATGTTGACACACCTCCGTTAAAAGAGTTTGCTATTTCGAAGATTCTCTCATCTTCGAGGGAATACACGAGGTTGGTAAAAAAAATGGTTTGTCACAAGTTCAGTCTCTTCTCTGGTTCATTCATTTGCTTAGAAAATAACGATAGATCTGGACAGGAAGAGGTAGGTAGGTTTTATGGCATATCAACCCTTTTTGTGTTATCTGATGCCGACTCCAGTCATTTTGGTAAAAGTTTTTATACTTCAAGTTCTTCATATTTGCAAATATTTATTCATGATATATATATATTTCGAAATTTTTCAGATGTGGATTGATAATTTGTATTATTAAGACTACGGTCCTCATCTTGGATGTTATTCTCACAACGTTTCGGCCGATGTAGCTTCTGACCTTTTTCAGGTGCATCTCGTCGAACTCGGGAATCTGTATGCAATTTAAAACTAAACACTTTATTTAATCCGTGAGGGTAGATTCTTTTCATTAGCACTTTATCTGTTGTTTTGCAACGAATAACGGCGTCAAGTAACAATCAGTTCTAAGTGACAGTCTTCCAGAGGTTGAAGGTTCAATCCTCACTACAGGCGATACTAAGAAAAAATAAAAATTAATTAAGACTTTTACCTGGTCATGACTGACAGAACAAGAACTTATATACGGCATAATCACGTTGACACACCGGTTCTCATTACATTACTGAAGTTAAGCAACTTCGAGTCTGGTCACTACCAGATGGGTGACCATTTGGGAATATCCGGCGCTGTATATGGGAGGACGTAGACACCTCCCTGCAAGAACCTAACATCGTCATCTCCCCTAACTGGGATATACATGCGACTGAGGACCGCTTGTGAATTTGAGTACTCTTATAGACTTCGCGTCATCAACGTTCGGGCAGGTTTCGTAAGCGCCCAAGAGTTGACGAAGCCAAGACTGTCAGATGATACTTTGATGACTGCCAGACGATAAATTCAAGAATAGTTGCAAATAAAAAAAGTTAGACAAAGAAAATAAAAGTAAAATACATATATAAAAATAAAGAACGAATAAACTATAGCTAAACAACTGTTATTAATTTGATATTTATTTTTTTGTCAAAGGAACCATTTTTAAATAAACCATTTTTTATGCAACGAAAAGTTTTAAAAAATTTCTTTTTATATAAACAATGAAACAACTGTTTTTAATCAATTTTTTTTTTTTTTCATTTTTTTTATTCAATGTTTTTTTTTCTTTTTAACATTTTTATGGTTAGGGTTAGTCTTTCGCTAGAAGTGACCGTTTCTGACAGAAATCAATGAGTCCTTCGGGAGCTTCAACACGCTGACACAGACCATAGAAATTTTTTTTTTTTAACGCATTACAGATCGTAGAAATTAATTTCTTCCAAAAATGATCATCTGCTTGCTGCTACTTGATTGTCTAATGCCTTCTGCAATCTGATTGGTTAATAGTTTTGTCAACTCTTGGGTGCTTCCGAGACCTGCCAGAATGTTGACAACGCAAAGTCACGGAAACGCAGATCGTTCTCTATAAGAGTACCTGAATTTGATACTCTCATGAAACTTCCTCCTTTGGAGGAAGCCGATTCAACTCACCCTGGGTGAATGCCATACCAAGGAACAAGAACAATCTACTCCGGTAGATTAAATAAAAAGTTCAGTCCAACATAAAGATTCCCGAATTCGATAAGACGCACCTAAAGAGGTCGGAGGTTACATCGGCGAAAACGTTCTTAGAATAATATCCAAGATGAGAACAGTAATCCAAATGATACAAATTTATTAATGATGTTTTCTTTAACGTTTTTATTTTATATTAAATAATCTTGAGAAATTATGGTGAAGAAATGTCTTGGGAAGCCAGACTTCAGCGTTGATGACAAAAATAACATTATGCTCAGCAAATGTAGTTATAATCGTAGAGAATGTTTAACGTGTTAAAATCGATCTGAATGATATAAATTCGTTTTACCATTATCTCCTATACTAATACACCATCTCGCAACAGCTGTTTAATGCTTTTGCAATTATAAATATGACTGATCTGTTAAATCAGAGTCTGTGAATAGAGACAGGTTTAAACAGGTATCGTCTTTAATCATGATCTAATTGTACATGTAGATATATACCACCGCATTAAGTTTCATGCCATATCTGAAGGAGACTCTATTTAAGCAAACGATTGGACCCTGATACTCTGGATCAGATTGTACCTGGGAGTAATGGCAAATGAGATGTGACTCCACACTCCTCAAAGGTCTTAAAAACCTCAACATCGGATGTAGTTCAAAGCTCAGGACAGATTCTAACTCGTAGATGGGATGCTGACATTCCACGTCAGAGTGCGCCTGGGACTAATGGCAACTCAGAAGTTATCCTATTTAATTGTTTCCCACTGCAGCTAAATATGGCACAAGGCCGGAAGGTGGGGCGAGTAGCCCCCCCCCCCCAATGGAGCACTCTAGTTGGGTACCAAAATGGCCAAGAATTGACCTGTCAGCATTCTCCAGCAGGGGCACCTGAAGCAACCGGCAATACATCCCCTCCATTTCCGAAGGAGAAAGTAATGCCTGGGAGGGTGTATATCCTAGGAACGAGGGGGACCATACCTCATTTCGATAAAGTAGGGTCTGATGGATCAAGCCAAATAATGGCATGACGAACCTCGACTAGGGCCGAAGGTGACTCCACACTTCACAGAGATCTCAAATTTGGACTTCACTGCTAGATGCAGTTTCATGTCATGATAATAAACAGATGGATAGATTAATAGTGATAATAGATAGATAAAAAGATTTGAATAGGCTTATATTATATAGACGTAAACGGGTTCAGATATATAGATAGCTGTAAATAGGTTGTTTAGGTAGATGGATATATAAGCATACACCTTGTATCAAATTAATAACGAATCAATATTTTTGAATATTTATTATAATTTTGATTTGAATGTAGCAAAAATTTCACAATATTCGCAACGTCTATATGCACAGACTGTGCAACATTTTTGAGGTGAGGATTTAGATAATTTAAATAATTCGAACTACTATTCTCATCTTGGATGTTATTTTCACGTTTCGACTGATGTAACCTCCGACCTTCTTCAGGTGCGTCTTGTCGAACTCAGGAATATGTACACGTTTAGCGCCAAAATTCATATTTCTAGAATGTATGGAAGTGAAATGCGGCCAGTGAGAGTTGAGGACATGCGTTGCATGGAGAGAAATGGTATGATAATGATATGGTGGATGTGTAATGTGAGTGTTAAAGACAGGCTTAGATCTGACGACCTCAGGGGAGATTAAATCTGGACAGTATAGAGGGATATTTGCAGAACATAAGACTTCGTTGGTATTAGTCACATTAAAAGAATAGATAGAGTTTTGGGGTTAGTAGATGTAAAACAGTTGAAGTAGCAGGGTCTGTTAGCAGGGAAAACGGGATAAAGTGAGAAAGATAGATTTGTCCAATCATCGTATGTATGACACCCTTTTTTTTTATTATTAAAAATGGAACTTTTCTTTGTATCTTTATTTATTTTAGACAAATTATTTTAGATCTATGCCAAATTCATAAACAGTTTTAGTAGGTTACAAAGACAAAATATTTTTGTTTGATCGGTGGCCTCATCGGTTCGCCAGCAGTTCCAATATTTAATGGCATCTTTCAAGGTTCGAATCTCACACTGGGTAATTTTTTTGTTTTTTTTGCTATAGCGTTCCAGTTATTTCTGAGCTGGCGCATGTCCAGTTGATGTTGATAATGTGAAGGAGATAACTCAGTTTTTTTTTAAAATTTAAATGAGGATTTTGTTTTCTTTTAGATTTCAGCAATATTAAAAAATTTACAGAAACAAAGATTTCCATTCAAATAAGGAATCTTTAAAAATGATTTTATTTATTAATTCATTTTATTCATTAAAATTATTTACATATTAAAAAATAATTTAATGACAAAAAATGTTAATTAACAAAGAAAAACCTGAGAACAAAAAGTGAGAACGAAACAATATTACAAAGAAAAAGTTAAGAAACATGATACACAAACATATCGTTCACTAATAGCTATAACAATACGCGGAAATACTTGGTCTTTTCCCCATTATCCGCCACAAGAATTCCATTAAATGTAGATGAAACATCTTCTCTTGGGTTCCTAACAATTTTCTGATTTTTCTCTTGCCGTGTGACCACAAACCTTCATTTAAAAATGAAAAAGTTGTTTTACTTTATTTAATTTAATCGTAGATCTATTTGTAATACTTCAGGTTTTGTTATGAAATACAATCGAGTTATCTCCTTCACATCAACTGGAATTGCTCCTCCAAGCCGATCATCATCATCATCATCACCACCGCCACCGCCACCGCCGCCGCCGCCATCATCATCATCATCATCATAATAATAATAATAATAATAATAATAATAATAATGCATGTATTTATCTATTTATTTTTTAATTACTTTATTGGGATTTAAAGTAAAAACATTTTTTTTTTTTTTTAACTTTTTTCATTTGAACTAATATTCAGAAAAGAAAGGTTTGAGAAACCTGGTGGTGCCGGGTACTTCGGCTAGTTTTTAATAATCCACGATTACTCGGCTGAACGTGAATTCTAAGAGACAAACCTGTCCATAAAGTAATGAGATTGATTCCATGACAAATTTTCTCCATGGGTTTTATTTTTTGTTTGTTTTTGTATTATCACAAAACGTGCGAAATAGAAAAGTCACACGCTGATTTGGGAAATAGTGTTCAAGAATCCATAGAGATGTTTATTTTTTCATCGCGCTATGTTTGTTTCTTTTGTCTTTTGTGATATTGATAAAACAAAACAAACAAGAAGCAAGCAAGAAAACAAAGAAGAAAATATGCCCCCCCCCCCGCCACGTTGATGCAGCCCGAGTCGTAATTAATATCCTATGCTTCTAAAAATATCAGGTTTCCTCTCAAAATTTCACTCGTAGAACGGAGATCTTTATAAAAAGAAAAAGATTTCAATATTTGATTCATGATGATTCCAGCAAAGCTTCCCTCCAGCTGCATAGAAGACAGTTTCTCGTGTGACTTGCAAAGGCTAAATTAATCCACGACTTAAAATTAAGAAATTATCTGATCAATTTTGTATTTTTCAAGTTGGCAACCTTTATTAAAATTTAACTGATCAGTTCTGACTATGGGCATGTGTAAAAAGCATTTAGATAGACTATATTTAGCTCCATGTTTGCTTCTCAAAGTTCATGTTCAGCTGAGTGATCTTTGAATATTACAAGTGTTTATGTGTTACGTAGCGAAGGCCATGTTTAGATCGAAGGTTTGAGTGACACCTTAATGGTCAGAGGTGGGCTCAAAGCGGAAGTCAATGAAACCACAAGGGGAGGGGGGAGGTTCTGTCTCTTTTTGGCTGACAACTTAAGCAAGCGGATGTGAAACGTAGCCATTCTCCGAGGAGCTCTAGTGAGGGTGGGGGCGGTCACGTACAATGTAGTTAGGTGTAATAAGACAAGCGATCTATCTGTTTATCTGTCTGTCTACTGCTCTCTCTCTCTCTCTCTCTCTCTGACGTCCCAGTCCACATATTAAAGTCTTTGTATGACCCTTGAATGGTTCAAGTTATCTACATTAATAAACCTTCTTATAAACTAACATCAGCATCCAAGTGTTTTATCTACAGATGATCAAGAACCTGAGTTCACAGCGACGACATGAGTATATAAAGGGTTTACATATACATAAGTGAAAATATAACACATGTTGGATTGTGTCACAAAATCAGTCTCATTAGTTTCTCGACAGACTATGTTTAGTTCCATATTTGCATTTTAGATTTCATGTTCAGTCGAGTAATCTTGGATTATGTTGCCTCTAAGAATTCATTTTTAGCAATGAGGAAATGCCTGTCGCAGAAAGAAACAAAAAGGTTCATGACATATTAAGTGTAATATCTTTTTATAATACATATCCGGTGTCTGTCTGTAATAGAAACTATGTCTAATTTCTCAAAGGTTTTTATGATTTACTCTGAACCGTTGAGGATTATTTAATAGTCATACTGCTGTCTTTATTTACACACGCACTGAGTTAGATTTCATTCAAGCAATACTATTTATGGTGTACAGGCAGTTACACCATTCTCCTTTAGAATAAGATTTTTTTTTTCCAACTTTTATTCACTCCAAACAAGGCACACTGCCATTGAGACATAAGGGGCTACTGTGAATTAGGGGCCAAATTTAAAAAGCCATCCTAAGTAGGGAAGTTGTGCAGCAAGATGCTTGTTCACATTACATTTAAAGTTCTGCATGTTGGTAGAGTCGGGGAAACAGGGAATAGGGAGGGAATTCCAAAGACAAGCAGTTTTTTAGAGTAGAAAGTTTTCCGGCATCTGAGGACCTCTACAGTGAAGGGGTGGGATTTTGCTGCTAAAAAAGAAAATACTACTTCAAGGTCAAAAACTAGCCAACAATAAGTGTTAGATGGATAGATTCCGACCCAGAAAACAGCAATTCTTCCCCCTTTAAGCCAATTACTCAACTCGTAGCTACCTATTGCATTGTTGATTACACTAATAAACCCTTTTATATTTGTATGTTGGCCGTTCGAGTTATTAAGTACCTTCAGATAGGATTACAAAAATAATAATCCAAGATTACTCAGCTAAACATGAATTTTAAGACGCAAACAGGAAGTAAATGTAGTCTGTCCAGAGAGTACTGAGACTGATATTATGACATACTTAACCTATGGTGCTTCAAGTAATCCATGATTGCACAACTGAACATGAATTCTAAGAGGAAAACAGGAATTAAATTTAGTCTGTCTAGAAAGTTATGAGAAACATTTCTTGACACATTTACTTTCCTTTTTGTTTTCTTTTGTTTTTATTTGTGTTTTTATCACAAAATCTGCAAAACAGTCGACGAACACGTTAATAATTTTTAACACTGCATTTTGTTCTAACACCATTTTAAAGTCGTGTAGAAAAATGCTGCATCTTTTTGTTTACTTGTTTTTCTTTGTCTCTCTGGATATAAGATAACAAATGCTTACAACTTTTCCCAGACTTTTTTTTCTTCATTTTCTTATATTTTTGAATGTTATAAACAAACAACAGACTACAACAACAACAACAACAACAGAAAATTTCAAAAGATGATCAACCATTTTTTTTATGGATTTGCGATTTATTTCACGAGAGAAAACATTTTCAGTCAGGTTATTTTCTTTAAGAAAACATCCACAGACCTCTTGAGAAGAAGACCTGTTGCATGTTCAGAATATATTATTGATTCAAACTTCAAAGTCATGTTCTCTGATGCAGGTCTCTCGTTTAGGTTCACGACAGAATGTGAAGGAGAAATTTAACACAAAGTGACAAACAGTAAATAATGGCCACACCAAATAAGCTTTCTCTACCCTGGCAACACATGTTTTTATTGATTATATTTGGACATTAATGTATTCTTTCATTGGTACTTAATGTCTGTTCACTCTGAGCAAACAAATCATCAGTTTATAGAAACTGATTGGAATTGCTTGTTCTCAAATATAAAAAGAAAAAAAGAGGCTTCTTTTCAGTCTCGAGAGACAATGGATACCCCTGTAAGGCTGCTTGTGAAGCAAGAGTTGCGCAATCTCCAAGCACACCTCTCCTGAACCGGTATTGCTCAAGTCCAGTGGCAAGGAGAAGTCCAAGACGACTGAAAACAATGCTAAGATAAGCAGGGAGCCCTCCCACATACAGCACCTGGTGTTTCCAAATGGTCACCCATCTGGTACTGACGAGGCTCAACGTCGCTTAACTTTGGTGATCTAACGGGAACCAGTGTGTCAACGTGACTGCCGTATATATGATTATGCTTTCATTAATTTCCAGCAATTAACAAGCTAATTTCGATTTAGAGTGAATATGTGTTAACTCGCTGACACACGAACCTATGTTGGGTAAAATTATAATTACATCCCTTATATCTCTTTAAAGAGCTCTACTAAAAAGAGTACCATATTTTGTCCAAAAAGAAATGTCTAAAAAAAACGCCACCATTTTGTTAAGTGAAGGTAGGTTTGCACTGGGGTTTGCATGAGTCTAAGAGATCGACTAAGCTTATATGCATAATGCATCAAAACATTCTTTGTAGCATAGGGGAAGGGTAGCCAAGGCAATTTGGCCCCATGCCTTAACTTGACCTCGTCTGATAATGAATATAATGATGATGATCTCCGATCGTTTAATAGTGTTGGTTCTTCCAGTCCGCCATCTTGGAATTAGGACCGCACACGCTTGTCGACCTGAAATAAAAGCTTTCAAAGAAACTACGACACCTTTTGTTGGTTCACATTTTATTTGTATTTCCAGAAAACGAAAGTAGTGAGCCATATTTTTTTAAAAGTATTCCATGAAGAGGGAGCTCAGTCTTCGAGCTGGGAGAAAAGTGTAGTATCTGTTCTGTCCTCAGTCAGTTAAGGAGAAATCCTTTTAGACTGGGGCAATATTAATTTTTGTTCTGATCCAGCGTGCATCATTTTGAGAGCTGGATTTTTCCCATATTAAAAATCGACCTTGTATATCTCACTCTTCCCCTGTAAGGAGGCAAGCAAATGGGACTGCTTCATCAAAGAGAAAAAAGTTAGAAAGGAAGTGGAAATGATCACACCATTCTTCCAGCTCTGACATCATTCCATACAACTTGGGAAGGGCAGACCACTCGCCTTTCTCCCTCACTTGTAGTAAGTCTTGACAACAGACTCTTCACATTCGGTGAAGCCGAAAATCCGTATTATTCAACACCCGTTTTGACAAACGCTTATAACAAACATCTAAAAAAATTGCATCCTTACATTTCTTTATAGAGATTTATTAAATCGCTTTAATTAAGATGAACCTCATTTAAGTTAAAAGTTGTTATTTTCAAATGTTAGTTAGAATAGCAATCCTGGCACTTTCATGTTTGTACCATAATCCATTTTTGATATATGGGCATGTTCCCGTATGGAAACGTTGCCAAATCTTTAATCACATATTGAGGCATTATTTACTGTATATAACATAACGAAAAAAGGGTGAAAAAAAAACAAATATGCAACAAATAAATGTTACCAAGGGCCAGATAAGTTACTCTTCTACCTACCTGGATAATTTTTTTTTTGTGTTTTAACTTATTTTAAAGCATTTTCTTGTTTAAAACAAAAGTTGAAACAAAAATAAAATGGCCCCCATAAGCCCTGCACGAGGATCCTTGATAATCGTTCAAAAATCGAAAATTAAACAAAATGCTGATAGAAAAATATACATTTAATAATAAATGGAATGTCCCTCCTTCCTCCGCTGCTAGCAGAAGAGAATGTGACATCGAAATTCTGAATATTCTCTTTTCTTTGATTTTTGTGAGACTTTAGTTCAAGGTGGGAATGCAGCCCTCATGGAGACGATCATAGATGAAATTCCTCAGTCACGGAAGGATAAAATTGTGCTGTTCTGATTTGTGATTATTTGCATTCAGTAACAAAAATGTATTTTGTTTGATTGTGACTTACGAGACATTAGACCTTATGTATGGAAACAATGTATTTTTGTATAGAATTTGATGTCTCGGTTACGTTTTGTTACCTTGGTGATACCATTGGAGCACAGGGTGGAGCAGGTGCTAGTGTTATTGCAAGAGTTAGAAGTAGATGGCGTAAGTTCAGCGAACTTCTGCAATTACTAACCAGCAGAACATTGCCAGTGTCGACCAAGGGAAGAGTCTATCAGGCATGTGTATGCAGTGTGATGATGTATGGAAGTGAAATCTGGCCAGTGAGGTTTAAAGATATGTGTTGCATGGAGAGACATGATATGAGGATGATACGATGGATGTGTAGTCTGAGTGTTAAAGACAGTCTTAGAGTTGATGACCTCAGAGGAAGATTAAATCTAGACAGTACAGGGAGATGTGTGCAGAACAGGGGCCTTTGATTGTATGGCCATGTTAAAAGAATGGATGAGAGTTCTTGGGTTAGTAGATGTTAAACAGTTGACACAGCAGGTTCAGTTCACAGAGGAAGACCAAAGAAAATATGGCATGAAGTCATAAGAATGAACTTGAGAGTAAGAGGGATAAATAAAAACCTGGTCAGAGATAGATTAATTTGGAAGTCAATTTCTTAAAGCTATCCAGCACATGCCAGCATGTAAAATGGACATTAAACCGAATATGATGATGATGATGATGATGATGATGATGATGATGATGATGATGATGATGATGATGATGATGATGACTCGCGTATTGCTAATCTTGATGAAATAGGATATTAAATATTCTAATTTTTATTGCTATTAACGTGCCATTATCCCCAACACACTCTCAGGTTAAGATGTGACACAAGGTTGGTTTAATGTAACAGACCTATCAGCTTTCGGCAGTCAGGGTCATTTCTTTGTTCTTGAACACCTGGGTTATGTAACGCGATGATGTTTCCATTTTGATTCCAATTTTTCGCTATCCTTCATTCGATTTCCACCTTTTCCTTAATTGTTTAATCCACATGGAAATTGTTAACACATCCGTTCCAAAGATTCAGCTGCCTTGTCCAATCCGGTTGTCAATTCTGGATTTTTTTTATTTATCTTCTACTTTTTTTTCTTCTTCCTGTTCTTCTACCTCATTTTTTTATTGAAAATATTCTTAAAAATTTATTATTTTTTCTTTCAAAATATTGTTTTTTTTTCCTCTTTTCTTTCTATTTCAATGTTTATGAAGTATATTTTTTTTTCTTTCTTTTAAAATATACTTTTTACATTCCTCTTATAAATGTTTCAACTTCATTAAAAAAACATCGCTCTTTCTTTTAAATGTTTATGAAGTATAATTTTTTTTCTTTCTTTTAAAATATACTTTCTACATTCCTCCTATAAATGTTTCAACTTCATTAAAAAAACATCGCTCTTTCTTTTAAATGTTTATGAAGTATAATTTTTTTTCTTTCTTTTAAAATATACTTTCTACATTCCTCTTATAAATGTTTCAACTTCATTAAAAAAACATCGCTCTTTCTTTTAAATGTTTATGAAGTATAATTTTTTTTCTTTCTTTTAAAATATACTTTCTACATTCCTCTTATAAATGTTTCAACTTCATTAAAAAAACATCGCTCTTTCTTTTAAATCTACATTTCCTTCTTAAAGTTTTTACTCCTTATTATAGTTTTTTAATTCATTTTTTTACGTCTTTATCTTGTTTTTTACCCTTTCTTTCTCTCACCATTTTCTTTTTCCAATATCTTTGTTCATATTTCCTTTTAACAATCTCTTTATAATGTTTCTGAATTATTGTAGATGAGGATTAGTAATTTGTATCATTCCAACGGCAATTCTCATCTTGATTGCTATATTCATAACATTTCAGCCAATGTAACCTTCAGGTTCCAGACTTTGACTAGAAGTTTTCCAACTTAAAAAGATACACTTGAAGAAGGTCGGAGATTATATTGGCCGAAACGTGAATATAACGAAAAAGATGAGAATAATAGTTTGAATAAATTCAAAGAATACAAAATCTCTTTATAGTTCTTTCTTTCTACCTTATTTACACTTTCTTTTTTCTTTCTTTCTTTCTGTCTTTCATTATTCTCTCTCTTTCTCTCTCTCTCTCTCTCTTTCTCTCTCTTTCTCTCTCTCTTATTTCACTTACCTCTCAACATCTTTTTTATCTCCTTTATCCTCCTGTAATTCCTTCTCTTCTACCACCTTTTATAGGCCTAACTCATCTAAAAAAAAAAAAAAAAAAGAAGCGACCCCCCCCCCCCCCCCCAAGAAAAAAAAAATCAAACAACAACATCGTTCTTCAACACTGACCATTTTTCTTCCTGTCATGACTTCATGTTTTCCTTGTTGGCACCGGATATTTCCTTTGTTGGTGAAAGTTCTTTTCCGGCTTCTTTCTATGCACAGAGTGTGAAAAACAAGAACACCTTACAAAAAGGCATAAAAACGAAACACCCATGTCCATCGACTCTCAGCCACACCCATTAAACCCATACAACCCAAAACACAAAAAAAAAGTACCAAGCAAAACGAATCAGATTCAATGGCAAACGATTACCAACAAGCAAGCGTTGGCATGCGTTTAGCATGTGTTGAACATGTTTGAATACATGTGTAAGTGTGTACGCACCATCATTTGATGTTCTTATTGTCTACAATCTGGATTTTTCTGGGTTTTGTTTTATGCAACAGTCAAACCTTTGACCGTCTCACTTTACAAAGAAATTGGTTTATTGGCAAGAGGCAATGGATACCCTCTGTAAGTGTGCCTGCACGGAGAGTCTTTAGTGAAGGAAGAGTTAGGCAATCCCTAACCGCACCTCTCCTGAACATGCATTGCTTATCCAGGGACAAGGAGAAGTCCAGGACGACTGGAAACAATGCCAAGATAAGCAGAGAAAGACTAGTGTTATTTCGGAATTTTCTTTTTCCTAGACTAGTTGCATGACCAAGACTAGTCTACCCTACTATTTAACGCATATTTTTTTTACTGATGAGTCACTGCTTATCAAGACCAAAAGCCACTCGAGGTTAAGAGTTAATGAGATGGATTGTCAGTTGAATAATGAAGGGTTGAATATGAGAAGTGGCATGAACAAAATTTGATTACTTATTTGAGGATGGTTTATGACAAGTATTTGTTGACATTGGATTTGAGGACGACCATGTTGTAGTCTGTAGTGAATCAATCCTATGGTAATATGTACTACAGATGAGGAGTTCTTGGAAATAACGCTAGGCACACAGAGGAAGAAAGGAAAGTTCTTTTCAACTTGGTAGCAAGACTAGTTCTTGATGTGAATATCTTACAAGGAGCAATTAGAGACGGGAGCTCAGTCGAGCACCTTCTATAGAAATAACAATAGACTAGAGAAAGACTAACAACCTCTCTTCTGTGAGAAATGGTCTGTAGCCTTGATAAAACTTGAACCTGACAGAACAAGGCCACAGTCCACACATGTAACGACTACGACATTCGTTTTGACTCACCTATATCACACATATTGGAGCATTTAAGTATTCATCATTAGTAAAAATATCATTATTAGGTGCTTCTGCTGTTTAGCCCCGACATGTTAGTCCTCTCTAAAAAAATAAAAATACCTAAAGGAATGTATAAACTTTCTTATGTACTTACAGGGTAGCTTAAAAGAAGACTGTACACCAAAAATTACGCAAATTCATCCAGTATTTATTAAAATAAAAATAAAAAACGATTTTATCATTTGGTAGCCAATTTTGCTAAACCAGTAAACAAAATTTAAGTTGTCTCCCATGTCTATTTCATAAGTGAAAATGTCTAACGAAACTTAAGATCGTTTTTTATTTTTTATTTTTTTATAATTTAATAAATACTGGATGAATTTGCGTAATTTTTTCTGTACAATCTTATTTTCAGCTAACACGTAAGTACATAACAAAGTTTATACATTTCTTTAAATAGTTTAATGTCGTGGCTAAACAGCAGAAGCACCCATTATTATTAGTAGTAGTAGTAGTATTATAATTGTTATACCTTATTACATACTTGGCAACCTAAGGGTTCTTAATAGCAAATGTGGTGCAATTATGTTGAATAGTTTTTGAGCCTATAAATGTATGTTGTAAGTAATATTAGTAGTAGTAACAGCTGAAGTGTTTTAATTCAGTATTTAATCTTTTTATATCATTTTACTCACTAGGAGTTCTCACATGTGTGATTGCTCACTGACAATGAAAGGTGGTTTTACCTGGGGTCTGAGTGACAACAAGTTTCCCCAGATTTCCATCACTCCCCACTTCTTTCAATAACCATTGCAAATCACTTAGCATTTTCACAACAGCCGTTTACCATCAATTTCTCACTTATACCAGCCATTGGTTTTATTTAGAAGCTGAGTGACAATAAGCCTCCTCAGGATTCCAGTACTCTCTGTGCCCTTCCAGTAGAGATCTAAATGGTGCTCTGCGTCCTTTGCCTTTTCACCTTTCCTGATTCTTCAAGATCATTTTCTGTCGCACCGATCAATGCAACTTTTTTCTGGTCAAATTGTGTAGTTTTTCTTATCTACTCTAAGAATTTCAGTTCATTTGGTTTCGTGTAATATTCCTTCTCTATTTCTAATTGTGTTTACACAGTGTTATCCTATTTCAACTTACCCATGGTTGGTCTGTGTCACTTAGCTATGTGGATTGGTTTTCACACTCTAGGATTTAAAAAAAATATTTCTGCCGTTTTGATCTGTGCTGTATTTTGTATAATGTAAATCTTCCTTTTGATTCCAATTTCTCCTAGTCTTTTTTCCCAGGTGTCCACTATATTATTATTTATTCACTAGGTGTTTTCACACAAGCCATTATCAATGATTGCTCACTGACAAAAACAAGTGGTGTTCGCCTGAAGTCGCCAGATTTCCAGTACTCTACACCTCTTTCAATAACCATTGCAAATGACCTTGCATTATCGCAACAGCCACTTACATTGATTTCCCCGCTGGCAACGACTACTGGTCTTCCCCGGGATTTGGGTGGCAATAAGCCTCCCCAGTGTCCCAGTACTCTCCACACTCTTCTAATGAAGGTCTGGTTAGTGCTCCCCCTCCTCTGTCTTTTCATCCACCTTGACCCTTCATGACTATTTTGTGTGGTATCAGCCGAGGCTGAGGCCATCACTTTTTTAGGAGGAGCAGTTTATGAAATTTCTTGCCGTTTCAGTTCTCTTGATTTCATGTGGTTGTGTTCTTCCTATGTTTTCGTTTTATTTCTATTGCAACTTCCATGTGATTGGTTAACATTCGCAGTTTATGTGGGTTGGTTTTCACATTCGAGTATTTTCCTTAAGATTTCAACTATTTTCATCATTGCTGTTCATTGTATCGTCTCAATCTTCCCTTTGATTCCAATTTCTCCCAGTATTTTTTCCAGGTTTTTCAGGACTGTTCCTAGTGCCCAACGATTATTGTTACTTTCTTCATGTCCCATATTCCTTTCAGTTCTCTGGCAAGTTCTGTGTATTTGCTTCGATTTTTTTGGCTCCTTGATCTTTACCCTGTCGGCTCCTGGGATGGCAAAATCTATGATTTGGCAGGATTTTTTCTTCTTGTTGACTATTATGACATCCGGTCTCTTTGCTTGGATGAGTTTATCTGTTTGTACCTCCATGTCCCAGAGGATTTTGTGATTTGCATTTTCCAGTAATGTCTCCGGTTTGTGTCTGAACCATTTGTCTTAGTATTCAAAATACAGTTGTTTACATAGTTTCCAGTGTACTGCCTTCCCCACAGAGACATCTGTTCTTGTATTCTTTTGCTACATTCACTTATAATGTGATTTACTGTTTCGTCTCCTTGTCCACAGAATCTACATTTGCTGTTTTCCTGGGTTTTGTCTATCTTAGCTTTGAAATAGTTAGTTCTAATCGCATTATTTATGTGGCTGTTAGTAGTGATTCCGTTTCTCTGTTTAGGTGTCCTTTTTGTAGCCATTTCCAAGTGTTTTTGTGAGTCTTGTCTCTTGTCATTCTTATGAATTGTGCATGTAGCTGTTTCTCTTCTCACTTTTCTTTTCTCGTCTTTTTGTTTCTTGTTTTGCTGCTCCTTGTCTTGCTCATGTTGACGGTGTCTCTTGCTGTAGTGATCAGCCTTTCTGTGTTCTGGCTTATGTATTTTTCGAATTCTTTTTTTATGTCATCCACACATCCTTCTATACTTACTAGTCCTCTTCCCCCTTCTCTCCTTTTCAAGTAAAGTCAGTTAGTATCATCATCCTTTAAGTGTAGTACATTGTGCATGGTCATTAGTTTCCTAGTCTTCTTGTCAAAATGTCTAACTTCTGCTTTTGTCCAGCCTATGAATGACCCAGAATATCTTATTAGTGATACTAACCAGGTGTTTATTCCTTTAACTAGATTTCTACTATATAATTTAGTTTCTAAGAGTTTTCTTGTTCTTCTCACGTATTCTTTTCATTGCTGTTGATTTTATGGTGTCTTCTTTCAGAACTCCCAAATATTTACAGGTATCATGTTCGCCAAGTGCTCTCATCTCCTCTTGGTTGGGCAATTCCATGCCCTCCGGTGTTCCCAGTTTTCCCCATTTTCATTTCTAGTAATGTACACTTTTCCATTCCGAATTCCATTTGAATGTCTTAACTGAAGATTCTGGTCGTGCTTATCAGCTTTTCCAGTTCGATTTGTAAATAGTTTTGGGTCGTCCATATACATAAAGTGGTTTATTCTTTGTTCTGTGTCTGTAAACTTGTATCCGACATCACATTTCCTGAGTATATTGTTGAGTGGCATTATGGCTATGATAAACAATAGTGGTGATAGAGTTTCCTTAGAATATGCCTCTCTGTATTCTTATCTCAGTCAGGTGTTGTCCTCCAGCTGTCATTTCCAGTCTCCATGTTCCGATTGCTTTCTTAACAAGATTGGTAATCTTGTCGGGTATTTTGGACATTCTTAAGCACTCAATTATCCATGCTTGATGGATTTTGTCATATGCTTTCTCGTAGTCGATCTATGCCATGGCTATGTTCTTTTTTTGCTTTTTACTTCCTTCAGGATCTTTTGATCTATGTATAACAGGTCATGCGCCCGTCTTTTCCATTTCCAGCATCCTTTCTCTTTCTCAGGAAGTAGTCCATCATTATTTAGTGTGTGGTACATCTGTTCTCTCAGGTGTGTCGTTAGGATTTTTCATATGGTTGGTCAACAAGTTATTGGTCTGTAGTTGCTTGGATTCTTCCTTTTTCGGTGTCTTTTTGTTTTAATGAAGTTCTTCCTTTGGTCTGGTATGTCCGTTTGTAGATACATCTTCCCAGGTTTTGTATCAGTCTTTCATGTAGTGTTGTAAATTTTAAAACCAGTATGCATGTATTCCATCGTGTCTTGGTGCTTTCTAGTTTGCCATTTTTCTTAGGGTTGTCTTGAGCGTTTCTTCAGTAATTTCGGTTTATGTTCTGTATTGGTTTCGCAACTACGCAACTACGGCAGTTGATTAACACAACGAACGTCGGACGTCTAATCTCACTGATGCAGTTGATACACACTGACTTGATCTTCCGAACATACTCCTTTTATTGTCCAAGTGTTCATCATCAGCCAATCGGTGGTCAGAAAAACAGTCACGTGAGGCCTGACGTCATCGCTCAATAATAGTACAAAAAACCACAGCCGCCATTAATCTAATTTCCGCCCTCCCCGCGATCATCCCAGCAGGTAAGACAACACGCGCAGACACGTGGTCGCTTTTTTCCTCATTCTGTTCGACTTTACACTCCCCTCTGGTCTCAAGATCACACATGCGGCATGGCGGCCGCGGTCGTTTGTTACGGGCACTCCTACGGAGGGGGATTAGCTGGACTTCTTCATCTTCATCAGAGCTCTCAGGAGGGGTAACAGATCTGTCGCCATTAACGTTGCCAGCAGTCCTTCCATCAAGCTGGGCTCCATCGTCATTGGGGCTTTCAGAAGTGGCGCTGGAACTATCGCCATCTGTGCTGAGGTTCTCAGCCATGTCATCACGGCAATGGGGCATAGGTCGGATCCACATTTCATCATTGGATGATTCATCACTTTCGCTGTTCGATATTTGGTTTGTATCAAGGGCGGGCCGGACATCCTTCACATGCCGTGGAGTACCATCAACCAGCACAGCCTGCTCACTAATTATGCCGGTGATCCGTCCTCTTCCGAAACTGGTCGTACATCGGTTACTGGGAGGCCTTACCCAGACGGTGTCCCCCAACTTGTACCGTCCCTGCGTCCTCTTCTGATTAGGCAGGCAGGCGTCAATGCCCTTAACACGCACTCGATAGCAATGTATCGCATTAGCAGGTGCACTTTCAGCAGTCGCGTCATCCTTTGGTGTCGTATTGTATCTATATACTGCCTCTGCAATCGTACATTGCTTCCTTGCTGCTATCCTCTTCACACTTCGGTGGCACCGCTCCGCTATACCGTTGCCACTCGGTACATATGCACACCTGTGTCTAAGCCGGATCCCCCACTCGTCTACGAAACGCCTGAATTCTCCGCCGCAAAAGGCTGTGTCGTTGTCAGTGAGAATCTCTTCAGGTGGCCCCCGTTCGTAAAATATGGACTCTAATTGACGAATGACACTAGCCGAGTCCTGTCTTGTTAATAATCGCCAGATCGCAAACCTCGTTGGTCCGCAATCGATCAGTGTGAGGAAGTGCTGACCACCATAATGGGTTATGTCCATGCCCAGTCGGCTCCAATTCTCGTCGACTTCCAGCCGACCTTTCTGCCATTTGGTGGGAGCAGGGTCGATTGACTGGCATATTTGGCATTCCTTGACCACTGCTTCTACTTTGCTTTTGGACACTGACGGGTTGGTTAAGCGTACAAAATAATACGTCCGTCTCACTCCGGGGTGTCCACTGTCATGGTGTACCTTCTTGATTTTATCCGTCTCCTCAACAGAGGCAGCACATAAAGACCCTGGTTCGGCTTCTTTCTTCATTGCGTCGAACCATCTCTGGGGCACACGGGTAAGTCTATCGGCAAGATTGCAGGTTGAAGTGACAAGCACCGCATTCACCGATAGGTCGTACTCTTCCACCAACTTCCTTATTGTCTCCAACCGTCGTCTGATTAGCATTTCGGTAGCCGCCTTGGTGCGCACTCTCGCTTTGCCTGTTAGTGTGTCAAGTATCCAGTGGTATACGCACAGCGAATCTGTGTGTATGCATAATTCTTTGACTTTCCACTGGAGTGCCAAGTTTATTCCTTTTGTTACCGCATCCAACTCCGCCAGGTTGATGTGAGCAGCATCATCCATTGGTCGCAACCAGCAGGCGTCCTCAATCACGGACCCGTTCATCTCCAATAGCGCCCCGATCGCGAGGGAGCTCGCATCCACCCACACATTTAGCCTGTCTCCCTGGACGCACCAATCTCCTTTAGCGGGGTCCTCCTGCTCGACTCTTGTGATGGTCTCCTTCACCATGCGCAGCAACAAATTGTCCACCGTCTCGTCATCCCAACATTTGGTAACTGCACTTGCCCTCCTCTTCATGATGGCTGTCGCGGCCCGAGTCCATCCACCTACTGGTAGGTGTCCCACCAGTTTTCCACACAGGGAAAATATAGCCCGCCTCGTAAGGACATGGGGCACTTCAGGAAGTGCAGTTCCGCGCCTCCACTTCAAGGTCCCTCGCTCCTGTTGAACGCTCAACCCTAAGACACGAGCGCCATCCTCCAAGCGTTCTGGATCCTTACACATCAGTCCAAGTTCGGCTAGCTTGGCCCTCACACGTGATGACGGCACAATGTCTTCATCCACGTATATGTCGTCAAGGTATGCTGATGTCCCTTCTTTTACGGTCTTATCCTGTGACAATGCAGCATTGACAATCGTCTTCATTATTTGGGGCGCAACGTTCAGCCCAAAGCCCAGTCTTGTGAGACAATACCTTCTACCGGCAAACACTACCGTCTGAAACGGCCACATTGTCTCGTTAACTCGGACCTGCAGATATGCCCTTCTCAGATCCAACAGGGACACATTAGAACCCAGCTGGCGCCACTCTCGTAGTTTGCTAGCACATACGTCAGCATCAGCTGTAAACGCATCGACATGCGAGTTAAGTTCTCGGTAATCCATTACCGGCCTGACTTTGGCTTTGTTGTGCTGATTGACCGCCATTAATGGGATCAGACCCTTAGGAGGTCCAAGTTTTTTGTATGGGTAGGGAATCAGCCAGCCATCCTCGATCCATTTGCGAAGTTCCTCTTCGTACGCGGGCCTCATGTGGTCGGGCACATGGTATTCAGTTATTCCATTCTGCAGTTTGGCTGGTTCACTGTTTTTCGACCACTTCCATGAGGCAGTCCAAACCCTCTTTTGCTCGTCAAATTCGACGCTGAAGTCTGGTTGGTCGATCCTTAGCGCAGCACACACTGGGGCTTTCTCCTGAAAATGTACCGCCCCTGTCACCGTTATATGGACACCACCAAGGGCTCTGATGGCATCATATCCTAGGAGCAGGTCAAAACTCAGGGGTTTTTCGAGCACTACCAGCGCCTCTAGGTTAGCGGAGCTTCCATTTTTCGTCCGTATAGTTACATTGCCTACGCCGCAACATGTGCGCGTCTCTCCACTGATGGTAGTCACTCTGACGTTCTTCTTTCTCCAAATGTGGCAGAGATCTGCACATACGATAGTGCGGGAGCACCCGGAATCGAGGAGTGCTGAGCACAGTGTTTCGTTGATATATATCGGGATGATCGGCAGCGTCTCATTTAATTTCTGCGTGGGGAAGAGGTCGACGCTGACACCTTGTCCCCGGTTCCGTTTCCCGGACAGTCTTGAGCTATATGGCCAGCTTCCTTACACCGGTAGCAGCGAACAACCATTGCTTGTTGCCGGCAGTTCTTTGCGATGTGGCCCTGTCCATTGCATCTGTAGCATACGATTCCACCACGTGGACCGGGTCCTTGATACGGTTTCTTATTATTCGGTGTGGACTGAGCAGCAGCAATTACTGGTTCCCTCATTTCGGAGTAATTCTTCATTACAGTCCTGGCCCGATCTACTAGGTCATTAAGGGGCAGCGAATCTGCACTTGAGCTAGCTCGTAGTAGTTGCTTCGCTCCTGTCGGGAGTCCCGCTAGGAATTTGCATGCTAAGGCCCGCTCAGGCAGTCCACCAAACAACACTGTCAACTTCGTCAGCTCTGCCAAGTACACGTCGACCGTTTCGCCCGGACGTAAGGTCCTTGCCTCAAGTTGCTCCCAAGCAGTGGTGGGGTCAATCGCAAACGCCTTGAACAGTGCCGCCTTGATTTTCTCGTAGTCCTGTTTGCCCTCATGGCTGAGCTGTTGATACACCGCAAAGGCGCTGCCGGACAAGCGCAGAGGAACAACATGTTCGAGGTTTTTTACGCCAGACAAAAGGCAATGTAATTCCACCTTTTCCACCCAGTCAATTACCGGGTTCGATCCATCAAACTCTGGTATTAATTTGAGGTCAATTTTTTCCCCCATTTCGCCGAAATAGCTTGTATTGGTTTCGCAACTACGCAACTACGGCAGTTGATTAACACAACGAACGTCGGACGTCTAATCTCACTGATGCAGTTGATACACACTGACTTGATCTTCCGAACATACTCCTTTTATTGTCCAAGTGTTCATCATCAGCCAATCGGTGGTCAGAAAAACAGTCACGTGAGGCCTGACGTCATCGCTCAATAATAGTACAAAAAACCACAGCCGCCATTAATCTAATTTCCGCCCTCCCCGCGATCATCCCAGCAGGTAAGACAACACGCGCAGACACGTGGTCGCTTTTTTCCTTCATTCTGTTCGACTTTAATTTCCTGAAGTTCTTCTTTCATGTTCTTCAGCCATTCAGCATTTTTTTGTGTGATTTTGTCGCTTTCTTTGCATCCCAAAATGTTCTGTTCTGTCTGGTCTGGTTGTTCTGTTCGTGTTCTCCGCCATTTACGTTTTTATAAAACTATCTTTCATTGTTTTCAAAGGTCCTGTTTTGTATCTGTATTGTCGCAGTCTTCCCTCTTTTTGCTGCTATCTTTTGTTCCCGTTCTTCATGTTTCTTATTTAGTCTGTCTTTCTTTGTTAGTCATATTTCCCCTCTTCCATCGCTTTCTGTTCTCTTTGATCCGATTTACAGCTTTGGTTTCTTTTTGAAGTTTGTTGATCCCGGTTTTAAGTCTGATTTCTCATCCAGATTTTGCTGTTACATTCTATTGGTGAGGTTTTGTTTCTACTCTAAGTTTCAAGCTTACTTGTTTGGCCCTTCATAAATTAAGTTCTTCAGGCCTGTGAATGTATTTGTTGAGATGTATTGGAGGAGTTTGTTCACCTTTTCTGTTTCTAATTTTAATTTCTTCCATTCTTCGTTTCTTAGGGATGGAAGTTTTGTTTTGACCTCATTCATAAATCGTTTGGTGTTTTCAACTTCTGATGCTTCTTCCTCAATTATGTGATTTCATAGTTATCGATCACTTCAGTTTCAGTGTTTATATTTTGCCAGTCTTCTACCTGTTGGGTTTTCACTAAGGGGATGTTTCTTGATCTGATACACCGTTTATCTTTTGTTTGAATTGCATTAGTTCCAGCTTTGAGAACCACCCTCTCTTGAGTATCTGTCTTGATTGATCTGCTATCCTTTATGTGCACATGTACGTGCGTGTATATATGCACTTATTTCTATTTATCTATGCAGTTATACAAGTTATACATTGGAAAAATAAGCTACAGAATCATCATATTAGGATTGAAACATGAACTTGAAAAGAAATATTGTGACACAATCTATGATATTTCCATTGGTCACAAGACAAAATTACTTTTTAAATTCATTCATTGGACAAAATTTGCATTCTGGCACCTTCAAAGATAATTGAATTAATCGTTTTCTCAAGATGCAGAAGTTAAGAAAATAAATAAATATTCATTTCTTGCAGACAAACTTATTGTCTCTCATGTTACAGTGGACCCCCCCCCCACAGAGTCATTGGCCCTTATTCAGTTGCTTTTTGTAGAGGAGAAACAAATAGGCATGTAAAGAGGCTTCGAGTTGGGTGCATCTGGCGTGATAAGCATTTATATGTTAATTACAGGTGCAACACCAATTTTATAGCACTCTTAGTTTCAGAGTCTTGCCGGATTAACCATTTAGCCGGACCATCTGATCTCACCGTAATAATAATCATTCATCAACACACCCTTAATCAACTAATTATACACCTACAATGTCTCGAAACAACCAGGGATTGATTGCTAGAAAGTTGAGCTTTTTCTTTGATGGAAATAGGCCGCTGTTTACGTTTAACACTACGATGTTGCGTTTCAACCTTGTGTCATACATGCAAAAAAACAAGTTGCTGCAATCATTACCGAAACATCAAAGTTGACAAATTGTATTCATACCTTGTAGCGCTTTTGGGTGATCCTTCCAGACTGAGGGCTTGCCATGCTGAAATCAAAGCTCCTCAGTTATACTTTCAAAACAGAAAACAGAGGAGGTTTATTCGACTTGATCTTTGTTCCAAATTACTGACCAGTGGGCTGGGGAGGGGAGACAAAGATCTATAATCACTGTTTAATCATATTATTTCTGCCCATCTCATTTTTCACGTCCATGCGTTGAGTGCTTCCAAACAAACTGCCGTCTTCTCTCTCCCACTCTCTCTTTGAGCCACGTGACGTCATATCTGTTTCTATTAATTCCCACAGTCTAGCAATCCTCACCTCTGAGCTTTCATTTCCTGTTATTCTCTACTAACCATATTATCTACTGGTGGGTTTACTCGCCCAATATCTAACACACAGCTGCCACTTTAATTTGTTGGTGAAACCATAATGGGGTTAAATTTAAGCAAAATTAGATATCTCAATATAAAGGTAGACTACCAACGACAGGTGCAGTGTAAACAAATTGATGATGCGCTATGCACAGAGCCATCTGTGAACCGCCCAGTAACTACCCTCTTTTGATTTTGTTCAGATTAAAAGAGGTGTTGGACCATCAGTTGCCAGAAAATCGGTGTTGCACCTGTAGTACAATTCCCAGCAAAAGTTATATCCTCTTGATTAATTCGATGTGATGCTAATCTGCATGAGGATGGTGTTAGTTGGTTATTGGTCGATAGTCAATGTGCGTTTTAGGCGAGACAGTCATGTAAGATGGAGATTTTGTTATGTCAGTTCCGGCATCATGCTACTGGCTGCAGGACTGTGCAAAAGAGAGTATTGATTTACTCCTCTCCAGGAGTTAGGCACAAGGCCAGTTTTTATCTTACTCCCACAAGTAAGATGTGACCCAAGGTCGGGTCGGGAAAGTGGGGTTTAAAAATTGCCTGGGCAGCCCCGTCGGTAATTCCCCGGTAGGGGCACCTCAGGCAGTAAGCAATAAACTTACTCCTCCTCAAAGAGGGGAGGCGAAGCCTGGGAGGGTGGACCTCCTAGAACTGCACAGGACAGACCCATAGACCGGTGTAAATCAAGCCCCGAAGGCCAAGACAATACCAGTCGATGGGGTGCAGTATCCATCGGAACAGATACTACACTTTGATCTTAGCCAAAAGGCCAAGAAGCGAGTAGGCCAGATCATTTGGAACGTGTTGAATTTGAAGATTTGCAAAGGTGTTTTCCCTGTGTTTTTGTATTCGTAGAAATAAAAAAAGAAACCCCATTAACAGTCTTTTTCTTCATTTCTTTCTACAACTTTCTATCACAAAATTGATGGAATAGAACCTTGTGAGATTTCTATTTCCAATGTGTCATCCTGTCAGTTGTTCCTAGAAATACTTACACGATATATATATATATATATATATATATATATATATATATATATATATATATATATATATATGAGAGAGAGCATGTATTTTTAAAATTTTATATTATATTTAAAATTTTTATTGACAATTTGCCTCTGCTTTATAACACATTTATAAATTTAAATAAATTGGTTAACACACTTATACATTTAATTAATTTGGGGAACAAAACACACCGTAGAACGATGATGGTAGATTGCATATTATAGTTGGGTTATCCTGGAAGATTATATGCTATAGCAGAATCATATTTTGGCATATTTCACACTCTAGTAGAATCATGCTTGTAGATCACATCTATAGTAAGGCCAACACTTCATTATTATTATGAGGTAAAAATCGATGACCTTTTTAAAATTAGTATTTAATTATATTTTTCTTATCAGTCATGGTTTTATGGTATTCAGTGAAGATGAAGAAACAAGCCATAATGACTAGTGAATATATGAGGAAATAAAACACAATAACTCATTAAAGAACGAAAATGAGATTGTTATTAATTATCTTTTGAGATGATAGCTTAGATTTTTGCAAAATGTATGAAAACTTTCAAATACAAAAGGAAAAATTGTTATTATTAATTTCCAAGAAACGATTACGGAATTCATAACAAGTTTTTTTTCTTTTCCTTTTTATTACTCTATCATTTTATTCTTTCTTTTTTTCTTTCTTTTTGTTAAACATCTTTTCCTTTATTATTTTTTTATATTTCTTCCTTGTAATCCTTTGCACTTTTCTTTCTTTTTCTTTTTCTGTTTTTATTTGTAGAACATCTTTCTTTTACCCCCTTTTTATATTTCTTCCTTGCTATCCTTTTCACTTTTCGTTCTTTTTTCTTTTTCTATTTGTAGAACATCTTTCTTTTACCCCCTTTTTATATTACTTCCTTGCTATCCTTTTCACTTTTCTTTCTTTCTTTCTTTCTTTCTTTCAATAATTTATTTTTCTCACTATTTCTTTAACGCTTCCTCTTCATTCCTGGAGTAATTGAAAGAATAATTGAGCAGCAAATAAGAAGTCAGATAAGCATAGATAAAATGCAGTTTGGTTTTATGCCTGGGCAAACTACCACTAATCCTGAGATAAATGCAAGAGAAGTATGTTGGTAAGAAGAAGAACCTGAATTTTGCTTTTGTGAATCTGGAGAAAGCTTTTGACAGAGTGCGAAGAGATGTTGTCTAGTAGGTATTGTGCAAACTAGGTGCAAACGAGTGGTTAGTGAAGGTTGTTCAAGCAATGTACAGAAATGCTCAAAGTCTTGTTAGAATAAACAGCATATTGAGTGAACGATTTAATTTAAAAGTAGGAGTACATCAGGGCTCTGTACTGAGTCCGTTGCTTTTCATTTGTGTCTTAGAAGCATTTTCCAGGGAGTTCCGTACAGGTTGTCCAGAAGAGATGCTGTATGCTGATGATTTAATACTTGTCTGTGAAACAATGGAAAGTTGTTAAGTTCAAAACTTGGAGGAATGCGATGAAAAGTAAAGGTCTGAGAGTGAATGTCACCAAGACAAAAGTGTTGATCAGTGGTTGTAATGTTGGAAATCCCCCGGAAAGAGAAAAATTCCTATACTCAGTTTGTGATAGGGTAGTCGGGTGCCACTCAGTTTTCTGTGGTACATGCAGGCATTGGGTACACAAGACGTGCAGTGGAATTACTAGTAGGTTGAGAGAGGACAACAAGTTTGTGTGCAAGAAGTGTAAGACAACAGAGACGAATGAAAACTCTGATATGGAGAAAAAATATGTGGATGGGGAAGTTATCGAGTTGTTAAGAAATTTAGTTACCTTGGTGATACCATTGGAGCACAGAGTGGAGCAGGTGCTAGTGTAATAGCTATAATTAGGAGTGGATGAACTACATTCAAGGAACTTCTACCATTACTAACCAGCAGAGAGTTACTACTATCGACCAAGGATGTGTACGTAGTGTGATGATATATTGAAGTGAAACCTAGCCAGTGATGGTTGAGGACATGCGTTGCATGGAGAGAAATGATATAAGAATGGTACAATAGATGTGTAATGCAAGTCTTAAAACCAGGCTAAGATCTGATCTTCAGAGGTATATTAAATGTTAACAGTATAGGGAGATATGTGCAAAACAGGAGACTTCAATGGTATGGTCATGTTGAAAGCATAGATCAAAGTTCTTGGATTAGTAGATGTAGAACAGTTGAGGTAGCAGGGTTATCCCATAGGAGAAGGCCAAAGAAAACACGGGATAAATTAAGACCTAGATAAGTTAGTTTGAAAGTCAATTTCTCAAAGCCGTCCAACACATGCCAGCATGTAAAATGGACGTTAAATCAAAGATGATGATGATGATGATGTCCTATTTTTTCTTTTCTTTTTAGATGCATCCATGCATCTCTATGAGAGCCTTCGTTGGTCGGTCGCTTTGTCACGTTTCAGTTTGCAATAGCATCTTCATAGCGAAATGATTGGATGGACGTATCTTAATTTAGATGCGTCCAAGCATTTCTATAAGAGGCTCTGTCTGTTGGTTGGTTGTGTGTGGATTTTTTTCTTTCAATTCATTTATTCTTTTCCCTTCTTTTTCTTTTCATTTTTTATGTAAACAGAAATATGTTTTTTTTAACCTTCTTCCTCTTTTTCTCTCTTCCTTCCCCTTTTCTTTCAATTAGTTTTATTTTTCTGTCTTTTTTCATTTTCTTTCTTGAACTTCCGTCTTTATTCATTCTTTTCTTTTTTCTCTTTCAGTTATCATTTTATTCGATTTTCTCTTTAATTTATGTGTAGCAGAAATCATTTCCCGCTCTAGCAATACATTATTTCTCTCTTTCTTATCATTTTCTTTCTTTCAATCACTTCTTTTCTTTTTTTTCTTTCTTTGTTTTTTTCTTCTTTTATTTCTTTAACTTTCCCCTTCTTTCTTTTGCACTCTTTTTTTTTTTCATCCAGTGATTTTATCTTTGTTTCCTTTTTTTTCTCTTTCGTTTGTATTCCCTTATTTCTTTAGCTTTCTCCTGTTATTTCAGTCATTCTGATTCATTCATTCTTTTTTCTTCTTTAAACCATTCTTTTCTTCATTCTTTCTTTTTTTTCTTTCAGTCATTCTTTCTCTTTCTTTCTTTTACGTAAGCATCATTTTCTATTCATCCATCAAGGAAGGATATCTTTCCAATGACAGATGAAATTTTATAACGTAAAATAAAATAAAAAATTAATGAATTAAAAAAAAAAACGTTTTATACGATTTTCCCAATTTATTCCTCCGTTTCTTTATTTAAAGTGTAAATGATATATTTGTATTGCCAATCAAACAACACTGAGATGTCAGATTTGAGGAGTAGGAGGAGGAATGATAGAGAGGGGTAGGAGGAGAAATGATGGAGAGGAGTGGGAGGAGGAATGGTAGAGAGGGAAGAGAACACGTTGTATCAAAACAACAAGAAATACAATCAGATGAGACTGAAACGAAATGAAGTAAAAAAAAAAAAAAAATCTAACCAAATAATATTTTTATAACTTCAACAAAATGTTATATTTCAGAATTTTTGAGATGAGGATTGATAATATGGCATCATTTGATAATTCAGACTATTGTTCTCACCTTGGTTGTTATTTTCACTCAGAAATCTTTGTCGAATTCAGAAACCTATACGGAATTTGAAACTAAACTCTTTATGAACCCGTGGCACAACGGATAATGGTGTTGATTAGGAAATCAGTTCTAAGTGAAAGTCTTACTACAGGCAATAAGAATAACATAATAATTAACACTTCTACCCGCTCATGGCTGATGGAACGAGAACAATCTACCCTTGTGGATTAAATAAAGGGCGACGTCATGGGGTAATGAGGAAGCGTAGAAGTGTATCAAAGAAAAGCGGAAATGATAGAGTCAGTGGAGAAAGTTTAGCAAATAAGGATATGTATCCGGTAGCACAGAGAGAAGCAAGAAGAGCAATATACAAAGTCAAGAAGGAGGCTGAGCAAGTCAGATTTCCAGATATACTACGAAGGGATGATCAAAAGAATGAAGTGTTCAGGATAACTAAAGACAAATATGGATATTGTTGAAGTGAACTGCATTTGAACCGACAATGGTGTGTTAGCAACAAATGAACAGGACTAGAGGGATGCTTGGAAATGCCATTATGAGAAATTGTTGAATCCTAAGTTTCCATGAAACTATAGAAAATCGAGAAATTGCAGAAGCAATATCGAGAATAATTTAGAAAGAAATGGTACGGGAAGCTGTGAGTAAGATGAAGAAGGGTAAGACTGGAGGACTCTCAGGTGTTGTTGCATAAATGTTGACGGCTGCAGGTGAAACAGGCATTGAGATGATCATAGACTTGACAAATCAGATTATAAAACAAGCATTTATCCTGAAAGACTGGGAACTTACTATAATTATTTTTTTTATGGAAATCGCTCCAGACAAGGCAGGAAACCACTTGATGTAACGAGCTAAAAAAAACTACTTCAAGGTCAAAAACTAGCCAACAGTAAGTGTTATGTAGATAGATTCCGACCCTGAAAACAGCAATTCTTTTCCCTTTGTCAGAAACATCGCTCATAGGAATATGAGGACTAAAGGACAAAATAAGGGAAGCGAGAGTTACAAGACTGCCGAAAGTAAACCCAAGGTCCACTTTCTACTCTACTTAATTGTGAATTGTTACAAGGGTTAAGGACAAGCATGAGACAGAGGTAATTAAAGAGGCCTAAAGTTGATTGATCAAGTCCTGAAAGTGATTGAGAGAATAATTGAGCAGCAAATAAGAAGTCATATATTTCTTCCTTGTTATCCTTTTCACTTTTCTTTCTTTTTCTTTTTCTGTTTTTATTTGTAGAACATCTTTCTTTTACCCCCTTTTTATATTTCTTCCTTGCTATCCTTTGCGCTTTTATTTCTTTTTCTTTTTCTGTTTTTATTTGTAGAACATCTTTTTTTACCCCCTTTTTATATTTCTTCCTTGCTATCCTTTGCACTTTTCTTTCTTTTTCTTTTTCTGTTTTTATTTGTAGAACATCTTTCTTTTACCCCCTTTTTATATTTCTTCCTTGCTATCCTTTGCACTTTTCTTTTTTTCTTTTTCTGTTTTTATTTGTAGAACATCTTTCTTTTACCCCCTTTTTATATTTCTTCCTTGCTATCCTTTGCACTTTTCTTTCTTTTTCTTTTTCTTTTTCTGTTTTTATTTGTAGAACATCTTTCTTTTACCCCCTTTTCATATTTCTTCCTTGCTATCCTTTGTACTTTTCTTTCTTTTTCTTTTTCTGTTTTTATTTGTAGAACATCTTTCTTTTACCCCCTCTTTTTATATTTCTTCCTTGCTATCCTTTGCACTTTTCTTTCTTTTTCTTTTTCTTTTTCTGTTTTTATTTGTAGAACATCTTTCTTTTACCCCCTTTTCATATTTCTTCCTTGCTATCCTTTGTACTTTTCTTTCTTTTTCTTTTTCTGTTTTTATTTGTAGAACATCTTTCTTTTACCCCCTCTTTTTATATTTCTTCCTTGCTATCCTTTGCACTTTTCTTTCTTTTTTTTTCTGTTTTTATTTGTAGAACATCTTTCTTTTACGCCCTTTTCATATTTCTTCCTTGCTATCCTTTGCACTTTTCTTTCTTTTTCTTTTTCTGTTTTTATTTGTAGAACATCTTTCTTTTACCTCCTTTTCATATTTCTTCCTTGCTATCCTTTTCACTTTTCTTTCTTTCTTTCTTTCTTTCTTTCAATAATTTATTTTTCTCACTATTTCTTTAACTCTTCATCTTCATTCCTGGAGTAATTGAAAGAATAATTGAGCAGCAAATAAGAAATCAGATAAACATAGATAAAATGCAGTTACCACTGGTGCTATATTTATCATGAGACAAATGCAAGAGAAGTACCTTGGTAAGAAGAACAACCTGTATTTTGCATTTGTGGATCTGGAGAAAGCTTTTGACAGAGTGCCATGAGATGTTGTCAGGTGGGCTTAGCGTAAACTAGGCGCAAACAAGTGGTTAGTGAAGGCTGTTCAAGCAATTTACAGTCATCCTAATTTCTTAGATGAAGTACTGCTCCTATTCATTTTTTTATTATTTAGAAAACATTTTTTGTTCTTTCGTAAAATGTTAAACTGGCATAAGAAATATGAACAGTTATTTAAAAAGATATTTCCAATATAACAAGCAACAAGGATTATTTAAGACATTATTTAAGGTAATTTGACTTCTAGAGAGTTTAGAAAATTGGTTAGCACAACCTTTTTAGAATGCAGAATTTTTGTTAACGTAATTTTTTAATTTTTTTTTTTTTTTACTTATATTCATCCCAAACAAGTCACATTACCACTGAGATGTACTTTTAAAACAAGCACAGGGATGCGACGATGTGACAGGGGCTGGAGCTTGGTAGACAGTGTGGGACCTATTAGATTAGAGGCTCTTTTTTTGGAACCTGTCTAAAAGCTATTGACAATTTTTTAACTTTTAAAATGTGTCAAACAATTTGATCGCCTACCCCAATAAACATCAAGATTTATTTAGTGAAAGAATTTAATTAATTGAGGGAACACGTTGCCGGAACAGTTCAAAAATATAATGAATGTGAATAGATTCTAAAATAATATCGATCGATTTTGTTATTACCTCTGCCAAGGAGGTTATGTTTTCAGTCGAATTTTTAACTGTTATTTTTTTTTTGTGTACAGCTTAGAATCCACATCGCTTGACCAATCGTCACCAAACTTGGTCAAATCCAGGTTATGGTCACGGAAAAGGTAAAAGTCACACTTTTAGCAATAACTTTGGTTCTGTTAATCATAGAGACTCACTACTTGAACCATATTGTAGCCAATGAAGTCCAGCATCTTATATGACCTTGACATTGACCTTGGAAAGTTCGGTCACAGTTGAAATTCTGATGGAATTTCAACTTTTGATTTTTCCAAATTTGATGTATGTATCTGATGATCTTTGGTAACAATAACCACCATACATAATTTCAGCCTAATCAAATAAATAGTTTTTGTGTTATCAATGTTTTCGTGGTATAACTTCAGGAATACTTCATATAATATAGAGAAGCAAGGCCCAGATAAGACTTTGACCCATCCTTACATTGTAAGATGGAGGTATGCTGTCTCACGACTGACTTATGTTATTGTTATAATACAGGGTGGGCCAAAATAAGGGTCCCATCTTTAAATTTGAATAACTTGAATTTGAATAACTTCCACAAAATAAAAGTTAAACTCACCAAACTTTATGTGTGTGTAGACTGACCCTTCCGAGATTTTTGAAATAAACAAAACAAATTTTAGCCGAAAAACACTTCTTAAAACTTACAAAAACTAAAGTATTGTTTTTTACACTGTTTTGAGTTTTTTAAGCAAAAATAATGTTTTCTAAATGAGGGTACGTTCCTTAGGGCTAATACGGCTCATGCTTGCTTCGGAAGGGGTCCTTTACTTATTCTAAAAAAAAAATTTTTTTAAATCAATAAATAAAAAAGTTATGAATTTTAAAAAATAGGACCCTTATTTTTGCCCACCCTGTATAAGCATAATCAGGTTGACACACCGGTTCTCATTAGATCATCAAAGTTAAGCAATGTTGAGCCTGGTCAGTACCAGATGGGTGACCATTTTTGAATACCAGGCACTTTATGTGAGAGGATGACACCTCCTTTGCAAAAACATTGTCAAAATGGTATCTGCAGTTTAGAGATGAGCCGAACTATTGATCAACAGTGACTGAAGAGTAGCAGGATGCAAGTCAGTGATCCTGATCATGGTTTCTGCACTGCACAATTGAAAAAAAACACCTGTTATAAGAGTATTGGTAGCCTCACCACAGTACCTCCCTAAGAAAACCATGAAATGGTATGCAAAATGGTTGTCTCAGATGCAACTTGAACTGACTGAGTATAAAGAATGGATTGTATGGACACTATTGGGAGATTTCAGATGAGATATTAAAAAAGAATCTGAATGTGCTGAAAAGTATATCGATGCAATAAAGGAAGAAAAATTAGACAAAAAAAAAATTTTTAATCATTTTTTTTTTTACATTAGAATGAATTCCCAGAACAGTTTAGTACCACTTTTATGTTCCCTGAAAAAGATTAAAATCAGGATATAATGATACTAAGCTTTATGCTTAGAATCCTTATTTCAATTTTTGATCAAAATCCATTACATTTCTTTTATTCTATAAAGTGTCTAAAATTAAAGGGCTCTTAAGAAGAAATCGAAATTTAGGGAATCTTGCTTAATAAGTATCTAATGAGTATGGATCAAATTTAATGCAAATCTGAAATATCTGAATTTTGAAATGGAAGGTTGTGCCTTATTATGTCCCTATCAACTCTTCAAAATACCCCAAAGAAACTGAAATGTTTATTAATTGATGTCTAATTCCATTACTGTTAAAATTTCACAAAAATCTGTGGTATCTGAATGTCCATGAAGGTCTTCCACCTCTTCTTTGTCCGCTCTGAATAAAATGTAACTAAATATAGACCACATTACCCACCCTTACACCTAGCAGCTGTGATCCAAAATTTATAATGATTGGTTAATTAGTTTAAGAGTGAATCCTATACATAGAAAAATATATAACCATATACACATGCCTAACTTTATATATTTTCTTTTTGCTTACTGTTTCTATTGAGATGACCATTGACCATGAAGGCATGAATAAATAAATTTCCTATTTGTATTACTTACATCAACCTTAATGATTTAAGATAATGAAACGCGTATTTAGAATGAGAATCAGCAATCGCATTAGAAATTTGATTTCGGTGTAGGCGTTTGGGGGGCGGGAGAGGGCAGGGGGGGACGAGTTGAATTATTCTCGTTTTCAGCTCCCATTCACAATGCGTCGATGCATATACTAAAACAAAAGTTCCATTCAAACATTTTCCCGCGCAACAATAATTGTTTCGCAAATTGAAATTCAATTTCGTTGAAAAATTTAATTCCGCTTATGTCGAGCGAGGTGGGCTAAGAAACTATTTGTAATGGAAGCCGTTACTTACTTTAACGACAATTAAGCCCGCTCTTTTCTTTCTTTTTGTTTCTTCTTTCTTTCTTTCTTTTTTTTTTTTTTATCAATAATGAAATGCAAATTGTTCCGCTTTATGTGTTTTTTTAATTAGAACGTTCTTTGAGCGTGTTCCTGATATACGTTCGTTCTTATTATTCCAGATAATTTCAAAGATCATCGTCAGATTTACATCCTACGCAGCAGAACCTTTTGTTTGGATTAAAATTAACTTGGTGTTATATATACATGTGAAATGCATACGTTCTATGTGATTGAATTTTGTATATTAGGGCAGCATTCTCTCATTCACGGATTTTATTTATCTTTAAAATTTTACAAAAAAATTCACAGTATAGTAAATTTTCTTTAATAATAAATAAATAAGATGTGGCACAAGGCGGAAATTGGGTGGGATGGAATGTTATGTTGGTCGGCTGTCATCCTATTGGTCTATTCTCTAAACTAGTTTCAGTCATCCAAAATACCACATTCACTCTATGGGTAAAACCTACTGAACCCTTAAATGCTTTATATTTTATATAGGTTTGAAAAAAAGTTTATCATCAAAGATACTGATTACCTATTTAGTGGGTGTGCTGATGCAACATCATACTAATACCCACTGACACTTGCCAACAGGCTCGTTGCAGATGTGAAACAAGTTGCAGTTTGACACATTTTCATTGAATATTATATTGAATAGGAAATGTTTTTTAATGTGTCACATTTGAAACAAAAAGCATTTAAGGGTTAACATTATCCCCTAATGGTTTGACGTTTTTATTTATAAAAAATATATGTACAAATTCATCGATTAGGGTGCTAAGAAACAACAGAGATTGCTGAAAAATAAAATGGTAAGTGTGGTGGTTAGTAGGACCCATCCAAATCTATCTAGGCATGAGCTGCTCACTGTTTTCCGGGTTGTTATAAGAACCGAAAACAAGTAAGACAGTTTCTAAGTGGGGGAAAAAAATCAAGAGAGAAAGGGGGCCAGGACTCATTTGTACTACCAGCTAAAAGATTTACAGATACTTGATAAAAAACAAGTCTTCATAAAAAAGAAGACAATACATACAAGACGACCTGGCCAACATTGGTACCTTGTGCATTAGATAAATAGATAGATAAAAACAAGAAAAGTGTTGAGGAGTGATAAACACCCCTCACTGTCTGAAAAGGACTATAAATAGCCTATATTTGTTAGCGATAGAATAAAAAAGATAGGTGACAGAGAAACAGCCTACTTGATAACGACTTCCGGTGTTTAAATTGAAGATTGACAACTGGTGTTTATCAAAAATCAGTCGCGCGTCATTTTTAACTCCTTAAATTTGTTTTTAACGTTTGAGTTTAACGCTAACACAAATTCTAGAGATTATCTATTGATGGCCCTTAGAAGAGCCTCAAATCCACGTTTCCAGAGACACTGGTGTAACAACACGCAGTTTGTTAGATTGGCACAATTATATTTACGACATTTGCAGAAAACTTCCACAATCATCTACAGGAATCTCTCTGGCGCCATCGAATAAAAGACAATTTCTTTGGTAATATTCTGTATTGGATGCGTTATTACTATGATGTTTAATATATTTAAATTTTGTTAAATTACTATTTATAAAAAGTATTAGACTATTTAAAAATATTTCAATATAAGCTATTTAAAAAGTATTTTCAAACCTCAAAAGACATTCCAATTATAAAATATAATAAATAAACTATCCAAAAAATATTTTCAGAATAAACTATTTGAAAAATATATCCCCCCCCCCAAAAAAAAGATAAAATTCTAATTATAAAAAGTTTTATTTGATTATTTGTAATATAAAAGAATAAAAATGTCCAATTATAAAAAGCAATTTGATTTTCTTATGTGCTAAGAATAAAAAAAATGGTGAAAACAAATTATTACTCCCCCCCTCCCACACCAAAAACAAACCAAAAATAACAAACAAACATCCGACCTAAAATATAATAGGTAACAGCTTTTTGGATAAACACTGCATGTCTATTTCCGATTTCAAAACCCGGAAGCTGTCATCAAGTAGTCTCTCTTATCAAAAGATATATAGCTGCTTCCCAACATTGTGTTTGAGTGTATTTATTCCTATTAACTGGCAGACTGCATAAAAGGTTAGACAGGTTCAAAAGTATCAACGTTGTAAACAACATTAACAGAGCCAATAGACAAAATATACCCGCTCTTTGACATGTTTACTTTTCACAAAGTTAAAGGATATTAAAATACATTCTGATGCCATAATATATTTCCTCTATCTTCCTCCCCTCTCTCTCTCCCTCTTTCTCCTCCTCCTCCTCTCTCCCCTTTTACTCGATCTCCTCTTTCTCTTTTTAAATTATTTACATCATTCCATTCCTCTCATCACTTCTCTTATCATTTGCCATTTATTTACTTCCTCCCCCTACCATCTAAAAATTAATGTGCAAACATTCAAGGTTTTCAGCTTCCTGACTTTAAATGCACCAAACATTGATGTTATTGTTTTTTTTTCTTCCCCTTTTGCAAAGCTAAAAACAAAAACAACATTTTTACTTTTCCAAACAACCAAACCAAGCACCACGAATAAATATTTGAAGATATAAAGAACTTGAAGCATAAAAACTTTTAGCAAAATGACCGGATTCGGCATTACATAACCCGAAAATGGGTTGATATGCCGTAAAACGAAAACAACAAACAACCCCCTACCATCTAAAACATTCGTGTAAAAACATTGAAGGCTTTCATAGTTTTAGTATTATATAGATAAATGCATGAATAGGACCATCCACTTGCCTCCTGGTGTGGCACGCACCCTGGGTGGGTTCAGTTGACTTCCCTCAAAGGAAGAGGAAGTTTCTAGGGAATATCAAATTCGCAATCCCACTCAAGTGAGATGCAGGAAGGTATCACCACCCTTCCACATACAATACCTTGTATTCCCAAATGGTCACCCATCTGGTACTGACCAGGCTCAACGTCGCTTAACTTTGGTGATCTAACGAGAACCGGTGTGTCAACCTGATTATGCCGTATGAATAAGACTACCATCTTCCTAAAGCTCCGTTTACCTACATTTAATAAAACATAATATACCAGCCATCAATTTCCTCAAAAGACACCTACTGCGAAAAATACTAGATGCTTATTCAGCACACTTCACTAACAACTTCCTGTCTGTGACGTCACATCCTGCCACATAGTTTTAATTGAAAACTTTAAACTTCCAATGTAATTTTCCACTTTCTTGCTTAATTTTAACCTTACATAGAAAATATCGTTGTTAATGTTATTTTTACACAATCAAAATACTACACCACTCGTTGACAGAGCTGTCACCAGATGTAGTGTTGAGCAGCAGTGGCTTGGATTCAGACCGCATTTTTTTTTTATACAGATCTTCAGTCGATATGTATAGCTACTTTTCCAGCCTTCTGCCCAACGACCGTCAGGATATAATTCTCCATACTGTACTTTGCATGGTAAGCACTCTTTTGTCATCCTGATGAAAAAACTAAAAATAACTTGGCATGACAGAGTGCTCTATATGCAAATAACATTCAAGATCAACTATTACTATACATATGCACCGATTATCACCTTGTAAAATTGAAAATAACATGAAATCCGACATTTTCTTTCTTTCTCTTTCCTCTATCTTCTATCTCTCTCTTTTTTATGTGTTCCCCCTCTCTTCTTTCTCATGTCTATGATTTTTAGTAAAAATTTGAAAATAACATTCCTTCACTCATTTCTGATGACGTCTTTTGATAATAAAGACGAAATATAAAATATCAACATATGAATTGATTTGATTGCATTGTTTGATGCATCTGCTGTTTTCATTTATCTCTGCATTTATAATAAATAAATAAATGGATCGACCGTAGTTGAGGACAAACCAAGGACTCTCTTTTCGTTGACTATTACATGTAGGAGAGGGTTTCACTCCTTTTCCTAGATTACTTCACTTACCCTTGGTCCTCACCTTATAATGTTGTGCATCTAGCAAGGAAGCATCACATACCATTTTTTAAATTCTTTAATATGACTCGACCGCTGATGGAACCCTAGTCTCCTGGCTCATTCGCAAACATTCTAAGCATTATACCAATTATATATATATATATATATATATATATATATATATATATATATATATATATATATATAATTGGTATAATGCCACACCTCACCACAACAAAAATCTCAGCCCCCTTTCACCTCTCCCACCCTAAGACCATTTCAATTATATTCTCACCCCTCCCCATTTCATAGCTGCCTCAATCTTATCTACTCAAAGCTTTTCATATTCATTTGATTCTTTCACGACCATTGACTCCTCACAGCCTGGACTCTCTGGCGTTCATAGTAGCCACGACTACTACATTCCTTCATCTCTCCACATGTTAACCCCAAACTTCGATGTACTTGCATGACATTTTTTTTCAATTATCATCCTGAGGAAGTCTTACAATAAAGACGAAACGTTGATGAATATATAAAAAAAACTACATCTTGGTTTTTCCTTTTTCATTTCCCATTACGTCGGATTACTCTCATCCTTACTTTCTCTTATATATATATATATAAATGAAGAAGAATGGAAAGGAATTAGAGAAAGCAAAAGCGAAATCAAGATTCAATTCAAAAGTTCAAAGCAAGGTATATTCCGCAAAAAGGCAATTTATTCAAGTTAAATTTTCTATAAGCCAGGCTTTTCAAAGATCAAAATCTTATCATCAGAGGAAGTCGCTGGGATAGATAAGTTGGCAATGGCCAAGATTTAAAATTTGAAAAAATGAAATAAAAGTTGTAGGGAAAGAAACGTAGGGCAAAACTGTGCCCGGGTGCAAGCAAATGTCCGATTGCTAAAAAGTCCGGTGTCGAAAAGTCCAGCGGAGAGAATAAGATGTAGATAGGTAGGTCGTTAGAGGCACAAGAAGTAATGAGAGAGGTTTCAAAGTTAAATTTATATATATATATATATATATATATATATATATATATATATATATATACATTGCAACCTAGCATAAAAGTAAAATGCTTTTCCATAAAGTTAGTTGAATATGTTAAATTATCAGTAAAGCAAATAAAATTATATAAAATAAATAAAATAAAAATGATAACATCTATGAGTGTGATACATTTCTTCCATTTCAAATAGCTGGGTTCTTGGGTCAGTGGTAGAGCGTTGGACATCAATCTCTGGGTCCCGGTTTCAAATCTTGCTAGGTCTAACCATGCTGATGAGTCGTAGACAACGAAACATGTCCGTGAATAATTATATTTTATCTATATGTATATTATTATACTAAAGCTGAGTTAATCAACGTTTGTTTCCCTAAGGCTTTTTTCCCTATATATTTTAATCACAAAAAATAGACGTTAAAATATTTCTCAGTTTTAGGATTGAGTTATCTTTATAAAAAAACTTCCATTTTAATTGTTCTAATTAGTCTCACTTTGCAATTAACTCCACAAATAACCCATATCTTACTAAGTTTCTATCATCCTCGCCCTCCCTCAGAGTATGTTGTTTGATGTCGCCCCCCCATTCTTTTTTCATACGGTATCTCTCTCTCTCTCTTTCTCTCTCTTATAATCGAAGGTAATAAAGAAAGTAAAGAATCAAAAGATAGGAATAGTCCTTTACAAACAAAAGGGAATATCACCACAAGCAGTAATACTATTTAACCCGTAGTTGTAAATGGAAAAAGCATGCACATGAGAGAGGGGGAATATTGCAAGCAGAAAGAAACTAATTTAGGATTTTGTCTTTTTACTTTTTTTAATATTTAAGTGGCTTTGTAAACTAATTTTTCATGGTACAAATCTAACCCAAGTTCAATGAGTGACCCAACGGGTCACGTTAGTTTTTTTTAGTATATCTATTATATGAAGGGCAGTTGTCTGTGTGTATGCATGTGTGTGTGTGAGTATGTCCAGCTAAAAGTCCCAAATTACAAAACAAACAGCTACAAAATTGGAACATTCTTGATCAACGTTGCCTTGGTTGAATAATATCAAAAATTAAAAAAAAAATATTCATTTTTGGCAGCCAACTGGGTCAGATTTAGTCAGTGGGTCGGGTTTGTTATCTATTATATAAAGGAGAGGTGAATAACTTACATTATTATTATTATTTACAATACATGAAAACAAGAGAAAGTAATGGGCTGGGCCGAGGCGAAAGAAGGTTGGGGAAGAGTGGTGTCAAAAAATGGGGAAGGAGGAAAGAGAGGAAGATTGATGGATTGAGAGAGGTAGAGAGATAGAAGTTTTAATATAAAAATGTTACACACACTTTTTAACATCTTCTATTTTATTTTTTTCATGGCTCTGGGCAATGCTGGGTAGCCCTGCTAGTATATATATATATATATATATATATATATATATATATATATATATATATATATATATATATACATTAGTTTGTACTCCAGACACTGGCTAGCGATGAAAGATTGAATTCAGAAAGTGCAGTTGTAATTTTACCTAGATTTTGTAATGTCTCCATCGATAAGTGCAGATAGATGAAGCATCACGCACGGATATTACACTTTGATCCCAGGCCTTGAGGGGCAACCTCCTTGCATAGAAAGTAGTCGAATAATACATGGAATGCTGGTTGCCATAGTGACATAAACGTTATCATGATTGTTCTACAAAGGCAATCACAACTTGATTAATCATTAATCAAAATAGTTTGATGATTTTTTGGAGGGAAAATTATCATTAGAAGACATTTTTATTTTATTTCTTTTTTTTAATTTCAGATTAAAAAACCCAAAACAAAAGAATTCATTGGGGAGGAAGAAATGTCTGTAGACGATTCGTGGTTGGTTCGGGTTGGCTGAGGAGGTATTTTGTGACAGTAATGATGGGAACTTGTTACTTTGGATTAAATTGGTTGAGAAATGTTTGCGGTTTGTCAAATTGGTATTCTTTCGGCATAAAATGAAATTGGAGGCTTAAAAGAAAATTAATAAGCGGACTAAAAGAAAGATAATGACAGGAATAATAAATAATGGTCGAATCTGTGGAAAGTGTGGAGAGATGAAAGAAACGAAGAAAATGGTTTGAATAAATGAAGAGGAAGTAAAGAATAGAGATGTAAGGATGGAGGAAAGATAGGAAGGAAGGATGAAGGAATGATTTGATGCAAATAAGGAAGGATTAGGGGAAGGGGGGGTGAGAAATAAATAAGTAAAGAAAGTTACTGATTTGAATTAATAAGAAAAATATAAAGAGCAGAGGTGTAAAAAAGAAAGGGAGGAAAGAAGATGTGATGAGAATAGATGAGGAATGAGAAAGAAGAGAAGAAGAAATAAAGAATGATGTGACTAAATAAAGGATGAGTAAGAAAAAGATGTTAGAAACAAAGAAAGTAATAAATGTCAGGAATATTAAGAAAAAGAAAGAAAGCAAGAAGATAGGAATAAAAGATAATTATGTAAATAAATAAGGAATGGGTGAAGAAGAGAAAAAAGGAAGAAAATAAATAATTATGTGAATAAAAGAAGGAAGAAGTTAGAAAGAAAAACTATAATGTATATTAGAAGAAAGAAGCAAAGAAAATTATTTGAATAAACGAAGAAGTAAAGTATAAATATAAATAGGATGAGTAAGAAGATGTTAGAAAGAAAGAAATGCAGGGAATATTAAGAAAAAGAAAAGAAGTAGAGAATAAAGATAGGAAAGAAAGATATGTAAATAAATAAGGAAGGAGCGAAAAAGAAAAGAGTTAGTTGGAAAAAAGGAAAGAAAGAAAGAAAGAAAGTAACGGGGTGTTAAGAAAGAAAGAAAAGGCATCAGAAAGGAAGGAAGAAGTTAGAAAGAAAAGAAAGAAATGGATATGAGAAAAAAGAAGCAAAGTAAATGATTTGAATAAAAGAAGAGGAGATAAAAAAGAAAGGTGTAAGGATGAAGGAAAACAGGAAGGGAGGAAGAAAGAATATGATGTGAATAGATAAGGAAGGATTAAGGTGAGGGGGGTGAAATAAATCAAAGAAAGATAATGATTTGCATAAATAAAGGAAAGTGTAAAGGGCAGAGATGTAAAAAGAAATGGAAGGAAAGGAGAAATGAAGATGCGATGTGAATTAAATAAGGAAGGATTAAAGAACGAAAGAATGGGAAAGAAATAAAGAGAAGAAAAAAGAAAAAAAAGAAAAAGATTAACAAAGAAAAGAAAAATAGAAAGAAGAAAAAGGAGAAACCGCAAGAATAATGAAAATTGAAGGAAAAGGGAAGAAAAAATAAAGATAAACGACAAAAAAATGAAAGGGGGCATATAAAAAGAAAGTAGAAACAATGAAGAAGAACGGGAAGAAAAGAAAATGGAAAAAAGAAAGAGAAAAAAAGAAGAAAGAGGAAACACTAAGAAAAACTATAAAAAAAAATACATAGAAACAAAAATAATGGAAAGCAAAAAGAAACAACAACAAAAAAGAAGAAAATGACGGAAGAAAGAAATAAAAAAAAGAAAGAAGGAAATAAATAAGGGAAGGAAAGAAATGGCAAAAGATAGTAAGAAGAACGAAAAAAATGGAAGGAAAAGAGAAGAAGAAAAAGAAGGAAGAAGAAGAAAGATAAACAACAGAAAGAAAAAGAAAATACACAATGAGAAGCTGAAAATGTAGCAATGCAAAACGAAAATAAAATAACTGAAAGGGAGAAAAAGTAATAAAGTAAAAATAATAAAAAGAAATACATAAAAATTTACAAAAAAATCGTAAATCGGAAAAAAATGATGAAGGAAATTAAACAAAGAAAAGACAATTAAAAATGGCCTCCTCGTCTTCCTGCAAATAATCAAACTTGTTTTATATTTTTCTTTGTTTTTGTAATAAATAACGTCTGAATTTTTTTTATTGAAAATTTGATTTAATAGATTTTGAATATATTATTGCTGTTATTATTTACATTTCGTCATTTCAATGAAGTGGAAACTGTCAGCGAATTTGTGGGAGGCGATGATTTATTTGTAAATGAAAGATATTAAGATGCTAAATAAAAAATAATGGCGGACGGAAGTTCAACAAGGAAAATGAACCGAGCGAAAAAGTAAAGAAAAAAAAAGAAAGAAAACAGGAAATTGAAAAACAAATAAAGGAACAAAGGAAAGAAATGAAAGAAAATTATGAGAATTACTAATAAAATATTAAAAAATGTAGAAAAAAAGAAAGAAAAGAAAATGACAAAAATAAATGAGTATAGAACAACGTAGAAAAAGAAAGAATAAATGAAAGCAAATAAAATGGAAGAAGACGAAAAGAAGATAAAGAAAGAAAAGTTAAGAGAAAAAAGATAAAGAAGAAAGAAAATATAGTAGAAAAAAAGAAAAGATAAAGGAAAAAAAGAAGGTAAAGAAAGAAGGAAAATAAAGTTAGAAATGAAGAGAAAAAAAGAATAAGGATAAAGAAGAGATGCGAAAAATGAAGAAAAGTAAAGAAGGAAAAAATTTCTGAACTAAAAAGGAAAGTCTAAAAGCAGAGGAATGCAAACAAAGAAGAAAAAACAGGGGAAAGAAGGAATACAAAAGTACGAGAGAAAGAGAAGAGAAAGGCATCATAAACAAGAAAGAAATGAAAGACGAAAAAAGAAACAGAATGGAAAAAAGAAGAAAGAACTAAAATGAAAGACATATCCAGTTTGCTGCTAAAGTTGCTGGAAAAATGGTTGGATCATTCTACTGCTTCAGAAAGTACCTGACTCCTGATGACATCCCCTACTTATATAAGAGCCAGATATGTCTGAAGATAAAACTTACCTTAGGAAGAAAGTGTAGTATCTGTTCCGATGGATACTGCACACTATAGACCGGTGTCGTCTTGTCCTTCGGGGCTTGATTCCGACGGTCTCTAGGTTTATCCTGTGCAGTTCTAGGAGGTCCACCCTCCCAGGTTTTGCCTCCCCTCTTTGGGGAGGAGTAAGTTTATTGCTTACTGCCTGAAGCGCCCTACCGGGGAATGCCGACGGGGCTGCACAGGCAATTTTTAATGGCCAGAGTGCTCACCTTCTCGGGCGCTGGCTTTTCAAGCCCCACTTTTCCGACCCGACCTTAGGTCACATCTTACTTGTGGGAGTAAGATAAAACTGGCCTTGTGCCTAACCTCCTGGAGAGGAGGTAATTAAAATACAGCTGCCACACCTGGGGAAGATGCCACACAGAGCATTCTTTCTTGACTTGACAGAGTATAAAATCGACTTCGATAACTAGTGTGTATAAGGGGGGGAGTCTTTTCTCTACCCTACAACCCCTTTCTCATAGAAGACACATTGCTAGTCTCTCTCTCTCTCTCTCTCTCTCTCTCTCTCTCTCTCTCTCTCTCTCTCTACTCTCCCGTTATTTCCATGGAAGGTTCTTGACTGAGCTCCAATATTTGGTTGATCCATGTAAGACATTCACAGTAAGAACTCGTATTGCTACCACAACGGGAAAAAACCAAACTTTCCTCTCTTCCTCCAAGTGTCTAGTGTCAGGAAGAAATTTTATAAAAAGCGTTTTTGGGGAACATACTGCAGCAGGACTGCTTCCCTGCTGATTACAACTTTGTTGTCTTCAAATCCAATCTCAACAAATACTTGTCCTAAACGCCCCATAAGTAAATAATCAAACACAGTTCATATCATTGATCAATTTTAGTACTCTCATAGTGTTCCTCATCTTTCGGCTGACAATCATTTCAGTCTTATTAACGCTTATCATCGAGTGGCTATTGACCTTGATAACTGGTGACCCAATAGTAAAACGGTCGACCATAGTCGAGGGCGACCCAAAGGTTCCCTTTCCATTAGCTACTACTACTAAGGTGTAGGGGATGGCGCCAGTCCTTTGACAGGATTACTCCACTTACCCTTGATCCTCACCTTATAATGCTGAGTATTTAGCAGGGGGGATCAAGTACAATGCTTTTGTCTTCATTATGACTTGCTTAACGGTGTGTCAACGTGATTATGCCGTATGAATAATAAACAAAGCATAAAAAGCAGAAGAATGTAAAATAAAAAAATTAAAAAAAACAGATATGCAAAATTGAAAATAAAAAACTGCAAGAATTTTTTTTTTTTACGAACGAGTCACCACTTATCAAGGCCCAAAGGCCACTTGAGGATAAGGATTATTGGGTTGGACAGGTAGACAGTGAAACATCGAGGGTATTAGTAACGGTGGTTGTGACTGGTCGTGAATTGATTATTTAAGAGGACAGCTCAACAAGAATTTGTTTACATTGGACTTGAAAACCGCAATGTTATAGTCCGCCGAGAAGTAGCCCAGTGGTACTGTGTTCCAGAGACGGTCAATTCTAGGAAATAAATTTTGCTTATGAAAGTTCCGCTTAGTTCTAGGTACACAGAGGGAGAAAGGGCATTTATTGATAGTGGTTATAGAGATGAGTTTTTGTTGTGAATGTTTTACAGCGGGGGCGGGGGGGGGGGCAGAGATTGGAGCTAAGAAATGAAAAAAAACAAAAAAAACAGAAGGGATGTGGAGAGAGAGAGAGAGAGAGAGAGAGAAGCCCAGCGCATCATAAACATGATGAAGAAAAAGATAAACATGAAAATAATGAAAAAATAAACATAGATAGAAAGAAGAAAAAAGGATAGGAAGAAACAAAAGAAAAATCGTGAGGAGGGTGAAAAGTGAGAGAGAAAAAAAAGCAAGAAGAAGAATGAAAAAGGAAGAGCAAAATACAGAGATTGAAGAAAATATCAAGAGAAAGTAAGAAGAAAAAGACGATGAAAAAGTAAGAGAGTAAAAAAAAAGAAGGGGAGGTAATAAATAAAGGACTTCCTGACAAACAGACAAACCCACGCAAACAGAGAGAACAACAGAAAAACGAAACAATTTTTTTCCTTTTCGTGGAAAAAGAAACCTATCTTTTAAAAGAGGAAGGAAATAATTTATCTTCTCTTTGAAAGAAATAAAATGACGCTACATTCTAACCAATACCCCCAACCCTCTCTCACTCTCTCTTTCTCTATTATTAATTTATACAATCTACCATTCATTTATTGGATTTCCTCTCGTTTTTGTTTTCATTTCTCTTAGTTAATCAACCATCAACTGTAAAACAATGCCCCCCCCCCTCATCTCTCCCGAACTCCCACTCCTCTCCGTAACCCATTTTTAAATAGAGTTTCTATTTTGGGATAATTTTCGCTAAATTATAATGCAATGGGCTTCAACAACTGACAGGCAAAGGAGAGAGAGAAAGAGAAAGAGCTGGGCTGGAGGGGGGGGGGGATAATGAAAAAGAATGCGTGTGTGTGTGTGTGTATATATATATATATATATATATATATACATATTTGTAATATTTTTTCTGCCCTAAGGTCGGATACTTTTGAGACAGCCTTGTATATGTATATATATTATATATATATATATATATATATTGTTGAATATAAGAGACAACTTATGTCTGGATATCCTTTGGTAGATCCTTTCAATAGTCCGAATCAGGATCTTAGTTTCGAAGGGGAATTGGCTGATGAATTTGCCATAGTTTTGATTTGTGTCTAACACATGGTTTGTACCTGATTATCCTCATTCCCCTGAAGATGGACCCGGATGGGTCTGAAAGTACTTGGGACACAAATCAAAACTATGACAAATTCATCAGCCAATTCCCCTCTGAAACTAAGATCCTGATTCGGACTATTGAAAGGGTCTACCAAAGGATATCTAGACATAAGTTGTCTCTTATATTCAACAATACTTGCCTGCAAGAGAAGATGCTGCATATATATATATATATATATATATATATATATATATATATATATATATATATATATATATATATGCAAGCATCATTAAAGACCACAGAGTTTTCTCTCTTCACAATCTTTCTTGTCAATTTCTTGACGCGGCGAGCAATTCTTCGGTTTTCGGGTGTTAACCGGTAGAGTATGGCACCTAGCGTTGTGTCGTGGGCCCTTACCTCTAGCGCTTTCGGTCTCTCGACCGTCTTCAGGAGGCTGTGTCTTATTGTTACTAAGAGCCGTATTTATAGTTTTATTATTAGTTATATATCTATTAAAATATATTATAAAAAATGACTTGCTGTCTAACTATATATATATATATATATATATATATATATATATATATATATATATATATATTTGGCATGTAGCCAGGGGGCAGGTCAGGGGGGGGGGAGACCCCCTCCCCCATGAGATTACATTTGTCCCCCTCTGAAATTTGTGATCCCAAAAAATATTTTAGAAGAAAATAGGAAATAGAACTTATATGGAAGCTGGGCAAAAAATTTTTTAAAAATAAACCGATTGTGTTACTGTGGAAATCTTTATTTTCATTGTCATAAAGAAAAAAATGGTCCGTAAAAAAGTTGGGAGTAACGGGTTATGGACATTGGACAAATACGAAAAAGCTTCATATATTTTCATTTTTGAGGACGATTTCTTTGACAATATTCTATATTTAGATACGTCATTATATTTTCAATTTTTAATAAATACTGTTTTATTTTAGGATTTGTTTCTTCCAAAACAAAATATAGACCTCATTAAACCTCCCACTAACCCTAGGTCCAGGTGGGAACAAATTAATATTTGGGGAAAATAAAAAATATTTATTTGCCGAATAATCCGCAAAAGTCAGACAACAAATTAATATTTGCAAAATAATATTTTTTTTTAGTAATAGGCAAGAACAGACAAATTAATATTTGCGCAATGGATACATTTTCGCTGCCATAGCTATGAAAAACAGACAAAAGTAGTCGATAAAATTTGGCAGTCATTTTTTAAGCTAACCATTTCAATATATTTCAATATTATTTTTGCCCCCCCCCCTAAAAATGCCCCCCCTCCCCCTTAAGTTAGACGTCTGGCTACGTGGCTGATATATACGCAAGAAGTCCTTGTTGTTTCGATAACTAAAGACACCACTGAAAGACTAGAGAAGAAATAATGCAGAACGCGACGGCAGAGATGAACACCATTCTAAAAGAAGACTTTCAGATGTGTTTCCGGTAGTGGATGGATCGGTGGGCTAAGTGTGTGCAAGCACAAGGGGCCTACTTCGAAGGGGATTAGGGTCTCAACCTCGTCGGGTATTTGAAATATTTTTTCTGGCCTGAAGTCGGATAGTTTTTAGACAGGCCTTGTATATATATATATATATATATATATATATATATAGATTTAGATTTTTCACCTATAAAATGGATCATTCAGTGAAGACCGGGGTTGTTCCAATAAAAAACAAGCTCGATGATACTCGATTACAGAGTACAGAGCATTTATATGTGATTTTATGAAGGCTTACCAAAGCATTCCTTTCAAGACACCAATGGTCACCATTAAAGATATTTTTTCTTACAAATACTATTTATTCAAATTAAATGTTTTTTCCTACACGTGTTTCACTACCAAGCAGTTACTTGCTTGGCAGATCATCAGGGAAATTAAATGTCTGGAATACTGGTTTCAACTGCCGACAAAACACAATGTGGCGTTGTAATAGTTGAGGTCACTTAAGAAGAGAAGAGGAAAAAAATAAAAAATAAAAATAAAAATAAAAGTCAAACTTAAAAAGCAAGGAAGAACAACGATAAAAAAAAAAAAAAAAAAAAAAAAAAGTCCTAGAAAAGTCTTAGAAAAGTAGCTTGTGCATTATTTCTTCCACCAAGCCAACAAGCAAATAATCGGTCCCAATTACATTCAATAAAACCACAAAACCGGAACAATGTGCGATAATACACTTTCACGTCGGCCGATACAATGATGAAGGGTAATAAATCAACAATTGAAATAAGACTCTTTGAACTCGGACGAACATTTGCATTGACTTTTCTTTGTGAGAAATTGGATTTAGAATTCCCGTACTATCATTGGATTGGAATGGTACCTTGTGAGCGGTATCTTGAATGATTTAGTTCTTTTGTTTTCTTGTGGGGGGGGGGATTTATTCATCATTGTATCGGCCGACGTGAAAGTGTATTATCGCACATTGTTCCGGTTTTGTGGTTTTATTGAATGTAATTGGGACCGATTATTTGCTTGTTGGCTTGGTGGAAGAAATAATGCACAAGCTACTTTTCTAAGACTTTTCTAGGACTTTCTTTTTTTTTTTTTTTTTTTTTTTTTTTGTAGGAAAAAACATTTAATTTGAATAAATAGTATTTGTAAGAAAAAATATCTTTAATGGTGACCATTGGTGTCTTGAAAGGAATGCTTTGGTAAGCCTTCATAAAATCACATATAAATGCTCTGTACTCTGTAATCGAGTATCATTTTTTTTTTTCTTTTTTTTTTTTTTTTTATCGTTGTTCTTCCTTGCTTTTTAAGTTTGACTTTTATTTTTATTTTTATTTTTTATTTTTTTCCTCTTCTCTTCTTAAGTGACCTCAACTATTACAACGCCACATTGTGTTTTGTCGGCAGTTGAAACCAGTATTCCAGACATTTAATTTCCCTGATGATCTGCCAAGCAAGTAACTGCTTGGTAGTGAAACACGTGTAGGAAAAAACATTTAATTTGAATAAATAGTATTTGTAAGAAAAAATATCTTTAATGGTGACCATTGGTGTCTTGAAAGGAATGCTTTGGTAAGCCTTCATAAAATCACATATATATATATATATATATATATATATATATATATATATATATATATATATATATATATATCTTAGGCTATGTCACACACAGTTGAATGACGATCTTCCATCATAAATTTCGCACCCTCTCAACAACAGCTGCACTCCAGGCAGTTTGGGGCTAGCCAGAACGCTAGTCACTCTCTGCTGATGTGCAGTCATTTTTGTACTTATATATTTTTGTTTTATTCATCTTTAATTTTATTTTAAACTTCTATCACCTCCAAAAACCTTGTGTGATTATGATCTTATCTTAACAGACATAATTTTATTTCGAGACCTGACGATCAGGAGTCCCATGAAACAAAATCAATTTTGTAGTCAAAATGAAATAAATTACCATATATATATATATATATATATATATATATAGTTGAAGTAACCCTCTGTGATGGGTTTCTCCAATTTTTCTGATGTTTAAAGCCACTTTACGAAAGTCCTCCAAGTTATTGGGGACAGATTTTATGTATCAGCAACGAAAGTGTTTTTTATTATTTATTGTTTTTTTTAAACTATCAAATTGAACCATACGTTTACAAATTTCAATATGAAAACTAAAGTAAGAATAAAAAGCGAGAATTGTCTCTCTTAATCTAGCTTGGTTCTAAAGTCAGGGGCTAGATTTTTTCATGGAAATCGATCAATGTTTGACAGGGTGCCTGTTATTCACAATGATTTATAATTAACATTGGTTTTAGATTTGCATTGTATGGTGAAAGTGAGAAAGACAGATAATGTTTGTCTTCTCTATCTGTATAAAGTAAGGTATGTGTACATGTTTATATATTTCAATTTACAGGATTCACTCCTAAACTAATGAACCAATTAGGAATTATAGGATATATATTCTAGGCAATGAGTAACGTGGACATATTTTTTTATTGTGAACTTTACTATTTGGGTGTATGCCCCCCCCCCCCCAAAGAAAAGAATTAAAAAGTAATGTTATACATATTCCTGGGACGGGTATTCTTCTAGTTAATATATATATATAGAAAGATGACGACACTGGTAAAAAGAAGAATATCAAAGACCTAAAAAAATATTAAAATCTATAAAAAAAACAAACTAAACCAATATTGCAACAATATTCAGCTGAATGTGTGGACATTTTTAAATAACCAAAATTATTGATGATGGCATGATTTCCCAAGAAACTTTAAGAAAACTCAAAATAATTCTGCGATCTTCCATGAGATTGTTGAATGTCTTCTATTCTTCAATTTCATCTCCAGACTTATTTGCTTTTACCGTTCCAATGTCTTTATCATAGTTCTCGATTCTCGATTTTCGATTTTCTTATGCTCCATCCAGCGTTTTGAGTGGGTTTTCTTTTTACTCTGACTCACTGCTCCGTTTTCTATTACAGCCATTAGCAAAGGGCGACTTTGAAACCAAAATAAGCGATACATGATACCCATTAATGATTACGAAATGAATCTGAGAAAAGAACGAAAGCAGCAAATAATGACATATTGAAAACTAATATTTGTCTATATTTGTGGGGAGATTTCATATTCTATTTACAACTAGCAGGACTTGTGTCCTGCTGTTGCCTGAGAAAATTAAGGAAAGCAAGAAATGCAACTCCAGAAGTAAATTTACCGGAAAGGATCTGAAAGACTCTTTTTCATGCAAAATGCTAAGCCTAAAGCAATATGTAAATTATTTAACTTGAGGATGTTTATCGCATACACCTGATCAGTGTACTGGAAAGCTACTGAAGAGTTGGTTAGAGAAGTTGGGATGTTCGATTCCTGTTGGTTACATAATGCCACATTCATTTCAGATGTTGAGAACCTTCACATGGTCCCTCCTGTGAGTTCCTTAATAGTTTCGGGAAACAAATGGCAGCAAAAAAGAATCAAGTGAATATATTACATTTTCAAATGTTAGATTGAGTATCATTTCGCACAAAAGGTTGATGGAAAAAAATCCCTCTAAATATCGACAAATTTTGTTTTTATTGACCCCCAAAAGAATGAATACTACAACACTAAATGTATCCATATTCTATCCGAGGCAATGCTGAGAAAGAATATATCAGCTTTGTGGGTGTGTCCTGTGTAGTTTCTGACTTCAAGGTAGATATACACATACACACAAAAACAGACAACTGCCCCTCTATATAATAGATATTTTATTAAATGTTTTCTCTGCTAGCTGCAGAATACGCACTAACATGGCTGAGTGTCCTCCAAGCTTTACAATCTTGAGCCAAGGTGTTCGCTTGGTTTATGTTCATGTTCGTCCATTCACAAACGTTCTCTATCCATCTATTCTGTTGTCTACCTTTCAACCGGTTTCCTTATATTATGCCTTCAACACATATTTTGCATAGCTTTACACTGGAACACTTAACGTGACCAAACAATCTCAAAACTTTACATTTGATGACAGAGGATATTGATGGGATGTCAGTGAGATTTTACAACTCTGCAATGCTGATGTGATCAGATAGTTTATGATCAGTAATGAAGCGCATCATGTGGCTTTGGAAAGTTTCTACTTTCTGATGTGATTTTACAGTTCAATAGATAAGTTCTTATTAAATACCTTCAGATAACATTACGCAAGTAATACTCCTAAATTAACATAAATTTTAAGAAGCAAACTGATTTCGTTTTGCATATGTCAGAAAAGGCAGTGACAAAATTAGTAGACATTTTTGCAACTGTCATTCCTAAATTGTGTCCCCTAAATTTTGTACCCTAAATTTTGTACCCTATATTCTTTTACTCTATTTCGTACCAGTTTCATCTCGGTGTTTATAGTTTTCAAAGAGGCATGCTCATTCATAAATTTTACGGATCACTTGTTAGCAGTCCCTCCCAAAAGTCAAACCTTCCCTCACCATGGTAGAGCTACATAGCTAAGAGGGCTCTGGTGAAAAATCAAGGAGGAGTTGACATCAAGTATCGTCGTTCTCTGGTTCTCTCTACCTTTCTGTGCGGCAAGTACGGATGTATCAGGTGTGGAACCACAAACTCATGGGGTGAGAATAACAACGTTGCTTCTGTGCATGCACAACAGTCATTTCTTTGTGTGTTCTGGACCAAACCTTCCCCAACTTCGTATGCAACCACTGGGCCTTGCTATTCTGTGTGTTGGAGGTAAAAGTCTGCAATCTTACAGGTATAATTAATAGCTACAACCAACGAGGAGGACTTCACGCGGACCAGATAATCCTGAGGAAGGATCAACAACAGTCTATCACATACACATGTGCACATACACACCCATTCTTAACGGCTGCTAACCTGGGACTAATCTTTAAATGTAAGCCTAGATAGTAGATACTGGCCGTCAAGAAATGTTTATGTTTTAAATGGAAACAAAATATGTAGTTTTTTTTGTTTGTGGAAAGGGAGGCTGGAGCAATTCGATCTTTTGTGGTACTTGTAAACATTGGGTACATTAGAAGCGCAGTGGAATTATTAGTAGGTGGAGAGCAGATAACCAGTTTATGTGCAAGAAGTGTAAGACAATGGAGATGGATGAGAACTCAGATAATGAGAGAATATATCTGGATGGCAAAGCTATTGAGGTTGTCCAGAAATTCTGTTACCTTGGTGATATTATTAGAGCACAGGGTGGAGCAGGTATTAGAGTGATTGCAAGAGTTATAAGTAGATGGAGTAAGTTTAGGGAACTTTTGCCATTACTAACCAGCAGAGCATTACCACTGTTGACCAATGGAAGAGTATCAGACATGTATTTGTCAGTGTGATGATCTATGGAAGTGAAACCTGGCCAGTGATGGCTAGAGACATGCTTTCTATGGAGAGAAATAATATGAGAATGATACGATGGATGTGTAATGTGAGTCCTAAAGACAGGCTTAGTTCTGATGAACTCAGAGGAAGATTAAATGTGTGCAGAACAAGAGACTTCGATGGTATGTTCACGTTGAAAGAATGGATGAGAGTTCTTGGGTCAGTAAATGTGGAACAGTTGAGGTAGCGGGTTCAAGGCAAACCTGGACGAAAGTAATAAGAGTGGACTTTAGAAAAAGAGGGATAAATAAAGACCTGGCTAGAGATAGGTTAGTTTGGAAGTCAATTTCGTAAAAGTCAGCATGTAAAATGGACGTTAAAACCGAAGAAGAAAAAGATGCTGCTGTTGCTGCAGCTGATGATGATGATGATTTCTACTACTACTACTACTACTACTACTACTACTACTACTACTACTATTACTACTACTACTACATGCGAATGAAATAGTTAATTATAATTATAATAAAAGAATTTCATTTAATTTTTTATATTAAGACGTGAAATATGTTCTCCAGAAGGTGAACACCATGATGCTACTAATATATCTTAACAATACAATCCAAATTTAAAATAATCTCCCAATATTTTCATTTTACTCAACTAGATTTATATGTTTTGGAATTTTTGAGATGAGGATTGATAATTTGGATTATTCGAACTACTAAGCTTTTCAACTTAAGAGAAACTCTCCACCAGAACAACTATCCGGAGAGCATGACATCAGCTCCAAGAAATCGGGATCAAACATCAAAGAACATCAGCCGAAAACTCACCACAGTTTGTGTATCATATATGAAGGGCTGTCTGAAAAATTCAAATGAATATGTAATCTATATGACATCAGGATAGTATTCAGGAGCGACTCAACTCTCTGAAAGCATCTTGTGAGAGTCAAGCGCCCTACGGAAAAAGTCATGACAAAGAACTGTGTGTATGCAATTCCATCTGAGTATAAAAAAATATACAAAGGTGAGACATGCTGTCCACTAAAAGTAAGGCTAGAAAGAAAACCAGAAAGTCGTAATACGTGGAGATATTTAAAAGTCAGATATGGCTGACTGCATATGGAGGGGAAAGGGAAACCATCTAACCTTTATGGGACAAAGTAAAAATTATAGACAGAGAAGAACGGCGGAGAGTAAGACGACTCAAAGAAGCAGCACATATGTTGAGCGACAATGACCTCCTAAGTTGACCTAGTATAGAATTTAATACAATATGGAACCAGTAATTATAAATAATAAATTAGATTACCATTAAAATTTAAATATATATATATAGTAATATGCAGTAATATATAGTAATAAGAAGTGATAAGTAGTAAGACTACACATCTAAAACAAGAATAGGTTCATAAAATTCATACTAGAATTGTCCGCAAGGACCCGTGGCATAGCGGATAAAGTGCTAAATAATAATCAGTTCTAAGTGACAGTCTTCTTGGGGTTGAAGGTTCAATCCTCAGTACGAGCAATACTAAGAATGCAATTACAAATTACTTAAGACTTCTACCCGGTCAATGCTGACGGAACGAGAGCAAGCTACCCCGTGGATTCAATAATGGGTACCGTTCAAAATTCCGAGTTTGACAAGATACAATTGAAGAAGGTCAGAGCTTACATCGGCCAAAACGTTTTGAGAATAATATAGGTAGTTCGAATAATCCAAATATAATTGATTTATATATGTAGTTAATCTCATCTCATAAATTATGTAACATTGGTGTAATCTGTTATGTTACTAAATGTGAGTTGATCAACATTTCCTATATACTTGAATCACACAAAATACATGCTAAAATATACCTCAATTCTGGGATTGAGTTATATTTGAAAAAAATTCAGTTTTAATTGTTCTAATTAGTCGTAATTTGTAATTAACTGGACAAGTCACTCATCTCTCTCTCAACTATCTTTGTATTTCTCTCAACTCTCTCACTTTATATTGATTCAAAAGTTAACTAGTAAAAAATTACCGGACGAAACTATATCACGTAAGGGAAGAGAGAAAACAAATAGCAAGTCAGACACCCCTATCCTGTCGTCTGAAACGAATTCGGAAAGAAATCCTTTACTCTGTTTCCATAATGAGACGTTTTCTTTCCTTTTTTCCTTTCTTTCTATACCGATTGAAACGTTTTTTTTTTTCTTATTTAAAATTTTCCAGTTTGAGAAGTTTTTCTATTTTTTAATTTCACTGATTGAGACGTTATTTTATATGAATATAATATTAATGCGAACACTGGCGAAGCATAATCTTTATCTCTCATTTTTGACGGAGGGTGATGATAATAGAGAAGTAAAAAGACTTATTATTTTTTAGTCATGCAAGAAGAATGTCTTCACAGATATGTCACAGTTTATGATTTTTGAATGAAATCAAAGTCAAATAAATAGTAGTAATGGTTGTGACCCAACGGGTCACTGGTACGTTTAGTAAACATGATAAAATTGATAGTATTAGTTACAACCTAACAGTGGCTGCATTCCAGCTCTCGAAGTCACTATTCGAAATCCTTGATCCTTCGGCTGTGAAGCTTATAGGTAAATCTTATACAGACTCTTATCACAAACAGCACCTCCCCTAAAGTCCAATCCTTTCTAACCGTGGTATGGACGGTGACACCGTGGGAGTGTCAGAGCTACCTGGGTAACAGAGCTCTGGTGAAAAATCCAGGAAGAGTCGGTATCCATGGTCCTCTAGTCGTCTCTGGCTGTGCGTGTGGCAAACAAAGATATGTCAGGCACAGAACCACAAATGGTGCTTCTGTATTTTTGGGGACAGATAAAATTTTCATCTTTAATTCAGAAAGGTCAGTTGAAAGGGGAGATAATTCAAATTGTTTTCTGTTTAGATTATTATTATCACCATTATTTTTATTTTTAATTTAAATCAAATAATTGTTTCCTGTTTAGATTATTAAATCGGTTTTTAGCTGATTTTTTGTTGTTGTTGTAACCATAACCCATAAAGAAAAATTCAGAGAATTATTAAGAAAATAAATCAATAAAAGATACGTAAAAGAATCATTTATCAAGCAATCACAACGCACGGTGCTATTCGGCACTGACTTTTTAATACGAAATAAAATAAAACTTAAATAGATTTATTGAACTAAATTAAACATCACATAATATTTAAAAAATATCAAATTGAAATGAAAAATATTTAATTGAATGAAGTAAAGTTCAAATGAACGAAACATGTGAAAAAAAGTTTTACACTGGGTACAATTCTGCAATTTGTGTGAAAATACAATTGGAATTGTCTCCCCTTTCAACTGACTCTTCTAAATTAAAGATGAAATTTCATCTGTCTCCAATAATACAGAAGCACCCCACAAATTAATGGAGTTAAAGTGCCAACATTATTTCTGCGCTATTTTCTTTTGTGTGTTCTGGGTTGAACCTTTCCCGACTTCGCATGCAACCACTGAGTCTTGATGCCCTCAGTGTCGAAGGTAAAAACACGCAATCTTGCTGCGACCAAGGAGGAGGACTTCATGCAGACCAGAGAATCCTAGGGCACGATCTTTGTGAGATCTATGCAGAAGTCCGAATCGTTTAACAAAAAAAAAAACCCCAAAAAAACAACAGCTACACATAGCAGTAGAGATAGTAAGAACGCTGTTACAACTATTTGCATCCTTGACAGCTAATGTTAGAAGCTATTTGCGTAACCGCCAAAGCTACTAGGATTGAAGCGCAAAAATCTTACGGGATCTTTTCCGCACAGCAAGCATGCATAGATAAGATGGACGTAAGAATTTTGTATGACTTTGAGACATCGCGCGGAATCGTACGCGATGGAAAGCAATAAAAATGTGATAGAAAATAGACGCAGTTTTGCTATTCTGAACGAGAAAAGAAGGAAAAACAAAAAAAATGATACAAAGCAAAATTTCTGTCTGCTTTTGTATTCCTCTATGGACATGAAATTCTGACGTCGTCTTATTACGCGATCATTTCAATTTTGGAGGCGCATCTCTAAAAATAGACATCATGCCGCCGATCGGTTTAAACATGTGTTTCTAATTACTCATCTCTTTGGCCGATAGTCTTCGGTTATTTTGGTTTCGTTTTGTTTTGAACCTTTTCTTTACGGTAATTATTCTTATATCTATACTATCAAAACTGACGCCATACTTTTTTTTTATCGCTTACCAACTTACTAACAATTTTTATAATTAAAATCACTAAAAAAAATTGTTTTCATCATCATCATCATCATCATCATCATCATCATCATCATCATCATCATCAGCAGCAGCAGCAGCAGCAGCAGCATCATCATCATCACCATCATTATCATCATCATCATCATCATCACATATATCATCATTATCATCATCATCATCATCATCATCATCATCATCATCATCATCATCATCATCATCATCATCATCGTCATCGGTTTCATGTCTATTTTACATCCGGGCGTGCGTTAGATGGCTTTAAGAATTTGCCCTCAAAAGTAACCTATCTCTGTCGAGGTCTTTATTTATCCCTCTTTCTCCCAATTCCATCCTTATTAATTCCTTCCCTGTTTTCCTTGGCCTTCCTCTATGAACTGAACCTGCTACCGCAACTGTTGTACATCTACTAACCCAACAACTCTCATCCATTCCTTCAACATGGCCATACCATCAAAGTCTCCTGTTCTGCACACATCTCCCTATACTGTCCAGATTTGATCTTCCTCTGAGGTCATCAGAACTAAGCCTGTCTTAGATACACAGATATTTATTTAAATATAGAATTTATTCAAAAACATATCTTTTGTAAACAGTGCGAAACAAAATCCCCCCCCCCCATTTCTTTTACACTTTTTTGGTTCCCAACTACCCTACAACTTTTATGATTAAAAAAAAACATTATTTTTCGGAATTTTTTAGATGAGGATTGATAATTTGGATTATTCAGATTACTGTTTTCATCTTGGATGTTATTCTCACAATGTTTTGGTCAATGTAACCTCCGATCTTCTTCAGGTGCATTTTGTCGAACTCAAGAATTTTTCTGTCGAACTCGGGAATCTGTATGGAATTTCGAACGGAACCCTTTATTTAATCTACGGGAGTAACTTGCTCTTGTTCTATCATCTATGACCGTGTAGAAGTCTGAAGTAATTTGTAATTGCATTCTTAGTATTGCTCGTACTGAGAATTGAGCCATCAACCTACAGAAGACTGTTACTTAGAACTGATCATTACTTAGCACTTTTATCTGTTGCACAACGTGTCCTGAGTTTGACAGAAAAATTCCCAAGTTTGATAAGACACACCTGAAGAAGACGTTGTGAGAATAACATCCGAATAATCTAAATAATACGAAAAAAAAACAGTTATTAATTTGCTTATATTGCAAACAATACAAACATATCGAGTCAAATGCTACTGATGCCAATCACTTGAATATATACTGAATTACCTCCCTTAGTGTTACATGAAAAGGAATACCTATCTATTATTATACTAAAATTGTCTTAATCAACGTTTATTTCCCTACAGTTTTTGTCCTTTATATTTTAATTACACAAAATATATGCTAAAATATTCCTCAGTTTTCGAATTGAGTTATGTTTGAAAAAAAAAATCCATTTTAATTGTTCTAATCGGTCACAATTTGCAAATTAACTCACCGAATGTCCCATCTCTTGCTAAGGTTCTTTATATCACTCCCACCCTCTCTCACTGTATGTTGTTTGACCCTCTTCCCCACACTCTTAGTTTATATGGTATTTATCACTATCGTTCCCCCCCCCTTCCCCCTCTCTGTCTGTCTTTCTTAACAGTTGAAGATAATAAATAAAGGAAAGAATAAAAAGATTGGAATTGTCCATTATGAAACAAAAAGAAATATCACCGGAGAAATACTATTATTTAACTCGTACCTGCAGAAGGAACGACAGAGAGAGAAACATAATGAGCAGAAAGAAACTAATTTTGGATTTTGTCTTTTTATTTTTATTTTTTCTGGTTTTGCGAACTCACTTTTTCCTGATTCAAACATTGAGCTCAATGAGTGACCCAGCGGGTTCCATTTTTCTTCTATTCACATATATACAAGTTCTTCTCATATATTTTCGAAAGTTCTTCCATTTTTCTTCTATTCACATATATACAAGTTCTTCTCATATATTTTCGAAAGTTCTTCCATTTTTCTTCTATTCACATATATACAAGTTATTCTCATATATTTTCGAAAGTTCTTCCATTTTTCACATATTCACATATATACAAGTTCTTCTCATATATTTTCGAAAGTTCTTCCATTTTTCTTCTATTCACATATATACAAGTTCTTCTCATATATTTTCGAAAGTTCTTCCATTTTTCACATATTCACATATATACAAGTTCTTCTCATATATTTTCGAAAGTTCTTCCATTTTTCTTCTATTCACATATATACAAGTTCTTCTCATATATTTTCGAAAGTTCTTCCATTTTTCTTCTATTCACATATATACAAGTTCTTCTCATATATTTTCGAAAGTTCTTCCATTTTTCTTCTATTCACATATATACAAGTTCTTCTCATATATTTTCGAAAGTTCTTCCATTTTTCTTCTATTCACATATATACAAGTTCTTCTCATATATTTTCGAAAGTTCTTCCATTTTTCTTCTATTCACATATATACAAGTTCTTCTCATATATTTTCGAAAGTTCTTCCATTTTTCTTCTATTCACATATATACAAGTTCTTCTCATATATTTTCGAAAGTTCTTCCATTTTTCTTCTATTCACATATATACAAGTTCTTCTCATATATTTTCGAAAGTTCTTCCATTTTTCACATATTCACATATATACAAGTTCTTCTCATATATTTTCGAAAGTTCTTCCATTTTTCTTCTATTCACATATATACAAGTTCTTCTCATATATTTTCGAAAGTTCTTCCATTTTTCTTCTAGTCACATATATACAAGTTCTTCTCATATATTTTCGAAAGTTCTTCCATTTTTCTTCTATTCACATATATACAAGTTCTTCTCATATATTTTCGAAAGTTCTTCCATTTTTCTTCTATTCACATATATACAAGTTCTTCTCATATATTTTCGAAAGTTCTTCCATTTTTCTTCTATTCACATATATACAAGTTCTTCTCATATATTTTCGAAAGTTCTTCCATTTTTCTTCTATTCACATATATACAAGTTCTTCTCATATATTTTCGAAAGTTCTTCCATTTTTCTTCTATTCACATATATACAAGTTCTTCTCATATATTTTCGAAAGTTCTTCCATTTTTCTTCTATTCACATATATACAAGTTCTTCTCATATATTTTCGAAAGTTCTTCCATTTTTCTTCTAGTCACATATATACAAGTTCTTCTCATATATTTTCGAAAGTTCTTCCATTTTTCTTCTATTCACATATATACAAGTTCTTCTCATATATTTTCGAAAGTTCTTCCATTTTTCTTCTAGTCACATATATACAAGTTCTTCTCATATATTTTCGAAAGTTCTTCCATTTTTCTTCTATTCACATATATACAAGTTCTTCTCATATATTTTCGAAAGTTCTTCCATTTTTCTTCTATTCACATATATACAAGTTCTTCTCATATATTTTCGAAAGTTCTTCCATTTTTCTTCTAGTCACATATATACAAGTTCTTCTCATATATTTTCGAAAGTTCTTCCATTTTTCTTCTATTCACATATATACAAGTTCTTCTCATATATTTTCGAAAGTTCTTCCATTTTTCTTCTAGTCACATATATACAAGTTCTTCTCATATATTTTCGAAAGTTCTTCCATTTTTCTTCTATTCACATATATACAAGTTCTTCTCATATATTTTCGAAAGTTCTTCCATTTTTCTTCTATTCACATATATACAAGTTCTTCTCATATATTTTCGAAAGTTCTTCCATTTTTCTTCTAGTCACATATATACAAGTTCTTCTCATATATTTTCGAAAGTTCTTCCATTTTTCTTCTATTCACATATATACAAGTTCTTCTCATATATTTTCGAAAGTTCTTCCATTTTTCTTCTATTCACATATATACAAGTTCTTCTCATATATTTTCGAAAGTTCTTCCATTTTTCTTCTATTCACATATATACAAGTTCTTCTCATATATTTTCGAAAGTTCTTCCATTTTTCTTCTAGTCACATATATACAAGTTCTTCTCATATATTTTCGAAAGTTCTTCCATTTTTCTTCTATTCACATATATACAAGTTTTAAATCTGTAATATGTGGATTTAATTAGTATCCAAAGGATTCAAACCACTTGTTAGAATAGTACCGCATTCACTAGGAAAATAGAAGAGCGAAATGTTTCTGTATTGTTAGCAGCGGGGGCTGTTTCTGTGGATAACCTATATAAATTGTTTATTTTTTCTGGCTTGTATTATATTATTAATGTTGAATAAATATATGCTGTGTTTTCTCGATTTTTTTTTCTGCATGTATAAATGACTGAAAGCTTATTTTGAATATATATATTTAAGCATATATTAGGGATTATACGTTTTCTGTACGTCAGATGGTCACTTATAGGCTCCCAAATTACCCAGGTGTTCATGTTTGGCTTAATGGATACCATCGTGGACTATGGAATTGGCTATGCTGTGTTTAAATCCTTGCAGATCAATTGTAATTTTTCACATTTTACTTCTCTAAAGACAAGAAAGTGGATTTTTTCGTGATTCTGAAAAGACATTGAATTTATGACGTTTTTTTAAACAATAACAACAATAACAACGGCGTGGAGACGTGTTTGAAATTTTTGCTCTACTTTATAAAAAAAAAGGTAGTAAATATCTTCTCCACTTACAGTCTTCTTTATAAATGTTAGTGGTTTGGCTTCAGGCTAGCGACCTGTTCCTGTACAATATTCTTGCTACAAAAACAGTCAAAAGTATGCAAATACAAATTCTTATGAATGCGATGGATCACTTTGATTGGCTCAGATGTCTCATGGGAGTACCTTAGTCTAAGATCTATTGTGGCCATTTTCACACACTAATACTGTTGGCAAAGGTATGTAATTGCAATTTATTTCCAGCTATGGGGAAAATATCAACTTGTGTTCAATTAATTGTATATAATGGATCGTTCACAATGGGTATTACAAAAGGGGGTGATTTGCCTTTAAATAGAAAATAAAACCTAAACTACTGATCAGAATTGCTCCAAATTTGGCATGAAATCACCTTCAGTGACCTGAGCGGTGGGGGTCTAACTTCTATTGATAAAACGAATAATAACTGATAGACTCTAAAACTACTCGACAGAATTGCACCAAATTTAGTATGAAGTCTTCTTGGCATCCCAAATGATGTGTCGTAGGGATTGTTAAAATTATACTACTACTACTACTACTACTACTACTACTACTACCTATAATACTACTACGAATAATAATACACATTTAAAACCTCCAATCAAATTGCACTAAATTTAGAATGAAGAGCCCTTGGGATGCCAGGCGTGTGTCAGAGAAGAAGGGGACAAGTATAACAATTTAGATGTGGATGTGTAAAAATAAGGTTGAAATCGAAAATTTCTACATAATGTTAAAATAAAGTAGAGAGTGAAAAAATTCTATAGTCCTAATTTTAAACTTTTGACTTTCTACGCGACAGGATATGACGTACGTAGCAAAAAAGCTAGAGAGTTCCTACCTTTGGGAATTAGATGTTGAAGTGATTGGATGTGGGTTTATGGGGGAGGGGATGTAGTTTATCTTGATACACTTGCTGCCAATTACTGTAAGAAATAAACCAAATTAATGGAGTTATTTGTTGTTCTTTTTAATTGCTTTTATTATTTCAGCCACAAAGAGAAGGAAGAAGAACAGATCAACATCTCTGCGCCTGCTAAAGTCATCACTTGTGAGAACGTCGCTATCCAATGAGCCAACTACTTGTCAACAAGAGAGACAAACAGCTGTTTTCTCTCCACTACACAATGCCGGACTGTTGTTCACAATAGGTTTCGAAGAACACCACACATTATGCTACACAACATTAAAATACTACTACTACTACTACTACTACTACTAATAATAATAATAATAATAATAATAACTAGCGGGACCCGTGTAAATTACACGAAATGATGTTTTCAATACTAATTATCTTGTTCCTAACTTATATGTTTGAATAAAATATGATAAGATTTGACTTGTAGATTTATTTTAAAAAATGAACAATACATGAAACAATTTACAAAACTTCTTTATATACAATATTTCTAGTGAAGGTAATATTTCGACAACTCAAACCTTACTTTGTAAATGCTTTAGATTAAATTAAATTTGGCTCCAATTCATGAGTAGCATACAAAGATTCGGAAGGTCTTTGCTTTTGATGTAAGCGTGACACACAAAATAACACACACGCTATCGTATTAATATGTGTTTTCCCGGTCGTCCCCTCCCTACCTCCCTCCGCTCTTCGATGTAGAAAAAAAGATCTTAGAGGTTGGTTGGGATCGAACTATAAACCAGTCGCCGACGTCAAAAACCAACGTCAAAATCCTACATTGCTAACCGTTGTGGCAAAGGGAAATACTCGAAAATATTACGAAAATTAGGTGACTTGGATGCTTTTCCAAATCTAGGTGCGGCACGCATGCGTAGAGCTTTTGATGTAAGCGTGACACACGAACACACACGCTATCGTATTAATATATAGATAATAATAATGATCTATATAATATTAAAAAGTGATGGTGTTTTTTTAGTTTGTCTGTTCATACGCAAATAGAAACATATGATTGGTTGACAAAAAAACAATAGGCAGAATACACATCGTAGTTTTTACGATGTCACTACCCAAGTTTGAATCTCAAGTAAATCAAAATGAATTATCTTTTAAATTGGATACACGCTTTATAAATTTAAAGAAATTAATATAACATAACATAAAAAACATTACATAAACATATTTTTTTTAAGTAATTGATCTTTTTTTTTTTGATAATGTGCAAAAAAGTAGACATAAAGAGTATTCAACATTAGTTCAAAGCAAATTGAATACACTTTGCTTTGAACTAATGCCGAATACCCTTTATGTCTACTTAGAAACATCATTTTTATGCTTTTTTTTTTCAATAAAAACAATAAGTAAATACATTCATCATAGTTACTTACTCTCTCATGCAAATACTAAGTAGTGTATTTTTTCATGAAATTTCACAAACATTTTTCTTCGTTTCTACAGCTTTATAGCTAGTAGAAAGTAAAGATGTACATTGATATACCTAGGTACTGTACCAACACCGCTTAAGTAGCGGGTATAAACTAGTAATGATTAACACATTTAAGGGCCCAAACTATTGGATGAATTTCCTGTTTAATGCAAATTTATTGACATAAATTTTTGGTTTGTCTGTTTTATGGCATATCAACCCTTTTACGGTTATTTAAATCCAAAGCACAACCCTTATTTCAAACGATTCATGGTATATGATTAATTGAAAATAAGTAGCTATTTTAACTATAGCTGAGGGTAGATTTCAGGTTCATACCTCTCCCAGTAGTATTAGTGCTTAAATCCCCACACTAGATCTGATAGGATTTGAACTCTGCATCACTGATTCCATTGTCTGTGGCAATATTCATTGAACCAATCATGTCATCTCTTTTATATTTTTGAAGAAATAAATATAAATATTTATTTTTGTTATCAGAGAGCGTTATCACTATCGACCAAGGGAGGAGTCTATCAGGCATGTGTATGCAGTGTGATGATGTATGGAAGTGAAACCTGGCCAATAAGGGTTGAAGATATGTGTTTCGTGGGAGAAATGATATGAAAATAGTATGGTGGATGCGTAATGTATGTCTTAAAGACAAGCTTAGTTCTGATGACCTCAGAGGAAGATTACATCTGGACAGTATAGGAAGATGTGTGCAGAACAGAAGACTTTTATCGTATAGCCACATTGAAAGAATGGAGGAGAGTTCTTGGGTCACTAGGTGTAGAACAGTTGAGGTAGCAGGTTCAGTTCACAGGGGAAGGCGAAGAAAACTTGGAAGGAAGTAATAAAAATGGATTTGAGAGAAAGAGGGATAAAAAAAGACCTGGACAGAAATAGTTTTGAAGTCAATTTCTTAGAGCCGTCCAACTCATGGCAGCATATAAAATGGATGATTAACTGGTGGTTGTAGTAGTAGTAGTAGGAGGAGGAGGAGGAGGAGGAGGAGGATGTAAATGAAAATTATATATTTTAATGGGAAAGAATATTATTCTGAGACCTGAGATCAGTTCAATTTGAAAATCTGTGTTTTGTTTATTTTGAGAAATCTCGTTCCTTTCAGTCGCTGATATAATTGAGCTGCTGAAAATACACTTGATCCCCAAATCTTTTATAGATAGTGATTCATCTTAGACACCGGCTGTTGCATCTATTGGCATCATTGATGAGGATAGTGGTACGGATGGAAACATGAAAGGATAAAAAAAATCCTAGTAAAAAAATCGTGGAAAACCTAAACTCAGATACAAGGATGCAATTAAAAGAGATCTCAAAGACCTTCAGATCCCAACAGACGGATGGTACCGCCTGATAGAAAACCAACATACATGAAGACCGATGATTCATAGTAGATCGGTCAGAGTCGCTAAAAGCAGACCAGGTGAGGTAAAAAGATAATACATATTCTATGCTTATACCTTCATTTTCACTGCTGATTTGATAATATTAGACTGAACTAGTGTTATATTCTTTTATACATTTTTTTAAATATGACAGAATCACGTTGATACACCGGTTCTTATTAGATCATCAAAGTTAAGCGACGTTGAGCCTGGGTGACCATTTGGAAATACCAGGTGCTGTATGTGCTCTCCGCTTATCTCGGCATTGTTTCCAGTCATCCTAGACTTCTCCTTGCCATTGGAATCAAGTAGTGCTGACTCAGGAGAGGTGTGGTTGGGATTGCGCAACCCTTGCTTCACAATTACACGTGCAACTACCCTTACACAGAGGGGTACCTATTGTCTTTCCAGACTTAACGGAGGCCATGAGTGTTATATTTTCACTTAGCGATGCGTGTATAAACCCTTATACAACCATGTCGTCATTGAACTCAGGTTCTTGTAGGCTTGTGGATATGAAACCACTCGGACGCCGATGTTGATTTAGAAAAATGTTTATTCAAAAAGAGAAGAACAGTCACAGAAAACATCAGAGTGACGGACCACTTTCGTACGCATGAAGAGAAAGAGAGAGAGAAAGCTAAACATATAGATAGATGGATAGCTTGTCTCGCTACACTCAGCCACACTGTGTGTGCTTCCTCTCATTAGGGACAGCACCTTAGATGCGTCTTTCCTTCCTGAAGTATCACCAAATAAAGAAATCGAAAATCTCTGCCCAGAAATCATGTGGTTTCGCGATTTCCGTCTGGGGTCGCCTCTGACCCTTAGGTGTCACTCAACCTTTTCGATTCAAAGACGGCCCTTATTATGTTAACACTAGTGTTCAGGAAAGATGGAGAAAATATATAAGTTATTTGGGCCATCCATAACTCTAAAAGTTGAATGTTCAGAAATAAATAAGCTTGTAGGGTGTAGAAGCATACAGAGGTTAGATAGATATAAGAATTGCATATGTCTAAGAGGCAGGATGGAATCTCCCATAATGCAACTCAATTAAAACGCAATACAAAATAGATTCACTTCGCGATTCAGAATCTAAAAAAAAAACGATTCAAATACAAAAGAGATTTCTGTCTAGTTTTGCATTTCTCCGCAGACATAATCTTTCCTGGCACAAAAAAAAATATCACGTGCCATTTTAGTCATGTTTGATAACTCAAAATAACCAGGAGCTTATTCCAACTCCAACATCTTACTGTGGGTCCGTTCTCGGATGCACCAACGGATATGCATTGTTTTCCGGAGTAGATAAATCCAGTCCATGCGGATTCTGGTACGAAAACATAATTCCTGATTGCTGAGTCTGCAAACGTTCTTTTATTTGATGAATTCCCGATGCGCTAACAAAAAAAAAAATGATTTTTCTTTCTTTTGTTTTTCAGTCAGTGAGTTTTATTTTTATTGTGGGATATTTCTAATTTCACCAGTCACTATTATTTCGGTTTGTAGCATGAAGAATTTGCCTCTTGTGTTTAATGAGTCAAATAAAATCATCCACAGGCAGCTGTTTTGTCTATGACCCATCAGTGTGGCTAGACACAGCAAGTGTATCCATGCTGAGATTTGAAACTTGAACGTCCGGTCACCAAACCTAACCTAACCCTAACCAAGTCGGTTTTATCCATTTCAAAAGCTGTACCAGTACCCAAAAAATAAAACACAAAAAGAAATCTGTAAAAATATTTGTTGCATTAATAAAACGCAATTTATCGGGGGGGGGGGGATTTAACTTTTAACTTTTCAGTAAAATATTAAAAAAAAATTTCATCATCAGAATATAAATAAATTACGATAAAACAAACATACGACGAGTTTTTTTCTTCCATTATTTTCTTTCATGTTAAAAATCACCCTTGCTTTGCTTTTGATGCCGGTTCGTTTGGATTCGGCTTTTTCCGGCTGTTTACGTATTTCGACGGCGGCAAAAATTGGTTATGTCTGGTTCAAAAGCTGTACCGGTACCGAGAAATCTGTTCTTTACAGAAGATTATTGCTTTATGCCAAGAAGGAACTTTCT
>OY744525.1:68023017-68028017 GCA_963556195.1 Sepiola atlantica | reverse complement strand
GCAGGGAAGCTCTGTTTAATGAGACACCTTTTTATCAAAGAGAAATTAGACTGAGTTGCCGAACTCAAAATCAGGGATATTTTCAATTTCTTCTGTGCCCCAACCTCCACCTCTTCACTTGGTCGAACATCTCTCACCAGCAGCAAGTCTGCAACTCGCATGCACCAAAAACAGGCAACACTAAACATGACACCTAGTGAGAAATCAAGATAGATAGATAGATATGAGGAGATAGATAGATAGATAGATAGATAGACTAAGAAAAAGACACACATGTATGTTGATATGGAAAATCGATATATATATATAAAATAGACAGAGAGATAGTAGTAGTATTAAAATATATTTATGGCAATTAAGCTACACAGAGGCATCCATGTTTCATCCCTACAGAATCGTCAGGCTAAGTGCACGGATTTTTGTTAGTGATTGTATTTATATATCCACATGGTGTTTAGAATAGGCAACCAGATTCGTTGTTATTTCCGAAAATAACAGCAAATCTGATTGGTTAGTTAGCGAGACTAAACATCACGTGGATATATAAAAACAATCACTAACAAAACTCTGTGCACTTAGCCTGTGTAGCTTAATTGCCATACAAATATTTTCATACCACTACTACTAAGCTCTACTCACGTATTGAGCACTGTTGAAGTAAATACTGAAAAACCGATACACAATATATTATATCATTTTATAGTATTATATGTGTGTAGACATGAAATAATAACAGATAGATCAGAGTGCTCTTCCTCTCGGGTGTGGCTTTTCAATCCCACTTTACCGGCCTTGTGTCAAATCTTACCGCTGTCGGAGGTAGATAAATACAAAAAAAAACATAGATAGATAGACAGAGAAAAAGGCAAAAAAAAAATCAAGCTATATAAATATATATGGGAAGACTGCTTGGATCGTGGTGTAGTACCTGTTCTATTCTTGGTCGGAAGGGAATGTCATCCTGGGGCAATTTTTTATTTTTATCCTCATCCAGTGCCCCTTTTTGAGAAGATAGGTTTTTCATCACCACCACCACCACCACCACCACCACCACCACCATCATCATCATCATCAGCATCATCATCATCAGCATCATCATCATTATTATTATTGGTTTAATGTCTGTTTTACATGCTGCCATGTGTTGAACCACTTTTCCAAATATTAAAAATCGACCCTGTGCCTAACTTTGCTCTCATCAGGAGGAAAATAAATAAGGACTAATAGGTAGAAAGATGAATGGATAAGAACTGGGTGTGGCAGATAGACATACAAAAGGCACACAGGTAGATATGAACATATCTATGTATATTAATAGATATGAACAGAATTGTAAATACGGTAGATAATGAATAGGTATGAATGTCTGTACGTTTTCGGAACGCATCAATAATTCTGTGGCCAGTCATCAGAAATAAATCATCTATTTTAATTAACAAATCCTCATCTTGAAGAAAAAGAAAAAAAAAATTCAAAATGAAAAAAAAAAAAAATGAAAAAAGCAAACATATTCTTGTCTATGTACTTAATTTAGTAACGAACACATATGTTTAATCAACCCAGTGTCTTTATTTTATTTTGTCTTAAAGAAATTTGGAGAAAGCAAAGATGATTACAATCGTTAATGATAGATGGAATCAGTTCGTATTTTCAACTTGTCTTGTCAAGCATAAAACATGGCCGACTTTGAAAAGAATAAATACTAGACGAAGAAACCAATGGACAACAAAACAAAACAAAAAACAAAACAAAAAAAAACAAAAAAAAAACAAGGCAGACATTGAATTTCAAATTTGCATTAAAATCCTGGAAAAACAAACAATGGCATTTTTTGTAGATGCATTTAATAAATCAGTCTTTCTGCCAGAGTTCGACTTTGTAAACATGACCAACAACAAAAAGAAAGAAAAAAAGAAGAGAAATTTGTTTATTCATCTTCACTGAGAAAAATTCACAGCCTTCTGGTATTAATCTGTATATTAATACCGGTAACTGCTACCTTCTCAAGAAGACTAGTAAGCTTGACAGAAGTTTCTCTTTCCTATCTCTCTTTTTTCTCTGAACCTCGCTTTCTCTTACTTATAATAAGAATGATCAAACAGTTTTGCACCACTTTTATGTTCCATTATGAAGATTAAAATTATGATATAATTATACTAAACCTTATGTCTAGACATTTTTTAGAATCAAAATCAAGTAATGGATGTTGATCAAAATTAGAATAAGGATTCTAAACATTTCTTCATAAGAGGACATAAAAGTGGTGCAAAATTGTTTTGTTCGTGGAATTTTACCCGTTCTAGGATAGGTAGTATTTATATAAAGTTAGGTCTGTGTATATTTTTAGATATTTGCATGAACAGGATTCACTCCTAAACTTATTTACCAATCATTAGTAATTTTTGAACACAGCTGCCAGGCGTAAGGGGTTCAAATGTGGGCTATATTTAGCTTTATGTAAAAGAGGGTGGAAGCTCTTCATGGAAATTCAGATACCTCAGATTTTTTGTGAAATTTTAACAATAAGTATTAGACATCAATTAATAACTATTCCCCAAATTTCAGTTTCGTTGGAATATTTTAAAGGTTTTAGGGGGCATAATATCGGCACAAATTCCGATTTGAAAATTAAAATATTTCAGATTTGCATTTAATTTGATTCGTAATCATTAGATATTAAGCAAGAGTGTTTCAATTTCAATTTCTTCTTAAAATCCCTTAAGCTTAGGGCTTAAATTTTAGACATTTTCTAGAATCAAAATCAAAATAATAATTCTAGGCATAAGGTTTAGGATCATTATATTTTGATTTTAATCTTTGTATGACCACATAAAAGTGGTGCAAAACTGTTCTGAGACGGATGTTCTAGTGTATATATATATATATATATATATATATACTAACTGATAATAACACTTAGCTTTACATTTTACTGCAGTTTCATCGTATCAAGATGATCAGAAGTATATCTGGTTGGTCTCTAATATGTGTCATTTCTTGTTTGATACCAAATTATACACTTCTGATGATCCGTGAAAACTGTGAAACTACAGTAAAGTGTTAAAACTGAGTGCATTTTTTATTAGGTATATATATAATAGTATAAAAATATACCCATGGCAAGTAAGCTACACAGAAGCGTTTGTGTTTTGAACCTCTTCTAGGAATGAAACACAAACGGTACTCGACCAGGTTTCTAATCTGTAGAGCAGGATCAGCAGCACGCTTCTGTTGAACAAGTTGACCCTGATGTCCGGGTCGATTGCCTTGTTTCTGGTCACTTATGCAATGAAGGGGTAGCCGGCCCAGACAGCCCTCCTTCTGTACACCGATAATACCTACTTAAAAACGTAAATTCGTATTGACCAGCATGTTACGTGTTTGACCGGTTAGAGTCTGTTAGATTTTCTTGATTTTTTCTAAAATCAGGTACTTACAGGAGGGACCACGTGAAGGTTGCCAAGATCCATAGTGAAAGTGGTGCTATGGAACTGACAGGATTCGAACTTGGCACCTTTAGGTCGTCACTCCACTTCACGAGAACCACCACTAAGCTATACCTGCTAATAGACAGTAAAATCAATGAAAATAATTGCTTTGTTTTAGATTAGAATTAATCTTTGCCAAAATTCTCTTTTAGCTTTAAGTAAAATAAATAAAACTGATTTCTAGAAAAAGGAATTTAAATAATTTCTTTTTTATTAGAAACTAGTTTTATTTATTTATTTATTTATTTATTTATTTTGCATGAGCAGGCATGATTATTTTCTTTTATTTTTTTGTTTCATTTTACTTCAGTCGAAGTTCTCAGAAATCACAGGGCCCCTTCCTGGGGCTAACACTTGATCTCTATATGAGATACATAGATATTCGAATATTCCATTAAAGTTCTCCTTTACCTCTCAAACGTGGATTTAGTAAAGAAGTAAAGAACATTAATTTTCCTCTCCCCAATTGACCAGTTAACTTTGTTATAGTATATCTTTCTGTGTCTCTTGGTCTTACCGGATTCCAGGACAAGAATTCATCTAGTCTGGTGGAGTATCCAGCTTAGTGTTGTTACTATAGGCAACATCACTTGAGAAAGGTGCACCGTTCCTTGTACAAGCCAGTGTGGGGTAGCCATACCGAGGGGATCTTATTTGGTGCTGTGAATACTATTTTATTTTTAATATTTAATTAGGGTTTACTCGTAAGATAAGTATCCTCATACCAGGTTGTTCGGACAAACCCCCGTACAGAGAGACCTTAAACACTCGAGGACAATGTCTAGTAGGCATTCAAGTTCTCTCCTATGGGCTTCAGTGTGCCACTTGTAATATTGTCATGTGTCATAAGTTAGCTACCTCTGATCTGCCGTATTTGAACAGACAAGTATAGTGAGGTTTATCTGAGAGTCATTTGGCAACAATTTTGAAAGAGCAGTTTCGATTAATGTATGGAGAATATATGATGGACATTTATTCAAAGATTGGCAAAAGCTACCAAGAGTCTTGAGAGAGAGAGAGAGAGAGAGAGAGAGAGAGAGAGAGAGAGAGGTGTGAGGCAGAGGGAGAGAGACGTTTTTCAACATCTAATAATGAACAGAGTCAGCGGAGCACTTAGCCTTTCAAAAGCCTTTTTATTCCACCTGAACTGTAGAGTAGGAAGTTTGGTTATCCCCATTGTGGGTTCAGAGACAACATGCTGTTCATTCTAATTTTAAGAAAGAACGCTTTGGACTAATGTATAGAGAAAAACAAATTACAGTCAGATCCAAAATACACCATACACAAAATTACACACACATGCATACACAGGCACAAAATATGGGAATAAACATAAATATATAGTCAAATGGAGAATTCATATCACCCATCTGGTCCATCCCCAATTCCAGAAGCTCTTCTTTGTTTAATCATGAGAGATGGATGCATAGTATATATATATATATATATATATATATATATATATATATATATATATGTGTGTGTGTGTGTATGTATGTATGTATGCATGCA
>OY744525.1:67908017-68018017 GCA_963556195.1 Sepiola atlantica | reverse complement strand
TAAAATTGTATGAAAACAGATAAAACATACTGTGTCGATTAGAGAGAGAGAGAGAGAGAGAGAGAGAGAGAGAGAGAGAAGATGAAGGCTAAGGGAATGCTCATGTAAGAGAGAAGCTAAAGGTCGGTCCCTGGTTTGTTAGCTAGATGGGCAATTGGCATGCATCAGTGACACTTGATGTCAGCAGAGAGGAATTTTTGAATTTGTGTACAGCCTCCCCCCCCCCAGGGATGAAGCTAGTAAAGAATGATTTTAGTCAGTGAAAAGGCCCTAAATCTTTGCAACAACCAGATCATGATTTGAAAGTTTTTGTCAATATTCGTCATTGATTTTTTAATCTACATTTTTTGTAATCATTCTGTTTGAGATTTGAAAGAGATGTGTTGAGCCTTGTGTAGAAAGAAAGACTATTTTCCACTTTGTCTTTCGTACATTATTATTCGGCAAGGTAAGATTAATTGTGTAGTCTGAATCAGAATAAGATCTGATTTGAGAAGACAACTTCTTGGTCTAACATTCGCAGGTAATTTGAATTGGAATAAATGCATAGAAGACACTGCCAAGTCTGCTGCAAAGTAGGTAGGCTCTCTCCACCGGGATAGAAAACTTCTCACACCTGACAGTATCTTATGTCTCTACAAAGCAGTCATCTGCCCATGCATGGATTATGGTTGCCACATCTACGCGAGCTGGTGCACCATTCTCTCACTCTTGGACAGAGTTAAAAAAAGAGTCTCCAACCAAATAAGTCCCACACTGTCTACCAAGTTCCAGCCCCTGTCTCATCGCCACAATGTTGAATTCCTGTGCTTGTTTTACAAGTACTTCCACGGAATGTGCTCTGACGAATTTACTACACTTGTTCTCCGTCAACGTAAATACCCCTGACAAACCCGACAAGGCTTTCTACTCTAATAGCTTCTTTTCTTGAACCGCTTGCTTTTGGAATCCTCTCCCTGTTTCCCCGACTGCACCAAAATGCAGAAATTTAAATGTAATCTGAACAAGCATCTTGCTGCTCAATTCCCTAGTTCGGATGCCCTTATAAATCTGGCCCCTTATTTACAGTAGCTCCTTACGTCTTAGTAGCAGTGTGCCTTGTTTGGGGTGAATTGAAGTAATAAAAAAAGCAAGGCAACATGAAACTGTATCAAACACATATTTACATGAGTAAAGCCTTTTACCAAAATGACTGGATTCAGCATTAAATAACCCGAAAAGGGTTGATATGCCATAACACAAAACAACACAATCAAACTAAACTAAATTTAATAGTAATATCCTATTGGACTTATGTGTCGTTTAACACATACAAAAGTGTGATACAGATAGAAAGATCTGAAGTAAGTTCACCAACTGCAGTTTTTGAATTTAGAAGTGAAGGAATCTTGATCTAAAGTCCTGCCAGATAGAAGCGTTTTAACCCCTCATGTTCTCCGTGCGATAAGGGGTGCATATCCAAATAATTTTGATAGTCATTTACAGGAATTTTTATAGCGCCGTCATATAAAAAACAATTTATTCGGGAATATACTGTATGGGATACGGCAATACTATGACGTGTAATGGTTGAGAAAAAAAAACCCCAATGATTTTCTAAAATAAAAACACTGCAAAAAAGTTTGTTAAATTGTAAATTGATGTTAGTTATTTTTCGAAAAAAAAACCCACTGAAAAACAAATATTTTGTTAAATTATAAATGGAAGCAACATGTTTGTCAAAAGTTTTACGTGTAATTGTTGAGAAAAAAAACAATGATTTTCTTAAAAAAAAACACTGCAAAATAGTCCAGTCAAAATGTGACTGAACCTGAAACAAATTGCTAACAAAGGTTTTTAACTTGGATATTAGGGATGAATCACCTCTCTTTCAGAGAAAAAAGTTTACCAAAATTAGCTTTGCGGAAAGGGGTCAACGGGCGCCATCTTAAAAATCCAACTTAACAATATTAAAATTTCGAGACATAAAATCCTGACATTTCCTGACAAGTATGTCCATTATTCCTGACAATTACTGACAAAAATAAACGTTTTTCCTGACAAAAAACCTTTATTAAATTAGAAATAAAAAAATATTTTTTGCATGAAAACCCACACAGGGCCCACCCCAAGCCAACTTGACATTTTCTGGGTGTTTTAAATTGTAATGATAGGTAGCTATATGCTTAATAATAAACTTACATCAGAAAATGACTAGCCCCTGCCATTGTTTTCATGTTTTTTTTAATTTCTTATACAGATATGAATATAAAAGGTATACAAACAGACAAAGTAGCCTTTTACAAGGCACCAACTGTCACATTAATTCCTGACATTTCATAAAAAATAGGTACTAAATAAGTACAATTTACAATAAAGGAATGGTCAGTTACAATAAAGGAATGGTCAGGGACAAGGCTCTTGCATAACCACCACAGAACAAGTTCATGAACGGACCAAAGAACATTTCTTGTCAAGAACTAATCAAAGGTAACTTCATCATCATCAAGATCTGGCTGTGGTGAGTTGCTGCAGTGGAGACCTTTGCAATTACCACACAAGTTTGAACAGTCAATGCCATGTTTCCTGCAACTGTATCTTGCTGTAGTACACCCTGAAGTACAGTTACACCTAATTATAGCCAACAAATTTACAGGACCAGCTGGCAAGTCAGTTGTAATTTACCATCTGAAAGTTTCCATCCCCACTCGTCAGGTTTTAGCTGGTTTCTACATTTCCATTCCTGAATTTGGAAGTAAACTCGAAGACTGTGGAATTTCGTAGCTGCTCTAGTTAGTGGCAATGATTTGGCCTCAACAAACTTTGAGCTTTTTGCAACCTTTTCCTTAAAGCGCCTCAGTCGGAGATGATTGATGTTTTCCCCATCATTACCATTGTACAGGCACGCTAAAGCCTTCTCCCCAGCTTCAATAACCTCTTCTGCACTGCTATCCTTGCCAAACACTTCTGAGGAAGTTTCTATTGTTCATCACCTTTCGAAGAGATGCTGGATGTAGAATTACAACCCAGTAGTGCATGGATGAAAAGAATGTTGGAACAGACCAGATCTCCCAAAGATTTCCTCATCTCTTTGATGTTCCAGACTTTCACACTTTTTGCACTATCCTTTGGTTGTGGCGTGAAGAAGATGTAACCATCATCTCTATTGGCATGATAACATAGAAGGACCAATAGGTCAGTGTCATCTGCTATCAAAATGGTTTCTCCTGTCTGTGCCAGTTCTAGAGCAGTTTTCACAATCAATACATCAGCGTTTCCAGACTACTTTACAACCTGCTTCCTCAAAACTCTTTCCCAGCAAGTTGATGAACAATTGTTTGTTTTCTTGATTAGCTAGGAAAACATCGTTTTTTTAATTTGAATACCATTAAAGGGGTCAGTGACACATTAACACCAACAGATCCCCCTGCTCGGCGTCGGTGAGTCGCGTCTTTAATGAATGGACCACTTTCATACCCATCAAAGACAATGCATGCTTTTCCATATCTAGTTGTGACATATCTGCGGTATCTCATCAAATGTGTGACCTTTTTGCCATGGGAGGCGTTGAAGTAGTGCTCTACCATCTAAGAGATACTGTGGATCTGAAGACTGTGGACCTGATTGTACAGGGGAAGTCAGTTCCCATATTGCGTCTGCCAAAGCCGGTTTTTTTGCCTCTTGTGGTAGTCTGAAAGTGCAGGTGAGTAACCACAAAGCTCATACTGGAAATGTTCTTGCTGCTGCTGAGTTGAGGGTTCATTGGTAGATATCACACACAGTCTCTGGAATAGGAGTTGTGGATCAGTCTTAACTGCTTCATCTTTGCTGAGCAAAACTTTTGACCCAAGTGTCATTGCCTGATCCTTTCTTTTAAAAGTGTACTCGTGGACATTTTCTCCAATCATTGAAGCTATGAGTTTGCTCTGTCCACATTCCCCTTTTTGTCTCCAGTTACTCCACTTGAAATGCTGTGAATAGACGGATCTACCGTGAAAGGGTCATATATCTGGAGAAACGCAAGGAGCTTCCATGTATCCCTCACATCTCGCTCTTTTCTTGCTGAAGTAGCCTCCTGGTGCTGGTCACTAGTGCCATAATGAATGTCTGCTAGTTCTTGCATTGTAAACTTGATTTCAGCGCATGCTGGCAGTGATAGCATCCAAACCAATCGTTGAATTTCGTCCATTCCTCTGCCAGACGTCTTCATGCTTCTCATTAGCACCTGCTCAATAACCAGCCATCCCAGTAGCGATCACCCAGTCTAATCACATGGAATCCTTCAAAAAATTTCTGGTACACTTCAGAATGGCTTTTCGGCAGCCCTCCATTTGCTGTAAATACAAGTAGGCCGACTTTGCATATAGTATGTGTCCTGCTGCAGCTAATATTGGCAGCATTTTCCTCACAACATAAAGGTGCAATTCCCAGTTCCCGGTGCGTTCTGCCTTGATAAACAATTGCAGAATCTTCACCATATCAAGGTATTGAATCCACAATTTTGCTGTTCGCTGGTCAACCATCGCATCCTTCACATGGTTGATTCTCTGAGTAATCCTGGTCATAGACTCTGCTGACAGAACATTATTCAATGTCTCAGTCCCATCAAGGAGACCTTTCAATAGCCCCTTCCTTCAGATCTTCATTTTGAGGAAATGACTCTTCTGCATCAGTGTTGGGTTGATCATCCTCAGTGACATGTGAAACTGGCAAATCATAGGCTTTCGCTAACAAAATAACATTCAGAGCAGCATCAACTAAGAAGTGAGCACAAATGGCTCTTGCAATTGCTTTGCCACTTAGCATGTGCTTGACTGTGTTTTCAGCATACACAAGTTCAAAAAGTTCTTGCAATCCAGAACCTGTCATCAAATGACCAATTGACCCAGAAAGCTCATCTGTGTATAGAGCCCACCAAGTCACAAGACAAATGATTTCAGGGGACTGGAACTAGGCTGTGACTCGACTATCATCATTGCTTTGTACCAAAGTGGTTGATCAAATCTTAGAATTGGTGTAATGTTGTTTTTCATGGCTAAATCACTAATGTAACATAATGTTGGGTACACGCAGGTTGGGTTATCAGGGTCAATGTCGATCATTGGCAAAAAAACTGAGGCTGATTTCCCAGGATATGTTCCTTTGTGCACTGACTGCATAAGGCCTGACCATGCGGGTCTGGACGGATGTGAAATTAGTGTAATCTCCCAAAGGATGTCAACATTAGCAGTGGAATCGACAACTTTCTTGGACTGGAGCTCTTTAAATGTCACTGGTGGTTTGATGGTGTGCTGTGAATCTAGGTACTTGTTGTTGATCCGTCCAACCCTTATTATATCTTCTGAAAGATCCTGAATCCTTGGAACTGGTTTTGCTTTAACTTTCCCGGGCGTAAAAGATGCTATGATACCCATACCATGGAATGTGTTGAATCCATCAATACTCCTTACATTATGGTTTACATTATCAGCTACGAACTGCACAAATTCAGTTTAAACAGGGGAGAGAGTTTCAACGCCATGAACAAGAGCAGCACTTCTTTCGAATTTCTGGACTTCCAAGTAAGATCAAGAGAAGTCATGCTTATTCAGAGTGTCAATTAAGAACCTCACTCTAAATTGGTCATACATTTCCACTGCTAAACCAAACTGCAAAGGTACACGGAGAACTCTGGGTCTAGCAGCCTGCATTATCGCTTGACCAACTGATGCAAGTTTTAAATCATTGTATTTGCCTGCAAATATTTTCCTGAGAAAGATCAACAATGTTTTAAGAATATATTCAAGAATCAGATCCTGTTCAAGATCATTCTTAGAGGGTAATATTCTGAACTTGTCTGGATACTTTTAATGTCATTCTTGATAAGCTTGGCTGTCGTCTCTATGATTCTAATGGACTCTGATTCTGAATTGTCTGTTGAGCAGCTTTGAGCATAGAATTCATGGAGAATACATTTTGCTGTACTTAAGAATGTAACAACATTATTTCCCATTAATTTCAGTCACAATGATATTGTCTTTGAAATGTTCTAACAATCGAGATTTCATGTATGAGAGACTGTATGGTTCAAAGCCAGTGTCCTCGAGAATTTCCTCCATTTTTTTAACAAGATCGAGTTGCTCCTCATCATTTTGCTGTAAATATTTAGCAACTTCCAGAAATGCCTGCTTTCTCTCTGAATCCTCTGATCTACCAAGGTTTTGATTCTTAAAAGAATCAACAGGAGGGAATGCCTTAGGAATGTTTTTATTGGAATCAAAGTTTGCAAAACATGTTCTGTGATAACGCGCTTCTTCTGAAACAAGGTCAGCTACATAACCTATTCTACCTTTAACAGTGGATGCTCAGCCATCAATTTTTCGGACTTTCTCACAAACTTTTAACACTCTGTCCTTAAACTCAATAGTTTCTACATGGGAAACATCAACACCTCTTTTCTTTCTATCAGATTTTGCTCCAGAACCACAAAAAGAGAATGTTCCTTAAAGTCAAACACACACAAAGAGCAGCTTGAATGGGATAGCATTTCATCATGGGTCGACCTGTTTATACAGTCAATTTCTATGTATTTGGGGTTAATCCAACGCTGTCTGCATTTCTTGTGAAGACGTTGACCAATCTGAATTATGATTTTCTCTCCACGTTGTTCAGAAGCTCTGTTAATGGAATCGATGCCCTTCTGGCTGATGATGAATGTTTCTTCATTACTGGACAGTTCATTGTTGCAAATATCATTCTCGTCAGCATCCATAATTATCGGTATTTCACTGAACGTAGAATATGACAGAATATTAAGCTCCTGCGGTAATACATCAAAAGAGACAAAAATAAGGCATAAGAAGTTATATATTTAACTTTATGAAAACTGTTGGTTTTATCCAATTTCACATTGCTACATTTGGTATTTTTGAAGATGAATTTACAGAAATTGAGTTGAGAGAGGGGAGGCTAGAATCGGCGGCAATCTTTAAAGATGGCGCCCGTTGACCCCTTTCCACAAGGCTAAATTTGGAAAACTTTTTTTTATCTGAAAGAAAGGTTATTCATGCCCAATATCCAAGTTAAAAACCTTTGTTAGCAATTTGTTTGAGGTTCAGCCAAAAAATCAACTAGATTGACTGGACTAAAAAAAGTTAGTTAAATTGTAAATTAATGTTGGTTATAAATGGAAGCAACATGTTTGTCAAAGGTTTTGTTAAATGATTAATCCATGTATAAAAAAAACACTGGTTTTATTTTCATAATAAATTTGTAAAAAGGAAATATTTTCTTATTGTAAGTAGTCCCTCGTTTGCATAAAACAACTTGTTTTATGCAAACGAGAGACCACTTTTTTGAGGCACCGGTTTAATAGAGCAGACGCTAGTTTGACGTCAGAGTTGTCCGCCATTTTGGCTGTTAAACTACACAATCGCCCTAAAGGAGTAGCAGTTGCTTTTTTGTTTCATTCTTTTTTCACGGGTGGAAAAATGTTCTATAAAAATAAATATAGGAACATTGACAGCGAAGAAGGACATGTTTCCTTTTGAGTGCTGCATCCGTCTCCTGTTTTTGTGCGTTTTTCACTGTTTTTTTTTGACATGTCTAAATTCTATCTGCTAGAAAACTGATGACTAAAGAAGACAAACTAACAGTTTGTAGCAAAGAAGAAATATAGTTTCCATGTAAAGCGAGCATTGACAGAGAAGAATATAAAAGTGAAATAGAATTAAGTTCGATCTGATGTCAGATTGAGCCATTGTACATTTGGTTTGGTTGTTTTGTTTAACGGCATATCAACCCTTTTTGGGTTATTTGATGCCAAATCTAGTAATTTTAGCAACAGTCTTTAAGCTTCAAGTTCTTAATATCTTAAAATATTTATTTAGGGTGTAAATGTATGTTTTGTAGGTTAATTTGGGTTGTAGGCAGATATTTTGTAAGTAAATGTTTCTATTTTACCTATATATATATATATATATATATATATATATATATATATATATATATATATATATATATATATATATACATATATATATATATATATACATACATATATATATATATATATATATATATATATATATACATATATATACATATATATGTATATATATATATGTATATATATATATATGTATATATATATATATATATATGTATGTATATATATATATATATATATACATACATATATATACATATATATATATATATATATACATACATATATATATATATACATATATATATATATATATATATACATATATATATATACATATATATATATATATACATATATATATATATACATATATATATATATAAATATATATATATATATATAAATATATATATATATATATATATATATATAGGTAAAAGAGAAACATTTATATATATATATAAATAGAAACATATATATATATATATATATATATATATATATATATATATATATATATATATATATGAGACTCAGACAAATACTACCATTCTGTGTTAGAATGGACCTGGTAATAATGGCAAGTAAGAGGTAACTCTTCACTCCTCAAAGCATTCAAATTCGAGCCTTACCTCTGGATACAGTGGTGTCTCATAGACAGAGTGATTGGGAGTCAAGAGAGCTTGATTAGTTGAGAAATCTGAAATCTATCTTTAATCGCCAGCCAGTGTCTGGTCAACACAGATCACAACTAAAAGCCCAGAACTGCATGTTGCGTTTATTGTAGTTTCAGATTTGTAGCCGTCCCTCAGCTTGCACGGCCATTAGAACCAGGTTTTACAGACAGTACATGGCATTTTGTTAAATGGTCATCCATTTAGTACTGACCAAGCTGAACGCTGCTTCACTCCAGTGATCGTATGGGAACCGGTGTGTCAATGTGATTATAGCCATATGTTGAGAAATAGGGTAGACAGAAAAGGAAAAGGCTGGGAAAGATGGATTTTGGGTGGTGGGATGACCGTGAACACCTTGCTCAAGGGTGTCCGAGGCAGTTTAGTGTTGTGTCAGAGGACGAGAAAATTCCCTACAAGTAGTTATTTATGGAAATATCGCTCTCTCTATCTGTCTGTCTGTCTGTCTGTCTGTCTGTCTGTCTGTCTGTCTGTCTCTCTCTCTCTCTCTCTCTCTCTCTCTCTCTTATTCTGTGTCTCTCACTGTATTTCTCTCTCCTATATTCTACAAACTAGTATGAAATCGTTTGTATGTTGTTGTTTTTCTTTAATTCACCCCAAACACGGCACATCATCACTGAGACGTAAGGGGCTAATGTTTATTCACATTACATTTAAATTTCTGCATGTTGGTACATTCGGGGGAGCAGGGAGGGAATTTCAAAGGCGAGCAGTTCAAGGAAAGAAGCTATTAGAGTAGAAAGCCTTTCGACATCTGGGTACCTACGCAGTGAATGGATGGGATTTAGCTGATTGTTTGGTTTGTCGGCTATATTTATGTTGAGAGGGCACCAGAACAGAAAGTTCGTCAGAACACATTCCATTGAAGTACTTGTAAAACAAGCACAGGGATGCAACATTGCAGCAATGGGACAGGACCTATAAGATTAGAGACTCTTTTTTGGACCCTGTCAAAGAGGAAGAGGCACCAGCCCAGATGTGACAACAATACTCCATTCATGGGCGGATAGTGCCCTTGTAGAGATATAGGGTACTGTCAGGTGTGAGAAGTTTTCTAGCACGGTAGAGGGAACCCACTTTCCTTGTAGCAGCCTTGGCAATCTCTTCTATGTATTTGTTCCAATTCATGTTACCTGTGAATGTTAGGCTGAAGAGTTTGAATGTTGGACTCTCATAGCAATCGGTGTTTGAAAAGGTTTCTTGTAGTTGTTAAAAAAAAGAAGCTTTGTCTTAGTAGCATTAAATGTTACCATCAATTTATGTCCCCATTCGACTACAGACTAGATGTCATTTTCTAAGGATTCGGCCATTGCCTTGGATATGTGCGCATCCATTTCACTCACATGTTAAGTAATAATACTTTTTAGGTACTTATCTAATATCTGAATTACTGAGTTTGGAGAATCCCTAACAAACCCTAACCCTAACTAACTGACCCTAACCCTAAAAACTCGGTAGATCACACATTGAAAGAGAACCAATTTTTATTTAAATTAACAAGCTATAATACAAAATAGTATTTTTACTGGAATAATAAAATGTTTTTTTTTAAGAATATCTTTTTAAAACAAATTTTGTTTTTATTTTGCCGTTTCTTGCCAATTAAAAAAAAAACCTTCTGTCTTGAACAATTTATTATTTTAATAAATACACAAATTTTGTTATTATAGATTGTTATTTTAACTAAAAAAAAATTCTGTAATAATTTTTATAGATAAAATACAAATGTGTCCACATGAACTCGTCGTGTAGCAATTAAAAGCACAGATTAACAATCAGTTCTAAATGACGGTCTTCTGAAGGGTGAGGGTTCAATCCTTACCACAGGTGATTAATAACTAAGAATAACATGAAATCATTAATTAACACTTCTACCCGGTCATGGTTGACGGAACAAGAGAAATCTATTCCTGGGGATGAAATAATTCTGTATAGGTTCCCGAGTTCAACATAAAGATTTCCAAGTTCAAAAAGATACATCTGAAGAAGGTCGGAGGTTACATCGGCCGAAACGTTGTGAAAATAACAACCAAGCTGAGAAGAGTAGTCCGAATAATCCAAATAATCAATCGTCATCTAAACAATTCTGAAAAATAATAGTAGAAATTTTATTGATTCCATAGAAAATATGATATTATGAGGAGATGCTAAGTGCACAATAAACAACCAACCAGCATGGTCAGTACCAGATGGGTGACCATGTGGGGATACCAGGTGCTTTATGTGGGAGGATGGTGGACCTCCTTGCAAAAAACTGTAAAAACTAACGTCATCATCTCCCCTGACCAGGATATACATGTGACTGGTGACTGCTTATGAATCTAATATTCCCTAGAAACTTCCTCCTTCAGAGAAAGCCGACTCAACCTGCCCACTGTGAATACTGTACCAGGTGCCAGGCAGGTACACCTCATTATCGGGTTTACCACCACAAAAAGAAAAATGGACAAGATTTGTGTTGTATTTGATTGTTCGGCAAGGTTTCGAGATATCTCGTTAAGCAACGATCTGCTAACTGGACCTGACCTCATAAATACACTTGTAGGAGTACTGTGTCACTTCCGGAAGGGACGTGTGGTTATTATGTGTGACGCAGAACGTATATTTCATCAATTCCATGTTAGATGACAAGGGCAGACACATCAATAAATCAGTTTGTAGAACTATAAAATGTGTAAAAGTGAGAGCGCAAAGAGTTGTCTCCCTTGGTTTTGTTGCTGCTCATCATTTGCTTTCTGATCTTGTGGCAGAATTTCAAGATCACTGGTTTTTATTTATCTCCCTCCCCGCGGCGGGAGGGTTAGACACAAGGTCGGGAAAGTGGGATTTGAAAAACCAGCGCTCTAGAGGAAGAGCACTCTGGCCGAACAAAAATTGCCTGGCCAGTCCCATTAGGATTCTCTGGTAGGGGTGCCTCAGGCGATTAGCAATAAACTAACCCCTTCTCAAAAGACGATTAGGTAAAGCCTGGGACGGTGGACCTCCTAGAACTGCACAGGACCATACCTCAGACCGACAGAGAACAAGGCCACACCAGCACAGCATGCTCAAGACTTTGGTTGACTACATGTAACTTCAACACCGAACCAGGGAGACGTAAAAGTTTGGTATGTGTGGCTTTCTCTCCATTTTGTAATTGTTTTATATATTTGATTCTATTTATCTTGTTGTCATTATGTTTGTCCATTTGTAGTTTACGGTGTGTTTGGGGGGTATATATATATAAAAAAGCAACAGTAGACAGAGAGTAAATATAAAGATCGACGGTATAAACAGAATGCGATAAAAAAATTGTATACAGCCGATAAAAATGGTTTCATGTTTTTTTTTTTTTTAATATTATCAAATTAGGAACCATTTCGAGTTAAAATCTATTTAGTATTACGCATGTAATCTGAAGAAAAACACGTTTGAAATGTGTAAATATGCAAGAATAATCGAAAGTTTAACAACATAGAGTTTTACGGGATCGGAAGTGTTGTTGTATTGCTCATGGAGCCATGTTTTTTTTTGTATCGCTCAAGACGAAATAAGTTTTTAAAACGTTTTTTTCCCCTATTACTACGTAATACTACATTGATTTTTACTCCCAAACGTTCTTAATGTCATAATCTTTAAATATATATATATATATATATATATATATATATATATATATATATATATATATATATATATATATATATATATATATATATCGCCTATACACTAATTTTATTCAAATTTTTAAGGAAACTATTTAGACCGCCGATCTTTACATTTATCAGACAGAGATACATATGTAAGATAATGAATAATGGCAAAAATGAATCGTGGACGAGTCCATTGTGGGTGGAACGTCGAAAAAGAAAGAAATCGACTTGATAACTGTTAAATAGGAGAAGGTTCTGCAGTGCAAGCGGGACTTGAAATAAGGTAGTTTCAGAAGAGCCAGAGCGCTTGGTGATCGGAGTATCGAAGTACTGGAAGAATGGGAGTTTACCGATGTTTATGGCACTGATGAAGATTTATTGGCTATGGTACCCAAGCCCGTCTTGCTGTTAGGCTTTCGTGTCCGCTGACTAAAAATGCGACTGATGAGCAAGTTGGTACTGTGAAGGAATCACCTGACTTGTATTTCATCAAACAGACAATTGGAAGTGCTTGTGGAACAATTGCTTCAGTTCACGCTCGGATAGACAATGCAGAGCAAATTGCTTTCCAATCGGATGTATATATAAACGAGTTTCTAGCGGAAACCAAGTCTGTGACCTCAGCAAGAAAAAGACTTTCATGAGACAAAAGTATGTCAAAAGATTTTTTTTATATGTGTGTGCGTAGCTGGCGTAAACCATCTGGTGATGGGAAATAAAGAAAACCAAAGTTTTTCCATATACGTTCTGTTCTTTGTCATTCTTCTTGGATCTTACCGGGTACCCCGAAAGAACGGGTAATGCAACACATAGACAGGGAAATAAATTATCCGTGGATAATTAAAACACCTTTTGGTATTCACTGGCCGGTACAGACAATGTGTTGTCTTTTTACATACAATAGTACTACCCATTTAACTAAATAATCGATTTAAAGTCAGGGATCAGTTTCTTTTCTTTGTAGACTATTAAAATGATCTTTCAATTACGTCCGGTTTAAGAAATCTAGAAATCTAAAACCCTCTCTTTTTAAAATTAATTTCTGTTCCCGCCCACACCCTTTAACATTTGCCGAACAGAAACAAAATATTTTACATGAATAATAACCCGTTATTTAGGTTGATTCAAATATGGGGATCAGTTTTTCTATTTATTAAGTTTGAAACTGCTCCGTCAATTTATGTCCAGCTTAAACATTTAGACATCTGAAAACTCATTGCACAATAGTAATTTTCAATTTTTCCTCTATTTAAAATTTTATTTTTTTGTTCTCCGCACTTTTTAAAGTGAGCAGGAACATAATCAGTTTATTTGTTGAATATTAAACTGATCCCCCAATTTGTGTCCAACTTAAAAATGTAAAAAAAAAAAAATTGAAGACTGGTTTGATGCACGATTTGAATCCCCTTCTTTTATTTGTAAATTTCTTTCTTGTATCCTTCGCCTATTTTTAAGAAAGAAGGAACAACATATTAATAATCTTTTTTCTTTCTTTTAAGTCGGAGATCAATTTCTTTTATTTGTCGAGTATTAAACTGAACCTCCAGTTTATGTCCAGCTTTAAAAACTCTACAAATCTAGGTTCGTTGCACAATTGGAATTCAGTTTTCACCCGTTTATTATAAATTTCTTTTCTGTTCCCCTATCCATGCAGGAAAAAATAGTTTTGAAAGGCAGACATCAAAGGTAAACAAGATCAAAGAAATGGTAAAACTGGGAACGAAGAAAGAATACAAAAGAGAAACAAGCAACAACAACAACATCGACGAAAGTTGTTGAACGTTGAAAAACCGCCTAAATTTGAAATGGTCGCTGATGCTTAAGCTTTCACTTTGCTGTTTAGTTTACCATGTTTTCGTTTCAACCTCATTCAGTAGGCTTAAAGATTTCAATTGCACAACATAAAAGGAACTGGCTGAAGAAATAAAAGAAAGTTACTTTCATTCTTTGGCAAGACCATTTCTCCCCTCACTCTATACAGTTAGTTTCTTCAAGGTTGACAATAGATGTAACAGCTATTTTTAAAAACTCAGTATTTCTCTCTCTAAAGAAAAGGCTTGTCTTTCAATAACGATTTCGAAAAAATGTAACATTCCTTCATAAGTTTCTGTTTCCTAAGTATATGGCGCTGAGGAAGAGACATATTGTGAAGAAAATTCAATATGATTCCTAATCGTCTCTGAAACGATCGTACACCAGACTATTGGTGACTTTGAATTCTTGGAACAATAATAAATTATGTTATAAATATTTTTATTTATTTATTTATCACTATTCATTCTCTCTCTCTCTCTCTCTCTCTCTCTCTCTCATATATATATATATATATATATATATATATATATATATATATATATATATATATATATATATATATATATATATATATAAAATATTTGTTATTGTTTATATCTATGGACGTATACGTTTCGTCTTTTTTCAATCAAGACTCATCAGCATAGAAGTACGACTATTCATCACCGGTCACACGATTCGAAACCCTGGACAACAAGTATTTTCCAACTCCCGTCCAACGTCGCTAACCGCTAGGCCAGTTCTGAACAGCTTATAAACAATGATAATTTTAACACATTAACGGCGGCGAAGCGAAGAGGCATTCAAACTTATATATATATATATATATATATATATATATATATACATATATATATATATATATATATATATATATATATATATATATATATATATATATATATTTGTGTGTATTTAGGCAGCATATTTTTATTTAGGCGAATATTATCAAATAACTCAGAGTGTTTTTGCTTGTTAAGACTTTTTTTTATTTTTTCAATTTTCCGAATGGTCCATTTAGTGTTTCGGTCAAATTGGTGTATGTAAGATCCATGTGTTTCTTGTTCAATTTTCTTTCCTGTTTTGCGATTTGATTCGTCAAATCATCTTCAGCCAGTGTTAGTTTGGTTTCTTAAAAAATATGTCTTTACTGTTGAGTTTATTTTTATTATTATAACGGTCATTAATTTACAACTTAAAATGAGCGTCTATAATATTGAGATGTTACATGACAGTGTGATTACGTTCTTAAAGCGTGCAAGATTCAAAAGTTTGATTGCTTAACCGTTAAGAATTTGATTACGTTCTGAGCGCGTTCAAGATTCAAACGTATAATTGCTTAATGGCAAGGAATTTGGTAACGTTTATTACTATGCTAGACACTTTAAAATTTCATATTGATTGTGGGATGTTTAGTTTTTATGTTAACTATATTGTTAACAATACTAAAATAATACACCACGATACCAACACCAAAAGATTACAAATTCTCGAAGCCTTCTACATAAAAACTAAACATCCCACAACCAATAATGTGAATTACGAAACTAGTCACAACATTATAAAGTTAAATACCGCCTGAGGATGCGTTGACGAATCAAATCGAAAGTACCTGCAAAAAAAGGAAAGAAAATGGAACAAGAACCCCATGGAACTTACATACAGCAATTTGACCGAAACACTAAATGGACCATTCGGAAATTGAAAAAAAAAGTCTTATCAAGCAAAAACACTGTGTTATTTAATATTTGCCTATATATATATATATATATATATATATATATATATATATATATATATATATATATATATATATTAGTAATCCAGGTAAAGTAACCATGAATTTCAACCGGGCTTATAAAAAGTGCTCAATATCAAATAGAGCTTTTATACATATGATTATTTTTATTTATACAAACATGTACAAAATCTGCGACACTGGCATGTCGATGTTGTCGATCTACAGCTGTTAGAAACTGAGATCACATCAGGAAGAATTAAAATCCGATCCTTTCCTCAGATCATATTTGGGGGAAAATGACATGGGGGTGAAAAAGGAGAGAAAGGAAAGGAAAAAGAAAATTTTAAATTTGGAAAGTCACGTGATCAGACTTGAGGCCGTTGAAAGTCAAATATGGAATAAAGAAATATATATATATATATATATATATATATATATATATATATGTATATATATATATATATATATATATGTATATACTTGTTGAGGGTAGAGAAAGGAAGTGGAGAAAACCGGGAATTTCATAGTTAATGTCTCGGCGTGTCAGTAGATGTCGTGTTCATTTCTAGGTGGGCAGAAAGACAACATTAGTCTGGCTTAGATTTAGGTTGGGGGCGGTTGTTTTTAATTCTAAGGTTTATCCTTGTTATTAATTTATTCATTTTATTAAATTATTTAAGCCAAGGAGCCAAGGAAAATTATTTGGTTTACACCCCCATTTAATCACATGGTTAAAATAATTATAATAACTAAAATAATTAAAATAATTAGAATAAGTAAAATAATTAAAAATTTACTTAACTTTACTAACATAATATAATACAATAATGGTGATAGCAGCACGCGTGATAAAATAATACTAATACTACTAATAATAATGATAATAAAAGTAAGATAATAATAATATCGATAATAATAATAATAATAATTGTAATAATAATAATAGTAATAGTATTTATAGCTAAATTAAGCAGGTGGAATCGAGGGAAGATTATAGTAATGGGAATCCTAATAATCATTTAAATAATAAGATAACATAAAAATAATAATAATGATAGTAATAATAACAGTAGTACTAATAATACTACTACTAATAATAATATAAGTAATAATAACAAAAATAATACTAGCAATAATAATAGTAGTAATAATAGTAATCGTGATAAAATTAATGATAATGCTAATGTTAATAATAATAATAGTAATAATAATAATAATAAAAATGATGATGACGATGACGATGACAGTAATGATGGTAATAATAAGAATAATGATAATAATAGTAATAATAATAAAAGTAATTACGGTTAAAATAATGATGATAAAGATAATTGTAGGAATAATAATAGTAATGATGATGATAACCATAATAATATAAATGTTAATAATAATAATAATAATAATAATAATAATAATAATAATAATAATAATAATAATAGCAATAATAATATTAATAATAATAATAATAATGATGATGATGATAACCATAATGATAATAATAATAGTAATGATAGTTATGGTAAAAAAATATTATGATGATTATTATAATAATGATAATAATAATAATAATTAATAATAATTCACAATTGGTAATAATGTTTATGGTAATAATATTAATAGTATTAATGACAACATTAATAATGTATTGTAATTTCAATTCTAATAATAATGAAAAAATAGAAATATAGATATATAAAAATAATTATTATAGTCTTGCCGAGCATGATATAATATGTGATATATAAATGGGTAACTATGTTATTTGTTTGTATGTTTGTGGATAGATAAGTTCTTTTTCCTAATAGGGGCCCTGGTGTTGCCATGTTTTAGGGGGTTAGTATTGTATAGTGGGGGTAATTGATTCTAGGGGATTTAGTAGATACTATAGAATAATGGATTTAGTTAGGGTTGAAAGATTTTAGTTTTTTGGTGTTTACTCTATTTTCCAATGGTAACATTGGTTCAAGAGGTTGTATGTAAATTACTAAGAAGGTGTGATCTGTTGTGTCTACAGTTAATTGACGTTTCTTGTTTTTTGTTTAGAAGTTTACCTCTATCACTAAATCTAATTATCTCAAGTTTTTCACGTAGGCATAATTGACAGAGTGAATTCAGGGATCTACAAGTACTAGTTTTTCTAATAGTGTTCCAAATCACTGTTGGTGATTTATTATTATCGATTAGTTCCCAGTGGTATGTAGAGAGTGAAGTTTTTTTTGTTTCAGAATTATTGAATAAGCATTTATGGCTGGTATATCTTTCTTTGAAAGTGTTACTAGCCATGCCTATGTAGTATTTTTTCTGGGTTTGGTTTTATTTGGTTGAAATTGTGGCCTGGTAGACTATTTGGGTTATTTGACAATTTTGTTGGAGGGAGCATTCTGTCTTGTTTAGGCAGTTACAAGTCTTAATTTTTGTTGTTTTTTATCATTTAATTTAGTACTTTTGTTGCCATTTAAAATTTTTGTTGTTTTTTAATTATTTTTTCTGAGTTTTCACCACAACTGTAACTTAATTTAATGGTATTTTTATTAAAGATTTTATGTAGTACGTTATTAGGAAGGAAGTGTAGGTTAATTAAATCTAAGAATATTTTGCCAAGTTTAGTTTTAACCATGTGATTAAATGGGGGTGTAAACCAAATAATTTTCCTACTTCTTCCTTTTTTATGTTTATTATTGGGCGTTGTAGGTTTGATATATTTAATTTGAGTGTTTTTGTATCCACTCTCTTTTAGTGCTTGATTGTAGAAGGCCTTATGTGCGTTAAAGATTGCTGCTATTATTATTATTATTATTATTAGTATTGTTATTAATTTTATCAATATTATTATTATTCAATGCGCTTTGTCAAACTCGGGAATCTTTATGTTGAATCTATGAATCTGTATGGAATTTTAAACGGACCCTTTATTTAATCCACAGGGGTAGCTTGCTCTCGTTCCGTCAGCTGATGAGAACCGTAGTCCAAATATTCCAAACAGAAGACTGTTGCACCAAATTTATGTCCCTTTACAAAGATTAAAATTAACATATAATGCTACTAGACCTTATGTCTAGAATCCTTATTTCAATTTTTAGCAAAATCCATTATGTGATTTTGATTCAAGAAAATGTCTTAAAATTCAAGGCTTAAGGGGTCTTAAGAAGAAATTGAAATACAAGGAAGCTGGTTTAATTGATGTCAAGTGGTTATTAATCACATTCAATGTAAATTTGAAACATTTGAGGTTGTGCCCAATTATGCCCTTAAAACCCCTTTAAAATACTTTAAAGAAACTGAAAAAAAAATTGAGGTGGGGGGGGGGGTGCGGCGGATATTTATTAATTGCTGTCTAATACTGATTGTTAAAATTTCACAAAATAAGAGGTATCTGAATGTTCCAGTCTCTCTCTCTCTCTCTCTCTTTACATAAAACTAAATTAAACTAAATATAACCCACATTACCAACCACTACGCCTAGCAGATGTGTTCCAAAATTCATAATGATCGGTTCATTTGTTCAGGAGTGAATCCTGTGCATACAAATATATAAACATACCTAACGTTATATAAATAGAGAAATGTGTGTGTATGCGTGGGGGGGGGGGTGAATAATCGAACAATACAATCAAATCAAGACAAACTCAAGCACAGAACTAATATTCCTACACACCAACAGCCTTTCTTTTCCTTTTTGTTCTATCTTTCTGTCTTGACTTTCTTCTTTTAATACTTTTCCTCTCACTCCCCCCTCTCTTTTCTTACCTTCCCATTTCTACTGCTTATGTATATATTTTTTAATTTGTAATTAAAATGAAATCTCATTTTGTTCTCTGAAAAAAAAAAGACTTTCGATAGATGAAAACGAAATATTAACTGAGTACATGAGTTTGTTTTGATTGTATTGTGCGGTTAATAACTTTACCACTTATTTGGTCGGATTTGATCCAATTTATTTTCCTCATATATATATATATATATATATATATATATATATATATATATATATATATATATATATATATATGTAAGGTTAGTGGGAGAGAACCCTAGCAGAGTGCTCGATTATTAAGAAATTTTTTTTTAAAAAGAGTGTAATATTTATTAATGTTTCTATTACAGAAGAAGAGAATAACATCGGTACCGTCGATTTCAAATCCTAAGAAAGGGATCTATAAAAGGCCTCTTTACTGGACTCTCTTCAGCCTCTGTTTATTTAAAAAGATAAACAGAGGCTGAAGAAAGTTTGGTAAAGAGGCCTTTTATAGGCCCCTTTTTTAGGATTTGAAACCGACAGTACCGATGTTGTACTGACTTTCTTTGATACAAACATTAATATATATGTGTATATATATATATATATATTATGGTACATCATCAGTACATAATCAGTACCATTGGTTTCAAGCTCAGAAGTTATTTACCCTTCGGCTATCTTCAGCTTCTGAGCTTGAAACCAATAGTACTGATGCTGTACTGATTTCTGTACCATAAACTAAATAAATATTATGCTCTTAATTTTGATTTACTAAATGAATCGAGTACTCTGCTGGGATTTTTCTACCATCTTACAAAAGAAGCTATATATATATATATATATATATATATATATATATATATATATATATATATATATATATATATATATATATATATTCCATAAAGAGAAAAACAAACAAACAATAAGGCTTGAAACAATTGTCAGAGAGAGTCAACAGATGACGATTAGAACAGAAGTGACGCCGCCGTTACTGATGTTATATATATATATATATATATATATATATATATATATATATATATATATATATATATATATATATATATATATATTATTGTTTATTATCTATATACGTTTCGTCCTTAATAATCGGGACCTATTAGTATAGAGATATGACTATTCACTACCGGTCATGCGATTCGGAACCCCAGATTACGAGTATTTTGCAACTCAAATCCGACGCCTTAACCACTCGGCCAATGTGGAACAGCCAATAAACGGTGATAAGTTTAACACTTTATACGGCTGCTTGACGTCATAGAGCGTTCGACTTTAATGAAAGGAACGATGCATTTAAAGCTAGTGACGTCATGCTGTGTTAATACTACACTTACAGTGCTCTACTAGACAGGTTTTTCTAGGAGTTTCAAATAATAAATATTTGTTATTGTTTATTATCTATGTACGTATATATATATATATATATATATATATATATATATATATATATATATAAAGATACAGATTTAAACTGATGAGCTAAATATTTCCTAGTCAGTTTGAATTTGTATGCAAATGTATTAAAAACGTCCATAAATGATTGGATGATCCATGCAACTTTAGTAAAGTGATAAGCCGCATTATTTATTAGACCCCCGGTGACCCGTTGGGTCAGTATTTGTTATATATAATATTAAATATTTACTACTCAAACTCTTATGATGTAGACCATGCAAACTCTTATGATGTGACCATGCACACTTTTCATCCGTACATGAATGTTTTAGGTAATGGGAGGAAGAGTGAATGATAAGAGAAGTGGTGAGAGGAAAGGAATGATGTCAAAAATTTAAAGAGAGGAGGAGGAAGAGAGAGAATGGTGTATTATTAGATTATAGGAGTTTCATAAATATTTGAAAATTCTAAAATGTTTTCATAAATACAATTTACAGAATAAGAAAGAAAATGACAACAAAACAGTATAAATCAGGTCAAATGTTATAACGTGCTGATTCATAAAAATTTGGGTGGGTCTGTCATGAAATAGCAAAATAATAGTTTCTTCCAATATAGAGTTTACTTTGAAAAAAAAAAATAAAAGATATAAAATAAATTTATTAAAAAAAAAAAAATTAAAAAAAAACATTTATAAATAAACACTTCCGGTTTTCTCTGTGAGTCTATAAATTCATCACTGCAGCAATATATTACGTACATCCGTTCAAAACACGACACACACGTGCATCCGATATGGACTTACTTTGAAAAGGAGGTATTAACCTCGAAATATTAGTAAAACTTTGAGACCATATAACACATGAAGATTAAAAAAAAAACAGTAAGTAGAAAATAAAATAAAATTATTACATTTCATACTGTCTTTATCTCTAGTGTTTTCTTCCCTCCTACCACAGGAAGATGTGACACGATATCGCAAGGTGGGGATTAAAAAACCAGCAATCAAGAAGTGGTGCACTCTGGTCCACAAAAAATGCCTGAGCAACCTTGTCGGCATTCTCCGATAGGTGCACCTTAGACGGTTAGCAATAAACTCCTTCTCAAAGCGAGAAGATAAAGCCTGGGAGGGTGGACCTCCTAGTACTACATAGAACCATACTCCAGCCCGACAGAATCAAGGCCATCACAGTCGCAATAGCCCACACTCTGTCAGACTGATTGTTGAGGACGTATCCTCGACTGGTATTCTTGGCATCTTTTTATGTTTATTATCATCTCGTTTCTCACCCAGAAATTGTTTCACTTCACTTGGTATCCATAACTTTATATTGCATTGTCACATCACACTAAACCTTAAACATATCTATATACAATGCTTCAAGCAAACTACAACAGCCTTGTAACAATATATTTGTTACTTTGAAAAGGGGGTTTAACCTCGAAATATTATAAAACTTTTGACACCATATAACACACGATTGATTACAGATGAAAAAAAAACAGTATGTAAAAAAATAAAAGAAAATTATTACATTACATATTGTCTCTTTATGCCTATTATCATCTCGTTTCTTACACAGACATTGTTTCAATTCACCCGGTGACCATAACCTTATATTGCATTGTTCCAGCCTTATAAACTTCAAACCAATGCATAGACGCTACGCAATGCTTCAGGAAAACTACAACATTCTCTTAAATTTATTTAAATGACATGATGATGATCATCATCATAATCATCATTTTATATTGTTTTTTTTTTTTTCAGATGCATCTCAATAAGAGGCTCTGTCCATTGATTCTTTATTCTACCATTGTTTGACATAGTATTTTCACTGTTACATGTGAAAGTTCAATTGACGTTTGTTAAGATTATATGTGGCTGTTTTTTTTCTGTTATTCTCATCGTTCTGTTTGTTTGTCGCGGTCAGATTTGAAATAGCATTTTCATGATTAAAACTCGCAGATTGAATGCAGCCATCTTGCTTTTTTTTATCATCATTTTAATGACATTAGCAAATGAACTTATGACCGCAGGACATGACCTCTGAAGGAAATCCTTCCACACCGGGAAAGATTTTGGGAAAACGGATGATTTGCATGGATGCGTTTAGACCATAAAAACGCTCCTGAGTTTGGGGTTCACTCCAGTCAGACGAACACAGACACGCATGAAGAATTGTGTGGAGTGAATGCAGCTAATCTCTATTTAACCACCTATCGCACCCCAACTATCTATTTACTATCTCTATCTCTTCTTCTCGCTATATCTCTCCATCTCCATCTCGTTTTTTCCGTCTCTTCATCTTCATCTCGTTTTTTCCGTCTCTTCATTTCCATCTCGTTTTTTCCGTCTCTTCATCTCTATCTCATTTTTTCCGTCTCTCCATCTCCATCTCGTTTTTTCCGTCTCTTCATCTCCATCTCGTTTTTCCATCTCTCCATCTCCATCTCGTTTTTTCCGTCTCTTCATCTTCATCTCGTTTTTTCCATCTCTTCATCTTGTTTTTTCCGTCTCTTCATCTCCATCTCGTTTTTTCCGTCTCTTCATTTCCATCTCGTTTTTTCCGTCTCTTCATCTCTATCTCATTTTTTCCGTCTTTCCATCTCCATCTCGTTTTTTCCGTCTCTTCATCTCCATCTCGTTTTTTCCGTCTCTTCATCTTCATGTCGTTTTTCCATCTCTTCATCTTCATCTCGTTTTTTCCGTCTCTTCATCTTCATCTCGTTTTTTCCGTCTCTTCATCTTCATCTCGTTTTTTCCGTCTCTTCATCTCCATCTCGTTTTTTCCATCTCTTCATCTTCATCTCGGTTTTTCCATCTCTCCGTCTTGCTTCCTCAATCGCCATTTTTCTATATTTATCTACATATCTCTATCTCTATCTCTATATATACATACCTCTCTCTCTCTCTCTCTTACTCTCTCTCTCTCTCTCTCTCTCTCTATCTATCTATCTATCTATCTATCTATCTATCTCTTTTGCTCCCTCCCTCCGCCCGAAGTTGTAAAACAATGTATTTATTTGATGTATCTACTCCCGGTGATAAAATAACAAAAATCAGATTGATATTAAAAGCCGTCATTTGGCCATTCCTTTCTTTCCTACACAGTCTGAATACATCATCATTGTCACTAGTTGTATTACTCTGCCAAAGTTTGACCGATCTCCCGGAGGTTGACAATAGATGTAACAGCTTTTCTTATTGTCAACTCCTGAGCAAGCCAAGTTTTTCTTGGAATCGAATCCCAATATCCAATCTCTTCTACATCAACTATTTTGGTATACCAGCAGCGGATTTTATTTATTTACTACCTATACTTACCCGGCGTTGCCTGGGATCCTGTAAAGTCATTTCGGTTTTTACTTTTTACTTGTTTGCATAATTTTAAACTTATACAGAAAAAAAAAAAACATTTTAGTTGTAAGGTAGAGAGCTCCGATTATATTCTTCAATTTAAAATATAAGTTATTCCCCTTAAATTATTTGACCCCATGCTTAGGAATAAAGATACCGTTTACGAATGATGTGTCAGGTAATATTTTTCGATATCGAAATTTAAGCTTTCAGATATTACCTATTTCTTTCAATAGCATTTTCTATCAGAATGAAGATACACACTTTTTAAACAGTGATTTAGTATTATTATTAAAAAAGTATATATCAGTATTACTGTTCTGCAATAATAACGAAATTTGCTGCTGATAGAAACAATGGCTTCCATCTTTAATTGACATTTGCCGCAAAAAAAAGCTGTCATTCGAGTTGAAATAATTGTATTTGCAAAGCAATTAAAGCGAATTACAATTTTTTTCTCATTAATAACATGAACCAACGCTAAAGAAAAAGAAAATACCTATTCAGAATGAAATATTGATATCTAAGGACGGAAGCTATTTAGGTCTGAAGTGGAAATTTGGCTAACTTAATTTTATATATTAGATTTATTTTACTTATTTTTTTTACTTATTTCTATTTTGATAGGATATCTGGGAATGCAATGTTTTTATCATTGGGGGTGTCTATTACGCAGGATTGAAAAAAATCTAGTTTCTTTGGTTCAAAACAAGTAGGAAATGGTGAAGAAACAACAACAATTTCCTAAAGGTGATTGTTTGAAAGGTATTTATCAGTCAAATCCCCCCCCCCGAACCACAATGTTGGTGATGTCACATGTCCAGGCGACCCAGTTGATACTGATCAAAAGTATCTGTGCATAATTGAACCTCATAAGTCAGATACGATTTGAACATGGCTGAACAGATTCCATAGTTCATGATAGCATTCATTCAGCCAATCGCACTTTGACCTGTTTGTGTTCAGTGATTATGATTGGACTTGTGTACCTGTGCCGTTAAAAATGACATCATATATTTGTGACCTCTAAGGACATCATATATTTGTGACCCTTAAGGAAGCTTATATAAAACGTAATATTTGTTCGTTAACAGACATTAATTCCCATTTGTTGGATATCAAATATGTATGATGTCTGGTTAGCATGTATTTGTTTAATCAAATCAAATTTATTGGCAAAAAAAAGCAAAGTGTAACAAGCCATGTAAAGAGACAGGTGGAAGATATTTATATCCATATACAGTTCGAAAGTTTGTCCATGGCCACTTTAAACCTTGGTATGGTATACATTGTCGCAACCTCCTCTCGCAGGCTGTTTCACGGAGAAGAAACATGGACAGAGAACACTGCCTTTCTTCTATTGAGACGAAAGCGATGGTGGTACATTTTTTGCGGGTGCCCGCAGAGATTGTGACTAACCACTGGGATGAAAAACTCTTTGAAAGGTAAATTAAAAAAATTCTTGTTGATGATGTTGTGTGACAGAATCAAGTCTCTTCGCATCCTTCGCTGCTCAAGTGAGAACAGTTTAGTCTTTAGTAACGCCCTTTGTAGATAAGCGTGAAAAGTGCCATCACCATCCTGGTTGGCAACCGTTGAATACGTTCCAGATGTAGGGTATCTTTTGAAAGATAAGGATTTGTTGCTTGGAGTAAATTCTGTAATAAATAAGCCGACCAAAGAAATTGTCGAAAGCATAAATAAAATATATTATAAGTTTGAATTATCTTCCAGCAATAAGAAATGAATTTCAAGATGGCTGCATGGTCATGGTATCTGGTACGGCATTCACCCTGAAGGAAGTTTCTAGGGAATATTAAATTCACAAGCAGTCCTCAGTCGCATGGATATCCCAGTTAGGAGAGATGACAACATTAGTTTTTTTGTAGGGAAGTGGTCCTCTACATACAATGCCTAGTATTCCCAAATGGTCAACCATCTGGTACTGACTAGGCTCAACGTCACTTAAATTTCGTGACTTAAAGCGAATCGGTGTATCAATGTGATTATGCCATACATGGTCCACATGTAGGGTTCAGATAAAACCACTTGACATTCACAAGAGAAAAAACTAAATTGGAATAAATAAGAATAAAAATTAGAACTAACTTTACATGTATTAACATAAAAGACCGTTTTTTTTGTTTTTTGTCTTTAATAAATCCTAATTTTGTAATATTTGAAAACGTTAAATAATCTGTTGAAAAGAGCTGGATATTTGTTGAGTATGGCAAGCGCTCTTCTCTGTACCTTCAAACCTTTTCTCATGGACCTAACATACTTAATGTTAAAGCCCCTCCCCACCTCTCTTTCCCCCTCTCTCTCTCTTTCTCTCTCTCTCTCTATCTATCTATCTATCTATCTATCTATCTATCTCTCTCTCTCTTTCTCTCTCTCTCTCTCTCTCTCTCTCTCTCTCTCTCTCTATATATATATATATATATATATATATATATATATATATATTAATTATAAATATTTATTTATTTACATACGTATACGTTTGATCCTTCCGGAATCGTCAGCGTAGAGATAATTATTCAAGCCTGTCGCAGGATTCGAAACCTCAGAACAAGTCATGTTTTTTTTTTTTAATTCAAATTCCGACGTATTCCAAAGACCAAGATTTTTATTTATCTTACGGATCATTTTTTCAAAATAATCATCGAGCTTTCAATTGGAATGTCACTAAATCTTGTTTATTTATATATGCTCTGTTGTTACATGTTGACAATCATCGAGTTTTCAATTGGAACAGGTTAATATACATAAAGAATACAAGGTATATGCTAAAACATATATTTTCGCACACCTATATATATATATATATATATATATATTAATGGATTAAATGACATCATAAAATGAGAAATTAATCAGATTTTATTAAAGTTCAAAAACAAGGAGTTATACTGCGTCCTTAACTCATGAGTTTTCAAAGAAAATCTTTCTCTCAGAGGACAGTTATCACAATGACATTACTGCGGGTAATAAAAATTAAGCTTTGAAAATATATATAAAATATATAAAACATCAAATATATTGGCTCAAAACTATATTTTTTTTGTTTCTTTATATTTTTTATTTTTTCTATATCTTTATTTCTTTATCATGCATATATTCCTTACATTTCCATATCATCTTTAATTTAAGATTTGCAAAATTAAAATCCATAAAATGTAGACTTATTAATACCCTAACTCAACCTATTGGACACATTGACTTATATTGCTTTACCCCCTAACCGCCTCTAAGCCCCCGATTCCGATTCCGCTTCCCCATTTCCCAATTCTCAAAGATATATCAATTAAATACTGCTTTGCACTTTATTTTTCAACCATAAATAAATTTATCTATGGTTGCTTTTGTTGTTATAGTCATTATCAGGCGCTGTATATGTATATATGTGGGTCTATATATATATATATATATATATATATATATATATATATATGTAAAAATAAAAATGGAATAAAGGATAAGTATTGAAGTGATGGCCGGAAGAGATCATGTGAGTGCATAACGCATTCTTCTTCATCTTCTTTTTCTTTCTCTTTTTATAACATTCCTCGCGTCCCTACCCCCTTCTTGTTGTTCTCTGCACGTGACTATTTCTTCCAATCGCATTCTTTGTATAAATTTGAAAACTTTTCCGTTTTGAAATAAAGTTTACCAACCGATTGATAATGGCCGTATTTTAACGACCGAAATATTTCGGCAGAACTATAGAACATGAGTTTTTAAGTTTATTTTTGTTAGTTGTTGAATTGCTTATCCTTTATTCCATTTTTATTTTTACACATTGTTTCTTTTTTCTCATATATATATATATATATATATATATATATATATATATATATATATATATATATATATATATATATATGTATGTATATGTACGTATTTGTGTGTATAAATATACGTATGTGTACATATAGCATGCATCTATGTGTATGAGTGGATGTACGTATGTGTTTGTGCGTATGTGTGCACATATCCTTGTGTGTATGTATCTCTGCGAATCTATGGATGTATCTAGGACCTGATACCTCACCCCGCATTAACCCTAACCATCTCGCCGTAGTTGCTTAATTTCATGTCTAGCCGATGACACATAGCTAGACAATAGTCCCACCCCACTCTGCTTCTATATCCTTCCGGACCGTTTCTCTCAATGTATTCCTTTCTCTCCTTTTCCCCCTTTCACTCAGTTTACTTAACATCAACTTTCTATCTTTCTTTAATATGCTCACCTTACAATCCTACACCCTTTTTCTTTTGACACTGTCTTATATTTTATATCCTCCTCTCCTTTCTCTTCGAATTCTGCCATTTCCCCGAACCCTCTTCCTAAAAACATTTAAGTTTTCGTTTAAGTTGGCTCCTGCTCATTGTAAATTTAAACTGAACATTGAATATTATATTTCTTCATTTTTTTTCATTTTTCAATCTCTATTTTAAATTTTTATTAACCATTGTTTTTTAATCGGATCTTACTGCGTATTTCTACTCCATCATTTTCTCTATATACGACAGACCAGGAAGTTATGGTTTGCAACATTCCTACTATCAGTTCCTAAAAACACTTAATTGGACATTATAATATTCAACACCGAGTGAGTCTTCTGAACTTTGTGTATGATTTTGCTTTTTCTATGGTTTTGTTATTAATTTACATACACCCTGAATACAGTCTTCATTGTCATCTACTGCATTGATAGCAAGAAAATTTCCCGCCTGGATAACTTTTTCATTTTTTGGATTACCATTCACCACCTGGATTGTTTTTATATCGACTTCTTTGACATCTTTCTTGAAATTGTTTTAAACTTTCTGACTTGGATGAACTGTATAAGTTTAACAAAACAGTGTGATTTTGGCCAATATATTTGATGTTTTATATATTTTTTATATATTTTCAAAGCTTAATTTTTATTACCCGCAGTAATGTCATTGCGGTAATGGTCATCTGAGGGGAAGATTTTCTTTGAAAACTCATGAGTTAAGGACGCAGCATCACTCCTTGTTTTTGAACTTTAATAAGATCTGATTAATTTCTCATTTTATTATGTCATTTAATCGATTAATATTATTACTCTATACACTATATTGAGCTTTGTTTTTATCCTGATAGTCTACTGGTTAAATATATTATTTATATCTTTAAAGTATTATCTTACTCTCTCTCTCTTTTTCTCTCTCTCTCTCTCTCTCTCTCTCTCTCTCTCTCTATATATATATATATATATATATATATATATATATATATATATATATATATTGACATAAAAATGTTGTTTGGCACAAGACAAATGAAACGGACCGTAAAAATATATCTCACAGAAATGTTATGTTTTTTGGAAATGTGAAAAAAAATAAAAATAAAATAAAACCATGGTTATTGGAATATAATATGAACTGACACACACACACACACACACACACACACACACACACACACACACATATATATATATATATATATATATATATATATATATATATATATATATATATATATATATAAACCTGGACAATTAGAATGTTTGTACAAGTGCCAAACATCAAAGATGTTGCTAAGTAAACTAAAGGAACGTGAGAGAAACACAGAGAAAAAGAAAGAGAGAAGAGGGAAGAAAGATAAAAATAAAAAGGTAGTGGAGAAGAGAAGGCGACGGCGAGAGAGAGGAAAATAACTGAGCTATCCATTCACCTTTGTTTCGCCGTAAACTGTCAATAGAGCAAAACAAAGAGAACGTGAGAGAGGAAAAGGAGGAATCTCATCTAAGGCATGTACACAAAACTAAATAGACAGTCTTAGTTATTATCATTAATAACGAAGACTCCTGTCAGTTGCTCCTGGTCGACCTGGAAGAGGCGATATTCATTCTTTACCTTCTCTGGTGAATTGGGCAATCTCTCGATTAACAGTGGAAGCGGCATCCCGAGATTCGCGATGATTGATGCTGACTAAATCCACATTCAGTCTGATCTGCGACACCACGTTGTCAGGTCTGTGTACCTTGTGAACGACGACGACGACGACTTGAGACCGGTGTCGTCTTGTCCTTCGGGCTTGATTCCGCCGGTCTGTGGGTTTGTCCTGTGCAGTTCTAGGAGGTCCACCCTCCCAGGCTTTGCCTCCGCTCTTTGGGGAGGAGTAAGTTTATTGCTTACTGCCTGAGGCGCCCCTACCGGGGAATGCCGACGAGGCTGCCCAGGCAATTTTTAATGGCCAGAGTGCTCACCTTCTCGGGCGCTGGCTTTTTAAGTCCCACTTTCCCGACCCGACCGTGGGTCACATCTTACCTTGTGGGAGTAAGATAAAACTGGCCTTGTGCCTAACCTCCTGAAGAGGAGGTAAATAAAGACTTCATGTTTTCTCACATTCAAAACCCTCTATTTTGCTGTTATCAGGACACAATTCGGTTTGACGATGTTAGGTTTTGCAAGGAGGTGTCGTCATCCCCTCCACCCCTCACACACATTGCCTTGTATTCTCAAATGGTCACAGATCTAGTACTGACCAGACTCAACGTCTCAGACTTAACTTCGTTGATCTAAAGAGAAACGGTGTGTCAACGTGATTATGCAAAGAGAAAGAGAGAAGGGTTGGGGGTAGAAGGGAAACATTAATTATCCATTTTCCTCTATTTCATCATAAACCGTCAATAAATATTTAAATGTCAGACGCTCTCATTATTTTATTTTAAAAAGATCTTTTTTTTTTTTTAATTTTTTGACCGAGCTTCAGAAGAAGAGTCAGTCCTATAAAGAAATAATTTCTGTTTTTATAAAGTCAAGTATTTGCATATGTTTATATATTTGTATGTACATGATTCACTCCTAAACTAATAAACCGATCGTTATGAATTTTGAAACACAACTGCTAGTTATAAGAAATCATAATGTATACTATATTTAGTTTAATTTAGTTTTATGCAATGGGGGTAAAAGAGGGGTGGAAGCCCTTTGTGAAAATTCAAATACCTTCGATTTTTAAAAAAATTGAACAATAGATATTAGACATCAATTAATTAACAAATAGGCTATCTTAAAAGATAGTGAAAAATCAGTTTTGAAATTGCTGTTTAGACTGTTTATAAAACTGAAATTATATAAACGTACATTAGGGATCTCCAAAGTGCACCATAAAAAGACGTCATCAATAATGTTAAATGTGTATTGATAGGCAAAAGGGAAACAAATTACTTAAATTTAATACTACACTTATAATAACTAAAAGAATATAACTAAAGTGAACACTTTTAAGAGGGAAAAAGTTTTATTTTCATCAAAATAAATATAAAAATAGTTTAAAAGGACTAATAGAAATAACGATCATTGCTATTATTTTGTTTTGTTAGTGTTTGGCTTGAATTTTATATATAATAAAATTCAAATTAAAAATGAAAATTTAAAAAGTATTGAAGTTTGGTTATGATTTAACAATATTATTTGTCAATTAAAAATAAATGAGACCATTTCAAAGTGAAAATAAGTTTTAAGTCACGTCGCATTTTCGCCGAATGAAATTAAAATTCGAAAGAAAATTTTGAATGGATAAGCCTTTAAATTTGAAAAAGGAAAATGATAAGTATATAATACTTACTTTTGTCGTAAAGACAGCTTCTTTTTCAGCTTAAAAGAATGAAAGCAACATAAAAATAACTCGTAAAGAGAATAAGATTATTAACACATGTGCGTTTGCTAAAGCGATAACTTTCTCTTTACTGGTTGACGTATTATGATCTTCCATAGTTTGACAATGACAGGAATTCAACAAACTCTTGCTTACCTCGATCAAATAAACATTCTATAAAAAAAAGGCACAAATTAATCGGTCAAAGTAGATGTCGGTCTTTTACGATTAATAATAGTTAGGTTTATATTATATTCAAATATTTTGAAACATTGAGAAAACATATTTTCAAAATAGATGTTTAAACTTTAAAATGTCTAAATGATGTAATTTAATGAATTAAAATCTCTAAAAAATGAATTATTGTTTAAAACATTTATTTTCTTTGCAATTCACCAGATCAGAGTGTATATTAACGAGAAAATGAAGTAAAAAAATTTCAAAACATAATAATATCGTATTCATTTCCACTTTTTATTTATAAATTCACGGATACTTTACCCAAAAGTGTTAACCAATAAAAAAAGGTAAATCTGATTTGCTTTTAAGCTCTTTCGCTTTATATAACATTAAAATTTCGATTGATCAGAATATTTTTTTTTTCGTAAAATGAAATAAGACGGTGGAAATCATGTAGAAACATATTTTCTCTTATATATTTTACGAAAAAAAAGCATTTTATAGATACATTAGTCGAATAATAAATAACATTGAAAATTTCGTGAAAATCTGACCATTACTTGATTTTTGCTAGATTTATTAAACACACGAGTGTTAGCGCATAAAAATTGGTCACTACATAGAAACGTTGTTTTAAGGCGTAAATAAAATACACACGTTTTTAGTTTCTCATTTTCATAATTTTCGTACGCTGAAAAAAAAATTTTTTTTAAAAATCAACAGTTTATTCTATGTTTCTTCTTTTGAATGGTAAAAGAGTCATGATGATAATATAAACCTATATTAAAGTTACATCGTGTTACATATAGGGGGGGGGGTAAATTCTATGGTAAGCTTTGAATGTCCCTAACGTACATACTGTTAGTTAAAAAAACAATGTATATTTGATTTAATTTCTTTAGGGACTTATCTTTAATTATTTTAATAATCAGATTTCTTAAGAAGAGTTTTTTTTTTTATATCAATGAATGAAAACTATTTTTTTCTTAAATAACAGTTGAGTTGCACTAAAACATTTCTTCCAACGCAAATTACTTTTCTACGCTTTACAGTAAATCAAATCCGACTAAAGAATCTAATTGTCTGTAATATTTTCGTTCATTTAATGAATTTTTACTTTTAATGTTTTTTTGTATTAAAAGCAGATATTTCTTTTATATCCAAAAGATTAAAATAACCAATGGAATAACAACTGATGATGATGATGATAAATTGTTATTAAATATTTGTACTTCCGGAACCGGTAAAATAACGAGGGGCTCGTTATTTTGCCGGTCCCAGCAGAATAGCCTTTTCCATTGATTAAATATTCACCAAATTTCATGGTTTATTTTAGTATTTAAGGGGGGGGGGTTTAAGGAGCATAATATGGGCATAACCTCTCATGTGAAAATTCAAATATTTCAGATTTGCATTGAATTTGATCCATATTCATTAGACACTAATTAAGCAAGATTCTTCTGAATTTGGGTATTTTATTAAGACTCCTTAAACTTAAGTCTTGGATTTTAGACATTTTCTAGGATCAAAATCATGTCATGGATTTTGACAAAAATTTGAATAAGGATTCTAGACATAAGGTCTAGTAGCATTATATATTTATTTTAATTTTCGTAAGGAAACATTAAAGTAGTCCAAGACTGTTCTGTTCAGGAAATTAATTTCACCCATCCTGGGGCGGTTATTCTCCTAATTTTATATAAAATCCCTTGTCAAGACAGGAGCAGTGATTGAGAAGAAATTGTTTTAAATGTCTACTTTGATAAGATTGGTTATTTTATTGCTTCCCACTGCGGCAAAATGTCTCACAAGACCGAAAGGTGGGGAAAACCATCTTCTCCAAAGGGGTCACTCTGAATGGGTATAAAAATAATCATGAACATACTCATCGTCAACTCCCGGTAGGGGCGTTTCAAGCAATCGACAATAAACCACCACCCCCTTAAAAATAAGTTGCACCTCATAGGCTCGAGCTGGACCATACCTCAGTCCGACAACAAAGAAGGGTTTGTTTTTGCCAATGGAAGTCTCTAGGTTGTCGGATTGATTGCCGGGGACGGATCCTCAGTTTTGTATGAAATACAGCCATGTGGTTATATTTATATTTAACACTCCAAGAAGATAAATCTGAAACAAAGTTGTATTGTTTGTCCGATTTATGGTGAACGTAGCAGGCTTAAAACAAAGAAAAATAATGACATTAATTTTAGTGTTCGGACGATTAATCAGAATCGGAAAAATCGGAACTTTTTAGCCTAATTTCCGATTAGGCTAAAAAAGTTCCGATTTCCACAACGATTCTTTTAAAAAAAAATTTTGTTTGTTTAAAACTTGATTTTCTATTGGTGGTACAAATGATGAATATTGATTTCAAACTAAAATCTATAGATAATAACAAATTTAGGTTAAAAATTGCACCGGAAAAAATGTCACGAGTTGATAAATAGGAAAAATAGCACAAGTAAAAAATATAGATGAAAATCTCACAATGACTTTATCAAAATCTTGGATATAGTACATAAAGGAAAAACATTAAAAAGAAAATTATATCCACATTTAAAATTAGATGAGGACTCTCTGCTAAATACCCCCCCCCCCCCCAATGAAATTCTACTTTTCTAGGCGATTTTAGAATCGGAATCGGAAATTTAGAACAGAATCGGTAATTGTATCGGAATCGTGAAAAATATTGGAATCGTCCCATCACTAATTAATTTGTTTCATGACTAATTGATAATATTGTGAATTTTTATTATCTTTAAAGATATTTAAGTCAAGAGTGAACCGATCCCGATTACATTGGTCACATGTGACAGACAAATTATGGCCCTTTGTTGACCCCCAAATTTTTTAGAGAGAATCAGGTGGTTAGATTAGTCAGACGTCTTAACGTCCAGCAAAATGAAGAATATCGATATTATCGAGATACAAACACCCTACTCAAAAATAGAGAGCGGCTATGGACTGTGAGTATGTATTGTACTTTATATGTGTTGTAATTGTGTTTTTATTTATTTTAAAGAAAAGACACACTACAATTATTATTTTGAATAAATGGGTTAAATAGATAATAATAAATATGCTATAAAGGAAATACATTAATCTGGATTAATAGGTTTATGTGATAAAAACAAAAGTTAGAGACAGCCGCTTGTAGCATTTCAGTAAAACATTTTAATAAGTTGTTCGAAAAAAATATTTTACCTACTATCATGATATATGTTGTGGTTGCAAGGTTGAACAATAATTAGTGAGGAATACAATGAAGACGCAACAACAAGGAGAATGCAATAATAAGTGTATTAAAGAAAAGGTATAGTTACAGTATGTACAAATGAAGGTGTCGAGTCAGAGAGTCTTGGTGGGAGGACATGTACGCTCTTCGGCGTCACTTCCGGTGGCATTTAGGTAACACACACTAAGGCCAACCTAGGCTTGCCATTTATAGTGTAACGTTATTCGTATATGCAAATGAGTGGTTTCCACCACAACACCCCCCTCCCAAGATTTGAAGTCACACAGATTTCAATATCTTTTTCTTTTTGGGTTTACCATCAATGGTTCATTAAATTTTCTTTTCCTACCTGATCTTCGGGGTTCAGGTGTATATTGAGGCGGTTCCAAATTAAAGGATTCGTATATGATATCTATGGTTTCCTCCTCTTCGACTGTTGTCGTATAATCATCATCTTGGATATGACGTTTTTTTATCTGATTTAGGTGCCTTTTATGTATACTCTGTGGACCTTTAATCATATATGTACAATCACCAATGCGTTTATCCACTACTCCACATTCCCAGTAAGATGTGTTATTCTTGTAGCACTTAAAATATACTCGATCTCCCGAGTTATATTTCTTTCTTCTCGTGTGTGTAGTGTTTCGGATAATTGCCTGTCTTGGCAACAGTTTATCAAACGCTGATTTTACCTTTCTGGCAAACATTAGATCAGCTGGTGATATGTTTGATGGTGTACTAGGATGTGGTGTGATCCTATAAACTTGCAAGAATTGTTGCAAAGCTTTTTCTGTTGGTGTTCCAATGGATTTCTTTAACGCTCGTTTTAGCGTGTCCACGAACCTTTCCGCAAGGCCGTTCGACCTTGGATGATACGGCGGAGTCGTGATGTGCTTCACTCGGAACGTGTTGCAAAATTCCTTAAATTCTGCGGATGTGAACTGCGTTCCGTTGTCAGTGACCAGTGTGTCTGGTACACCGAATCTTGCAAACAACTCGTGTAGGAACCCTATTGAGTTGTTCGTTGTTGGATTCCTGCAACGCATTACCTCCGGCCATTTTGTGTAACTATCCACTACAATTAAATAATAGTTTTCTCCTACTGGACCAGCGAAGTCCATGTGGATTCTCGACCATGGTTGGTCGGTTTTCGGCCAAGGTTTGTGTACTATAGGTGGGGATTTTGCTGCTAACTGGCATCCTTTACATTTATTTATTGTTGCTGCTATGTCAGTGTCCATGTTATGCCAGTACACGTAGCTTCTCATTAACGACTTCATTCGATTTATCCCCGGATGTCCCGTATGGAAATCTCTTAACATCCTATTCTGCAATGTTTTGGGTATTACCACTCTCTCACTGTACAGTAACACATCGTTACATATGGAGAAAACTTCCTGCACCTTTGTGTCCGTTATAATTTTCTCTTTTATGTCCTTTATGTATTCGTCTTTCTCGGTTTCCCTTTTAATGTCCGACAAAGTTACGGGTAGTTCCTTAATGATGTTTGCTACCATATTTTTTTCTTCAACATTTGTCCGAATTGCTGCAATGACTGATTCTTCCAGATTGTGTTTCTGTGGTATCAGTCTTGACAGTCCATCCGCATGGCAAATCTTTTTTGATGCTAGATGTTGTAGCTGGAAATCGTAATTAAGTAAGATTGTACCCCAGCGCAGCAATCTATTTGCGGTGTATACCGGCAATCCCTTTTTTGATCCATAGATCGTGACTAACGGTTTATGGTCGGTTTCAAGTAAGAATTGTCTACCATATAAATATCGGTGAAATTTAGTCACGGAAAAGATTATGCTCAATGCTTCTTTTTCGATTTGTGAATATGCCCTCTCGGCTGGTATCAGCGTTCTCGAAGCGTGCACTATTGGTTTTCTAGACCCATCCGTCATAATATGTTGAATGCATGCTCCTAAGCCGTAGGAACTAGTGTCACTAGCGACGACTATTTTTAATTTTGTGTCAAAGTGCGTTAAGAATAATTCGGATGTTAGTGCGCTCTTTATTTTGTCAAAAGCGGTTTGACATTCTTGCGTCCAGTTCCAAGGTGTATCCTTTTTAAGCAGATTATTTAAGGGGGCTCGCAAGTTATGCATTCCTTCAATAAAAGATTGATAATAATTTGCGAGTCCCAAGAAACTCTGCAAGGTTGTTACGTTATCAGGTGCTGGCATATTTTTTATTGCCGCAGATCTGTCTGGGTCTGGACGTCGTCCATGTTTGTTTATTATGTGTCCAAGATACTTAATCTCGCTCATACAAAAGTCACATTTACTTACTTTTACTTTAAAGCCGAATTCTTGTATTCGAGTAAATACTTGTTTCAAATGTTCCTTATGTTCTTGTAGGGATTTGCTCCTGACAACAATGTCGTCCAGGTATGCACATGCGCACTCAATACCACTTAGCATGGTGTCCATCGCTTGCTGAAAAATGGCAGGCGCTACTTTGATGCCAAAGGGCAATCGGTTGTATTTGAATAATCCCTTATGCGTATTGATGCATAGTATTTTTGAGCAATTTTCCTCGACTGGTATTTGCAAATATGCGTCGCTCAAGTCTATCTTAGAGAAGATATTACCACCATTTAACTTCGTGAATATTTCCTCTGGGCTTGGTAGAGGGTAATGGTGATCTTTTAATAGGGAGTTGACCCCGGTCGAAAAATCTGCGCACACTCTAACTTCGTCATTCTTTTTCTTTACGTATACGGTGGGGGCTGCCCACTCGCTGTGTTCTATTTTTGATAGAATTCCTGTCTGTTCCAATCTATCTAATTCTTTATTAATCTTTTCCAACCCAGCGAACGGAACGTTTCGCTTTTTTCTAAAAATTGGGCTGGCGTTTTCTTTAAGTTCAAACGAGGCCTTGAATTTATTACAGCGACCTAAGTTAGTCGTGAATGCTTCAGGAAATAATTCTTTTAAATCGTCTTTTATATTTACTGTTGTTGGAGAAGAACATTCTATTTTTTTACAGAATGTATTGATTGGCTTATCCCATAGTCCAAATTTCTCAATTAAATCTATTCCAAACAGATTTTCACTATTTTTCAGTACGAATATTTTTAATTTCTTCGTAATCCCTTTTAATTTTATCGGAAGGACAACTTCTCCTTCAAATTTTATACCACCACCAGTTACCGTCCGGGCTGATTTACTCGTTTTCATCATGGTTGGTTTTTTACCCAACTTTTTCCATGTATTCAGGTTTATAATAGAAATATCGGAGCCGGAGTCGAGTTGTAACTTTATTGGTGTTTTAAATATTTCCACTTTTACGTATTTTCGCCGATCTTTGTCTAATTTTGTATTTGATTTTGTTTGCTGTACTCTCTTTCTGGTGTAATCTTTATATCTGCAGCAATCGCTTTTGTGTCCCACCTTCTTACAAATGTAGCATTTTTTCTTCTTATAAGGACAATCTGATTCCCAATGCTTTTCTGCACATCTCTTACAGTTATATCTAGGAAGAGGCTTGTTATATTCTGTCCTATATTTATGGTTATTAGGATTGTAATATCCCGTTCCATTTCGATTGCTTTTCTTTGTAAAGTTCTTGGTTGGTGTGTATGGTTTTCTAACTTTTCTTACATATGCCACTCCGGATTCTTCTATATTTTTTGAATCCTTTTTTAGTGTAATGGCCCTTTCACAGTCCTCTGCTAGTTTCTGGAGGGTTAAATCTTGCTCAGATTCCAGCTTAGACAACACTCGTCTGCGTATTTCTGCATTTTTCGTGGAAACTAACCCTTGTGCGAAGATTAGACATTTAAAATCTTCTACCGTTAGTTCCGCAAGCTTAAAATTATCGCAGTTTTTATTGACAACTGATGCGTATGTCAAATAATCTTGGTTGTCCATCTTTCTTAGATTCATGCACAGCCATCTTTTATGAAAAAGAGATATATTTGGATTAAATAATTCTTTTAGTAATTTCACAGCTTCCATGAACTCTAATTCCGCAGTTTTTTTAGGTAATATGTAATCTATGAATTTGCTGTGTTCTGATGTACCCAATTTCCTGAGTAAGAGGCTCACTTTCTGGCTATTTGGCCAATTTTTGCAGTCTAGTTGAAAGACATCCTCGTATCTTGTATAGTATGCTTCAAAAGTCTTTCCTTCCTCCGGCACATAATTAAATGTGTCCATACTATTAAAGATAGCTGTATGGGAGAAATTAACACTGTCGACATTTTCTCGATTACTCTTTAGTATTCCAGTGTTTTAGCAAAACGTTCATTTTGTCTTTCCTCGCGGTCAGCTTGTGCCTGATTTTGTCTTTCTTCGCGGTCAGCTTGTGCCTGTAAAAATTGCATGAACATTTTTGATAAGTCTTCCATTTTTTTTTTTTTTTTTTTTCGAGTCACAATTGAAAAAAATGTATGCAGTACATTTAGTTCTTTGGAGTTTTTTTTTTTTTCTAGTATTTTAGTAATTAAAATACTCTTAAATTGAGATTACCTTTTTTTTTTTTTTTTTTTTCTTTCGTGACGTTTTACTGTATTATCCGTTATCCAGTGACAACTTTTTAAAAAAAATCCTTTCCTTGAGCTTTAATTTCTAGCTATGGTATTTCCTTTTAGTACCACCGCCAAACAAATTATTAATTAAAAGATTCCTTTAGTTGTTGTTTTGCTAACGGGGAGCAGTAATTAGAATCCACTGGTGAACTTTTTTTTTTTCGTAGGTTACTTCCTTGCTTTTCGTAATACGAGTCTGACCTGTCGTTTTGCGACAGAACAAAATCCGCTTTTCGTTTGCAAGTTGGTCCTTTAGTAATACACAACAGATTTGTCGTTTAGCGACAAAACAAAAATTCACTTTTACATTCGTTTGCAAGTCGGATTCCCAGAAAACGGCGTAAATTGTCGCTTTTGCCACGTTCAAGTTTTTTTTTTTCACTTAAGTTGAAACTTTTCTTTAGCGTAAAATCCGTTTGCTCGTCAACACTTTGCATTGTACTTTCTTTTTTTTTTTTTTTAATAGTTCTTCGTCAAACTGTTATATCTGACGCTTCATATCTCGTCGCCAACTGTTGTCGTTGCAAGGTTGAACAATAATTAGTGAGGAATACAATGAAGACGCAACAACAAGGAGAATGCAATAATAAGTGTATTAAAGAAAAGGTATAGTTACAGTATGTACAAATGAAGGTGTCGAGTCAGAGAGTCTTGGTGGGAGGACATGTACGCTCTTCGGCGTCACTTCCGGTGGCATTTAGGTAACACACACTAAGGCCAACCTAGGCTTGCCATTTATAGTGTAACGTTATTCGTATATGCAAATGAGTGGTTTCCACCACAACAATATACAAGTAATTTAAAGAAATAAATAGGTTAATATTTCTTTTAAACAAATATACTTGTTTATCTGAAAGCATATATAGATAGAGCAATACAGAAACGTTTTTTTTTTTTATTAAAGTCGTAAGCAACTGTGGTGGTTAGGTCATTATTGAAAGATATCTCTATTTTTAACAATCTCCCTAGCCAGAATAAGTATTTTTGAAAGAAATTGATCGAAACATATTTTCTTCTTTTAACATTAACAAGCATGGTGCAATAATAAAAATAAAATTAGCTAGTCAAAATAAAATAAAGATTTTTAAAAATATTTGTTTATTGTAATAAATACGTTAATTTTACTTGACATTACATTTCGTAGCTTAGCACTTCTAATATTTTTTCTTGGGAGCTCTACTAAGTTCAGAGCTGTTAGATGACCACGTTTTCCCAACAAGAGCGTTTTTCTCTTCTCCCATATGTTTTAGCAATTTTAGATGTCAGCGGTTAATAACAGAATATCAAATGTAATCACCATTTCAGACCATTTTTTATGCATTATCTGTTATATAAAGGAAAGTTGTGTTTGTGTCCAGCTAAAAGCCAAAAGCTACAAAACAAACATCTACAAAGTTAATATATTCTTGATCGGCGTTGCCCTGGTAGAATAATATCGAAAAGAATTTTTTAAAAATTATTAATTCTTTAGCGGTTAACTGGACCAGGTTTCGTCCGGGGGTAGTGGGATCGGGTTTTCAGTCATTTCCAATGTTATCTATTATATAAAGGAGAGATGAATGACTTAGATTATTATTTTCAATTCATTAAAGCAAGAGAGGGGAATGGGCTGGGCGGAGGTGAAAGAGGAGAGGGGGAGAGGGATGTGGAAAAACGGGGAAGGGGGAAAGAGAGAAATATAGACAGATTGGTAGAGAGATAGAAGTTTTAATATAAAGATGTTAGACACATTTAATCACTTCTATTTATTTATGGTCCCAGGCAACACCAAGTAGACCCGCAAGTCTCATATAAAAAAAATTTTTTTTTTAAATTATAATAATGGATTTATTACTTCCACTAAGGAGATATATGAACACCTCTTCCCGTCTATGTGTAAAATATTATTGTGTGTTCAACTCGTCGTGTACAATGAATCGTTTACAATAAGTACTGTTTTTTAGTTTTGCATAACCCCCAAAAGGGTTGAGTTGCTGCACACCAGGCAAACCGATCTTATAGAGACGTTGCTAGTAATTCTCTACTCTATCGTTATTTCCATGGAAGGTGCTTGACTTCAATCTTTGGTTCTTTCTTGTAAGACATTCACAGCAAGAACTCGCCTTCCTACCACCACTACAAAGAACGTTTTGATGTTAAGTACACAGAGAAAGAAACTCTGTGTACTTAACATCAAAACGAAATTTCAATGAACAGAGTTTATTTCCAAGAATTTCCCATTTATGAAACACGTTGCCAATAGATTGGTTCCCTGAGAGCGGCAACACAGTCATATTCAAATCCAATGTCAACAAACACTTGTCATAAACCATTCCCATAAGTCATCACATTTTATTAATTACTAGCAGGGCTATCCGGCGTTGTCCGGGGGGAAAGGGTAACTTCTATTTGTCTACCTCTCTTTATCCGTCTCTCTATCTTTCTCTCTTTCCATTCCCTCGTTTCTCCCTCCCTCTCCCCAACCCTGTCTTTTGCCTCCGTCTAGCCCATTCCTCTCAAGCTTGACACACAACCACACACACACACACACACACACACACACACACACAAACTCTCCTTTATATAATACATTCATCGAGGAATGCGTCGGCATTCTCTTTCCAAATTAGTACATAATAACACTGAAAAACCGCACCCTTCTGACGAAACCTGGGCCAGTTGACCCCAGAGAATGAATAATTTTTTTCTGAATTTTAGATATTATCCATCCAAGGCAACGCTGATCAAGAATATACCAACTTTGTGTGTGTTTGTTTTGCAGCTTTGGACTTTTAGCTGAACACAGACAACTGCCCTTTATATAATAGATTGTTAATATTCTCATAGTATTCATCATCTTCTAACTGCCAATCCATCCATCTCATTAACCCTTATCCTTGAGTGTTTTTAGCCTTTAGTGGTGGCTCTTTAGTAATAAATAAAAAATAGCAAATTTAAACCTTCATCTAAAAAAAAGCAAAATTATTTTGTTTTTACATAATTGTGTTAAAAAATTTCTAATTGATATTAAAACGAAATTCTTTCTTCTTTTCTTTGTTCTTATGTTTAAAACAAAGCAGACAATCAAAGCAACTGCTCTTCCGAAACTTCATAAATTCTTTATGCAATGGTCAGTATATTTTAAACATCTGGTGTTTATAGGCATACATTTTCTTTTTTATTGTGTGGGTGGGTCGGTGGGAGGTTACCCACATCTTCAGATACGATCAATCGATCAAAAGATTCCGGTGAATGTGTTGAAAGGGAAGGAGAATAATCAGTCTGGAGATGTAAATGAGAATATTTGCATATTATACCTTCATCATTTGCGTTTGATGTCCACAACATCAGTAAAACTTCCTCTTTTGTCTACATCTGAAAGACGAGAAAATATATGCATCCTCTGCATGCAAATATTTAATAGTTTCATGAATGCATATAAAGAGATTACAGTTATTTCTTCCCACATATTCTTTAATGGCTTTCTCATAGAATGTATTTAAAAGAAGCTGTTTCTTATGTGTATGAAAATAAAACAGAAAAATTAGAGATCCATAAACCTGTAAATGATTCATTAAAACCTACTTCTGAATATTTTTTATGTACATTAGACATCTATTTTACTCTGGTAAACGCCATTACTTTCTATATCTAAATGAATATATTATTCACCAATCTCCCAAATTCTGAAGGAATTAAAAAAGGTTCCTAATTATTCTTAAGAATCATTCCATTTATGAGTTTGAATTCTCAATCTATTGGATCCTAAAAGGGTGGGAACGAGGCTCCTCCTCCTCCTCCTCCTTCCTCGGCTCCATGCTTATTTGTTTTTTTTCTCTGAGTCTGATTTGGTTTCCATTTCTAATCATTCTTTCTTCTCCATTTCAGTCGCAAGTGCAAAATCGGTGTGCGGAGGTGCAAAAAATAAATACTCCAAAGAGCAAAAAATCCGGAGCCGATCGTTAATTTTCCTTTTGGTTGTTGCATTCTATCATTTTCAGCCGGTTTAGAAAGTTAACGGAGGTAGATTGCGGATTAAAAGATAAGTATGCTTTAAAAGATGACGAATATGAATATTATTACCCCCCCCCCTTATTTATTTATTTGTTTTTTGTACTTTTCCGATCGAAATTCTGATCGTCATGATTACTCCTATATTAACATCAAAACGGGTTACTGTTATTTAAATCAATAATATAACATAATATTTTGAAATACTCTATATATAGTACCGATGAAAGATCCAAAGACAATCATTTGAATACATAATTAGAATACATTTTTTTTAAACAGTTCATAACAAATTAATGTTTGGTGTTATACAGTTGTAATTTTAGTGTGACATTGGGTCTCTCTCTATATATGCAATAATTTAATCGATATTAACAGTAATTAATTAAAATAGTTTAATAAAAAAAAAGAAGAATAACCTTTCCTCTGATGGCTCCCGATAATTCTTACGAACGGGCAAAAACGCAAAGGGAAAAGAGAAGAAAGCAGATAGCTGGCTAAGATAGGTTGGGTAAGTGGCTGTTTACTCACTTTCTCTTTCTCTCCCCTATCTTCCTATCCCCTGCTCTCCTGTTAACAACGTCGTATTTTCCTCAAGCGAATTGAATCCTTCTCTCTCTTGATTTCATGAAGAACTTATTTAAAAGATAAATAAATTTGTATCAACATTACGAAGATGTTAATGTTTATACGGATAAATGCGAAAGTTTAAGTTTTGTGTTTGCAAGAAACTTATGAATGAAATGTTTATTATTTAAAATTTTGGTTTCAAGTATTTCAAGTAGCGAACTTTGTGAAGCGATAGTGAGAAACATCGCATAGCCATTTAGGTACAGTTAGTCTTTCGTGGTAGTCTTCTTTTTCTGTGAGTTTTCTTTCAAACTTAGGCTTTTAGGGGGCGATCTATGATATATGTGATGGACTATGAAAAGGACTTCTGTTCAAAATTGTGTGACATTGTCGTCTTTTATTTCAGGTCGTGCGGTGAGCTTGCAATAAATACTATACCACATATATTGATTCTGATTTTCTCTTTATTTAATTTCCCTTCTGTCCCAGAGAAAATTCTGTGAGAATCGTAGCTTCACTCGTCCATTTCAATCAATCAGGTCGAGAATTCTTCCCAGAATCTCCTGACTCGCTCGCTCCAACCATCACTGTCATACACTGCTGCCGACAGGTCTGTTAAAGTTATAAACACTGACATTTCTTTCCTCACACGGAGAGCAGTCCCTGTGAGGTGGTTGGGTCACACAATGACCAATCAGACTCCTGGACGTATTAATTTCAACCGGAACTTTACGGAGGTTACATCGGCCGAAACGTTGTGAAAATAACAAACCAAGATGAGAATAGTAGTTTGAATAATACAAATTATCAATCTTCGTCTAAAAAATTTCGAAAGCAATTCAATACATTCAAACTCGACTGAAGTGAAAACAGAAATATGTGACCTCATAAAAAAATATAATTCAAGAATGTGATTTGGGAATTATTTTTAATGATAAATTTAGATGTCATAATTATATTTTGTCAGTTGTGTCAAAAGCAAATAAAATGATTGATTTGATGATTAGGAATTATATTTCAAGGGAAACAAATATTTTTTATAAAATATATCAGATTTTAAGAAGACCTCATATAGAATATTATACCCAAGCCTTGCCACCAGTAGCTAGATTTGGGAATTTGAATCTACTATTACACTAAATGTGAGTTAATCAACGTTTATTTCCCTAGGGCTTTTGTTTTCCTATATACTTTAATGACACAAAATATATGCTAAAGTATAACTTAGTTCTGGGATTGAGTTAGGTGTGAAAAAAAGTGTTTTAATTGTTCTAATCATCACCATAATTTATGATTACCTCAACAAGTCACCCGTCTCTCTCTTAGCTATCTCGCACTCTACTATTTCTTAATGTCTCTGTGAGTATTTAGAGAAAGAGTGACCCTCTTTTTTCTGTCGTAATCTGATTTATATATCTGTCTGTACATACCACAAACACGTATGTAAATTAGATGGTAAAATAATAAGTCTCTACTTCTATGTAAGAATAATAAAGAATAATAATACTTCTATGCAATAATAATAATAATAATAATAATAATAATAATAATAATAATAATAATAATAATAATAAACCAACCTGCATAAGCTACGAAGGGTCCCATGGAATCTACTACAGGAAGAAAACAAAACCACAGAAAGAACACATCACAAACAAAGGAACAGAAAATGCAAGAAACATCACTTTATAAGCTCCCCCTCCCCCCAATAAATTACACCGGCCTCAACTGACACAACACAAAAATGAACCAATGAACAGAAATAACAAGAAACACCATCAGATCCCCCCACCCCTCAAAAAAATGGTACCAGCCTAGGCTGACACCACACAAAATATTTGCATAGGGTCAAGGAGGATGAGAAGACCGAGGAGGGACAGCACAAATCAGACCTCCACTGGAAGTGCAGACTGCTTATTGCCATCCAAATCCTAGAGAAGACCAATGGTCCTTACCAGCAAGAAATCAATGGTAAACAGCTGTTGTGATACTGCAAGTTTATTTGCGGTGGCTATCGAAAAGAGGTGGAGAATACTGGAAATCTGGGGAGACTTGTTGTCACTCAGACTCCAGGGAATACCACCTGTTGTCGGTGAGCAATCACTGATGACCTGTGTGAGAACTCCTAGTGAGTACATAATAATAATAATAATAATAATAATAATATAAAAATAAAGAGACCAGTGGTGTACAGAGGTCTGCTGATGCCCGGAACCAACTCCTTGATTGTATGCCTCAAGAACTCGAGTATAAGTCCTAGTACTGAGAAATATGAGAAAGGGAGATAGTTTTAATATAATTGGATGCCCTCCTCCAATTTGTATACCTGGGGAACCGCCCCGTCCCCCCCCCCCCCTTATGCACGCCACTGAAAGAGACTTATTACTTTTAGTTAATATCACAGTTTATAAAGTAGAATAAATAGTGGTAGTGGTTGTGACCCAACGGGTCATGGGTACGTCTAGTATAATATTAGAATTAGGTATAAAAAGAAAAGTGACTAAACTAATAAAAGGAATACAAAATCTCAATTCAAATAAAGCTTAGATACCTTTACTTGGTACTCGTACAGCTTTTGAACCAGACAAAACCGACTTTTTGTTCAACATCTTTCGTCCGTTTATGTAAACGGCCAGAAGATGCCGAAGCGCTTAGCCAATCAGAAGGCTCGCGAAGCAGACGATAACTCTGAGTCTGCAGTGGATATAACCCCGTAGAGAAGGAGGGTTTTCTGGTAACACTACCCAACAGGAACGCCAAAACCCTCCTCCTCACGTCTGCGCTAACTTCCAAAAGAAAATCTGCAAAAATTTCGAAAATGACTAAAAAAATTTATTGCAAAAAAATCTTTTACAGCTTTTGAATCCGACAAAGACCGAACTGTTTTTTTTTTAAGTCTAAACTAACCTTAACCTCGTCGGTATTTGTCCGATTCAAAAGCTGTATCAGTACAAAAAAATAAATAAAATAAATCTGCAAAAATCGTTGTTTCATTGATTATATTCTTTACAATCTTTAGCTTATTCATGAAAAAACACAATTTATCGAAAAAAAACAAAAAAACTTTCCTGTGAAAATATTTTTATTTCATTGATTTTTTCTCGTCAAAAAATAAATAAATTGTCATAAACGGTGAGTGTTTGTATTTCATTATTTTTTTTCTGTTGAAAATCCGCCTCAATTTTGATTTTGACGCCAGTTCGTTTTGATTTGACGTTTTCCGGCGTTTATGTATTTCTGCATCGGCAAAAGTCGGTTTTGTCTGGTTCAAAAATTGAGCCAGTACCCTTTACTTTACCAGAAAAAAGAATGAGAGAGATTTAATTAGGACCTTTAAAATAATTAATGAGATTCTTAAATATGGAACACAAGTTCTCTCTTAGCTCTGGAAATTTATTGGCAAAATTTAATAACGAAACTTACCACACAATACAAACTTTTGGTAATTTTTCAGTATAGTAAACGGTTGAAAAATCGAAAATAAATATATATACAACAAATAACTTTTACCAAACATATTAAAATTTAATTTTCTATCGACTTAAAAATATTAAAAAAACAATAATGTTAGTAATGTGTTCAGGGCTTGGAGCAGGATTACACAGAGGTGCTCACCGATTTCCAAGAAATGCCAGATATGCCTCTGTTACACAGCGTGGGCCGTTTTTGAGTGGAAAAGTTTAAGTGACATTTTTATGGGTCAGAGGTGACACCAGGTAGTCAGTCGTGAAACTATGTGGTTTCCGGTGGAAGATTTTCTGTCTCTTTTGGCCGACGAGATTTCAAGCAGTAAAGACGTGTCTGGTCTGTCCCCAATTGGAGGCAATGCATAGACTATGACTAGGTGCATCTGTCTGTCTTTCTGTCTCTCTCTCACATTTATACAAGTAACCTGTAGCTCTGATGTTTTATGTGACTGCCTTTTTTTATACATAAACCATTATAAATCAACATCTGCTTCCATTTGGTTTTGTCAGCAAATGAATCGAATCTGTGTTCACGACGACGACAACATGGGTGTATAATTGTTTGTACACACGATTTGGTAAGTGCAAGTGTAACATTTTTAGGGGATTAAACACTATAAAATTACTGAAATTTATTTCAATAAATTTCACTGTACTTGCACTCCCTCTCACCTAATCAATAAGTACATTATTGGGCCCCACCCTAAAAACTGAATATAATAAAATGTAAAAAGAATAAAAAAGGAAATATGGTTTTATAGGCTGGGAAGAGGAGGACATGGGGTTCCTTATTCAACCCCGGGTCATCCTGCTATAAATAATAATATATATATAAAGGTAATTTATAGAAGGCAATAAAATGCAGAGGTATTACAAATAAACACGGACTGAAGCAAAAAATTAAGACATATAACGGGGGAGAGAGTTTTGAAGTTTCCACCTCTAATTAATATAATTTTTTTATATTATAATCTAGATTAATGTGATTAGATGGAGGTTCTGTATAACATAATATTTCGTGAAAAACATTCCCCTCCTCAGATGTGTGTTCAACCTTAATTCAAACGTGCATAGGAAAACACCGTTGTGGGTTGAGATAATAATATGCTTGCCAAAGAATTATATATATAAATAATAATAGGCTGGCCAAATAATTTACTGACCTGCCATTTCTAGTGAAGAATGTACATATATATGTTCTTCTGAAAGAACAATCTCTTTAATAATGTACAAGAAAACGAAACATGCCATAAATACAGTTTTGTTACGAAAGGGGGAAAAAAGGAAGTGAAACCAAAAGGAAAAATCGCCCAGCAAAAGGATATCAAACATTCCGTTGAAATGTTATAATCGCACATGACTATTTTGGGCCGGAAAATGCTATGGGTGAAAAACAAAAAAGCAGCAATTTTTTTTTTTATCTTTATATAATATTGTTTTAAAAGAAAAGTATAATCTATATCTATAGAATTATGTCGGTCGGATTTTAAAAGTTAGACTTTAATAGCTTTGATGCTTGTTTCTAACTAGCGAATTTTCACTTGTTATTATTGTATTTATGCTATTGGAAATATAATCACATATGTCACTACGGTTTTTTTTCTTCTTTTAAATTACTCAGTCCGGTCCAGACAATCTACGTTATGAAAGATATTTAGCTAATCACTTAAAAAAAAAATGAAAAAAGCAAAATGAGCAAGGGCCGTAACTCAATGAGTTATTGCCCTTGCTCATTTTGCTTTTTTCATTAAATGAAGAGTTGTCTCCCTTAGAATTAAAATTTTATTCATTTTTTTCTGTCCAAAACTTTTTTGTTATGTGCAAAAAATTTTTTTAAGTGACAACGACTTGGCTGCATCCTGAGCAGCACTGAGTAGATACAGCTAGTTTTAATTTTTTTTTTTTACTCAAAGCACAAAAGCCACTCGAGGATAAGGGTTAATGAGTGTCAGGTGGACAGTGAGACAACATCGTGATGATTGGTAATGATGGTGGAAGTTTGGCAGAATTTGATTATTTAGGAGGTGTGTAATAAGATTTTACTTTGTATTTCTTAAATTAATTGTGAAAGAGAGAAGACTACATTAGAACCAATAAGGCTAACTCAGAACCACAATAGCATTCAAAGTAGAAAAAGTAGACATCTTATACAGTGTTATGTAAGCAAGATGTAATCATTTAGTTCCCAAAAGTCATTTAATCTTTAATATTTTAATCACTTGAAATCCATACCTTGTTGCTGGCTGGTGTTGTCATGCATGCATGTGTGGTGTCTTCCTCAAAGAACTGAGGTTATTTCGTTAACTGACATCAAATGTGGGTTGCATACTTATTACATTGATTATCATACAAATAATTCAAATAACATATTCGTAGAAGAATAAAGGATTTATTCAGTCAGATGATAGTTTCATAACTGAAAGGTCAAAAGTGGAATCGAGAGAGAAAGAGAGAGAGAGAGATACTTATGTTTTAAGTCCATAGCTCAATTATTAACGTGTTGTTAGACCATTTTAAAAATGTGTCTTCTTGTTTCAGCCACTTCTTCCAAACTGTCGAGAATTGCACCAGCTACTGTCTCTGTTGGTCATGTCTGACGTTAAGTCCAGCCGTTTCATTGACGTTTTGGTGACTCAGCTGTCGATCCCTTGACTCCTTTGTGGGCCCCTTATCTGAAATGCTTCCTGTTTTCCAACATATATCTGGACAGTAAATACTAGCTACTAGCAGACGTACTTCAGCAAGAAGAATCTGTCTAAAAATGTATTGATGCTATTGTAGTATGTGGCCAACTACAATATTTCGGGTTTATTATATTTTTTGCATGTGGCTTACCTAAACATTTGTGTCGGGATTCTTCCTATCATTGACCTTTTTAGATTCAATTTATTTTAAGTATTCTAATCAGATTGAAGTGAAAACGTACAAGCATATATTCATGAAAATCAGACTTGTTTAGTTATGGAAGACCCTGAACTGTATATTTACAAAGTTTGAACAATTATAGCACTAACAATGAGATTAAAACGCCAAATTCATATTTACGATAGAAGAACAATAGCTTTCTAATATACTGATCATGTATATGCGATCGACATCATAAGGTTAACTAATTTTCACATTGCTTTGCAAAAGGACATCTTATTAATTAACTATTCATTTTCATATAACACATCAGTAATCAAACTTAGTTCATTCCATTAATATTTTTCAATGGTCTCATAATATTTTTCATCTTTCAACTGGAAATCATTCTATCTCATTAACCCTTATCCTCGATTAGCTTTTAGCCTTGATAAATGGTGACTCATTAGTAAAATAAAATTAAAAAAATAGTTCTATTTACAAATTTTTTTTTTATGTCGTGGATAAAGTCTTAGCATCTTGTGTAAAAAAATTTTCCCGGTACTTTTCGGTCAATTTACTTCTGAGCGTTGTGATTTTAGATTTCGTCCATTTTTATGGGCAACACCGTGGCACGAGTTTAGCTAGTAATCTATAATATTGTTTGTTTCTATCCAACTCTCCTGAACACTACCTCAGGTTAATAATACTAATTCAGCAGCGACGCTGGAATATAGATATTTACTCAATGTCCTATTCTAGTCTTTTTCACTCGTTCCTTTTCAAACTATTTTTCTCTCCTGCCATTACTAACCAGCAGAGTGTTACCACTGTCGACCAAGGGAAGAATCTATCAGGCATATGTAGCAGTGTGATGATGTATGGAAGTGAAACCCGTCCAGTGAGGGTTGAAGACATGCTTTGCATGGAGAGAAATGATATGAGAATGATATGATCAATGTGTAATGTGAGTCTTAAAGACAGGTTTAGATCTGATAACCTCAGAGGAAGATTAAATATGGACAGTATAGGAATGTGTTTGTAGAACAGGAGACTTCAATGATAGAGCCACATCAAAACAATGGATGAGAGTTCTTGGGTTAGTAGATGTAGAACAGTTAAGGTAGCAGGGACAGTTGACAGGGGAATACCAAGGAAAACATGGAAGGAAGTGATAAAAGTGGACTTGAAAGAGAGAGGGATCAATAAAGACTTGGCCAGAGATAAATTAGTTTGGAAGTCAATTTCTTAAAGCATCCGACGCATGGCAGCATGTAAAACGTCCGTGAAACCGATGATGATGATGATGATGATGATGATGATGATCTTCGTTCCTTATTCTGTTGGCTTGTTCTCAACACTCACTGTTGTTGTTTTTTCTGGTTTTCTACCTAACACATTTAGATACGTCTGTTTCATTATCACTTATTTAAATCTGTATTCTATATTCTAAGCCAATACCCTTATTGTCACTACTGATTTAGTAATATTAGCCTGGTCTCACATTCAGGATAGATGATAAACGAATTATAGGCTATTTTTGCCATCCATAACTATTAAAGTTTGATTGTGATAAATCAATCTTTGCAGGGATTATTATTAAACCGGGCTAGTGTCCAGGAGAGATGGAGAAAAATGAGAGGCTATTTGGGACGTACGTCACTACGAAAGTTTGATTTCCATAAATAAAAGTCTTGTAGGAATAACACCCCATAAATAAGAAGCTGGTTGCCAAAGAATTTTACCGAAATGTCATTTCAAATGAAGAATGGGCATTCGTGAAAGCGCAGTATAACTTCCTTAATAATACACAAGAAACGAAAACATGTCATAAATACAGTTTCTGTCATGAACGGAAAGAAAAAATGGATGCCTAACCGAAAACGGTGGGTTAAGATTGGGTTTTCGGATGCCAGCAGAAAGGTGCAACAAAAATGAAGCCTTTTTATACAAGCCTTAATATTTTAATGGTCTTTTACTGATTTTAGCTTTTTTAAATAACTATTGTTTAAAAAATAGGCATTATCTCTCTCTCTCCCTTTCTTTTTCTCTCTCTCCCTCTCTTTTTCTCTCTCCCACTCTCCCTTCCTCTTTCTCTCCCCGTTCTTTTATTGTACCCCTTTATATGGTCGATATAATTGATTTGTAACCTATTTTAAGAGGATTGTAATTAAGATAATTCTAACCCTCCCTCAAATTGCTGTATAACTGAGTATTGTCTGCACTCTAGTCATGATGCTATGTTTTAACTTCGAACTAAGGTGTCTATTCCTTGTGCTGATGATGACCTGATATCAATGAATATATATATCGTCTCAGAAACGATCGTACACGAAATTGTTGTTGATGTTGAAGTCTTGGAACGTACGTAAATGAATATGTTTTAAATTTATTTACTTCGTATCGATAATATTATCTCTCTCTCTCTCTCTCTCTCTCTCTCTCTCTCTCTCTCTCATATATATATTTATATATTTTTTTATATATATTTATATATATATATTCATATATTTATATATATATTTATATATATATATATTTATATATATATATATATTTATACATATTTATATATATATATATATATTTATATATATATATATATTTATATATATTTATATATATTTATACATATTTATATATATATATATATTTATACATATTTATATATATATATATTTATATATATATATATATATATATATTTATATATATTTATATCTATATATATATTTATATATATTTATATATATATACATATTTATATATATATATTTATATATTTATATATATTATATATATATTTATATATTTATATATATATATATATTTGTATATATATATTTATATATTTGTATATATATATTTATATATTTATATATATATATATATATATATATATATATATTTATATATATATATTTATATATATTTATATATTTGTATATATATATATTTATATATATCTATATATTTGTATATATATATTTATATATATTTATATATTTGTATATATATATATTTGTATATATTTATATATTTGTATATATATATATATTTATATATATTTATATATTTGTATATATATATATATTTATATATATTTATATATATTTATATATATATATATTTTTATATATATATATATATATATATATATATATATATATATATATATATATATATTTATATATATATATAATATAACCAATCATATATTTAACTAATCATAATGAATTTTAGAAGCAGATGTTATGAGTAAGGAGTCCAAATGTGCGCAATATTTAGTTTAATTTAGTTTTATGTAAAAGAAGTAAAAAGAGAGTGGAAACCCTTAGGTGAAAATTCACATACCTCTGACTTTTGTGCAATTTTATGAATAGGTATTAGACATCAATTAATAAATATTCTCCAAGTTTCAGTTTTTTTGGAGTATTTTAAAGGGTTTTTAGAGGGCATAATATGGGAGCAGCCTCTCATTTGATGATATATCAGATTTGCATCGAATTTGATCCATAGTCATTAGACACGAATTAAGCAAGATTCCATGCATTTTAATTTCTTCATAAGACCCCTTAAGCTTATGCCTTAGATTTTAGAGATTTTCTAGAATCAAAATCATGTAATCGATTTGATCCAAATTAGAATAAGGATTCTAAGGTTTAATATCATTATATTTTGATTTTAATGTTCACAAAGAGAGATAAAAATGGTGCAAAACTGTTCTGTTCAGTGAATTCATTTTACCTATCCTTGGACAAGTATTCTTCTAGTATATATATATATATATATATATATATATATATATATTACAGAATGTCAGAACAACATGGTACCGTCGGTTTTAAATCAACAAGTGACCAACAAATTATCGAGTTTTATATTCATTATCGTCAGCCATTGTTGTGGGTCTTGCTTGGAAAATAAGAGATCACGTGCTGCGATAACTTACATGATATTTTATTAATCTACTTAATTTTTTTCTTTTTAAGGAGTTAATTCAGCATGTTCTTCAGAAAGTTGTGGAAACCATAAGCTGAAATATAGTTCTTTATAAATTAATAATAAGTCATACTTTAGATGATGATGGTGATGATGGTGATGATGGTGATGATGATGATACCATTACCACCACCACCACCACCACCACCACCACCACATTTTTTTGCAAAGGGATATAAATTGGGTTTTTTTTTTGGAGGGGGGGATCAAAATTCCATTAATCCTACCACTAACCATAAATTCATGTGGAAACAGTCCCCCCCCCCCCCCCCCAAAAAAAAAGTCACATAACTTTACCTAGGTGGCAACCCCAAAAATTTAACTAGAACGGTTACATACTTTCTTGGTCTTTTGGCTAGGAGCAAAATGTAGTATCAATTTTGTATAATTTTGTATTTTTTGTGCAAATAAATATTGATACTACACTTCATATTTTCTGTCCTCGGTCAGTGAAGGAGAACATTTTCTAGACTAAGGCAATTTTTATTTTTGTTAAAATCCAGAGTTCCCCTTTTTAGAGATCTGGATTTTCCACACATTAAACACCGACCTTGTGTTTACCTCGGTGCAATGGAAAATCCGGCAAAGGAAAATTTGTCAATTTTATCAAAGTAGGAAAATTCGGTAATTATGAAATAAATATCGATTGAAAATATATTTTAGAACCGTTCTTACGGGGATATAGTTGTAAATGCACCCCACCCCCTCCTCAACCAAAAAAGAACACTTGTACTATCTTGTTGGTACTTGTGCAGTTTAAGGACCGGGTTATTTTTTTAGATAAGAGTTAAATTAAATTTTTACGATATCTTTTGTTTATTAAATTGTTAGGTGAAAGTACAGAATCGTTAACAAAGCCTCACCTCCCCATGTTCAGAATGACTTTCTAAATAATTTTATTATTTCAACCCGGTCCGTAAACTACAAAAGTGCCATCTTTTCCAATTATTATATAAATAAAAAAGTAGTAAATTAAATCCTATTACGAGATTAAGTCCATCATAATGCATTTCGGTTTCTTCGTAAACAAGTCAGCCATTTTAATATTTTGTTAATAGTTGAAATAATAAATCCATTATTTCGTGTTCGACATTTGAAAGGAACCTGGAAGTATTTAAACTGTCGAATAGAAAGTCATTTAAACTTACTTTAAAATTCCTAGCAAATCTTCATGTATTAACCCCCCCCCCCTCCTCCAATATAATATTGTGAAATAAATGTTTGAAGGGGATATAGTTGTATAAAGTGGGTACCTCCCCCCCCCAAAAAAAAAATATTTATGGTTTCTTAATATTAGAGCGGCATGCCCGAAAAATCTTTTGTTGGTTTAGGGACACCATGTGCTATACGATGTCATTAAATATTTAAGTTGAAAAAAATCTTTTTTAATAAGTTCAAAATGATAACTAACGCATGAATGTGTATTCAGTAGCGTAAGAAATTCATTTTTTTAATGTGGAAAACAAAACAAAATTAGAAAAATTGAAAAACAGGAACATTTCGAAAAAATTATTTTAAAAAAATGGTCTAAATTTTACTAACAATTAATTTCAAATGTATGGTAGGGCAAAAGTATAATAAACAATTAAACACACAGGATGTTCACCGCCACACACTATCCACTATGTGCCGTCATCAAAGTTTTGCTTACAGACAATCATTCAGTTTCCAGTTTCACTTTGGAAAAATAAAATGTAATTTTCACAATTAAAGTTCATATTTTTTTAATTAAAACAAAATAGAAAAGTTAAAACTAAAATATATTCGTTGATATTTAAAGAATTTTAATATCATTTTCAAATCAGATAGAGAAATAAAGTCTTATTGAGACCAATTAAAACTGTAAAAGTAACTTTTTAATAAAAATAGATTGACTGTTTATATTTATTCTAATAAAACTATAAATAAGGAAAAATTATTAGAAAACATTTGACAGATGGTTTTCTAATAATGTTCTATTGCAAATCCATACCTTCTATATAAAATTAAAAATACTAGATAAAATTAATAAAATGAAATATTATATCGATTATGATATTCCATACATAGTTTTCTGTCGGCAAACTAATTGTTGCTATTTTGATCGCTCGGACATTTTTTTGATCGCACGGACATTTTTTGGATAATTTTTTCATTTTTGGTAAAATGTATGTAATTTTTTTTTAATTCAGTATCTTAAGATCTTTGAAATAGTTCCAGAAAAGGGATATTTATATTTCAAAAGATTAGCAAAAAAAGATTTCTTGAAATTTCAAATTTGACTGAATTTCTGTGTTTTTTTTAGCCATCGTGAGAACATTTTTTTTTTGTAGAAATAGTTGTTTTTTTAGATTAACTTCAGGCTTTTACCTTTTGAACATAATCAAATTTTATCTGAAACAATTAAATAGATATAATGAAAATGAGTTTAAAAATGAATTGAATTATGATATTTTAATTAATTCTGAAATATTTATAAATTATTTGAACTTATTTGAAACTCAGAAAGTGAAATTTATTCTTATTATTCTGAAACTTATTCTGAAAATCAGTTTTTCTGAATTTATTAATATTTGAATTTAAAATATTCAAAATATTTTAATCTTATTTTACTTTAATCTAAAAATGAAAATTCTGAAACTTTTGGAAATTTTTGCAAAATATTTAATTTGAATTGGAATATGGAATTAGTATTTTAAAAAAGAAAACACCTGAAATTATTAAATATAACTAATAAGTAAAATTGTATTTTATTATTTAAAAAATATGATGTTTAAATAGAAGAAATATTATTACTTTTGATGATCCTTAACTTATTAATAATTGAATATTTAATAATTAAAAAGATAAAGGATGAATTTTATTTAAAAGAAGAACAAAAAACCACAAAAAGAAGAATTAAATAATAATAATAATAATAATAATAATAAGAAGAAGAAGAAGAAGAAGAAGAAGAAGAAGAAACTTGGGGGGTGTTAGAGGGTTAAAAGTGGGGGTATAAGTTCTAAGCAACCCCATTATTTATTTTGCTTGTTAACTTATTTTAGTAACTTCACTTATTTAAGTAAAACTCTAAATTAATTAATAGAATATCGTCACTTGTGACTTTGTCTCTGTGGGCAGTACTGAATCATGTAATAGGGTTGTCCAGAAAAGACTGATGTCTTTTTTGATAATATTCTCAAAATATTATTTTAATAAATTACATAAATATATTTTTATCGTTTTCTATTTATTATTTCGAAATAACTTCATTTTTAAACTTAATCTCTAAATTTATTACTAAAGTATAGTCGATTTTGTTTTGAGCAGTACTGAATAATGTAGTAGGGCTGTACAGAAAAAGAAAATGTTTTAATTGTCTATATTCTAATTATGTACTTTTACAATTTTTAAACTAAAAAAGTGAAGTTATTTTTAATTGCAAGCTTCATTAAGAAATTTATAATAACTTCATTTGTAAAATTAAAATTTTTAATGATTGGATATAGTCATTTGTACTTTGTCTTTATTGGCAGTACTAAATCATGTAGTAGGGCTGTCCAGAAAAGGCAAATGTTTAATTTGATATATTCTATTAACAAATTTTTTGTTTCAAAATAAACACGTGAAGTTATTATTGTTATTAACTTCATGTTTAAAGTTAAATTCAAGTTTATTACAATATAATTTGTTGTGACTTTGTCTCTATGGGCAGTACTGAATAATCTAGTAAGGCTGTCCAAAAAAGGTGTATATATAAGTAAATCATAAATATAACTAAATTAAATAAATTATAAAATTATTGTTAAATATAATAAGTAAATACATTAGGTGTATAAATAAGTAAATCATAAATATAACTAAATTAAATAAATTATAAAATTATTGTTAAATATAATAAGTAAATACATTACATAATATATATATAAGTAAATCATAAATATAACTAAATTAAATAAATTATAAAATTATTGTTAAATATAATAAGTAAATACATTAGGTGTATAAATAAGTAAATCATGAATATAACTAAATGAAATAAATTATTAAATGTAAAATAAAAATAAGATTCAATATAATATATATATATATATATATATATATATATATATATATTAAGATAATATAATAAAATAAAAAATAGATATGCATAAAATTTTGATGGGTGAATGAGTTAGAATGAATTGAAGGTGCTAAATGATATAATCAATGAAGCAAAAGGATAAATTGGAAAGAAACGATCTAATGGTTGTGTTTGAAAAATTTCTTTTTTAACATATTTCACCCTAAACAAGGCATGCCGCCACTGTAGTCGTAAATGGTTACTGAGAATTAGGGTGTGGGTTTTGGGTGTCACCCCAAGTTGGGAGAAGTGTAGCAAGATGCCTGTTTACATTAGTTTTAAACCTCTGCATGTATGTACTGTCGGGGGAACAGGGAGCAGGATGCGAGTTCCAGAGGCCAGCAGCACGAGGAAAGAAGCTATTGGAGTAGAAGGCTCTCCGACATCTGGGGACCTCCACAGTGAATGGATGGGATTTAGCTGTTTGTCAAGTTGGTCTAGTGAATTTACGTCGAGGGGGCACCAGAGTAGCCAGTTCATCGGAGCACAATCCATTGAAGTATTTGTAAAAGAAGCACAAGGATGCAACATTGCGGCGATGGGACAAGGGCTGGAGCTTGGTTGACAGTGAGGGACCTAATTAGGTTGGCGACTCTTTTTTGGAACTTGTCTAAGAGGGAGAGACTAGTGGATGATGCACCAGCCCAGATGTGGCAACAATACTCCATGCATGGGCGGACGGCGGCTTTGTAATGATAGAGGATAATGTCAGGTGTGAGGAGTTTACTAGCACGGTAGAGGGAGCCCACCTTCTTTACTGCAGCCTTGGCAATGTCTTCAATGTATTTGTTCCAATTTATGTTACCTGTGAAGGTTAGGCCAAGGAGTTCGAATGATGAACTTTCAGGTAGGGTGTTATTTGCCATGACAATCGGTGGTTGGAGAGGTTTCTTGAAGGAAAGGAGCTTTGTCTTTGCAGCATTAAAAGTTACCAACCATTTCTGACCCCAATCCACTACAGCCTGGAGGTCATTTTCTAAGGATTCAGCCATAGCCTCGGATATGATCGTGTCAGTTTTGCCCACATGACGAGAGTAAAGTGTGGTGTCGTCAGCAAATATACCAATCTCAGACACAATGTCATCAGGTAGATCGTTTATGAAGATCAGGAACAATAAAAGTCCAAGGATAGATCCTTGGGGTACATCAGCATTTATGTCATGTTGCTTAGATGAACGGCCATCGAGGACAACCTGGATTTTTCTTTTGGTTAGGAAGGATCTAATTATATTAAGTAATTGCCCAGTAATACCGTATGAGCATATTTTCAGGAAAAGCCCTTTATACCATACCGTGTCAAAAGTCTTGGATATATCAAGCGCTACTGCCCTAGTTTAACCTACCTTGTCGAGTTTATGATACATGGGTTCAGAGATGACCGTTAGGATGTCTGCAGTAGATCGTGCTTGTCTAAATCCATACTGGCGGTCAGAAAGGAGTTTAGCATTAACTAGGTGATGGACTATCGCTAGATTGATTAAATATTCAAAGATTTTTGCAAAGATCGGCAGTAGACTGATTGGGCAGTAGTTCTGAGGATCGGTTCTATCCCCAGAATTCTTGTAGACTGGTACCACAGAGGCAATTTTCCAGCTATCGGGGAAACAAGATTCAGCTAGGCATTTGTTGTAAAGTTTGGAGAGAACAGAGGCCAGTTCAGCAGAGCATTTCTTTATTACTATTACAGGTATAAGGTCAGGCCCACAAGCTTTGGAGGTGTCAAGGTTTTTTATGATGTCTCTGACCTGGGATGGGGTGATGGCCAGATTATCAAGTGTGGCTTCGGTCCACAATGGGAATCCAGGGAGGGGGTGGTTTTTTGAGTCCAAAGTGGAGTTTGAGCTGAAACGCTGGGCAAATAGTTTCAGTCTTATCAGTTGCTGTGCAAACGACATCATTGTGGTTTGATAGTGGGGGAATCGTTGATTGGCCATTGTTTACCACACTATTGTAGATTTTTGCAGAAGTAGCTAGTACCTAGTTTCTGTGACTGAATGCGTTTTTTTGTTAACTCAGTATACTTACTCTTTGCTTCACCTATCACTGCCGTACAATTATTTTTTGATTCTATAAATTTCTGTCTATTAGTAGCTGACTTATGGTGGCCGAATTTACAGAATGCTTGCTGCCTCTCAGCAATGGCAGATGCACATTCCTAGGTGAACCATTGGGGAGAGTGGGGCTTGCTAAAGAATTTTCGCATGGGGACACCTGCTTTGACCCATTCAGTTAACTCATTTGCATACTGGTCAGCAGTGAGTGAGAAGGTTTCCCTCCATGGGGCGTCGCTGATGTGATCTCTGATTGACTCAAAATCAGCCTGCTCATAGTATCTTTTATTTTGAGCAACGGCTCATCAGCTTTGGGACGACATTTTAGGGTGATATGAATCATTAGCACAATGTGATCAGCATTCCCAAGTGGGCTATGAGCTTTTGTTACACAAGCCTTGGGCATTGACGTCAAGAATAGGTCTAGAAGTGAGGCTTGCTGGTTTGCTCGATCGGGGATGGGGGTCGGGAAATCGACCGTCTGAGAGATGGAGTGAGCTAAGGAGAAATTATATGTAGAGTTGCCGGCTGCGTCAGTAAGGCTGGAGAATCCCAACCAGTCACGGTGGTGTGCATTAAAATCCCTGAATACATGTATCTGTGCATTCGAGTCAAGTTAGAGTGCTCTATCTATGCTTTCAGAGACAGAGTTTAGCAGAGTACTGTCCTGGGTCGAAGGAGAATGGTATAAGAAATATAAATAACTAATGCTGTGTTGGTATATTTCGTTATGATTATCCTGATTTTATTCTGTAAGTGTTCACGTTATATTCTCGTATTTGTATTTATCTATTATAATCTCTACTTATGTGGTAAATTAACGTTTATTATGTAGATGCATCCCTTAAACACTTCTCTTGTATTAATGCAATTCTTGTTGGGGGTCGTTGATTGCTTGTATGATGTGTAATTTCTCTGAATTACATACAAAGCAAAAGCTGGAGATTGGAGAATATGCTGGCCGCCTCTCCACTATTTTGTGAAGGGTCTCCCCCTCATCCTTCAATTGCCATACTCGAGTCGTCAGTGTTGTATTTGCTTTGTCCTTATAATTGAATATGTACCTATGTGCATATAAGCTCTGTTTAAAGGTAACCTGTGTCATACCTATGTACGTTTTGATTCTGTCGTTGGGATGACTTGTGACAGTTGCCTCGTATACTAGGAACTGCACCTTGTAATCTCTGCCTAAGGGGCAGTTTTCTTTCATCCTGCAAGAGCAGCCTGCGCTTTCATTTGGTTTTGGTTTTGCAGAGATGATATCCTTCACAGATGGGGTGCTGGAGTTGCTGATTATATATATATATAATATATATATATATATATATATATATATAACACTATTCATAAATAAATATTAAATCATATTTATACCTACATACGACGTTGTTTCAAACTTATGCCGCGTTTCATCCCTGTAGGGAATCGTTAGGCAAAAATGTCTAGCTTAATTGCCATAAGTATATTTTTATAGCTTACTATATATATATATATATATATATATATATATATATATATATATATATTAGTACATGTATTATATTTGTTTCTATAGATGTTAATCCATTGAAACTCCAGTGTTTATAAAAACTGCTCAAAAATAAGTAGAGCTGTTTTTAGTATAAATTCTTATTTATACAAACATCATTGGTTACATATGTGCATACATGTTTCGGTTGTCCTCTGCAATAGAGAGTCAACTTCTTCAGACCGAAAGAGAAATTTCATTTCTCTTTCGGTCTGAATGAAGATCTGTATGACCACCATCATTTTTGTGACACAAAATGATGTGTGTGTCATGACGTGACAAAGCGGTGATTTGGTGATTGTTTCTCCATTATTGTTACTTTTTGATCGGGATGCTAGAATATACATTATTTTTATTCACAGCTCATGCATTAAACATATATTCCAAACATATCCATCATTAGGCTAAGAGCAAAAGTATGGTTAACACATTTATATACAGTTGACAATTATGAAAGACAAGCAATGTACATTATACAAAACAATAAAAGATATCTAGTTCTTACTCTACCTTTAAGATAGGAACATTGATTACCGGGTGGGTGGGGGTGGGACCTAGATTCTTAATTTTGTGGGAGCCCCATTGGAGAGGTCTAACAGTGGTGAATTTTTAATCTCTCTAGCCCCTTTCGGGCACAATCAAGGGGAAACACTCAGCACCAGAATCGGTTCTCTACAGAGATTTATTCCTCAGAGGGCAGTTGTTTCTGTTATCATAATATCTTATCCCTCACTCATTACTATATCTTATCATGCCAATACTGGATCCATCGTTAGGCATCAAGGTTACAATCCATCAAATCTTAGTCAGTACAAGTTGGTCCATCATTGCAATCACTGAGGATGTGTTCGAGTTCCTGTCTGGGATTTCTACAAGGGAATTTGCTTATTGCTGCTCGTCTTATCTGTGGAGGTTGCTGGTTGTCTTTCCAACCTTTACTCGTGCTCGTTTTAGGATCATTCAGTCCTTCCTTGGAAGATCAGTTCCATGTGGAAGATTTTATCTGTGTCCATCGATAGCTCCGTTTAAGTAGTTATTTCAATCATTCCATGCTGTAGTTTTGGCTAAGATCAAAGTGTAGTATCTGTTCCGATGGATACTGCACCCCTGTCCTGTGCAGTTCTAGGAGATCCACCCTCCCAGGCTTTGCCTTCTCACCCTTTGAGAAGGGGTTAGTTTATTGCTAATCGCCTGAGGCGCCCCTACCGGGAAATGCCGACGGGGCAACCCAGGCAATTTTTAATGACCAGAGTGCTCAACTTCTCGAGCGCTGGTTTTTCAAATCCCACTTTCCCGACCTTGTGTCACATCTTACCTTGTGGGAGGAAGATAAATAACTCCATGCTGTAGTTTTGTGACCGTACAGAGTCAAGGCTCTCTTTGGTCATGAAACTGTTTCTTCATTTCAATCTGTCTCTTGGTTGTCCATGGCCAGATAGGAGGGTTCCTGTCTGTGTTTTTAGATTTTTACATGGGCATATCTTCGTATATATGTTTCTGTTAAAATAAATCAAGAAATATTTTGAAAGATTACTTAACATTGTAAGATCGGCAATTTTTTCACTTCGACTGCTATTGCAGCATGAAAAGACTAGGATAGTAAATTAAAGCATCATTGCTGGTATCCTATTATGAGACTTACCTAGTGTTCAAGAGAACTGGGGAAACGTTCAAGATTTTAGGTTATTAAGGTCTTCCATAACTAAAAAAGTCTGATTTTCATAAATATATGCTTGTAGAGATACTTTTTTTCCATTTCAATTTATAGAGTTGATCGAAAGTCTTATTACCCCTACCAAAAATATGGATGAATAAATAAATATATCAAAAAATGAATAGAAAAAATAAATCAACAAATAAACAAGAACGATATTTTTTAGAGGACTGGAAAAAAATAAAAGAATAATATTGCAGACTTGCACAAAAACTTTATTGCAGAATGCATGAATTTGACTCCTATATTACACTATCTGACGATCGTGTGAGCGCATGAATCTTGTTACATCCTATATATATATATATATATATATATATATATATATATATATATATATATAATATTTATTTAAGTAAATATTAAAGTATTTTTACCTACATACGCCGGCGTTTCAAGCTTCTGCTATCATCAGTGTAGGAGATGATAATTTTAAATGGTCGCAACATTTGAACCTAGCTACAGAATCACCCTAGACTCTGCAAATGGCCACGAGAAATCACCACGTAAAGAAAGGGAATTAAATTCTATTTATGTCAAGCAGGCACAGACAGTCGACTATCGAGAGAGTGTTCAACGAACGTTGTCACAACATGCCATATATATATATATCAGTGGCGTAGCTAGACCTTTTGCCGCCCGGGGCGGTAGTAAAATTTGCCGCCCCCCCCCCCCCCCGGCATTTGGGTGCCCGGAAAATTCGTCCATGGATAATTCGCCCATGGATAATTCGTCCATGGAAAATTTTTTGCTAGGTAGGAAAACTGGTCCATTATTATTAAGTTAACATTATTCTTAATTTTCATACCTTGCGAAAATTAGTTCTACGGTATCTAATTTTCCTAAATTCAATTAAATTAAAATTAAAATATGAAAACTGATTTTTAATATTTTTTATTCATTTGAGATTTTATCTGTTTTCCTTTTGTTTTAAGTAGATGGTGGGGGTTGCCCGGGGTGATTTTGTCCGATCCCCCAGCTAGCAATTGTAAAGTTTACAAGGAGTTATAAAAAGTATGCTACAAAAACAAACGTTTGGACAGTAATAAAATTAATGAATTCAAACTTTCGCATCTAATGTTATTTCCTCTTTGATGTCGGTGTATATACACCCAAATATCCAACTTTCTTTTCGCACCTATTCGATAAAAATTTATATGAAAGTTCCCCTTTAAGTATGAAATCTTTCTGAGGTCATTTTGTTTTTTTGGTGCTTGGCCGAAGCCTAGGCTTGGCCCTATCCTGTTAGGTCAGCCGGTCACTGAGTATATCTCCAGAAATAATTAATGCTTGCATTTTTTAAACTTAGTGATTGAAATGAATTAAAGCAATTTATTCTCAATTAATGGAAATTTTGTTCAAGAATTAAAACCAGCCATATATATATATATATATATATATATATATACATATATATGTATGTATATATGCGTATTTATATATGTGTATGTGTGTGTATATATGTATATATGTATATATGCACGTATGTATGTATATATGTATATGTATGTATAAATATATGTGTATATGTACATATATATGTATATATGCACATATATAGTTATAAAATAAATACGTATTTATTATAATGCTCCTATAATGTTGAGCATAATGAGAGCCGAAAATGGCAAACGGCCGTAAGCGAATATAGCAATGGTCTTGTTTAAAATTAGATCTTGTGTACAATTAGAGCTGAGGTCGGTTTGGCAACGACTGCCGATTGTTCCCATTTACTTGCCTCTCCACGAGGGCAGAGTTAGACACAAGGCCGGTTTTTAATGTGGGGAAAATCCAGCTCCACAAAAAGGGGCACTCTGGATAGGAACAAAAATAAAAATTCTCAGTCATGAACGATTTCCCCATACTGACCGACGACAGAAAAGGAGAAGTGTATCATTAGAACAGATACTACACTGTGATATCAGCCCAAAGGCTGCTAATTGTTGTTAAAATATTTCTCCCTCGCTCTCTCAGATGATCGGATTTCGTTCCTAGCTGGAAGTAGTTGCTAAAGTCTAGCCGCACCGATGAGCTGTAAACAGCGAAACAGTCCTGTGTGTGAATGACTATTATACACACACACATATATATATATGTAATTTAATTTAATTATGTTTTTACGTGCATAACATTTATTTTAGTTTATTTTATTTTATGCACGTAAAAACATAATTAAATTAAATGCGTCCAAAAAGTTAGGGCGATTCATTCATATAATAATATGAATAATAAAGAGCTTATAGCTAAGGTTGCGAATGTATAAAAATATATAAAAAATGTAAACAAACGCTTATCGCGGAACAAACGCCAATAACATAAAAATCTTAACCTTATATATATATGTAAAAATAAAAATGGAATAAAGAATAAGCAATTCAACAACTAACAAAATAACTCAAAAACTCATCTTGTAAAGTTCCACCGAGATATTTCAGTCGTGGATACGACCATTTTCAATCAGTTAATAAACTTTATTTCAAAACGGAAAAGTTTTCAAATTCATACAGAGAATGCGATTGGAAGAAAATGTCACGTGCAGAGAACAACAAAACGGGGAGAAAAAGGAATGCGAGGAATGTTATAAAAAGAGAAAGAAGAAGAAGAAGAAGAAGAAGAAGAAGAAGAAGAAGAAGAAGAAAGAGATACCAATCAACCGGAATGTTGGGAACGTCAGTTGAAGAAGACGAAACGAAGAAGAAGAGAAAACGAGAGAAAACGTGAGGAAGGGTAAATCGACATGTTTTTGTCGAAACCTATTAAAGAATAAAAATAAAAAGAGAGAGAGAAAAAATCAGTGCTTAGATATCGCCTGCTGATTGAATTCGGGCTGAGAGCGTCGGAAGTCTACAGGATTAGTAGTAATTGGAGTAGTTATCGTCGAGGGACGAAACAAGGGAAGAGGAGGAGGCAGGGGAGCGGAAGGGGGAAGAAGGGAGACAAGGGTTAAAAGTTAGCCAGAGTCGTATTCATTTAGATTCATCTCGTATAAAATCGATCTAGCCGTAGGAAAATAAATATTATAGAAGCCTTGCCTTTGGGCAATGGTGTTTTTATGACATAGGATCAGACAGGATTCTGTGAGACGTCGAAGTTTGGTGTCATGAATATTTTTGATAGGGATTGCCTTATGGGTATTGAAGTGGTGGCCGGAAGAAATCATATGAGTGCATAGTGCATTTGAGGTATCGCCGTTTTTTATGGCACGATTATGTTCATATATTCGTTTCTTCAACGGACGTTGTGTCTCGCCGAAATATATTTTTCCACAGTCGGCGCAGGGAATAGTATAAATACCAGCTGTAGTGGGTGATGACAGGACTTTACTTTTGTTTTTATGCATTTGTAAAATATTTTTGATGGTGAGTGAGGTAGCTTGGATAATTCTAAAACTATGTTGTGAGAGCGAAGAAAAGAGATGTGTGTTACGAGAGTTAGTGGGAAGGAAAACATTCCTTAATATGGATTGTGTTGTATTAGGAGATGTATTAGTATTTTTTATCTTTTTTAGATGTATTTGAGATGCTTTCTTTTTAGCAGAAAGAATGACGTGTTTGGGATATTTTAAAGTGATTAGAGAGGATTCTATTTTATTATATTCCTGAGAGAGATGTTCAGGGCTGCAAATACGCAGAGCCCTGAGATAAAAACCGATTATCATGCTATTTTTTATATAGTTATTATGATGAGAATAATAATGTAAGTAATCATTTTTGTTGGTTGGTTTGCGATGGACTTGAAATGAAAGGCTGTTATTGTTTTTGAGGATGAGAATGTCAAGGAAAGCTAAAGAATTGTTTTGTTCACTTTCGAAAGTGAACTTAATGGAAGGTTCGACTTTGTTGAGAGCTTGTGCTAATGTTTCTATTTTATGACTATCAGGTAGAAAGATTAAAATATCGTCAATATATCTGAAATAGGTAGCATTTTTAGGGATACGGTAAGAAAAAGGACCGGTTTCGAGGAATTCTAAAAACAGACACGCTAATACGGGACTAAGGGGGTTCCCCATAGGTAAGCCGAATTTCTGTCTATAATAGTCATTGTTGTATTTAAAGAAAGTAAGAGAAGTTATGTTCCTAATGATATCTATGATGCTTTTGATTGGGAGAGAACAAGAGAAATTAATTTTGTTTAAGTGTTTGGAAAGTAGGTTGATGCATTTTTTTACGGGTATATTTGTGTATAAGGAAGTAATATCAAGGCTGTGCATAGTATGATTATGTAAAGTAATATCTTGTAATTTTTTGAGGAGATGACCTGAATTCGTTATGTGTGCGTTACTGATAGTGCCTAGTAGTGGTGATAGAATTTTTGCCAATGATTTAGCGATATTGTGGGAGACACTTCCAATACTGGAAATGATAGGACGTAGGGGCATATTATGTTTGTGGGTTTTAGGAAGACCGTAAAGTGTTGGTATGGTAGAGTGGAATGAAATAAGGGAAGTCCATTCTTTGGCTTGATTAGTAGAGATTTTGAAGAATTTGATAAATGTTTCATTGTTTTTGTTGATGGTTTTGAGGTCGGTGGATTCGTATGTTGACCTATCATTGAGTATATCCATGATTTTGTCGTGGTAATCACTTCTATTGAGGATGACAACGCCACCTGTTTTATCAGCTGGGGATATAACGATGTTTGGTATGGCGGCTAAATTACGTAGTGCTGTGATGTATCTTTTGGGAAGGGTTCTTTCCTGTGGTGTGGTAGAGGCAGCGAAAGAGATACCTTGTAGAAATCCTTTGGTTAGGTCATTATCGGAATTTCTATAGTTGAGGAGTGTGCTTTGTGTAATATAGTTGTTTTGAATCCCGGTAGCGAATTTGAGACCGAAACTGAGTGCTTCAAACTCAGTAGAAGATAAATGGATGTTGCTGTGGTTTTGTACCATATCGGGTCGGCCTAGATGTTTCCATTCGCTGTGAGTTATAAGGTTCTGTAATTTGCGGTCAAGTTTAGTTAAATGTTTTTTATTAGAATTATCGACTGATTTTGTGAGGATGTTTGAAGTTGTGTTGGTGAAAAGTTTGTCTTGTTGAAGCGATTTAAGAAGCGAATCAGCCTCAAGTGTGAGAGCAAAAGATTGTTGTTTAAGTAAAAAGGAAGATGATGATAAGAAGTTCTCCAAGTAATCCGGAAAGATGTGGTGGGAAGGTTGTAAAGGTTTAGCGATAGATTTAGGGATGACCTTTTCTTCTATGCATCTCTGCAAGAAATGACTTCTGTTTTTGTGAGATTGAGCCGCAACTTTGGTCTTTTTGTATCGTCGCATTGTTTTGTAAAATGTTGACTTATCCATTCCGACAGTATGGGAAAAAAGAAACAATGTTTCAGACAATATGTAAAAATAAAAATGGAATAAAGAATAAGCAATTCAACAACTAACAAAATAACTCAAAAACTCATCTTGTAAAGTTCCACCGAGATATTTCAGTCGTGGATACGACCATTTTCAATCAGTTAATAAACTTTATTTCAAAACGGAAAAGTTTTCAAATTCATACAGAGAATGCGATTGGAAGAAAATGTCACGTGCAGAGAACAACAAAACGGGGAGAAAAAGGAATGCGAGGAATGTTATAAAAAGAGAAAGAAGAAGAAGAAGAAGAAGAAGAAGAAGAAGAAGAAGAAGAAGAAGAAGAAGAAGAAGAAAGAGATACCAATCAACCGGAATGTTGGGAACGTCAGTTGAAGAAGACGAAACGAAGAAGAAGAGAAAACGAGAGAAAACGTGAGGAAGGGTAAATCGACATGTTTTTGTCGAAACCTATTAAAGAATAAAAATAAAAAGAGAGAGAGAAAAAATCAGTGCTTAGATATCGCCTGCTGATTGAATTCGGGCTGAGAGCGTCGGAAGTCTACAGGATTAGTAGTAATTGGAGTAGTTATCGTCGAGGGACGAAACAAGGGAAGAGGAGGAGGCAGGGGAGCGGAAGGGGGAAGAAGGGAGACAAGGGTTAAAAGTTAGCCAGAGTCGTATTCATTTAGATTCATCTCGTATAAAATCGATCTAGCCGTAGGAAAATAAATATTATAGAAGCCTTGCCTTTGGGCAATGGTGTTTTTATGACATAGGATCAGACAGGATTCTGTGAGACGTCGAAGTTTGGTGTCATGAATATTTTTGATAGGGATTGCCTTATGGGTATTGAAGTGGTGGCCGGAAGAAATCATATGAGTGCATAGTGCATTTGAGGTATCGCCGTTTTTTATGGCACGATTATGTTCATATATTCGTTTCTTCAACGGACGTTGTGTCTCGCCGAAATATATTTTTCCACAGTCGGCGCAGGGAATAGTATAAATACCAGCTGTAGTGGGTGATGACAGGACTTTACTTTTGTTTTTATGCATTTGTAAAATATTTTTGATGGTGAGTGAGGTAGCTTGGATAATTCTAAAACTATGTTGTGAGAGCGAAGAAAAGAGATGTGTGTTACGAGAGTTAGTGGGAAGGAAAACATTCCTTAATATGGATTGTGTTGTATTAGGAGATGTATTAGTATTTTTTATCTTTTTTAGATGTATTTGAGATGCTTTCTTTTTAGCAGAAAGAATGACGTGTTTGGGATATTTTAAAGTGATTAGAGAGGATTCTATTTTATTATATTCCTGAGAGAGATGTTCAGGGCTGCAAATACGCAGAGCCCTGAGATAAAAACCGATTATCATGCTATTTTTTATATAGTTATTATGATGAGAATAATAATGTAAGTAATCATTTTTGTTGGTTGGTTTGCGATGGACTTGAAATGAAAGGCTGTTATTGTTTTTGAGGATGAGAATGTCAAGGAAAGCTAAAGAATTGTTTTGTTCACTTTCGAAAGTGAACTTAATGGAAGGTTCGACTTTGTTGAGAGCTTGTGCTAATGTTTCTATTTTATGACTATCAGGTAGAAAGATTAAAATATCGTCAATATATCTGAAATAGGTAGCATTTTTAGGGATACGGTAAGAAAAAGGACCGGTTTCGAGGAATTCTAAAAACAGACACGCTAATACGGGACTAAGGGGGTTCCCCATAGGTAAGCCGAATTTCTGTCTATAATAGTCATTGTTGTATTTAAAGAAAGTAAGAGAAGTTATGTTCCTAATGATATCTATGATGCTTTTGATTGGGAGAGAACAAGAGAAATTAATTTTGTTTAAGTGTTTGGAAAGTAGGTTGATGCATTTTTTTACGGGTATATTTGTGTATAAGGAAGTAATATCAAGGCTGTGCATAGTATGATTATGTAAAGTAATATCTTGTAATTTTTTGAGGAGATGACCTGAATTCGTTATGTGTGCGTTACTGATAGTGCCTAGTAGTGGTGATAGAATTTTTGCCAATGATTTAGCGATATTGTGGGAGACACTTCCAATACTGGAAATGATAGGACGTAGGGGCATATTATGTTTGTGGGTTTTAGGAAGACCGTAAAGTGTTGGTATGGTAGAGTGGAATGAAATAAGGGAAGTCCATTCTTTGGCTTGATTAGTAGAGATTTTGAAGAATTTGATAAATGTTTCATTGTTTTTGTTGATGGTTTTGAGGTCGGTGGATTCGTATGTTGACCTATCATTGAGTATATCCATGATTTTGTCGTGGTAATCACTTCTATTGAGGATGACAACGCCACCTGTTTTATCAGCTGGGGATATAACGATGTTTGGTATGGCGGCTAAATTACGTAGTGCTGTGATGTATCTTTTGGGAAGGGTTCTTTCCTGTGGTGTGGTAGAGGCAGCGAAAGAGATACCTTGTAGAAATCCTTTGGTTAGGTCATTATCGGAATTTCTATAGTTGAGGAGTGTGCTTTGTGTAATATAGTTGTTTTGAATCCCGGTAGCGAATTTGAGACCGAAACTGAGTGCTTCAAACTCAGTAGAAGATAAATGGATGTTGCTGTGGTTTTGTACCATATCGGGTCGGCCTAGATGTTTCCATTCGCTGTGAGTTATAAGGTTCTGTAATTTGCGGTCAAGTTTAGTTAAATGTTTTTTATTAGAATTATCGACTGATTTTGTGAGGATGTTTGAAGTTGTGTTGGTGAAAAGTTTGTCTTGTTGAAGCGATTTAAGAAGCGAATCAGCCTCAAGTGTGAGAGCAAAAGATTGTTGTTTAAGTAAAAAGGAAGATGATGATAAGAAGTTCTCCAAGTAATCCGGAAAGATGTGGTGGGAAGGTTGTAAAGGTTTAGCGATAGATTTAGGGATGACCTTTTCTTCTATGCATCTCTGCAAGAAATGACTTCTGTTTTTGTGAGATTGAGCCGCAACTTTGGTCTTTTTGTATCGTCGCATTGTTTTGTAAAATGTTGACTTATCCATTCCGACAGTATGGGAAAAAAGAAACAATGTTTCAGACAATATGTAAAAATAAAAATGGAATAAAGAATAAGCAATTCAACAACTAACAAAATAACTCAAAAACTCATCTTGTAAAGTTCCACCGAGATATTTCAGTCGTGGATACGACCATTTTCAATCAGTTAATAAACTTTATTTCAAAACGGAAAAGTTTTCAAATTCATACAGAGAATGCGATTGGAAGAAAATGTCACGTGCAGAGAACAACAAAACGGGGAGAAAAAGGAATGCGAGGAATGTTATAAAAAGAGAAAGAAGAAGAAGAAGAAGAAGAAGAAGAAGAAGAAGAAGAAGAAGAAGAAGAAGAAAGAGATACCAATCAACCGGAATGTTGGGAACGTCAGTTGAAGAAGACGAAACGAAGAAGAAGAGAAAACGAGAGAAAACGTGAGGAAGGGTAAATCGACATGTTTTTGTCGAAACCTATTAAAGAATAAAAATAAAAAGAGAGAGAGAAAAAATCAGTGCTTAGATATCGCCTGCTGATTGAATTCGGGCTGAGAGCGTCGGAAGTCTACAGGATTAGTAGTAATTGGAGTAGTTATCGTCGAGGGACGAAACAAGGGAAGAGGAGGAGGCAGGGGAGCGGAAGGGGGAAGAAGGGAGACAAGGGTTAAAAGTTAGCCAGAGTCGTATTCATTTAGATTCATCTCGTATAAAATCGATCTAGCCGTAGGAAAATAAATATTATAGAAGCCTTGCCTTTGGGCAATGGTGTTTTTATGACATAGGATCAGACAGGATTCTGTGAGACGTCGAAGTTTGGTGTCATGAATATTTTTGATAGGGATTGCCTTATGGGTATTGAAGTGGTGGCCGGAAGAAATCATATGAGTGCATAGTGCATTTGAGGTATCGCCGTTTTTTATGGCACGATTATGTTCATATATTCGTTTCTTCAACGGACGTTGTGTCTCGCCGAAATATATTTTTCCACAGTCGGCGCAGGGAATAGTATAAATACCAGCTGTAGTGGGTGATGACAGGACTTTACTTTTGTTTTTATGCATTTGTAAAATATTTTTGATGGTGAGTGAGGTAGCTTGGATAATTCTAAAACTATGTTGTGAGAGCGAAGAAAAGAGATGTGTGTTACGAGAGTTAGTGGGAAGGAAAACATTCCTTAATATGGATTGTGTTGTATTAGGAGATGTATTAGTATTTTTTATCTTTTTTAGATGTATTTGAGATGCTTTCTTTTTAGCAGAAAGAATGACGTGTTTGGGATATTTTAAAGTGATTAGAGAGGATTCTATTTTATTATATTCCTGAGAGAGATGTTCAGGGCTGCAAATACGCAGAGCCCTGAGATAAAAACCGATTATCATGCTATTTTTTATATAGTTATTATGATGAGAATAATAATGTAAGTAATCATTTTTGTTGGTTGGTTTGCGATGGACTTGAAATGAAAGGCTGTTATTGTTTTTGAGGATGAGAATGTCAAGGAAAGCTAAAGAATTGTTTTGTTCACTTTCGAAAGTGAACTTAATGGAAGGTTCGACTTTGTTGAGAGCTTGTGCTAATGTTTCTATTTTATGACTATCAGGTAGAAAGATTAAAATATCGTCAATATATCTGAAATAGGTAGCATTTTTAGGGATACGGTAAGAAAAAGGACCGGTTTCGAGGAATTCTAAAAACAGACACGCTAATACGGGACTAAGGGGGTTCCCCATAGGTAAGCCGAATTTCTGTCTATAATAGTCATTGTTGTATTTAAAGAAAGTAAGAGAAGTTATGTTCCTAATGATATCTATGATGCTTTTGATTGGGAGAGAACAAGAGAAATTAATTTTGTTTAAGTGTTTGGAAAGTAGGTTGATGCATTTTTTTACGGGTATATTTGTGTATAAGGAAGTAATATCAAGGCTGTGCATAGTATGATTATGTAAAGTAATATCTTGTAATTTTTTGAGGAGATGACCTGAATTCGTTATGTGTGCGTTACTGATAGTGCCTAGTAGTGGTGATAGAATTTTTGCCAATGATTTAGCGATATTGTGGGAGACACTTCCAATACTGGAAATGATAGGACGTAGGGGCATATTATGTTTGTGGGTTTTAGGAAGACCGTAAAGTGTTGGTATGGTAGAGTGGAATGAAATAAGGGAAGTCCATTCTTTGGCTTGATTAGTAGAGATTTTGAAGAATTTGATAAATGTTTCATTGTTTTTGTTGATGGTTTTGAGGTCGGTGGATTCGTATGTTGACCTATCATTGAGTATATCCATGATTTTGTCGTGGTAATCACTTCTATTGAGGATATATATATATATATATATATATATATATATATATATATATATATATATATATATATATATATTAGTGGATGTATATATATCATGTAATATTAATCGAATATTTATTAAAATGAAAAGTAAGAGAAGTAAATCGAATTAACAATTTCGGGTTTGTTATATTATACACATAGATTCGAAGAAAAACTGTCAAAAAATAAAAAATGGCGCCAGACTTCGTTTAGAATGCGGCAAGTTCGGGAAATTGACTTAAAACTAAATACATATTGAAAATACTCTTAGAAATTCACCGAATATATGTCACCCTATGTCACGACTCACGCTAACATATATTGAATGGATTTCATTTGTATTTTTCGCATATACCGATAGCCACTATGTTTTTCTAACTGATTACACGTTTTAAGTGAGTAAAAACCACTAAAAACTTGTCAAGATAGGTAGAAGAGTAACTTATCTTGCCTTTGATAACATTTATTTGTTATATATTTTTGACAGTTTTTTCGAATCTATGTGCATAGTAAAACAACCCCAAAATGTCTATTATATTTATAAATAATAAATGTAAAAGTTTTAAAAACAAACTCAAATGTATTATAAACGTAAAATAATTGTGTCCATACTTTTAAAAAAGTCAAATTTATTCAAATGTGCCCTGAATAAAGTTTTATGGTCTTCCTTCTTTTTATTTCCATTCATTCCTTTTTTTAAGTAGAAAATGTTTTCAATCAAATCGGAACCTGATATGCCCTCTTCAAGTATTCACATGTAGGTGTGAAATCACCAAAACCCATGAGAATGGCTTGTTTATGATCCTTTTAAACCAACCAATTCTAATATAAGCCAAAACTAGCTGACAAAATATGACAGTTCAGACTGACACACTCAACTTGTTACTACTGAATCTTCATAAGAAAAATTACTAAGGAACACCAGAACATCAGCCCAAGAGAAACTAATTCCTACTACCAGCAACAAAGGTTAGTGCCATACACATTAACATTTTCGTTTCTTTAAAATGCCCAAGTGGAAAAATAGTTATTAAAGTAGGCGAAAATATATTTAAGCCTGGGAAAATGTGCACGTTTCCTATATTGGGTTTACACTGTTTTCTTAACGATGGCAATGTCAAGTCTTTCTTTATGAAATTGAAATTGTAGGCTCTTCGATATATTTTATTTTGGTGGTAGGGAGACGTAAAAATATATTTAGATAAATAAATGCGTGCTAAGAAACGTTAATAATTATCTAAAATTTACATAGAAAGAATAAACGCTATTCTGTTAGTCAATGGCTCTATTCTGTTGGAAATGGGTGATAATCTTAAATCAAATATATATGAGAAACTGATTCCCCACTTTAATTCCTAAAATAATTTTCTCATTATAACAGTTTTTCAAGATATTCTTATTTACAAATTGACCAATTGTTCATCAAATTATTTTATATTAAATTAGTATTAAAATTATTCTTTAAATTTCTGATACGATTTTAAAACTGTTTAAACTTTTGAATGTAATGAGTTTATTCTTTTTAATATTAAACATAGAACTAATTTAAACAGAAAAATATGTGAGAGCCAAAGTATATTTTTCGATTTGGTTTCATTATTAACGTTTGTGTTTCATCATCGCTAAGAAAATACTACAAAATTAATAGAGAAATAAAAATGCAAAGATATAGATGTTAACATCTTCAACATATGAAATTTTTCTTTAATTTTCAATTTGGCATTTTTGAGGGGCCTTTTTTTACAGCAAAAGAGAGGCTTCATTTTAGAATTTGGCCTTTTTTTCTTAAAAATATATTTAACAAAATATTTTTACTTATTTACTTTTGTTTTAAAACCGATAATTGATTTTTCTAAGTGTTCGTTTTCTACCGAGCTGGATAACTTTTTAGTATTTTAACTTATTTTAAAGCTTTTATTTAGTTACGTGAGAACACGAGAAAATATCCGACATTTCACACATTTTTAAAACCATTTTGGAGGTTTTAATAGGAAATTTACGTGATTTTGGGGCTTGTTTTACAGATTCGAAAATGTCTCAAACAACAAATATATAATAAATAAATATTAGCAAGGGTAATATAAGTTACTCTTCTACATAGCTGGATAAGTTATAGTGTTTGTACTTAATGTAAAATAATAAACGTGTTTTAATTTTTAACTACTCTGTACTTGTTATGAATATGTTAATAATGAAATGAAATGAATAAGAAATGTTTTTTTTTCAACTATACTGTAGTTTTACATGAGATTATACAAAAGATACGGTAAAAATTGAATTTCATCGTCCTTTTTCTGCATAATGACAAAAAAAAACAAGAAACTGTTTTTCGTTTTATTTTTAAAAATGAATGAAACAAATGTTACCAAAGGCAAGCTAAGTTACGTTTTTACCTTACTAGATAATTTTTTTTCAGTTTTTAATTTATTTATTTACATTTTTTAATACTACTTTTATTCTTAACTAAAAACAGACATTAAAATTGCTTTGTTTGATATTCTGGAAGATTATATTATTTTTTAGTTGTTTCATTTAATTCTGTTTGTTTTATTTTTCATTTGATTGTTTTGTTTTGGTAATTATGCAGAGAAAAGACCATGAAACTCAATTTTTATGGTATCTTGTATTTATTAAAATGTTATGTGAAACAAAAAAAAAATTTCTTAATTATTTTATTTTATTATTAAGATATTCATAACAAGTACAGAATATTTACAAATTAAAATTATTAGTTGTTATTATCAGCTGTTGTTTTTTGCTTACTAGATTGTACAGTCAACTCGCTAAATTTCGTTTCGCTAAAATTTGCGTTTCCTTCAATTTTTTACATCCGTTTGCGGCCGTCATCTTGCGTACGACTTTAGTGAAGATGTATTCCTTGTATTTTTCTATAACATTCCTTAAATAAGGAAATACTTTGAAAAATATTTACTTATTAGTTTAATTAGTTTTGGGGTTTGTTTTACACAATATAAAGAGATTTGAAAAGGTGCAAAAAATATACAACAAATAAATGTTCCTATTGGCTATAAAAGTTAATTGAATCATTTATTGGTGTTTTAAAGTAGTTTGAAAGACTCTTTCCCCGTAAGTTTCTATTTTACGGGGGGGGGGTAGTGACGGGTCTCGCTCTCTAAGTATATATGTATTTTTAGGGATAGGCATCTAAGATTTTATGGGGGGGGGTATCTCACCTTTTGTGGTACTATTACGGAACAACACAAAAGGTGCTTATGCAGAGAAATAGCGTGCTATTTTTTAAAATAGTATTTAAATTTTTTTTCAGAATATTAACGTGAATTTTAAAATGAAGAGAATTAAGGAGAGTGGTGCGGCATTCCGTAAAAAGCGAAAAACAAAAGAAGATGAAGAAAACAAGAATAAAGGCACGCTGTTGAAATTCATCAAAAAGACTTCTATGGCCGAAATGGCGGAAACGAAAGTCGAAAATCTTGCTGAAACCGAAGATGAAGTTAACGTTGATACTGTTACTTCGGAAGTCGACATTGCCCGCGTTGATACATCAACAACTGCCAATGATGATGCGCGTGAAGTTGAAGAATTGGAAAGGCAATCACTTGTTGTCGCGACCGATTTTACAGATGTTGGTCTATGGCCTATTGAGATTAGTCATGAAATTCGCGCTATGCTTGTTCGGCAGGGATCTGCGGCTGTGCAGCACCTTGATCATGAATTCTAGGAAATAGTGCGACCAGGGACAAAAACAAAAGGCGACGTTAGAAAGCTAACAAAAAACTGGTTCTATCAGGTATTGCGGAACGGTGAGAAAAGTTTGCGAACTTGGATGGTGTATTCTCCTGCCAGAGAAGCCTTATTTTGCTTCTGCTGCAGACTATTTTCAATTGGACTCTCGAGTTTTTCTGCTGATGTGGGTTTCAAGAATTGGTGGAAATTAAATCCAAAAGTACATGAACATGAAGCAAGCACATCTCATGCTCAGGCGTTTCTTGACTGGAAGGAGCTAGAGATCCGACTTGCTGAAGGAAAGGTAGTTGATAAAGTTGAGCAAAATATCATTGAGAAAAAAACAAAGAAGTGGTGAGAAATCCTAGCTAGATTGCTGGACATTATCAGATTTCTCGCCAAGCAGAATCTGGCGCTACGAGGTCACCGGGAAGACATCCATAATGATGAAAGGGGTCAAGAAAACAAAGGAAATTTCTTGGAATTGGTAAATCTATTGGCTAAATATGACCCTGTACTCCGTGAACATTTGGTTAAAGTTAACCTACGGAAGAAATTCACTATTTCTTATCTGTCACCAGAAATTCAAAATGAGTTTGTGAGCATTTTAGCAAAGCAGGTCAGAAAGAAAATTATCGATCAGATAAAGAAAAGCAAGTATTTTTGTATAATTTTTGATAGTACTCCCGATGTATCTCACAAGGACCAGATGAGTGAGGTGTTGCGCTACGTGAAAGTTGACAGAAATGAAGTGACGGTGGAGGAGTCGTTTCTCCGCTTCATCGAAACAAAGGGTAAAAGCGCGGAGGACATTTCTGAACTCATTTTGAGAGAATTGGAGAATGATGAGATACAGATTGGTGACTGTATTGGCCAGGCATTTGACAATGCCGCTGTTATGGCAGGTCACCGATCGGGTGTGCAGAAACGAATCTCTGAAATCAACCCAAAAGCTCTATTTGTGCCATGCACCAACCATTCACTAAATCTGGCTTGTGTACATGCAGCTTCAGTAGCGGTTCACTCTGTTACATTTTTTGGCACACTGGACCGGTTATTCTCGTTCTTTTCTGCATCTACACATCGCTGGGACATCTTGATTCAGTTGACCGGTCTAAGTATCAAACGGACTGTGGATACTAGATGGAGTAGTCGAGCAGATGCTGTAGATGTTGTGATAAAAACAATAGTGGAAGTCGTCATTGCCCTGGAACAGCTCACAGAAGAAGGAGAAAATGCAACCACAAGATCAGATGCATCTTTAATTCTCAACTCGGTACTATCGTTTCCGTTTCTTTTATTTCTGAACCTTTGGAAAACTATTCTCCCAGAAATCAATGATGCCCAGAAATATCTTCAAAAAAAAGGGCTGGATCTGCAACAAAGTTCTGTCAGGCTGACGGCGTTGAAAGATTTCCTTCTTCAGAATAGAGAAAAGATAGTGGACACTGCAATAGACGAGTCAAAAACACTCTGCTCTGAAATGGGGATAAGCATGGAGCGTCGTATTCGCAAAAAGAAACGAATGGATGGTGAAGGATTGACTGATGCAGCGCTGAGTTTTGATACTGAGTTGAGACGGGAAATGCTGTCTGTCATAGACAGATTGACTGAAGAAATATCTTGCAGATTTCAACAAGTTCACAATCTTGCAAATAAATACGCTTTTCTTATACCGTCAAATCTGCTTGATGATAATTATGATTGTCAGCTTGGTGGATTTGACGAAGATATAGAAAAAGAGAAATTCTTTGCTGAAAAGAAGAGGTTACAGTATGTTGTAAAAGCTTCAGAAAAAGACAAAATCGATGGACCTCTTGAACTTTTGAACTTTATACAAAGATACCAACTTGGGGATTCCGTCCCTAATATTGTGATCTTGCTGAGAATTTTCCTCACCAGAGCTATTAGCGTTGCTAGCTGTGAGCGCTCTTTCTCAAAACTGAATCTCATAAAAAACTACCTTAGATCAGCAATGAGCCAGACAAGACTTACAGACTTGGCAATCCTCTCAATAGAGAGGGAACTTGTCGAGGAAGTGAATTTTGATAGAGTCATTGATAACTTTGCCGAAAAAAAGGCGCAGAAAAATCTGTTTGTAAATTTTCAACCGACTTGATGCCTTGCGACAGTTCTCTCACAAAAAATAAATTTATAGCCTTATTTGCCATTCATAAATACATTTGTTTAAAATATATTAAAACTATTTTTAAAAGAGTTGAAACGTTATTAACAACAACAAATTTCTGAAAACCGAGCGATTACACACACGGATTTAAAAAAGCACCGATACAAGACGTTTTTTCTCTTCGGAGGGCTCGCCCTCTTAATAATAACATTATGAAGACAAAGAAAAGAAAACTACATCGGACTATTCTCTCCTTGATACATCCATGTTATTTGGCGAAAATTCGGACTTTAACAACAACGACAAAAAAGTAAATAAAAATGATTTTATCATTTCATAACATTTTCAGGTTTTCAAATGTTCTCATTTAAATTTATTATTATATAAAATTATAGTATAAAATTTCATATTTTTTGTTAACTTTTGTTTTTTTAAATTTTTTTCTCTACTTTCTATTTTTACCCTCTCAAAATGCCGCCCCCTCAGGTGTGCCGCCCGGGGCGGCCCGCCCCCCTCGCCCCCCCTAGCTACGCCAGTGATATATATATATATATATATATATATATATATATATATATAAAATATCATTGATGCAAAGGTTTAAGTTATAGCTCAATAGTATATGACAAGAGTTCTTAATTTAATATCATATGAAACCTTAGTTTATTCAGGGAACAGTTTGTCATATATTCATAAAAATTAGCATACAATTGTTTCTGCCTTTCTCAATAACACACATTTTCATGATAAACAAAACATCAACGATTTTTTTCTTGAGGAGGCTTCCTCAATGCTTAAAAGTTCACCTGTCAAGCTGACAAAACTGAAGTGCATTTAATATTCATTTATTTATTTATATATTTTCTTTTTTATAGCAATATTTTTCTAAGGGAAATACTTTTTAATCCTAATTTTGCATTAAGAGAAACTCACAGGGCATATCACAACATGAACATTCAAATGCATATATATGTGTGTGATAATATAAAAAATAGTTATTTTGTATAGCTCAGATATATTCTTATGGGTGTCAAATTCTAAAGCAAAATGAAGCTGAATATTTTTATGCAATGAGTGGTTTTCGATGTGCAAACAACCTTTTTCTGAACATTCGAATCTGAATGATTAAAATCTTGTTTAAAATGTGTTAATTTCCATTTTACCATTATTTTTTGGTGTTGCTTTCATGGACACTTGAGGACTTTTCGCGTGACATTTCACTTTGATGGTGTACGGTTTTAATCTGACAACAATGCTCTGACGACAGGAGCTTTTTGTTTACTACTTGAATTTTTTTCAAGTATCTTTTTGATTCCTCTAGAAACACGTGTAAGCTTTTTTTTGCTGTGTAACTGACAATAAATCACGGTATGACATAATTTTGATCTGTCAATATATATATATATATATATATATATATATATATATATATATATATATATATTATACTGAAGCTGAGTTGATCAACATTTGTTTCCCTAAGGTTTTTTCCTATACATTTTAATCACACAAAATATATGCTAAAATATTCCTCAGCTTTCGGATTGAGTTATGTTTGAAAAAACTTCCATATTAAGTGTTCTAATAAGCCGCAATTTGCAATTAACTCACCAAGAGTCCGATCTCTTACTAAGCGTCTGTTTATTACTTTCACCCTCTCTCACTGTCTGTTGTATGCTTATGTTATACAGTATGCCTCTCTCTCTCTCTCTCTCTCTCTCTCTCTCTCTCTCTCTCTCTCTCTCTCTCTCTCTCAGTAATCGAAGGTAATGAAGAAATGGAAGAATAAAAAGATTGGAATCGTTTACTATAAACAAAAAAGAATATCACTATAGGCTGTAATACTATTTAACCCATAGCTGGAGAGAGAGAGAGATAGTAATCTGAAATAAACTAATTTTGGATTTTTCCATTTTATTTTTTAATATTTAACTGTTTTTGCAAACTCACTTTTCCCTGATTCAAACAATCTAACCTGAGCTGAATGGGTGACCCAACGGGTTACATTTTTTTTTTTTAGTATATATATAAAATCAGTGATAAGGCCAACGATTGGCCTATTTGGGCTGTCACATGTATGTATTAGGTTGTTGGGAAAATAATGATAGATCTCAGAAACGAACATTCATTCAGTCGATGTGCGACCCATTTATCAAGCTCCTCACCTTACCAATTTACTTCAGATGGTCAGACAACATTGAAATACTGACATCAAGTGCCTTAAACATTTCTCAGATGCTTTGATGTTAGTTTTGTTTAACAATTGCTTTCAAACGTTCATTATTCAGAGTGCATGGCCGTCCTCTGCCTTCTCGTTATATATACATATCCTTAACGCATTCCCACCCAGGTGAAAAAAGAATCATTTGTAAGCAATTTTTCGTTAAATTAAAAGGAAAACTGACAAGAAAAAAAAAAGAAAGCCCTCTTTCACTATGAGACCTATACAATTTTAGAGGCAGCTCACATGTGTGTGTCAGAATGATGTTTTTTCTCAATATATTTTTGCATTTTTTTAACACAAAAATGAAAATAATAAAAATAAAAGATATCTCGGGAAATCCGGAACTGGGTTAAAACAAACTATATAAGTAGTTAGCGGACACAAAACCACACAGACAGTCGTCTTTCATATTAGTATAGACTAGCAGGAAGACTCGACGTTGCTCGGGATTGAATGAGGATCACTACTATGTACTTTTTCACTATGCTTATAACACTATATTATTACTTTCTTTGTTTGTACTTCTTCCTTCCTCACGTTTCGTTGCCTAATATAGTCAAAAGAAGCTGAAATGTTGGAAAACTCTTTGAATTATATGGTTTGAATTTCATTCAAATTGGATATATGTATTTGGACTTTTAAGGGGGTTCTGTCCCCATGGATCCCTTAGAGTTGGGTGCACGTATGTATTCAGTACATAGAGGGCAACATGTAGATTCAGGACCACTTCTATTGTCTTCCCCAGTAAATTTTATACACATGATATAAATTTCATTAAAATGGGATATATTTGAAGTTTTAAGGGGGGTATGCCCTCATAGCTCCCTTAGGGGTGCACTTAGTGATTCGGGAACACTTCCATTGTCTAACTCGGTAAATTTTACATATAAATACACTTCTAGATTTTATGTAGATTCGTTAACCTTTCTTTCTATATGGAACACACAAACATCACACTCACACATACACACAGAAACATAAAGTTTATATATATATATATATATATATATATATATATATAATTCCTCTGATGATAAGATTTTGATCTTGGAAAAGCCTTGTCTTAAGGAAAGAATAATAAATATAATTTCATTACAAAATATACCTTGCATTGAACAATCGAAGTTTGAAATAAATCTGGACATTCGTACATGTTTATCACTCTTCTTTCCTCTATCTTTATATATATATATATATATATATATATATATATATATATATATATATATATATATATATATATATAAAGATAGAGGAAAGAAGAGTGATAAACATGTACGAATGTCCAGATTTATTTCAAACTTCGATTGTTCAAACTTCGATATATATATATATATATAGGATAAAATGAACGATATATCCTGAAATGAAATACTGTGAAAACAGGATGTGTGAAAAAGACAAAAGGAAAAACAAATCAAATACAGGAAAAAAATCATCAAAAAAACGAGAGATTTCACCGGTTTCATTCAGATCAACGAACGTCCCCAGAACGATTTTTGCAGACCTCTGAAGATGTTCGTTGATCCAAACAAAACCGGTAAAATTTCTTGTTTTTTGATATTTTTTTTCCTATATTTGATTTATTTGTTTTTCCTTTTGTCTTTTTCACACACACACACACACACACACACACACACACACACACACACACACACACACACACACACACACACACACACATTAAATATTTAGATGATAAAAACCGTACATATTTCTAGGCAAGGCATCATAGTCCAGGGGTAAAACACGATCCTTGGCTAAGTTAGCCATGCTGATGATGGCTGTGAGCCAGAAACACGGGTCCATGGATTACTTTTATGTACGTATAAAATTAATAATATATATAAGTATAAGTATATATATATATATATATATATATATATATATATGCGTGCATATAAGTGTGTGTGGGTGTGTATATGAGAGAGAGAAAGAGAGAGAGAGAGATACACATACGTCTACATTTAAGTACGTTTTTGTATTGGTTCATTGTTGATTGATAAAGTTTCCTAAAATAAGTTTAATGCAAAAGTCAAATTTGTAGGTTGTGGAAAATTCCACGTATAATTAATTTTTGATTTTCGATAATAAAAAAAAAGATTAAAATAAAAAGGATTTGAACAAAAAAAAGTACGAAAGGTAAGAAGAAAGGGGGGAAAAAGGATAGTAATGAACTCGGCTACTATCTTTAATTATCCATTCACAGGTTCCATAATTCTTTCAATTCTTTTTTCTCTTTATTTCGAAGAATTGCAAATTTCCTAGGGGGAAAATAAATGCATACCTACCCGAGTAGATCAATAAGTCTGCAAGAGGAAGCCTAGTTATTAGTTCGATTCTGATTTGAAATGTTTTCTCTAAAATGTTTGATCTTGCAATACGGGAATCACTTCTTAATTAAGTGCATTAACAAGAAAGGGCGGGAGATTGAAATGTAGAGATATACTGTGTGAAATAAATACTTAATTATCGTCTGTCTTTAGATTCACTGACAGACATTTTTGATAGAACGTTTTCTTTGTTTTACGGCATATCAACCTCGTTATAATACAGTTTTCTTATCCAGTAGCTTTTTTCCAAAAAATTCAGGCTTGTGGAACTCTCTTCCTGCTAACTGTTTTCCACTTACCTATAGCCTTGGTTTTTTTCTAGACTAAGGTAAATGGAAATCTCCTGTCTTTGGGACAATCATCTTTCGTTCTTTTGAGCTCTTTACATCAAGTGGCTTCATGACTTGTCTGGAGCGATTTCGAAAACAAAAAAATTTTTTTTCAAGTTATTTAATCCCGACTGGAAAAGAAGTGTGATGGTGCATATTTGGGCATTTATCGAACGTCGGAGTTCATCAATTTGTAGCATGTCTCCTGTCTTGGTTGGAGTATTAGACGGTCGCATCTTTGGAATATGCCAAGAACCACACTGACAATTAATATAATGTTAAAAAATGACAAAGGAGGAAATCTGTACAGAATTTCGAATGGAACCCTTTATTTAATCCATGGGGATAGAATGCTCTCGTTCCGTAAACCATGACCGGGTAAAAGTCTTAAGTAATTCATAATTGTATTCTTAGTATCGCCCGCACTGAGGATTGAACCTTCAACCTCCAGAAGACAGCCACTTAGAACTGATTATTACTTAGCACTTATATCCGCCAGGCCACAGGCGCGTGTGAGTTCAACAAGATGCACCTGAAGAAAGTCGGAGGTTACATCAGCCGAAACGTTGTGAGAATAACAACCAAGATGAGAACAACAGTCCAAATAATCCAAACAATATAATACAGACGTTTTGTTTGTTTTTGTTTACGGCATATCAACCATTTTCGAGTTATTTAATGCCGACTGGAAAAGAAGCTTGATGGTGCATATTTGAATATTTACCAAACGTTAGGATTCATCAATTTGTAGCATGTCTCCTGTATTAGTTAGAGTTTTAGCCAACAGTCACATTTTTGGAATGTGCTAAAAACCATACTGACAATGTTATAAAATGGCAAAGGAGGTAAATGAATAAAAATGTACGCCTATTATTAAAATAGAAGAATGATTGAGAATAAAACGGTCAGCATTCAGCAAGTGCTAAATTAACCAATAATATGTCGTGAATAAAAAAATTGAGAAAAACGCAATTACAGAACAAAACATTAATATATCTATAATTTTACAATATGAAAGTTATGTTGAGTGATTAATTGTTCGTTTTAGAAAATTTATGTTCACGTATTTCGTAGAGAATGTTCAGTGTATAAGAAGATATGAGAGTTAGAAGTATGTATGTCTATACGTTTGTCAGTGTGAATATGCGTGTGTGAGTAATAGTGTGGCATTGTTCATGTATGAGCTTGCCTTTGTTTTGTCACTGTGTGTATATGTGAAAACGTGTATGAGTGAGCAAGTCATTTTGCTGAGTTGAGTATCCTTTGTGCCCCCCCCCCCACCGTCTGGCTAAATGCCGAGGGAGGGGAAAAGGAGATAATATCGTGTCGCGTCCTTGTTTTCTTTTGTGCTCAGCCAATCTCGATCAGTTGTCCTGAGATTTTGGTTGTTTGTTTTATTTGAATTTGAATTTTCACATCGGCTTGCTAACTCTATTGTTTCAAACGAACGGGAATCATTTTCATTGGCTTAATTTGTATGTAAAATCCTCACTTCCCTGGACAGTGAAAAGCAAAGAGTAGCTAAATGTACGGAGAAAGAAACTTTTGCATCTCTACCTCCCCACACATACACAAGAATGCTAAGAGCTGCTCTCAACGTCCCCTGGAGGCAGCGTCCTACAAAGGAGCAACTTTATGGACACCTTCCTCAGATCTCAGCCTTGAGAGAGAGAAAGAGAGATAGAGAGAAGAACCAGATTTTCTGGTCACTGTTGCAAGGGGAGGGATGAAATCGTCAGCCATGCTATTTTGTGGTTTCCAAAACAGGAGCGTAATTCCGAGCCGGCACAGAACTTACATCAAGCAACTTAGCAGACGACACACGATGCCCCTATGAAGACCTACCTAGCGAGATGGAAAATAGAGAAAAAGGGCGTATATGAATCGAAAAAATCTGTGTCACTATCACAACTGGATGATGATGATGATGATGATGATGATGATGATGATGATGATGATGATGATGATGATGATGATGATGATGATGCCAAATCCAGTCGTTTTTGTAAAAGTTTTATGCTTCAAGTTCTTACTATTTTCTCTCCCTTTTTTTATTTCAATTTTGTTGTCTTTTTGTTTTTGTTGGGGATGGGGTATCCTACCCGATGCCAGATATTCACCCACTATTTCAGAGGCTCCAACCGAGAGATCTGTTAAGGATTCTAACCGTCCCTTTAAGCCCAATTGTTTGGATCTCTTTTGCACTTGGTTCAACGGGTATATTCGCCAGGAAGTTTTTAAAATTCTTTATGGCGATCTTCCCAAGATTCCAGTTTCTTTTCATATCGTAGCTTCAATTCGTTTATCATGATGTAAAATTATGTACATACAACCGAATGCAGTTCAATGTCATATCTAGGGGATATATTTATCCCATACGTGAAATCTTTATAGGTGGTACTATTTTGGGTCAAAATAAATATTACGCTCTTATTTTGAAATTTTTCTTAATAATTAAGCACTCTACTGAGGTTCTTTCCCACTAACCTTACACACACACACACACACACACACACACACACACACACACATATATATATATATATATAATTTCTTTAAGTTAACACAAAGGTTTATGTAGTAGCTCAATAGTGTACAACTAAAGCTCAATTTAACATCATATAAATCTTAATTATTCAGAAAAACATCCCATATTTCATTTAAAACCACAATTAGTCTGCCCATTTCTAGAATATATATTTTTAAGATATACAAAATATCATAAATATTCATAAACAGGCTTCATCAGGGGTAAAGCGCTAGATTGCGAATATTTACATCGAGGGTTCGATCCCTGCCCAGACAAGTCATGCTGATGACAGCTCATAGCCAGAAACACGTGTCCATATCTCCCTTTGTGCGCACAAAATTAATTTATAAATTAATTTAAAAAAAAAATACAGAAGTTGATGACACGTCCGATTAAGGGCCAATTAAAATGCGGTCCTCTGCATATTCTTAAAATAAATAAACCGCTCAGGGTAGCAACAAATAATAAAAACGCACCGGTAAATACCGGTCGACTATCGCCCAAAAAACAATAAAAAAAAATCAGCGTAGCATTATAGGCGATAAAAAGTTGAGCACAAAATGTGGCAGGTTATTCTGGTCTAGGGATAAAGCGCTAGACTACGAATATTTACATCGAGGGTTCGATCCCTGCCCAGATAAGTCATGCTGATGACGACTCATAGCCAGAAACACGCGCCCATGTCTCCCTTTTGTGCACGCAAAAATTAGTTCATAAATTAATTTTTAAAAAAAGATCTATATATATATACAAAAATAAATATATATATATATATATATATATATATATATATATATATAACAACACGAAAAACTAATTCTAAAAGAAATGGGAACAGAACAGAAGCTAACCTTGAACTAAGGGCTTTATATCCTTATGGATAGGGCTATAAATAATAATAAATTATACTTATATAGATGTATATGTGAGTTTGAAATGAAAAACAGAGGTGCATATTTATTCGTGCAAAGAAAGAACTGTGTGCCTCTCTCTCTCTCTCTCTCTCTCTCTCTCTCTCTCTCTCTCATAAATAAGCTTTCATGTTGAAAAACCAGTGACATGCAATTGCAAGTTGTTGTCCCTTTGCAATGTCATCGCCCCACTGCCGTCACTGTGGCGACGTCCATTTTCCTCCATCGCCACCATCTCTCCCCTCGACCGACACACGCGGAGAATCATCCATCTTTACATCTGTCCATTTCTGCTGGATAAAAATGTATAACGGCGCAAAGAGAAGAGCTTACCGCCTTCGTGGCTTGATGGCGGCGACGATACCGTGGCATTTTATCAGAAAAACAACGGGGTCGGCAGGAGAAAAAAAGACTTGAGAAAGAGGAGACGTGTTCTTTGGCACACTTCAACACATAGCTGATCAGCGGACGACGACGCTGAAAGACGGACAACAAATGGATGAGCGGATGTTAAGGATTGTGGGGGGGTCCGGGGTTGAGGGGGGGGGGTAAGCATCGTGTGCGTGTGAGGAAATGTTCAACGGAAGCAACATTTTCTGACTTTAACAGCTGCAACATCATCGATAACTCCATGCCAGTCAATGGACTTATTGATGCACACACACACACACACACACACACACACACACACACACACACACACACACACACACACACACACACACACTCTCGAGTGTCTTCGGTCTCTCTGTACAAGGGTTTGTCAGGACAACCTGACATGAGGATACTTACCCCTACAAGTAAACCCTGACCAAATATTCAAAATTACATAGTATCTGCAGCACAAATAAGATCCCCTCACACGAGGAATAGTGCATCTTCTCCTAGTTATGTTACCTCAAGTAACACCACGTAGCTGGATACTCCACCAGACTAGATGAATTCTTGTCCTGTAATCCGGTGAGACCAACAGACCACAAGAAAGATATACTATGACATACTTGACTGGTCAGTTGGGGAGAGAAGAAATTTATTATTCTTAACTTTTTTACTAACTCAATGTTTGAGATATAAAGGAGAATTTTAATAGAATATTCGGGTATCTATGTATCTCATATAGAGATCAAGTGTTAGCCCCAGGAAGGGGCCCCTTGATTTCTGAGAACTTCGATTGAAGTAAAATGAAACATTGAGGAACACACACACACACTCATACATATTCGGTATGTGTATATATTTCTATGTACAGAATAATCTCCTTAACTAATGAACGAATCATTATGAATTTTGGAATTCATATTCTAGGCAACGCAATGAGTAACATGGGCACATTAACTTTTGTAAATGTTAACATTTAGACGGTGCATATATATAAAGTTAGGTATTGTAAAGTTATATATATATATATATATATATATATATATATATATATATATATATATATATGGGGTAAGGTACACGATAGTTCATGAAAAATGAAGTGTCGTGATGGACATATATATATATATATATATATATATATATATATATACATATATATATATATATATATATATATATATATATATATATATATATATATATATATATATATATACGTTGTACAGAATGAACTCCTAAACAAATGAACCGATCATCCAGTATGTTCTTTACAATATCAAAATATCTTTCACTTCAGTTGGATTGAAAAAAATAATTATTCCGGCTAGAAATATCGTTACACTGGTGACAATTTTAAATAATGACTCAAATAATTTAAGGGACATAACTCATATTTAACCTGCGAATATTTATTTCCCTGCCATGAATGAATCCTGGACTACACCACGTAGGTACAGCTATTATATATAGTTTGAACAATGAAGGGTCACAAATGATGAAGTAAACTGTTTTCTAAAAGAAATTCATTCCTTTTTCGTACTGTGCGTATGCCACATAAAAATAGTACCTGCCCTGTGTATATTTTTTACGGGAGCATTATATCCGAATTTCTGAGGATTGCTCGTGTGACCTTAAAATTAGTAGATTTTATACCCCCAATTTCTGACTTAATAATAAGAATGATTAAACAAGGTGGCGATCAAAATAAAAATATTTAGACAATTAAATAAGTCAATTACTCGCCATCCTGATGCTTTTAAGTCATATCAAATTAATCAAAGTAAATTGATAGAGAAAATCCAAAACTATATATATATATATATATATATATATATATATATAATTTTTAATATAAAACTAAATATAATACAAATATAAAAATAAATAAAATTATAAATCCCCTAAAAAAGTAGTGTAATGGATTCGTCCGAACACTTTAAATACAGCAAAATTTTTGTAAATAACGGATACATTTTCTTAGACACAGACGAACAACACAGGTAAGGAGGACATTTTTTAATAACTAAATAAGTTAGCAAAACATTTATCTGGAACAAAACTTAGATCTAATATACGGAACGTTTATGTTCTTGTCTTTTAAGGGAAGTGGGGTCTGATCAACTCTGCTGGGAAGCCATGAAATAAAATACTGTTTTGTTTTTAAATTCCCAGAACAGTTTTTCATGGTAAACAACTGACGATCCCTTAAATAATGTTAAGACCAGCGTAAATTCTTGGAAGCAAACTAATATAGTGACTGAAAAAAGTAAATTGACTTACAAAATAGTGATTTTCCACTGAACGACTTGGGACTAAATTTTTTTATATTTTTTTTATATAGTTTTAATGGTTGAGAAACTTCCGAGACTATATATATATATATATATATATATATATATATATATATATATATATATATATATATGCAATAACATGCAAATCAACTTCTCAAAATCATTCAGAAACCGAACCAAATAAAGACAACAGACTTTTGGCTCAATATCTTGTTGACAGGGCTCAATATATTTTCAGATAGAGCTTCCGAACAATAAAAACTGATTTGACACTTTACTGCAGTTTCATGGCTTGTCCGTTCATCAGAATTGTTTATAATATTTCTCAACGATGTTATACATGGTGAATAAAGAATTTGATTTAAAAGAAAATCAAATGTAACATTGTCGATGAATATTATAGACAATTCTGATGAATGGATAAACCATGAAATCGCAGTAAAATATTAAGACATTTAATTATTTATTTCTGTTATATGTGTAGGTATAGATAGGAAAAATGGAAATAAGCAACGAACAAACTATATAGAACAAGAAATAATTTAACACAGAATCATGCTTCTTTAGATTTGATATTTCGTTTTAGCTATAGAACTTTGTCAAGAATAGCATTTATTGAACAGAGTGATATACAAAAGGTTGACACTCGTGTTTGTGTAGGTAATAAACAGTTATTTAATCTATGGGGATGGGAACATAGATAATTCACAAAGAGAAAAATGAGACTCATATTGGATTCAAACCAGTGATTACCTAGAGGGACCATTTTTTTGCTAATATCTCTTTAACCAACTCGGCCAACGAGATTACAGTTGAAAAAAAGGTCCTGCTTTACTATATGCACTTGTTCAATTCCTGTAAGCGAGAAAATATTATATCTGGCTCGGAATATTTTTCAGATGGACACCATGTTTGTTATCAGCAGCAAATTTAAATAATATTAATAGTACATACTACTAAAAATACATAATTGCTTTTATTTTTTAATACATAATAAAAAAAATAGTTAAATTATAATCTATATATTAATACGATAGCGTGTGTGTTCGTGTGTCACGCTTACATCAAAAGCTCTGCGCATGCATGCCGCACCTAGATTTGGAAAAGCATTCAAGTCACCTAATTTTCGTAATATTTTCAAGTATTTCACTTTGGCGCAACGGTTAGCGACATAGTATTTTGACGTCGGCTCGACTGGTTTATAGTTCGATCCCAACAGACCTCTAAGTTTTTTTTTTCTACATCAGAGGGAGGGGACGACCGGGAAGACACATATTAATACGATGTTCATTTTTAAAAAATCAATATACAAGTCAAATCTTATCATATTTTATTCAAACATGTATAGGTTAGGAACAAGATAATTAGTATTGAAAACATCATTTCGTGTAATTTAAACGGGTCCCGCTAGTTATTATTATTAACATAGATAAAGAGGTGCAAAAATATAGAAATTCTCTGGAAAAGTAGAAACTCCGGTCACATCATAAGACGTTATGCTTATTGTGTATGCAGTGTACAAAAATATTAACTTAAAAATGGAAACTACGGGTGCGCTTTATAATTATAATATTTTGCATTTTCTAACATTAACACATATTAGTGATTTTTACTTTTCAATGGAACAGATAAAATTCCCAATTGATGTTTTTGTCATGATTTTATTTACATCTTTTCAAGCACTTTCAGCTATATCATTAGCCATTTGTAAGAAATAATAATAATAATAATAATAATAATAATAATAATAATAATAATAATAATAATAATAGCAACGCACCCATGGTGCAATGGATAAAAGTGTTGAGTACAAGCAGTTTTTCTGGGCGTTGGAAATCACTACAGGCGATAACTCCATCAATTCGCTGTTTTGATACCTCATTGTAATACAGCTTCCTATTCCAGTAGCTTCTTTTCAAGAACCGCGGGCTTGTGGAACTCTCTTCCTGCTGACTGTTTTCCTCCTACCTATAATCTTGGTCTTTTCAAGACTAAGGTCAATAGGCATCTTCTGTCTTTGCGATAATCATATTTGTTCTTGTTAGCGCCTTACATCAAGTGGCTTCATGCCTTGTCTGGAGCGATTTCCATAAAAAAAAATTAAGAATAGAATAAAAATTACTTGACACTTCTATCTGGCCATGACTAAAGGAACGAGAACAATTTACCCTCATGTATTAAATAAAGGGTTCAGTTCGAAATTCTGCATAGATTCTCGACTTCAACATAAAAGATTCCCGGGTTCGACACGATGCACCTGGAGGAGGTCGGGGGTTACATCAGTGGAAACGGTGTGAAAACAACAACCAAGATGAGAATAGTAATCCAAATAATTTAATTTACCAATCTTCAAAAATCATGATGATGATGATGATGATGATGATCAATTCATTGTAATGTTTTTTTCTGAAATTATGGAAGATAAATAATAATAATAATAATAATAATAATAATAATAATAATAATAATAATAATAACAACAACAACAACAATAACAATAACAACAATAATAATAATCCCAAAATACCTGGAGAAAAGACTGGGAGAAATTAAAGGCAAAGCTCCATCTCTGTCCCCCTCCCTCTAATGCATCTTCAATTTCCGGTTGAGGTTGAATTTAAAATCTTTGCCATTTGATTCCATTATAGCTTGAAGAGTTGACGTTCTTTGCGAGCGTTAATGAAACAGCATATATTTTGTCGCAATTAATGGAATAAAATCACCAACAAAAAATATATTTTGCTCTGAATTTTCATTGAGCACTCTCATTAACCCGGTTTCAACTTCCTTTGGATTTATACCCCCTGGATATGTGTAACAAGTTAATTATATATATATATATATATATATATATATATATATATATATATATATATATATATATATATATATATATATATATATATAGTTTAAAGGTTCATACTTTTTTTTTAATAAGCATCCGTTTGAAATTTAATAAAAAAGAAGTGTGGTAAATAAATACCATCAAAGCTTGTTATAGATGCAATATGTATTTTACAAAAAAGAAAAGACAAATCGAAGACGATTTTTTTTTTTTCCTCTTTTTATAAACTAACATTAAGTATGTATGTAGTTTATAGTTATACAGATATTTCGCTAATAAAATTAGCTTATTCATTGTAGTTGAAAATTCCGATGTAATTGGAAAGCCCGCTTCTGTTGATATGAGCCGGCGAGTGGGATGTTGTTTTTTTTTCCTCTCTCGTATGAAATCACGCAAGCACGTGGAAGGTTATAGTTTAAAGGTTCATACTTTTTTTTTAATAAGCATCCGTTTGAAATTTAATAAAAAAGAAGTGTGGTAAATAAATACCATCAAAGCTTGTTATAGATGCAATATGTATTTTACAAAAAGAAAAGACAAATCGAAGACGATTTTTTTTTTTTTCCTCTTTTTATAAACTAACATTAAGTATGTATGTAGTTTATAGTTATACAGATATTTCGCTAATAAAATTAGCTTATTCATTGTAGTTGAAAATTCCGATAATTGGAAAGCCCGCTTCTGTTGATGTGAGCCGGCGAGTGGGATGTTGTTTTTTTTTCCTCTCTCGTATGAAATCACGCAAGCACGTGGAAGATTATAGTTTAAAGGTTCATACTTTTTTTTTAATAAGCATCCGTTTGAAATTTAATAAAAAAGAAGTGTGGTAAATAAATACCATCAAAGATATATATATATATATATATAACAACTAGACAATGATATACAACATCGTTCGTTTGACGCTTGTTTTGAACAATTGATGATTTAATAGATATTGTGTTCTACACAATTTTTATTCCCATCACTAACTTATTTATATGATTGCTCTGTCTCGTATATCGAGCATTAACTCTTTATGGTAGGTTATATTCTAAAGATATATTTTATATCTTTATTTTCCTTTTTCATTATATGTATTATTTGTCGCTCCTCGAAAAAGTAGAGCACTGTATAGTATTAAGCACGGTGTAGTATTAACACAGCTTGACGTCACTAGCTTTAAAATGCATCGTTCCTTCCCTTAAAAGAAGTAGAATGCTCTGGCCGTTAAGCCCGCCGATAAAGTATTAAAATTATCACCGATTATTCGCTATTTAAAATTGGCCGAGTGGTTAAGGCGTCGGATTTGAGTTGAAAAATACTTGTAGTCCGGGGTTTCGAATCGCATGACCGGTAGTGAATAGTCATATCTCTATGCTGATGAGTCCCGATTAAAAAAGAACTGAACGTAGATAATAAACAATAACAAATATTATATATATATATATATATATATATATATATATATATATATATATATATATATATATATATATATATATATATATATATATATATATATATATATATATATATATATGTTTTCTTCTTTTAAAATTAATGAATTTTCTTTATATTAAACTTAATCTAAATAACTGCTAAAATAAATGTTGCTTTTAACTCTTAGAATCTCGATTAACAGAATGGAAGACTTAAAGAAACAGAATTTTAGAGTTAAATTTAAATAACTACAAAAATAGATTTTTCAAAAACTGCCGGGCAACGCCGGGCAGGGACAGCTAGTTTGTGTGTGTGTGTGTGTGTGTGTGCATATTTGTATGGAATGAAGACTTGAGAAAGTGGACACGTTCTTGGCACTCTGAACACATGGCTGATCAGTGGAAGCTGAAAGAGGAACAACAAATGAAAGAGCGGAAAGTAAGCGGGTGTGTTTGGGTGGTTGTTGAACAGGGAAGTAACATTTTATGACTTTAACAGCTCTCTCTCCCTCCGACCAATGCTCCCACCAACACCAGGACGGCTCTGGATATCCAACCATTCCACCCTCCCCGCACACATCTTGTGACCGCCTGCCACACGTCCAGTTCTCCGTCCAAATCATGCTACAGAACAAAAGCCTGACAGCATAGCAGCGATGCAGTAAGTGTCAAACATGACTTGTAAGCATGTACATAAGTCTCCTTTGGTGGGAAGAGGGGGGGGGGGCACAACTACAAGTAAAGAACAAATAATTGGAAGAAAAATGGGGAAATGATAAAGGGAGACAATCATAGAGAAGAGAAAGGAGGCAGAAAGGAGAGAAAATCGATATAAAGGAGAAAGAGAGTAAAGGGAGAGCAAATATGGATAGGATAGGTCAAGGGAATTAATAAGAGGAAAGAAAACAGAAATAAACAATAAAACAGAAATAAATAAAACGAGGAAAAGGTATTCGAAGAAGGAGAACAAAAATGAAAAAACGAAACAAATACAACATTAAAAATTGAAACAAAAAGAATAATCCAAAGAAGGGATGAGAGAAAAGGACGACAAAAAGAAATAAGAAAGAAAGGGCAAATACATTTATTAAAGGAAGAAAGAAAGACAGACACATATTGAAAGAAAGAATGGAAAAAAAAGCGACAGAGGAAAAATAAAAGCAAAAGATAATAAATATATTAAAGGATAAGTAAGCAATAAATATTAGAAGAAAGAAAGAAACGAAAGACATGGCTAAATGGCAAAAAGAAATGAAGAAAAAAAACACAAGAAAGATATTAAAGGATGAAAGAAATTAAAAGAAAGAATGGAAGAAAGAGCGACAGAGTGAAAGAAAGAAAAAATAAATATATTAAAGAAATAATAAAATTTTTAAAAGTGGAAGAAAGAAGGAAAAAGAAGTTTTGGAAGAAAAGATGAATGGCAAAAAAATGAAGAAAAAACAAAAAGAAGATATAAAAGGAAGAAAGAAAGAAGTAAAAAAAAAGAAAGAAAATGGAGTATTGAAAGAAAGAATAAAAGGAAAACGCGGCAGAAAGAAAAAGAAAAAGGAACGAAAAAGTTAAGATATTAAAGAAAAAAAAAATTCCAGAATGAAAGCAAAAGCGACAGAAAGAAAAAGAAAAACGCCAATAAAGATATTAAATAAAGAAAGAAACAAATAATTTAAAAAAAAAAGAGAAAAAAGTATTGAAAAAAAAAAACAGAATTAAAGGAAGAAAATAAACAAAAAATATTAAAGAAAGAAACAAAGAAAAAACGAAGTAATGAAGAATGAGTAAAAGAATTTTTTTTAAAGTGACAGAACGAAAGAAAAAAATAGGAAGAAAAAGCAAAGAAATATATTAAAGAAGAAAAGAAAATCGGGAGTAAAAAAGAAAGAAAAAGAAATATTGAGAGACAAACAGAAATAACTATAAAAAAGAAAGGAAAATAAACAGAAACAAAAATATAAGAAACTGGCAGGACCCGTGTTCCGGCGTTGCACAGGTAAATTGAGTAAATCTCGAATCACAACCTACAAAAGTAAATTAACAGAAATAGACTGGAAATACTCTTTTTACCCAAAAAATCCACGATATCCACGATATAAAAATATTCGAAAATAGAACTATGTGTTATATTAAAACAAACACTGAATTAGAAAACAATAAAAATGAATAGTTAATTAATGAGATGTCTTTCGGCAAAGCAATATGCAAATTAGTTAACCGAATGTTGATCGCATACATATGATCAATATAATAAAAAGCTTCTATTGTGAATATGAATTTAAATGGCCCAACTTTATAAATATACAGATGAGAAAAGAAAGAATGCAAAGAAAGACAGAACAGAGAAAAGTGTCTAACATGATTGGTAAGTTTGTACATAAGTATTCTCTTGTGAAAAAGATAACAACAAAAAGTGAAAGAAAATTAATGGGCAGAACATGGAGAATGATAAAGGGAGATGATCGAGGTGGGGAGCAAGGAGGTGAAAATCAATGAAAAAGGACAGGAGAGAAATATGCAAAGAAAAGGTCAAAGATAATTAGAATAATAGTAAGAATTCTCTACTTATACAAGATTTACTACTGTTGCCACATTTGGAGAGGTGCCGCTAAGCACTCTTTCTTGCCTTGACAGAGTATAAAATCGACTTCACAATCTAGTGGGGATTAACTTTTCTGTTCTCTACAACCCCTTTCTCACAGAAGAGACGTTGCTAGCCTTTCTCTACTCTATCATTATTTTCATGGAAGTTGCTCGACTGAGCTCCAATCTCTGGTTTCTCCTTGTAAGACATTCACAGCAAAAACTCGTCCTATTATCACTACTGCAAAGAACTTTTCTTTATTCCTCTGTGTGCCTAGCATCAAACGGAATTTCCATTAACAGAGTTTATTTCCAAGAACTTCCCATCTGTAGAACACATTACAATGGGACGGCTTCCCCATGGGCTATAACATGATCACCCTCAAATCGAATATCAACAAATATTTGTCATAAACTGTCCCCATAAGTAATTAACTTTTATTCATTCCATTCATCATTTTCAATCATCTCATAATATTCTTCATCATTCAACTGACAATTCATTCATCTCATTAACCCTTTATCCCCAAGAGGCTTTTAGCCTTAATGAATGGTGGCTTATTAGTAAAAATAAAATGAAATGGAGATTAAATTGAAAGGTAATAAAGTGAGCAAGGAGAGTACAAAGTGGAACTTGAGTTTACTTTCCGCAGCCTCGTAACTCACGCTTCCCTTATTTTGTCCTGTAGTCCTCACATTCCATGAGCGATGTTTCTGACAAAGGGAGAAGAATTGCTGTTTTCTGGGTCAACCTAACACCTATCGTTGGCTAGTTTTTGACCTTGAAGTAGTATTTTTTTTTTAGCTCCTTACATCAAGTGGCTTCATGCCTTGTCTGGAGCGATTTCTATATAAAAAAAATTCGCCTGGTAGAGAAAAAAGAAAATTCCAGTTATGAGAGAAAGCAAGAATCATCATCATCATCATCATCATCATCATCCGTTTTGTTTGCTGGCATATGTTGGACAGCGTTTAGAAATTTACTTCTGAACTAACCTATTTCTGCCAGGTCTTTATTTATCTCTCTTTCTGTCAAGTTCATCGTTTTCACTTCCTTCCATGTTTTCCTTGGCCTTCCCCTGCCAACTAACCCTGCTACCTCAGCTGTTCCACATCTACTAACCCAAGAAATTCTTTCGATGTGACCAAACCAATGAAGTCTCCTGAAGTCTATACTGTCCAGATTTAATTTTCCTTTTAGCTTATCAGATCTAAGCCTGTATTTATGATTCAGATTAAACATCCATTATTATATCATTCCTCTCCATGCAATGCATGTCCTCAACTCTCACTTACCAGGTTTCACCTCCATATATCATCACACTGCGTACACATAGCTGATAGATTCTTCGTTTGGTCGACAGTGAAAGCAAGAAAAACTTCAGCGAGTGAAAACAGAAAAAGAAGGTATGGAAAATAAAGAGACAAAAGAAAGACATGAATAGAACGTGAAAAAAAGAAGGAAAGAAAGAAAGAAAAAAGAAAAGAAAGACAAATATAAAAATATAAAAAAGGAAATACAAATTAAAAAACAATAAATATATTAAAGAAAGAAAGAAATAAGAAGAAAAAGGAAGAAAGAAGAAAAAAACAAAGGAAAAGCTAAGTAAGAGATTAAATCATGAAGAAAGAAAGAAAAATCATTGAAAAGAAAGACAGAAAGAAAAAAGGATAAAAGGAACAGAAGTATTGAAAGAAAGAAAGAAAGAAAGAAAGAAGGAAAGAAAGCACTAAACACACATACAAACAAAAAGAAAGATGGAATGAATCTGTGAAAATGAGGATTGAAATGAAAGAGGTTAGATAGGAGAAAAAAGAAAAGAAAGAATGAAAGTATAAAACTTAGAAACATGAAAGAAAAAATAGGAAGAAATGCAAGCGAGATATAAATAGACTAGCAAAAGTACCCGGCTTTACCTGGGGTTGGAGCGACGGGGGGGGGGGGGGGATCTAGGACAATAAATTATCAGTTTACAATTTTTTAATAATTTATTCAGTAATAAAAAATCTGCTATGATCGCTCAACATAAAAGAAAAGCCGGAGAAATGTTAATTTCGTCTGTTTTTTTTATCACAAAAAGAAAAAAAAATGAAATTTGATGATTTTCACATAGAGCAATCAATAAGTGTTGAAATCCCACTTATTAGCGGGAACTCTTATCCGTGGTCTCACACAAAGAATTCATCATAGCGATTACATGCACGCCGGAGATTGTTTTTGGGGGAAAGTTTCTGTTTCGTATATGCTCTAACTAAGAACAATATCAGATCTTCCTTTAAATTCTACAGGTGCATCGTTCCAGAGCCATGTCGGATTAACAGTTTTGCCGGACCATCCGATTTCACCTTAATAACCATTTATCAACATGCCCCTAACCCACTAATTATACACCTACCATGTCTTTAAACCATCAGGGATTGCTAGAAACTTAAACAAACGTTAAATATAAATGAATAAATTAAATTTGATTGAAATAATTTAGTGTTTAGATTTAACATCACGGCTGTCACTTGAATTTGCCTGTGAAACCATAACTATAGTTAAATTTAAGAAATATAACATATAATATCAAAATAAAGAGAGTCTACCACCAGCAGGTGTAGTGTAAACAAACAAATTGATGGCACATTACACACAGACCCTCTAGTTAACCCCCCCCCCCCAGTAAACAAGTTTGACAGGAGTAGGATTATCAAGTTCACTTTCGTAATTTTGTCTGGATTGAAAAAAGTGCAGGACCACCACCACCACCACCACCACCACCACCACCACCACCACCACCACCATCATCATCATCATCATCATCATCATCATCATCATCATCATCATCATCATCATCATCATCATCATCGGTTTAACATCCGTTTTACATACTGGCATGTGTTGGACGGCTTTTAGAAATTGACTTCCAAAATTAACCTATCTCTGACCAGGTCTTTCAAGAAACTCCTTCACCAGACCTTCCAACATTTAAACTGCACAGCCTGAAATGTGGCCAATTTTCTTTGGGAGTCATTTCCTTAATCCGTTTCCCGAAAGTCAGTGTTGCACCTGTAATAGAGAAAAAACTTTTAATCATTTTAAAATCTGGCTAAAACATCCGCATGTCATCATTCAGTGCTTCTTGCAATTTGTTTCTTTTTTGCACACGCTTCCTTGCTCTCCTCCTTATTCTCCGCTTATTACTCTTTGTTTCCATCAACATTGTTTTATTCTTTATACTAGTGGAGTTACCCAGCATTGTCTGGATATCAAATTTAAGGCTTTTCGTTCAGTCTTAGGAGACAATGGATACCCTCCTCTAAGGGTGCCTGTGCAAGGTATCTATTGTGAAGCAAGGCTTGAGCATCCCCCAACCAGTGTTGCTTGTCCAATGGCAAGGAGAAGTCTAAGACGACTGGAAGCAATGCCGGGTTAAGCAGAGAGCTCTCCTACATACATCACCTGGTATTCCCAAATGGTCACCCATTTAGTATTGACCAGGCTCAACGTTGCTTAACTTTAGTGATCTAACAGGAACCGATGTCTCAATGTGATTATGTCGTATATCTCTGTAGATATCAAATAAGTTGCACATAACTCATAACACTTGAGAAAATATATGAATCCCATCATTTCACACATTTACGGATTGAGTAGTACAACCAAGATGGCAGAGTCTGATTCCTAGGATTTCAAAAATTCCGACCCTTAATTTTAAAGTCTTTCCATATTAAGACTGTCTGTTTGATTCTTTGGAGATTAAAAACCTGACTCTGACAGGAGCATTTTTACAAGTCCGACTTTGACTCCAAAACCTCTGACTCCGCAACTCTGAGTATAACTACTGTTTTTCTAACAGTTTGTTTACAAAAGTGAAGCATAAAAATGGTTCCCAACATAAAATGATTGTAAAGGTTAATATGTAGTTAGACAAAATGACACAACCCTTTATTTTAATAATATTTATTATTATTTGTACTCACTAGGAGTTCTCACACAGGTCATCATCAGAGATTACTCACTGATAACAACCGGTGATGTTCCTTGGAGTCTGGGTGACAACAAGTCTCTTCAGATTTCCAGTACTCTCCACCTCTTTCGATAACTTTTGCAAATGACTTTGTGTTATCGCAACAGCCGCTTATTATTGATTTCTGCTGGCAACGACGATTACTCTTCACTGGAATTTGGGTGGCAATAAGCCTCCCCAAGGTCTCAGTACTTTTCGCACTCATCCAGTGGAGGTCTGGTTAGTGCTCTCCCTCCTCGATTCTTCCATCCTCTTTGACCCTTCATGACTATTTTGTGTGGTATCAGCCAAGGCTGATGCCTTTTTTTGGGGGGGGGGGGGGAAGGCGCAGTTTATACATTTTTTTGCAGTATTATTATTGTTATTATTATTATTATTATTATTATTATTATTATAGGAAAATGTTTTCATCATTTAAAACGAGGTTTGAACATCCACAGGAGCCTGCTGATTCAAAATATGGCAAATATGGTTTTGTTTGGAGATCACCCATTGACAACTGATACGTGGATAGAAAGACGCACACACATATATGTTTCCTTTATATACGCATACGCTAGCAGACATATCCGGCGTTGCCCGAGTTTCTTATTTATTAATTTCAAGATGTACTTTGTTATTTTAAGATTTAATTTGATATATACAGTTATAATGTCATATTTTACCTAAGTAGCATTGCATCTGACAAATCGATATTTGATTCTGACTAGCGATTTCTGACTTTTTATTCTTTGAGCATTTTTTTTACACTAAAAAGTGTAATTGATTCCAGTTTGATTCCGAATATAACTATTTATTATTGATATAACTCTAACAGCTTTTATTTGTTCAAGATCTGCTGTCTTAATTCGGTTCTCTTGTTTATATATATTTTATTTATTTTATACGTACTTAAAAGTAATCCATGGACACGTGTTTCTGGCTCACATCCGTCATCAGCATGGCTAACTTAGGCAGAGATCGAAACTTCGATATTGATGTCTATAGTCCAGCGTTCTACCACTGGACCAAGACGCTCCGTCTAGAAATATGTACGATTTTTATCACCTAAATATTTAATGTATTTTTATGTAATTATTTGTAGCGTTCGTTGTTATTTTGCTTACTATTATTTCGATTGTCTCACTTTCCTAAGTGATTAAGATGTAGAAAATTGCATTATTAGTCGCCCTTAACTTCATAGGATGTATTTTTTCCGTGAGACAATCGAAATAATAGTAAGCAAATAACAACGAACGCTACAATCACCAATAAAAATAATTACATAAAAATACATTATATATATATATATATATATATATATATATATATATATATATATATGTTTTGTTATTAGGTCACAAACTTATTGATTTCATGCAATATATACAAACATGTGTTCTTGGGCATATAGGCATAAAAAAAGGAAAAGTGAAGATAGATTGTTGTGTTGATTGAGGGGGGGTAGAGAGAATACTAACAGTGGCGGGAGGAGGGGATGGATAGGAGGCGGAGGAGGGTGGATGGTGCAAGAAAAGCCAATTTGATCCTGGTTTTGTGCCTTGACACTTTGCACCATCAATCACGTTCGACCGAGGCAGCCAGGGGGGGTCGAAGCAGGTTCCACCTTGGCACGGAGAGAAAAATATATATATACCTTTATTGATTGAAAACAGCACTTGACACTTAGTAATCCCCCCATCCCCTACAAACACACACACACACACTCCCCCATCTCTTTTCATCTACGATTCCCCATCATCAGCATCCCAAGCGCCGCATCTCGATGGTGCGACCACCCGCTCTACCTCTCAATTCCCTCCGCCCGGCTTCTTTTTCTTTCTTTCCCATTTTGCTTTACAATGCTTCAAGGAAAACAGTTACCTACTTTCTCCGACATGGAAAACTTGTTTCCTTTTCTTTCTCGTTCCCTTTTAGTTTGTTACTTATGCGTTTCGTATTGTATGGATACAAAAAGAGGAGAGTCTTCCCCCTCTCTCCCCCCCCTCTCTTTCTCTCTTTCCCTCTCCCCGCATCGACCGACCATTATTTCATGTCAATATGGAGTTTGATGCAAATATACAGTCTCTGTTTTTCTCGAACACATTCTTCTTCATTTTCTGTCTTTCCGGGTTTTACTTTCTCAAACAGATGGCACTCCAGTGGTCATGACCTGCAGAAACAACATTTCTTCCGTAATGCACTGTCGGCAGCAATGGTTGTACTCAATCATTACCAGCATACTTTTATACGTATATATATATATATATATATATATATATATATATTTATTTCTATATTTCTATATGTATTACAGAAGATCAGAACAACATCGGTACCGTCGGTTTCAAATCCTAACAAAGAGAACGTATAATTGGTCTCCTTTACTGGACACTCTTCGGCCTCTGTTTATGTCTGCCTCCCAGAGGCGGAAGAGAGTCTGGTAAAGGAGACCAATTATATCCTCTTTGTTAGGATTTGAAACCGACGGTACCGATGATGTTCTGATCTTCTGTAATACATATAGAAATAACTATTACGCTCTTATCTTTGCATTTTCTTAATAATCGAGCACTCTGCTGGGGTTTTCTCCCGTTAACCTTGTATATGTATATATATATATATTAGAAAAATATCATTCCCAGGACGGGTAAAATTAATTCCTTGAACAGTTTTGCACCACTTTTATGTCCCTTTAAGAAGATTAAAATCAAGATATAATGCTGCTAAAGCTTATGTCTAGAATCCTTATTCCAATTTTGATCAAAATCCAGTACATGATTTTGATTTTAGAAAATGTCTAAAATTTAAGGCTTAAGCTTAAGGGGTCTTAAGAAGAAATTGAAATTCAGTGAATTTTGCTTAATTCATGCCTGATGACTATGGATCAAATTCAATGCAAATTTGAAACATTTGAATTTTCCAAACGATAATTCTCCCATTTCTATACTTAATTGTTGTTTGAAGAAAATATACCTTAAATCTCTCACCTGCTCTTTGTAAGACACATTTCCGAAGCATCATTCACAAGAGAAAACCCTGACTCATCTAATCAAATAACCTTCTGAAATAATTCCGAGAAGAAGGTGCCGGATCAAGTAAAAATACTCATCTTATTCATGGTATTCACTTGTGATGATGAAGGTTTCGTACACATTGTCTTGATGATATATCATGTTCTTTCAATCTTCTGGCTACTGTTCTTCGAGAGAGAATTACCCTCCTCGGTTTTGAACTCTTTGGCCAAATTTGTAAGGGTGTCTTTCCTGTAACGAAGAGCTGTCATTCTCAGCCTCGAATCATCTATTCTTGTTGATGGTTTAGGACGGCCTGAGCCTGTTTTTCTTTCAAACATTATCTGTTTATTCATATTGTTTACCAATTCTTTAAACTGTTCAAGCTGGTAAAAATTTGTTTATACTCCAAGCCTCTCTTTCTCATCTCTCCAATATCGGTTTTCGCAATTTCATCTAAATGCTTATTTTTCTTCTGAAGTGACTTTTTATATTAAATATTAAGATACATTTAACAGTTCAGACACTAACTGCAGAAAAAAGATCCGATATCAATAAAATTACTTGGAAACACGGTATAAACAAAAATTATTGAAAAATTGGCCAAGCTCAATTTTTTTCGCCTGGGAGTGTATATATGAAGAAAAAGGGGAAAATACACATGGATAGAAAATATTTTATGTGTGTAAGGTGTTATTCATTCCATATGACGTTTTATTCATTCCATATAATGTTTCGGTATATTATCTACCGTCTTCAGATATTCAGATATGCGAAACCAAGAGAAAAAAAACGATGTTTTCACATCGGAGATTACATTAAAATGAATAAGGAAAAATAATAGAGAGAAGTAAGTAAAGAAATAGAAGAGAAAGGAGACAATCAGGAAAAGGGAATGTATGCTGCATGAAATTGATTTCTATTCACATATTAGATTAGGTTAAATGTGCTTTTATTTAAATATCTTAAATTGTTTAATCTGTCAGCGTGAACCAATTGAGTGTAGCTTTCATGACTTTTTTTTCACTTTGTGTCTCTTTTCTTTTTCTTTCTACCCCCTCCTGTTAATTATTTTTCCTCATTCGTTTTTAATGTTAACTCCGATTTAAAAACTTCTGGATATCTGAAGAAGGCATATAACATACCGAAACGTCACATGGAATGAACAAATCATTTTATACGTAAAAATATTTTCCATTTATCTTTATAATATATATATATATATATATATATATATATATATATCTAAGCAAGCGTTGTTGAACGTCACAGAACTTTCTCGTTTGTATATCTTCTTCGTGAGGTTCTCAAACCGTCGAGCTATCCTTCTGATTTCAGGTGGCAATCCGTATAGTACTTTTCCGATTGTTCTTAATTCGGCCATTTTTTTTCGAGCGCTTTCGACTTTCATAGTCGTCTTCAGGATTAGGTTGTTTTTTTTTAATAAGAAGACTTGAGTTAATGTTTAATAAGTATTGTTAAGGGCGAATGAAAGAAACAAAAAAGGGGTGTGTGGTTGAGTTCATTTTATTCTATCGTTTGTGTGTTTGGTTTTATTGTTTATTTATTTATTTTATTAATTCCTATTTTTGCTATTATTTATTATGTATTATTATTTATTCCTATTACTATTATTACTATTATTTATTTATTTATCAATTTTTTTTATTACTTAATTTTCATTTAATTATGGAATACTTTTAATATGTTAGTATCCGTGTTGAATATATATATATATATATATATATATATATATATATATATATACATGAAATTGAAAATAGACAAACAAATGTCTTTAGGGACCACGTTTTGAGATACAACATTTTAGTAAAAATCATTCAATGTTTTTAAAAACATTTTCCATTTAGTTTCGAATGATAAAACATTCTTTTTCAGAGAAAGAGTCCAAATCAATGTAAAGGCAATACCTTAGTTTTTCTGAGATGGCAGCTTTACTAGTCGATGTTGCGGGAGCAATATTCAGACTTCATCGCAGGATGATTAGATGGGCAACGTTCTTTATTTTTAAAATTTTGAACTTGGAGCGCGTGGCTGCTTATGTGGTAATAAAATGAAAGTTCTTGAAAGGCATTCTTTAGATATTAAGGAAATTGAAAATAGACAAACAAATGTCTTTGGAGGCCACGTTTTGATATGCAATATTTTATTAAAATCATTCAAATGTTTTGGGTTTTTAAAAACTTTTTTCTTATTAATTTCAAATGATTTTATATTGTTACAATGACTAAACTTTACAATTTAAGGGGTCTACTACATCACCACCCACCCCAATCCCTAACCAGTACTCCTACGACTGTTAATAAACATTGAGAGAGTGATGGAAGCAAGAGTGATAGATACCATATAAAATAAGAGCAGGGAGTCAAACAATATACTGCAAGAGAGGGTGAAAGTGATAGATAGAAGGTGAGTAAGAGATGGGTCACCTGGTGAGTTATTTGCATATTATAGATAAATAGATCAATTAAAATACAAGTTTTTCAAACGTAACTCAATCCCAAAACAAAGTAATACTTTAAGATTTATTTTGTGTTATTAAAATATGTAGGAAAAATACTTTAGGGAAACAATGATTGAACAACTCAGCTTCTTCTTCTTCTTCTTCTTCTTCTTCTTCTTCTTCTTCTTCTTCTTCTTCTTCTTCTTCTTCTTCTTAATAATAATAATAATAATAATAATAATAATAATAATAATAATTTTTTATTATTATTATAATTATTATTATTATTATTATGATTATTATAATCATAATAATAATTATAATAATAATAAAAAAAATTTTTTTTTTTTAATTAAAAAAAATCTATAAGAAGAAAGACCAATATATATTTATTTGTATATTCATATATATATATATATATATATATATATATATATATATATATATGTACTTCCATCCCGTCATTCAAAAGTTAACGAGTAAAACAAGCGCCTTTTTCTAGCCCCGGAACAAACCATTTCAAGTGGTGAAGGGAAGCGAGAAAGCAAATAGCAAGTTAGACAACCACCTCAGACTTACACTGCCTGAAATTAATTTACAAAGAAATCTTCAACTTTATAATAAAAAGTCCATGGTGGGTGTTTTTGTTTTCTTTTCTTCCATATCGTTTAAAGGTGGAAAACTTCCAATATATATATATATATATATATATATATATATATATATATATATATATATATATATATATATATATATATATATAGTTTGAAAAGTCACACATTGAAGCGTTGCTGAAATGGCAATAATAAAGAGAATATTTTTAAAAAATATTTTGAAAACCTGGACAACGCAAATTATTTATGTTTTTTATATAAAGCATATTTATTTTTCTCTTCTTGTTTGAAAAGTCACACATTGAAGCGTTACTGAAATGGCAATAATAAGGAGAATTCAATCAAGGAGGATTAAACAGAAAAAAGAAGAGAAAAATATGCTTATACTTCTGACAAGGGTGTATATCACCGAAAGTACTCAAGTTTTTCTGGAAACTTGGACAATACTAATAATAATCAACCAAATAATTCCCACTACATAAATCTCTTCTATTGCAACCAAATGCATCCGAATTTTAAATTAGACGAAAAGGTTCTTAAAAATATAATACATCGCTACATATCCCCCGCTAGTCCTGATAATAAAATACGATTCATCATTTATTATAAAAAAGTTAAAACATCAAACCATGTAGTTAAAAATAACACTTCACAGACAAGAAATACACTAGGAAAGACCAATGTGATATACCAGTTTAAATGCTCAATGGGAGAGTGTATCTCCGACAACAACAATGATAAAACTGGGTCTTACATTGGTTTAACTACTACAACATTGTCCCGAAGACTCACCTTACATCTTTCCGAAACTAGCTCCATTTGCCAACACTTAAAAAAGCATGACTGTCTCCCTTCTCAATACAGAGAAATCTTAGTCAATAATACAAATATATTACACCACGATACCAACATTAAAAGGCTGAAGATTCTTGAGGCCCTTTACATAAAAACGAAACGCCCTACAATCAATAACATTGTTTATGAGACTAGTCACAACATTTTGAAGTGTCTAGCTTAGTAATCAACGTTATTAAATTCCTAACCATTAAACAACTACACGTTTGAATTTTAAACGCTCTTAAAACATGGTCGAATTATTTTTTTTTTTTGCGCTTAAGAAATCAAACTCTAACTTCACACCCCTTCGAACATAATCACGCCCTTGTAACTTTTCAATATTTTAGACGCTCCTTTTTTAAAGTTGTATGAATTAAAAATAAAAATGAAATAAAAAACAAAAATAAAATAAATATAAATAAATAAATTAATAAAAATAAAAATAAATGAATAAATAGAATAAATAAATAAAATAAAAAGTAAAGACATACTCTTTTCCTCTCTTTACACTCTATAAATACATATTCTTTTTTCACACTAACACGCCTGAAGATGATTTGAGGATATCAAATCGAAAGTACTCGCAAGGAAGATGGAACAACAAAACTACGGAAAC
>OY744525.1:67878017-67903017 GCA_963556195.1 Sepiola atlantica | reverse complement strand
ATTAAACAGAACTCAACATTTTATACACTGAAGCTTGGAAGAAAAAGCGAGTAGGGGGAGCGTGCATCTTCCTCATTATCCACCTCCTACTCTTACCCTGCTTTACATCTCTACCTTCTCCTCTCCTCACATACCCAACCCACTACATACAGCGTCTGTCCCCTCTTTACTACCGCTCCATTCTCGTTTCTTTCTTCCAAGCTTGACTGTAGAAAATGTAGAGTTCTGTTTAATAAAGCTCATTTTACCAAATTAATATGGTCGATAGAATCGACCTGAAGACCTTGGTCGAGCTTTAATGATATGTCTGTGTCCTTATTTCTACTAGCATATTGCCTTGCTTATCCACTATTCCATAAACTAATATTTCATTTTGTCTGAAAGTTTTATTTCATATTTACTTCCTCATATTTCTAGTTGCGTGTATACAACGTTATCCTATTTCAATCCACATGTCGTTGGTTGGTTGGGTCACCTGGTTATGTGGGTTGGATTCCAGGTTCAAACAGAGGATGCTATATGCTGAGTTGGTTAACATGTTTAAATGTAAATATTAAGAATTAAAGTCTGATTTTCTGAATTATTGTCATCTCCGTTATTAGCAAGGCTTTTGAAAGATTGGTCAACGGCAAGCTTGTTCATTTTCTGGAAAGTCTGGGCCTCTTTGGTAATGTTCAGTATGGCCTTTGTGGTTTTCGTTCAACTGTTGATCTTTTAGTTGTTGTAACTGAACGGATCTGTCGGTAATTTAGAAGAGGGAAGAGCCATATCGCTTGACATTTTGAAGGCGTTTGACAGAGTGTGGCATTCTGGTCTCCTACATAAACTTCAGAGTTATGGTATTGGTGGTGAGGTTCTTGACATTATTAGGTTTTTTCTTTCTGATCGAAGCTTGTGAGTAACTTTGGACAGTGTCTCTTCTTTCTCTTTTCCTATCAATGCTGGTGTTCTACAGGGTCCAACACTGTTTCTTCTTTATATAAAATTAACATCTATGCTGATGATACCACTCTCTATTCTGGTGTTGCTTATCGCCCATCTCCCTCAAATCAGTCGAAATATGCAGCTGATCAAGACTTGGGTTGAGTTGTGGATTGGTGTACGAAATGGCTTGTTTCATTTAATCCAGTTAAGACTCAGCTCGTGTCTTTCAATCGTAGGTGTGTCCCTTTTCTTTCTTAGATTCTCATGGATGGCTCTGCTCTTGAGGAGAAATCGACTCTGAAACTTCTTGGTCTTTCATTCTCATAAAATCTTTCTTGGAGTTCATACATAATATCTATTGCTCTTTCTGCTTCTCATAAAGTCGGTTCTCTCTAGCGTTCCAAACACTTTCTCACACATGAAGTTATTCTCTATCTCTACAAATCTACTATCAGACCATGTATGGAAAACTGTTGTCATATTTGGGCTGGTGAATCTCTGTCCCATTTAAGGATTCTTGATAAGGTGCAGAAACGTATCTGTAATTTGATTGGCCCTACCCTTTCTTCTTCTCTTCACCCTCTCTCTCATAGACGTGATGTTGCTAGTCTCAGTCTTTTCTATAAATACTATTATGGCATGTGCTCTTTAGTTTACCTACTCATCTGTAACCTATTTGCTTTAAAAAAGATTAATATTCCTCGCTTCTTTTGTTCAAGCTAGTTTGACTCGTTGGTCTAGTGGTCTCCATCAATTCACTATTTTTATACCTCATTGTAATACAGCTTCCTATTGCAGTAGCTTCTTTCCAAGAACAACAGGCTTGTGGAACTCTCTTCCTGCTGACTGTTTTCCTCCTACCTATAGCCTTGGTCTTTTTAAGACTAAGACCAATAGACATCTGTCTTTGCGATAACCATATTTGTTCTTGTTAGCTCCTTACATCTAGTGGCTTCATGCCTTGTCTGGAGCGATTTCCATAAAAAAAAAACCCCAAAACCTTAAATATTTTCAGTAGACAACAAAAAGAAAGGAATGGCCTTGATGTTCCAATACTTTTGGATAGGAATATGCGTGTGTGTGTGTGTGTATATATATATATATATATATATATATATATATATATATATATATATATATATAAACGGCCTCCGTTCAGTCTCGAAAGATAATGGATACCCCTATGTAACAGTGCCTGCACCTGTAATAGTGAGGTTATGGTTGCGCAATCCCAACTATTCCTCTTCTGAGTCGGCATTGTCTGATTCCAATGGCAAAGAAGAGTCCAGGACGACTGGAAACAATGCCGAGATAAGGAGAGAGCACATACAGCACCTGGTATTCCTAAATGATCACTCATTTTAGTACTGACCAGGTTTAACGTCACTTAACTTTGGTGATCTAACGGAAACCAATTTATCAATGTGATTATGCCGTATATATATATATATATATATATATATATATATATATATATATATATATATATATATATATATATATAAAGTTCTAAGTCTGCAATATTTGGATTTAGTTAGTATCCCTTGGATTTAAACTCCTTGGAGGTCGTATACTAGAGTTATGTAGTACCGCTATTACTATAATATGGAAGAGGAGAAAGTTTCTGTATTGTTGTCAGTGGGTGCTGTTTCTGTGGATAGCCTATATAGTTTTTTTTTGGGGGGAGGCTTGCATTGTATTATGAATGTTGAATATATATACATGATTTTTTGTATATTTCGTATATAAATGACTGCTAAATCTTTTTTTTATGTGTGTGAACTTGTTGTATCAGTAAAAAAATTGACCAGAGTGCTGAATTGATGCTGCAAGAGCGTAATATACTTTTATTAATAAATTATACAATCATTACTTCATAAGGAACCCTGGGTTTCATGGAATGTGTGCTTCTTTGCTTGGGAAACCAAAGACGTGGATTAAATCTGATCATCTGACTCCTTTTTGGATGATGATCAGATGTAATCCATGTTTTTGGTCTCCTGGCCTAAGACGCACACATTACATGACACCCAGAGTCCTTTATGGAGTTTATTATTATATATATATAAATTAAATTTCGATTCCGACCAAACCAAAAAAAATATGTCAAGTAGACCCTTTATTATATTTTACAGCTGTTTCATCTCGAGTGACTATACAATCAAACGAGGTTTGAATTTTACAGTTAAAAAAATTCTTCAGAGAAAAAGTTTACATAGATAGAATTGAAAAGACACAAATCAATATCGAATGAATACATGTGCACTCGTTATTTGTCAAGGCACCCATATTTTTTTGTTAATATCTATACACTAACTGGCTTTGTTGGCTCGCGATCGCTTTGTAAAGTTTGCTACTTGAAATACTTGAAACATTAATTTAAAATAAAATCTTATATTCATATAGATAGATAAACGTTAACATTTTTGTGATTTCGGTACAAGTTTCTTTATTCTTAAATGTGATCGTAATTGAAGGAAAGGAAAGAAGAAATCAATTTGCCTGTTCATTTGCAATTTAGAAGTAGATGGCAACTTATTAGAAATCAAGTCGGTCCCTCTAAAGATAGGGACATCTGAACACAAATGCTAAATATTTATCCATGAAATAAAACAATATTGTGAAACAGAACATACGAATATTTACAAAACCAATTTGAACATAATTGATTCTGTGCAATGCTGGATTTATACAGCTAATAAATTATATATATATATATATATATATATATATATATATATATATATATATATATATATATATATATATAGTGTGTAGATTTCAATTTTGTGTTGAGAATCTGAATAACAGAGCTCAATGTAATTTAAACAGAGCAAAACAGAATTATAAAAAGAAAAAACTATACACACATTAAAGTTGTACACATTATAACTTATTTCGACCCCTTAATTAGGTCTCCTCAGATGTATAAACAACCACGTCAAAAAACCAATATATATATATAATAATAATAATAATCTAGGTACAACATCCACAGGATAGTAATTCAAAGAATTTCAACCTGGTTTATAAAATGTGCTCAATATCAAATAGAGCTTTTATATATGATTATTTTTATTTACACATACATGTACAAAATCTGCGACACTGGCATGGCGATGTTATCGATCAACAGCTATTATAAACTGAGATCTCATCAGGCAGAGTTAAAATCCGATCATATTTGGAAAGATTGAAATGGAGAAAAAAGAAAATAAATTAAAAATTTAAATTTGGAAAATCAGGTGGTTCGGACCATTAAAGATCAAAATCAAAAACTTAACTCTGGCTGATGAGATCTCAGTTTATAATAGCTGTTGATCGATAACACCGACATGCCAGTGTCTCAGATTTTGTACATGTCTGTGTAAATAAAAATAATCATATATATATATATATATATATATATATGCACGTGTATGTGTGTATATTTATATTTATAATGAAGTGCCACTCAGCATTTTGGGAAAAGTAAGATGTGAAATGGCTTTCTTGAAATAAAAATGATAAACATTGATAAAACAAAAATTTGAAAAAAATGATGCATCTCCATTTCATAGTTGACTGATTTCCAGAGATGTGTGAAATATCCGTGGAGACATGGAAAATGCTGAGAAGCATGTCGCACGAAATAGATTGATCAAATCTGTGTATATTCGAAAATATTTTGATCATGCACCTCAAAGGTTTAAAAGAAAATGCACAACACAGAATATGAAGTTGCAGTACTGTTCCGGGTTTACTTTACAGATCATGTGTTTGTAAATTAGTTAGTGTTTTATTGTCCCATTATTTCACAATGTGGATATATATATATATATATATATATATATATATATATATATATATATATATATATATATATATATATATATATATATATAATTAACTTGTTACAAATATCCAGGGGGTATGAATCCGAAGGAAGTTGAAACCGGGTTTATGAGAGTGCTCAATGAAAATTCAGAGCAAAATATATATTTTTTTGATTTTATTCCATCAGTTGCGACAAAACAAGTTTTGTTTCATTGGTGCAAATAGCGACCAATTCATCGGGCTGGCGTAGGAATTCAAAGGCATAAATTTTAACCTCACTCTAACGGGAGATTGAAAATACATTGGAAGGGAGGGGGACAGAGTTGGGGCTTTGTCTATAACGGTGACATGGGGCATGAGAGGGGAGGGGGGAGGACCCCAACAAGTCGTGTTTCAAATTATTACGTGGGAGGTTTTTCACGTGTCTGTGCTTTGATGATCTCAATTTCGGCCGGGGTGGGAGGAAGGGAGATGGAGCGACGGCCAGAGTGAGTTAAATAAATTTAAAATGAGAATAAAATTATGATTATAACCGTCATTCCTATTTTATTTTAATTCTAATAAGTAATTATCATGTGGATAAAAATGTTTGATAATTTTAATTTAGGGTATTAATTGCTACTTTTGCATTTTATTTATTTTATTTTAATGTTTTGTTTATTATTTGTAGTGAATTTTGTTGTGATTATATATATATATATATATATATATATATATATATATATATTTTTAAATTGTGATTATATTATACCGAGATCAATACTAGTGGAATTATTTTATAAGAGAAGTTTTCTGGTGTTACCAGTGTTATCATTAACAAAAACCGATTATGACAATGATAACGCCTGCCAATCATACCTACGATAGTCGCAGTGATAACAGCCTTAATAAAAATAAAAATAAAGATAAATATAAATAAAATTAGAATAAAAATAGAAATAACAAGTTTGTTAGAATATTAATGATAATAACAATAATAATAATAATAATAATAATAATAATAATAATAATAATAATAATAATAATAATAATAATAATATTACTAGTATTGATCTCGGTATAATATGTATAATCACAATTTAAAAAAAAAAAAAAAAAAAAATAATCACAACAAAATTCACTACAAATAATAAACAAAACATTAAAATAAAATAAATAAAATGCAAAAGTAGCAATTAATACCCTAAATTAAAATTATCAAACATTTTTATCCACATGATAATTACTTATTAGAATTAAAATAAAATAGGAATGACGGTTATAATCATAATTTTATTCTAATTTTAAATTTAACTCACTCTGGCCGTCGCTCCATCTCCCTTCCTCCCACCCCGGCCGAAATTGAGATCATCACAGCACAGACACGTGAAAAACCTCCCACGTAATAATTTGAAACACGACTTGCTGGGGTCCTCCCCCCTCCCCTCTCATGTCCCATGTCACCGTTATAGACGAAGCCCCAACTCTGTCCCCCTCCCCCTCCAATGTATTTTCAATTTTCAATCTCCCGTTAGAGTGAGGTTAAAATTTATGCCATTTGAATTCCTTCGCCAGTCCGATGAATTGGTCGCTATTTGCACCAATGAAACAAAACTTGTTTTGTCACAACTGATGGAATAAAATAAAAAAAATATATATATATATATATATTGTATGTGTATTTAGGCAGCATTTTTTCATTAATGCATGTGTTGTTGAAAACGACAGAACTCTTCTGTTTAGTAATTCCTTTTTTTATTTTTTCCATTCGTCGAATGATCTTTTCAACGTTGAAATGGAATGAATTAATGTAGGATCCGTGTGTTTGACTAACGTTTTCGATTCTCTCCGGAATCATCTTTAGGTCTTTAATGGCATTTTGCCATTAAAGACCTGAAGATGATATATGATATATGTGTGTATATATATGATATATGTGTGTATATCTATATATATATGACATATGTGTATATATGATATATGGGTGTGTATATGATATATGTGTATATATATGATATGTGTATATATATATGATATCTATATATATATATATATATATATATATATATATATATATATATATATATATATATAATATGTGTGTATATATATATATATATATATATATATATTGCACGAGTTTCAGGAGATTGGAAACACCCATATTTGATAAAGAGATCTTACCTCGAAATATATGTCTGGTTGAATGGCAGGGGAGAGAAGATCACTTATATAATTTTCGCTTTTCTGGCTAGATGTGATGGGATTCAGTCTTATTTTGCTCAATTCGGATTTAACGAGTTTTCTAATTAAACTACGAACTTGGATTTGACTTGGGTTGCACATGTCGGGATTTCGGAACTTTGATTGGACTTTTTGTATTATTTTGATTGATTTATTTATCATTAACATTGAATATGGACACATTTCGCGACTGGATAACTTTGCCGGCCCCTTAAATTTCACGTATTTGGACTGCTGTTTGTATCTTGGAGTAATGTCCTTCCTGATTATGCTTCTCAACTTGTATGACCTGGATGGACTGTATGGATTCAACAAAAGTATGTTTTGGGATTGATATGTTTGATGTTATGTATTTTTATGTATTTGTGTATATAATTTTATATATTTTCAAAGCGTAATTTTATTGCCTGTAGTAGTATAACTGTGGTAATGGTCCTCTGAAGAGAAAAATTATCTTTGAAAACTCATGAGCTAAGGACTTAAGGATGCTTTGCATGAACTTTGAATTCTAATAAAATTTGATTGACACCTTATTTTATTACTTCATTTTATATTATAATATTAATGCTCTATCCAGTATATTGAGCTTCAGTTTTTTATCCGGATGTTTCACTAATTATAAGATATTAGTTGACGCTTATATCTTTTGTTGGATTGCTTCATATATATATATATATATATATATATATATATATATATATATATATATAAATGAATATATATACACATATATCATATATATATATATATATATATATATATATATATATATATATATGATATATGTGTATATATATTCATTTATATATATATATATATATATATATATATATATATATATATATATATATATATATTGCACGAGTTTCAGGAGATAGGAAACACCCATATTTGATAAAGAGATCTTACCTCGAAATATATCATGGACAACAGTTAAACACTTTAAATCATCGTGTAGATGTTGTGATTAAACAAGTATAACATTTACAATAAAATAAAAAATAAATCACCGTTTTTTGTTTTTTTTCTCAGCACCGGCATATTTTAACTTTTTTGCATTGTCATAGCCTTCTATGACTCATATATATATATATATAAAGCCACTTTAAGAAATTAAAATTGAGCACAGGTCGGAGATATTAAAAACCGACTGTCACTTAGCTATAAGCAAGGGTCTGATAACGTTCGTCGAACCCTCTAGACTGTATACTGTTTACTGGTATTTATTGAGGCATAAATAGAACTTAATTTCTCCTGTATCACGTGATAATTTCTGATGGCCGTGTGGATAGTGAAAGCGTGCGGAGTTTTGGTTAACTCTGTGAACCAGGTTTGCACCCTATGACCATCTGAAATTGTCACTTCTTACAGTGATGAGAGCGTAAGCTTAAAACGCCGGCGTATGTAGGTATAAATGATTTAATATTTATTTGTATATATATATATATATATATATATATATATATATATATATATATATATATATATATATATTGGAGAGCCATGCATATAACTGTCCTGTTTTTAAATCTCCGAAACAGTTACATGGTAAACAGCTGATGATCCCCGTGTTAATATTAGATGCTTACGTTAAGGTCTCCTGTTTTTGTTTCACTGTTAGATACTTAATCCCCCTTTTTATTTTATTTACTTACTATTATATATTTTATTTATTTATGAATTTTCCAACGAATGTTAAGTCTGCACTATTTTGGATTTAGTTAGTTTCTGTGGGAATTTAAACTGAATTTCCCTTTTTTTTTGTCTTTTTGTTTAAAATAACTCAAAGCTTCTTTAGACTATATATATATATATATATATATATATATATATATATATATATATATATATATATATATATATATATATATATATATATATATATATAGGCTGTACTGAAACATAGTGACAAGCAAACTCGACCAAAATATAACCAGAGGCAGATTTAATAAATTTACATTGTATTTAGATGTTATTATGATCTATAGATTTTAGTTTTACTGGTGGTTTAAAAATAATAAATATTAATTATTTCATCGCTAGTACTGATAATTAAAAATTAAGTTAAAAAATAATAATTAAAGTAAATTAACCTAATTTCCGTTTCCAAAAAGGAAACGGAAATTAGGTTAATTTTTTTCTTCCGATTTCAATACTCCAAAGTTCCGATTCTCGATTCTGATTAATTTCCCCATCACTACTAAAAACCAAAAGGGGTGCATTTGTCATAAATTATACCGAGCAAACACTATTTTTTATTAGGATTTATAACCTAGTACTAAAAAGGGATGTCTTTGTCATAATTCAGAAGAAAAACTATTTTTTATTTATTTTTAAATCAGCATTAAAAAGCATAAGACGTGTCTTTGTCATAATTATGATCATTTAATTAATTTATTGTTATAGTATTAAACAATAGAAGAGACGTCTCCGTTATAATTTAGATCGGCCACCATTTTGGCCTTTTGGCTAAGATCAAAGTGTAGTATCTGTTCCGATGGATACTGCACCCCATAGACTGGTATTGTCTCTGCCTTCGGGGCTTGATTTACGCCGGTCTATGGGTCTGTCCTGTGCAGTTCTAGGAGGTCCACCTTCCCAGGCTTCGCCTCCCCTCTTTGGGAGGAGTAAGTTTATTGCTTACTGTCTGAGGCGCCCCTACCGGGGAATGCCGACGGGGCTGCCTAGGCAATTTTCAAACCCCACTTTCTCGACCCGACCGTGGGTCACATCTTACTTGTGGGAGTAAGATAAAAACTGGCCTTGTGCCTAACTCCTGAAGAGGAGTAAATCAATACAAAACTATAATTTATCCAAATGCGTTATTGTTTGTGTCTCAGAAATCCCGCAAATGTTTATAAAATTCGGCCAGTATTTCACTGAAACTAAAAAAAAAACAAAAACCATAACGTACTATTTCACTCGAGATAATTTGGGTGATACAAGTAGGATTTGCTCGATGAAGCACTAAAGAAAAGAAATGCCGGCGTACTCTTCACCGTCACATAGAAACACTTTATTTATTTTGTTCGGATCGAGAGTCGTGTTCCCCCGATTATAAATGTGTTCAGTTGAATCAAGCAATGTTGCATGCAAAGACAGAGTAATAATTAATAAACAAAAATGAAGTAGTTCAAATAACGTTTATTGAACGTGTGTGTACATGGAATGATGAAGTGTGTGATGTATGCATGTGTGTCGATGGAAAAACAGTTCTTGAAAAGGTATAAGAAGAAATGAGTCCGGCGTAGGAAAAGTCTTTGAAAGCCGTAACACAAAGAAAACGAGTTGAGAACTCTTACCGTTGTTTGCCCACGTGTTGACGGAAGAAACGTGTGTTGGTAGTTGTTTTGCTGAGACAAGTTCAAGAGAAAAGCGTGTGACGAAACGCTAGTGTATTAGCGTCGTTCTGTCGACCAGAGAAGAGTGAAAGACGAGGCGCAGGTGCCAGCATACGTCTGTCGAGGCTGGGTAAGAAGAGAGCGAATTGCCGTTTTGCACCGAGTTTTATAGTCCGAAGGGCAGATAACTCTGGTGTCGCTTTACAGCGCCACCTGTCGGTGATAAAGCGCCACCTACCGGCAAACCGGTGTAGTTATGTTTTGAAAGGAGGAGGTAACTGCTACAAGGACTCCCCCCCAGATTGAAAAATATTGAAAATATTATTCAATATGGACAGTTGTAGATGAGAAGCATTCTTTGTGGGTATGTCTGTTTTGCTGTTGAAGATTAGAAAAAGTAGTGTGCACGCTACTTATTTCTGTTTCTGCATCTGTATTGAATGATTGATCGCAAGTGCATCTGCGGAATTGAGTGTTTGTAACGCATGTGGATCTGCGTGTTGTTTGGGTCTGCATCAAGTTTGAGTGCAAGTGAGTTTGCGGTCGAAAAATGTGTACTGCAAGTGAATTTGCACTTGTTGGTGGCGTTGTTCATGTTGATTAGTCTGCGTGATGCAAAGCTGATGAACGAACGTTGAATTGTCAGTGTTGTCCGGGAATGTTTGGTGCTTGGGTCTGCGCGGTTGTTGATGAGTGAGCACAAGTGAAGCTGTGCAGTTGTTGATGAGTGAGCACAAGTGGGTCTGTGCAGTTGTTGATGAATGAGCACAAGTGAATCTGTGCAGTTGTTGATGAATGAGCACAAGTGAGTCTGTGCAGTTGTTGATGAGTGAGCACAAGTGAATCTGTGCAGTTGTTGATGAGTGAGCACAAGTGGGTCTGTGCAGTTGTTGATGAATGAGCACAAGTGAGTCTGTGCAGTTGTTGATGAATGAGCACAAGTGAATCTGTGCAGTTGTTGATGAATGAGCACAAGTCAATCTGTGCAGTTGTTGATGAATGAGCACAAGTGAGTCTGTGCAGTTGTTGATGAATGAGCACAAGTGGGTCTGTGCGGTGTTGATGAATGAGCACAAGTGAGTCTGTGCAGTTGTTGATGTTGTTCATGTTAATTAGTCCGTGTTGTGGAGCTGATGAACAAACATCTAGTTGTTGAGATTGGTGGTACACTATGGTCAAAATCAGATGCACAAATGTCTGCAAGTGAGTTAGCAGGTCCAGGTACAAGTGGGTCTGTACTGGTGCGCGTCGTTCGAGTTGATGTGTCCCCAGTTGATCAACGAACGTCCAGTTGTTGAGTATTTAGTCGTGCTTGTGCAGTTGTACTCATTTTGAACTGGTGTGATTTCTTCCATAGTGTCGTCAGTGATGTCCGGAAATGTTTGATGAATGTCCGGGAAGAGTTGGTTGTTCAAGTTGATGGGTCCTCCTGTTGATCAATGAACGTCCAGTTGTTGAAGAGGGTTGGTAGCCCTTGAAGGGTGATGTTGGTGCTTGCTGAGCCTGACTTTTTACAACCAGTATTAAGTCTTTGGGCTTGGTGATGTTGTTCGTGTTTGACATCGTGTTGTCTGTTTTGTAGTTTTCTTTTCTTTTATATATATATTTCCAACACGTGGGTAGAAAGGAAAAGGAAAAGAAAAAAAATGGAGTCATAATTTGTTTCAAACACGGAATGACGTTTTTTGTTTTCGTTTTAGTTTGTTTGAATGTTCGTTTCCACGTAGAGAAAGAATTGGCGGCTTCTCTTTTCTTTGTTGTCGAAAAGAAAGAAAAAAAAAAAAATTCGTATTTTTTTTTTTTTGAATTTTCATTTCCGCGTGGTCCGAGAGATAAAAATGGCGTTTTTTTTTTTTTTTTTTTTTTTTTTTTATCAACACGTGGTCATGGCAAAGAGTGGCGGCATTCTTTTTTTTTTTTTTTTGTCAACACGTGGTTATGAAAAAGATGGGCAGCGTGAGCGTTTGTTTTCCTTTGTTTTCTTTTTATCTCCACGTGTTCAAAACAAAGGAAGTGGCGTCTTGTAAGGTCCATTTTGTTCGTCGAAAAAGAAAAAAAAGGATTGGCAAAAGTTTGTTTTTTTCTTTGTATATAATTTTCCGACACGTGAGTAAAGAAAGAGAAGAAAAAATGAAATTGTAATTTGTTTTATACTCGGAGAAGCCGAGAAATGTTTTTGTTTTGTTTTGTTTGGGTATTTCCACGTTGCCAGGAAAAAAAATAATGTCGGTTTCTTTTCTTTTGTTTGTATATTTCTACCACGTGGGTAGAAAAAAAAAAGGAAAAAGATGAGTGCGTAATTCGTTTCACCACGAAAGGAAAAAAAAACGAGAAATGATATATATATATTTTTTTTTTTGTTCTAGTACGAAATTAATTACTACGCCACATACAACAAAGCTTGCACGTCAGGTCACCAATGTTCGGATCGAGAGTCGTGTTCCCCCGATTATAAATGTGTTCAGTTGAATCAAGCAATGTTGCATGCAAAGACGGAGTAATAATTAATAAACAAAAATGAAGTAGTTCAAATAACGTTTATTGAACGTGTGTGTACATGGAATGATGAAGTGTGTGATGTATGCATGTGTGTCGATGGAAAAACAGTTCTTGAAAAGGTATAAGAAGAAATGAGTCCGGCGTAGGAAAAGTCTTTGAAAGCCGTAACACAAAGAAAACGAGTTGAGAACTCTTACCGTTGTTTGCCCACGTGTTGACGGAAGAAACGTGTGTTGGTAGTTGTTTTGCTGAGACAAGTTCAAGAGAAAAGCGTGTGACGAAACGCTAGTGTATTAGCGTCGTTCTGTCGACCAGAGAAGAGTGAAAGACGAGGCGCAGGTGCCAGCATACGTCTGTCGAGGCTGGGTAAGAAGAGAGCGAATTGCCGTTTTGCACCGAGTTTTATAGTCCGAAGGGCAGATAACTCTGGTGTCGCTTTACAGCGCCACCTGTCGGTGATAAAGCGCCACCTACCGGCAAACCGGTGTAGTTATGTTTTGAAAGGAGGAGGTAACTGCTACAATTTTTATTCGCCCCTGCCAAACAAATTCTTTTTTTTTTTATATTCCTCCAAAGTTCTTTACCCGGATGTTTCAGAACTAAGATTCGCATATGTCTACACAAAGCGCACCACTCTCAACATCTTGGCTTTTCAGTTGTTTGCTTTCTACATGCTTCTCGATTAAATTAACCTCAGATCGTTAATGCAGGGTTCGGGTTCGAATCGCATCGGAAAATGTTTATTTTCTATATCGGAAAGACTTTCGGATTCTTTTCGCGTCAGGCAAATTACGCCTCCTCTCACACTGATGTCCTGCATGCCAAAAAACCCCCCAAAAAACGGTTCGTCTGTCCTCGCCAATACAGCAAATCAATCGCATTCTCTCTGTTGCCAGACTCCGGCTCCGGTTCACTTATTCTACTACAGTCACAATCTCAAATCTTTGAATAAGATTTTGCGTTTACTTTTTTTTTATTTCAAATTTTTTTTTCCCGTGTGTGGTGGGGATGGGATAATTTCTTTTTTTTTTTTTTTCTATTTCATCCGTTTTTTTTAATTTCAAATCTTTTTTTTTCCTTTTATTCTTTTTATTTATCTTTTGTTCTTCTATTGGATTCCATTTTTTGGTTTCATGTCCAAGAGATTATCAGACGATTATTCCATTTGTTCAACGTCTTTGTTTTTTTGTTTTTTTTTGTTTTTTTGTTGTTGTTGTTATCTTTTTTCTTGTTTGTGGCATAATTTTCCAATTGTCTGCAGACTTTAAAATTCACCTAACCAAATAATCTCGATTTTCGCTTCAAATATTCTGCCATCTTTGTCTCTCGCACTGCAAATCATGACGGTTCATCGTGTTCATTACAAGCACTATTTCTGTTCAAGTGACAACAAGTTCAATGTCTTCTGATTCGTTTTTTTTTTATATCAAGCATAAATCTTCATCGGCATTTTGAAACGATTGCATAAATGCATGCAATGTATAGAACAAATAAAACGGAAAAGTGTACAAACCACAGAATATCAAAGACAAAATCACAACAAAAACTCATCGGGAGAGTAATATGTGCTTCTTTTATTAACAGAAACTTCATCAGAGTGAAACAGAGATAGTGTGGAAGGTGGCAGTGGTGAAGACTGATGACTTGGCATGCTGTTTTCGAATCCTCTCAGATCCATAGCAACATTTAAAATAATTAACCTTTTTAATTTTGACGAAATTTCAACTTCCGATTTTTTCACATTTGATGTATGGATCTGATGCTCATTAATAACAGTAACCACTACGCAACATTTTAGTCTAATCAGGTAAATAGTCTTTGAGTTATCAACGTTTCCATGGCATAACTTCCAGAATACTTCATAAAATATGGAGAAGTAAGGCCCGGGTAAAACATTGGCCCATCTTTATGTTGTCAGGTGAAGATATGAAGTCTCACGACTGACTTATGTTTTTGTTTTACTTGTGTAAAAAAAAATGAAACTTTGCATAAATTCATTTGGTTCATAAGTCTTATTGCTTGCTTTTCTTGTCTCCTTCTTTTGGTGAGACTTATTATCAACGTATGTATCTTTTTTTTTAGCCATGAAGAAGATAATGGTCTTCAAATAACCTGTTCATTCACTTTGATGTGTTCAACAACAACAACAACAAAAAAAGACAAGTAAACTTAGATTCGGAGTTGGAGGGTTTCCTCCTTTCACTATCCCGTAAATTTATTTGAAGTAAAATCAGATCGACCAATGTTTGTGTCATTTTCATTTTATGTCGTTTAAAATATTGTTAATTAAACCATGAATTATCAATCTAATAAAATTATAAACAAAATAAAATAAACATAAAATGAATTCACGTTGTTGTTTTATCAGCTTCTTTTAAAGACAAATTGGCGATTGTCAGGAATTTTCAACTGAGAAAAAAGGGGTGAAAAAACACAAATAATCAACAAATAACTGTTGCCAAAGGCAATAAAAGTTAGTTTTCTACTTACCTTTATTTTATTTTTTGTGTATTGGACTTCTGTACAGAGCGCACAAAGATCCTACCTCATGAAGTCTTCGTCTTCTTCTTCTTCATCGTTTTTTTATTATTGTGCAGGATTGGGGGGCAATGTCCACACCAGTGAACCCCCCTTCAGACAGCTGGCTAGCTGCATGCATTGCAGTCCTCACTGCAGATCTCCACTTCTGTCGATCCTGAGAGTCAGCGTTTAAGAGCCTCCAGTCTCTGCAGTCTTGTAGGTTTAGTGCATAGTTGATTGCACTGCTCGATCTGTCCACGTGGCCACACCAGCAGAGTCTTCTATCCCTCAAGATGGGATCGAGGTCTGCAAGACCAAGTTTCCCCAGCAACTCACTTGTCCGCACGATTGAAGTATCTTTTGGCTTGATGTTACAAATTCGTCTAACCATTGCCCTGTCATTGCACTGCAGACGTTGGAGGTCTTGCCTTGTCAGTGCCCAGGTTTTACTGGCATGGCGAAATAGCGCTCGGCAAACAAGTACTATATGCTTGACAATGGGCCCTGTACGACAGATCGCGTGATGTGAGAACTGGTAGCAGGTCCCTGAACTTCTTCCAAGCAATCTTCACATGGTTTGTGGATGCAAGGTTGCTGCCGTCACCTGCTGAAAGCATATCTCCCAGGTAACAGAAAGAATCAACTTGTCCCAGTTCGTTATATCTGCAAGATTGCAGGAATTTTACACCCCACATTCAGAGCAGCAAGGCTCAGCGGTTGCATACGTAGCTGGGGAAGGTTTGGTCCAGAAGACATAAATAAATGGCTGCCGTGCATGCGCAGAAACAGCGTTGTTATCCTCACTCCATGGATTTGTGGTTCTAGGCTTGCCACGCATTGAGGCAGAGACGTCTTGAAATCAACGGGGCCTCATGTTTGTCAATTATATAGTATATTCCAGTAACCCTACTTCTTTTTTTGTAAATTTCGAGATAACCCTCCTGGTTAATACCTATGAATGTTTATGAACGCAGGACATGTAAAGTAAGCAAATATGAGCTCAAGCAAAAAAGCAACAAAAAAAAAACGATAATAATAAGTAAACAAAGAAGAGATAAATGCTTTTGCGTTTTAGTAATCCGAGTCATACAAACATAAAGTTATTAGTACTTTAAAAAGAGACGATAACAAGAAACAAAATTTCAAAAATATCGAATCTTCTTATTGGAAAGAAGAGCTATTTATCTAAATCGATGGTCTCTACCGTCGTTTCATTGGATTTAAATAAACGAAACGAAACGAAAAAAAAAATACATTTAAAAGTTGACTTTGATAGAATTCTCCATAAACAGAGTTCAAAGTAGAAACACAAAAATCTCCTCTTAATACTTATTACTGCAAAAGGAGATTTTTCGAACTAAAAAGACAAGAATAAAAATACAGCGGCAAATAATGATATACGAAGTGGGATATGGAGGAAAGAGAAGTGATCAGTTTATCTTTAAAATCTTATTGAACTGATGGAGTGGGTAACAACTATCTGCTAACCCTTAAAAGAAAAAGGGGTTGACGCTTCATACTGATGATGTTATCAATTTTATTCAATAATCATCGTGAAAACTACAAAGGAAGAAATAGATAACATTCAAAAAGAGAAATACATTTTAATAGAAAAGTAGATACAAAGAGGAAATGAACAAACTCGAAAAGGGAGAAGTTATATTTACTGTGTTGCCTCTTTTGCTAGCAGTAGTTGGAATAAGAGAAGGGATGCTATTTCCGGCTGGAGTTCCAAGGCTCGCAGTAAATAAAGAGCAGCACAAACTGATAAAAGGGTTAATTACTAAGTTATCAAAATTATTCCAATAACTAGCTATTTACATTAAATATACAATAAAAATGTATATAATAATAATAATAATAATAATAATAATAATAATAATAATAATAATAATAATAATAATAATGATAATAATAATAATAATAATAATAATAATGATAATAATAATAATAATAATAATAATAATAATAATGATAATAATAATAATAATGATATATAACTCACTAAAAAGTTCATTTAGTGACCATTACAGTGTGTGTTATAAAGCCCTATGATAGGTGGCTTTAAAAGAAAGTCAGACTAACTCCTATAATATTTTTAACAACACGGATGTCGAACGAAAGAAAAAACAAAATCCTTTACTCAACAACAACGGAAGGTATTTACTTAAATCACCTACACCGTTGGGTATAGGTTGGTGAAAGTTAAGACAGTATCAAAGTGAAGGAGGCAATAATACAGTGAGACAGTTCGTTGGTTGCCGTTTTTCTTCAAGCTGCATTTTTTCAGTGACGAAGGCAGGAGAGAGGAAGTCGACGTCTTTCTTCGCTGGTTTCAGGAAACTCCCTGCGGCTGCTGTCGCAATTCCCAAAGGGGTTGAAATAGTCCTTCGATGGACGGTGGAAATTAATGTGCCTTGAGAGCTAATTGGTCTATGTATGACCAAATCACCTCACATGGGCAGCTTTCCACCAGAGGTAATAAATGTTAATGTTTATGATTGTTACATGTGCTTCTCAGAGCGGGCTTCAACAGTCGTGTCTCTCAGAGGTGATCTGATCTGCCGGTATTAGAGCCCCCTCCAAGAGCTTTGCACATTTATTTTGCCCTTGGCCTCTTCAAATCGTTTTTATCTACTCCCTAACTCAAATCTGTTTTTTTATTATTATTTTCTTCCCACTTAAAACTCCACTCCCACTGACGAACCGGAAAACAGTGGGAGGTCTAAAATTAGCAAGGGCTGGGAAGGACCTTACTAACCTACCCTTCTATCTCATTTTATTGGGTTTCTTCATTTTCTTGTTCTTTTTTGGGTGGGGGGAAGGGTAGTCGTCCCACTCCCAATCATTCATATTTTTCTTGTAAATAAAATTTATCAAACTCTGGGGATTTCCTAAGTAGTCAAGCCTATAGAGCAAATGCGGTATTATGGTGAAAGTGTCTAGTTTAAGAGAAGATTATAGAATAGCACGATTCACATCCCTCGAAATTTATTGGCCTTGTGTCTAATCTGTTATAAAAAAATTATTTGTAAATTTTATAACTATAAATATTGATATGTGGGTGGATTCTCTCATCTGGTAGACTATGTTTATCACCCCACCCCACCCCAATTATTTCCATTCTTTACTTATTTATTTCGTCCTTTTTCACTTTCTTTCTGTCTGTCATTCTTTTTCTGCTCTTTATGCGTTCGTTTGTTTATTCTTTCTTCGATCATTTCTTTCTTCCTTTCTTTATTTCGTCCGTTCTTTTTTTCTTCTGTTATTTCTATATTTCTTTCTTTCATCGTTCGTTTGTTTCTTTCTTCATTCATTTCCTTCTCTCGTTTGTTCTCTATTTCTTTCTTTCGTCCTTTCTTTTGTTTATTTCTCTTTTCGTTCATTCTTTCTTTCCTTTTTCATGTCTTCAACTTCAGTTATTATTTTATCATGCTTCCCCCCTCTTTTCTTTCTTTTTATTGTTTTTCCTTTCATCGTTAGTTCGTTTCTTTCTTTCTTTCTTTCTTTCTTTCTTTCTTTCTTCGTTCGTTTGATTCTTTTTTCATTCATTTTTTTCTTTCCTTTTTCATGTCTTCAACTGGATTGGTTCAGTTATTATTTTATCATGCTTCCCCTTCCTTTCGTTCTTTTTATTGTTTTTTTTCTTTATTTCATCGTTTGTTCGTTTTTTCTTTTTTCTTCCTTTCTTCGTTCGTTAATTTATTTCCTTCGTTCGTTTGCTTGATTCTTTTTTCATTCATTCATTGTTTTCTTTTTTCTTGTCTTCAACTGGATTATTTCAATCATTATTTCAGCTTGATTTTCTTTTCTCTTTCTTTTCTTTTTCTTTCGTTCATTTTCCTTCCTTTCTTCTTTTTTTGTTATTCCACGATATATGATCAACAGCTATGAATGTAATAATACATAACGAACTGATCATATTTTAAACAAACGCTTAGCTTAGCAATTACAAATGTTTTGCCCCGTTTAGAACTTGGTACTACTAGTAACAAAACCGGAAGTTAATCCTTCGATAGCTTCGGCGCATGTGACAGGAATATACATAATTCTGTCTCTCTTTGCACATCTCCCTTTCCGTCAACTAATAAGATGACACCAGGACACTGCTACCAGGGACATAAAAAGCAACATTTTTGACATTCGCCACTTTGGGACTTATCTCCATATCGTTCCACATAGGCTACATGGCGATCCACGGCGACTCCGACAACAGTGGCAGCAACTTCCTATCCTGCCCACAGCACTAGCAGCAGCAGCAGCAAGAGTAATGAACGAGTAATCATGCAACTGATTGCCGCTATCTTCCAACGCGGCTACCGCATTACTTTCACTTAGTGCCCCTCTCATTGCAAGATCAAAGGCGAATGAAGCAGGTGACGAAAAAGCAAAGGTGGACTCAACTAAATCAGGCCGATACCACCTGGCACTACAACTCAGTTCAACCCGACGAGAAATCCGAGGAGAGCCACCCGAACACACAAGAGTGCGAGAAATCTATGGCGAAAGAGGAGAGAAAGTCAAGCATCAGCAAGAGGCGTTACTCTTGGCCGCCTCTGATCGGGGCACCACCCAGATCCCAAATACTGGCTGTTCAAAATCAATCAAGCAGCTGACGTAATTTGCAGGAAGTGTGAACTCGATGATGAGACGGCCGACCACACATTAACAGATTGCCCAAGAGTTCAACACCACTTGCTACTTACTCTCACGACGTCTTAACCTACGATCTATGGCGTGCATTACCCGACCTCCACGATGTCTTTCAGCTAGGTGATCTCTGCGCCTAGCCGAAACCCCTACCATTGAGTACCTAATAAACAAATAAAAAAGAAAGTAGCATCAGCACCGTCTCAGCGATGATAGTAGCAGTAGCAATACAGTCGATTCCCTTAGTGATTCTAAATGACAGGTGATATACTAACACTTGTTAGGATTGCCTTTATTTCCCTATACTAATCTACGGGGAAACCCAGACCTCCTAAATAACGCTATGAGGAAACACGAAATAAGGGAAAATACACCCAAGTACAATATACACATTTATTACATATTGAGAAACATAAAAGGGCTACGACATAACATTACAAGTACATACAATATTTGGTTTACTCACCACTTGTGGTGGAGGCCTACTAGAACTGGTAGGGTGTGCATCGTTTCGACCGCGTGGTATCCTGACCAACGCGGGGAACTTCAACCTTACGCTTCCCTTTGTCCGTCGCTAGTCTCCTTTCTAAGGGGACACTGCACACCGGTGTACCTAGCAACCGGTGTAATTCGTCTTATTCCCCTACACACTGATGAAATCATCATCATCATCATCATCATCATCATCATCATCATCATCATCATCCATTGCATCAGCTCTACTCCTAACGATTCACCAAGAAAAATAAAACACAAACGCAAGCAAAGAGAAATAATAATAAAAAAAAACACTTATCATTATTTTTATACACAAGTTTGTCTCCATTTGCTGTCACGTTTATGACACCTTTTCTTTCGTTTTTTTACTTACTTACTGGCGGGAGTCCCCGGTACACCAGACAACTGGGCCTTGTCTATCTTATCCATGTGATGACTTCTGCTGCACCAATAACCTCTTTGCACAATCCCAGCATCAATACAAGTCTCAGACCTACCAACTCTCACGGTAATTTCTTTCAATTGTTATTTCCATCTCTACATCGCACGATTCAGTGTCCATTTCTCGCGCTTCTTTCTGGTCGAGTTCATCTCGCTAGCATTGTTCACAATTTCTACATTGTTTTAACGTCGAAAATGAAAAGAGAAAAAAAACAATGAACGTTTAGTTCAGAAACCGAATCAGACAACTAGAGAAGAACTAGGTGAAGATGAAAATAAAATGGAGAATCGATCGCTAATAACCTTAGATGACACTTTCTCTAAAACTGTGCCTATGAATTCCATATTTAAAGAGTCTGAGATCCCATGTCATAAGCGAAGATCTTTTGAAAAGAGCTAAATCTCAACTTTAGACTGCTATAATTTAAAAAAATTGACATTTTGAATTTAATTAAAATTTATTTGTTAGATGAAAAAGATTTTCATCAAGATAACATATGAAAATGGAAGTAACTCTTTACCTTAGTAATCTATCTTGCCTCAAAGAGATTTAGAGGGTAGAGTTATGTACCCTGAATTCCAGATAGAAACAATCTTGGATTAACACGTATTACAGACCTCTTGCCAAGTAAGACGTTTTGGACTAAGAAGTAATTCTTTTCTTCACTTGTAAATAGAGAATAATTGTGAATTGTTTGATTTACACAGACGAGTTTTATTCAATTCTTTAATATATTCGTCCTATAGCTCACAAATACCATTCTTACATATGAAGAATTATAAAGTGGCAATGGTGAAGTGGATACCAGCGCGAACCATCTAGTGTTCCCTTTTGTGAGTAGTTGACCCCCTCCCCCCCTCAAAAAAAAAAAAAGAATCAGGGAAACTAATGCCAACAACAGAACTAAGCAGGTTTAAAAAATAATTATTTGCTGATTCAGACGAAAAGAAGAAGATTGAAGAATTAGATCCAGTTCTTTCATTTTTTTTCTATCCTACCTCCTAAATCTGAAGATTTTTTATAAAATCTCCAGTTTTTTGTATAAATCTTCAGATCTTTGGTCATCGGGGTTTGACAAGTCTTAGTTGTACATGAATTTAATTGCCCAACGTGTCTGCATAGATTTAACGTTGTATACAATTCACAACTAAACTCCTTCTTTCTCTCTCTCTTGCAGACTTACTTGTCATTTATCTAAACAAAGCTCTATTGGATAACATTTTATTAAATTAAATCCCCATAACTTAACAAATATGAGACACATTTTTGACGTTGTTGCAAAAGTACTTTGTAAAATGAACTACAAAAGAAATTTAACATTTTAAGAGATACTAGACGATTTGTGACCCGTTGGGTCAACGTTGGTAGATTGTATTTAGTTTATACATTTAGTGGCCATAACCGATGGTTAATGTAAATCGATATTTTTAAAGTACATTTATTTATTGGTGGTTTATGGGACATGTATTAGATTTGAAAAAAAATAAATGTATAACTATTTATAATACATTCTTATTTTGGCCCCAAACCAGTCTCTATAATACTCATTCTTCTACTACTACTACTACTACTACTACTACTACTACTACTACTACTACTACTACTACTACTTCTCCTCTTTCTATATCAGTTATGGTTGTCAGGTTGATAGTTACTTCTTTCCCTCTGCAGGAAGATGTGGCACAAGGTCAGAAGGTGGGGAGAATCAAGCCAGCCCCCTAAAGAAGGAGCACTCTGGCTTATTAAAAATTGCCTGGGCAGCCCCGTCGGCATTCTCCAGTCGGTCGCGCCTCAGGCAGTTAGCAATAAAAGAGGGGAGGCAAGGCATGGGAAGGACTACTCAGGACCAATACCTCAGCCCGACAGATAAAAGGCCAACGAAATGGCCTAGTTCCCGCCAGACTGATTGTCGAGAACGGATCCTCGACTGGTATTTAGCAGTCAAGAGTCTCTACGCAACTGAAGCTGCGGTTATGGTTGGCAGGCTGGTTATGCTGATTTCAGACAAAGTTCACAGACTTGTTTAGTATTATACTAGACTCCAGAGGTCCAGATGTTCGTCTTGTACCACATTTACTCTCCTTAAATGTTTGCTTTCTACAACTAAATAGTTGAAGAAAGCAAGTACAGAGAAGATTAATTTGTTAATCTCCTAAATCATTTTACTCCTCAACTTGTTATTTTCCTCAAATCCTTATTGTCCCAACTATTTGCTCCCCTCTACTATTTGCACCCATCAGTAAGCTTTTAAAATTCCTTGCTCTCCCCAACTCATTATTTTCTCCAACTCTTTGCTTTCCTGAACTCATTACTTTTCTTCCACTCATTACTTTATTGAACTCATTACTTTCCTCCACTCATTACTTTATTGAACTCATTACTTTCCTCTACTCATTATTTATCGAACTCATTACTTTATCGAACTCATTACTTTCCTCCACTCATTATTTATCGAACTCATTACTTTATCGAACTCATGACTTTCCTCCACTCATTATTTATCGAACTCATTACTTTCCTCAACTCCTCACTCTTCTCAAATACTTGCTCGTCTGTCTTTATGCTTGTTAAATCTTTACTTTGCTCAACAATTTGCTCTCCTCAACTCATTACTCTTCCAAAATTTTTGTTCATCTCAACCAATTGCCCACCTTACGCTCCTCAAATATTTGCTCTTTATAATAATTTGCTTACATCAAATCCTTAAACTCTCTAAATCCTTGCCTCTTCAAACCCTTGCACTCCACAACTCCTTGCTCTCCTCAAGTCATTACTGTTCTCGAATCCTTGCTCACCTCAACTATTTGCTCCCCTGAAATTCTTATGCACCTCAAATCCTCGTTCTCAGCAACACAGTTATCTCCTATTTTTTAAAAAAACTAGTTTTGACTTTTTTTTTGCTAGACATTTCCTATGTTTGACTCTTTATGCCTAAGGATTCGAAAATATCTGATCGTCCATGTGCCATTTTTCTGTGATCTTCTCCTGATTGCCTTCGAGTGTGTCTTTTTGTCGACTTTCTTATGAAGGGGGATTTTAAACAGCCTGTATTACATGTGTTTACTTACGACTCCCATAGGAGCATGTGTAAAAGTTACTTTGTTTTGAAATTATTATCACAGCATAGAATGGTATAATTTTGAATTTATTATAAGTTCTATTAGATATTTGAAATATTGAGATGACTTTCGCATTTGGAAACTGATTTCTACTCGAATCGATATGAACCATATAAAATTTGCTTTTATATTGTGACCTACTTAAGACAGCAAGTCATTGTACATATAAAGGACTCAATATATTTTTAGATAAAGCTTAATAACAGCGATAAAAACGTCGATCAAAATCCATTACATTATTTTGATTCTAGAAAATGTCTAAAATTTAAGGCTTAAGCTTAACGGGTCTTAAGAAGAAATTGAAATTCAATGAGTCTTACTTAATTAGTGTCTAATAATTATTGATCAAATTCAATGCTAATCTGAAATATTTGAATTTTCAAATGGAAGGTTCCCATATTATGTCCCCTAAAAACCTTTAAAATATTCAAAAGAAACTGAAATTTTAGAAATATTTATTAATTGACGTCTAATACCCATTGTTGAAGTTTATTCAAAATCGGAGGTATCTGAATTTTTTACCAAGGGCTTTCATCCCTTTTGTGCCCTTTTAACATAAAACTAAATACAACCCATATTTAGACGCCTTAAGCCTAGCAGCTGTATTCCAAAATTCATAATGATCGGTTAATTAGTTTAGGAGTGAATCCTGTACGTACAAATATATAAGCATATACACACACACACGTCACTTTATATAAATAGCTATATCATAGATATATAAATGGAGAAAAATAGTGAGCAAGAAAGGGAAGCGGGAAGAGAATGTGAGACTACAAAGTACGCATGACTACCGCAAAGTTACATCACAGTTCCCATGGTTTGAACTTTTTTGTCCTTGTTGTATGAACCTCCGCAGCTCAAGCGCAATCTGGTGTGCACTTGAACGCGTCTTTTTTTGTTGTTGTTCAGTCCGCACGCAACTATCATTCTTGAAATGATCCAGGTTAGATGAGATCTCGAATCCA
>OY744525.1:67860517-67863017 GCA_963556195.1 Sepiola atlantica | reverse complement strand
AAAAAATGCCTGGGCAGCCCCGTCGGCATTCCCCGGTAGGGGCGCCTCAGGCAGTAAGCAATAAACTTACTCCTCCCCAAAGAGGGGAGGCGAAGCCTGGGAGGGTGGACCTCCTAGAACTGCACAGGACAGATCCATAGACAGGCGTAAATCAAGCCCGAAGGCCAAGACAATACCAGTATGGGGTGCAGTATCCATCGGAACAGATACTACACTTTGATCTTAGCCAATGGAGTATTGATTTACTCCTCTCCAGGAGTTAGGCACAAGGCCAGTTTTTATCTTATGTAAGTAAGATGTGACCCAAGGTCGGGTCGAGAAAGTCCAAAAGAAACTGCAAAACTTTTATCATATTACACAAAATATAAAAGTTATAAAGAAGAAAAAGCATCTCTATGTATGATCTAACAACGAGGAAATAAAGGTTATAAAGGCTCTAAAGTCTAGTTATCAGTGATAGAGCAATTGGTCAAAAAAAGGTTAAAGTAAGAAGCCTTGTTATAAACTATTCCTACTACACTTGAAGTGGTAGAAAAGAAAATCGAAAGGTTAATTAAAGGATTAAGTATATGGTAAATTTATCTACAGGTCTGACGGGAATGAGGCAATAAGCAAAGTAAATAGAACACACTCATATTTCTGCTGATTCGATTTTTCGTTTCAATTACGAAACTTTGTCATAGAATAAGGATTTATTGAAAGAAGTCCGATTAGATATACAAAAGGTTGGAAGTAATAATAAGAGAGAAAGTAGATTGGTAGTAAGTAAGGGTGTGTTCAAAAATGATTGTTGAGAGATTAAGTAGTGAGTGTGTGGGGGAAAGGGGGTTTTGTATAAGCAGGTGAGTGAAAAAATGTAGTAAGGATAGAAGTTGTTGTGGGGTTGGTGAGGGGTGGGGGCGGGCGATTGAAAAAAAAAAGAGAAAGAGAGAAATATGGTGCACCCTTTCTTTTTAAAAACGCAAAATAATAATGATGGGCCAAGGTGGATGGAAAGACTGTGGAAGGAGAGTACCCCTTTTCTCCAGACGTCCACTGGAAGAGAACGGAGAACGCTGGAACATTAAGGATGCTTTTACTACTCAAATTCCAGAGAGAGTCAACAACTGCTATCAGTGAAAAATCAACGGTAAACAGTTGTTGTGATAACGCAAAGTGATTTGCAACGGTTATCAAAAGAAACGAAGAGAACTGAAAATCTGAGGAGACTTGCTGTCACCCAGATTCCAGAGGACATCATTTGTTGTTGCCAGTGAGTTGTCAGTGGTAATGACTCGTGTGATAACTTTTAGTGGATAAATAGTAATAATAGGAGTGCCTGCTCCATAAAAAATGAAATGTTACATTTTTGTGAATAAATCAATCCATCATCGAAAAAAAAAGGCATTTTTGTCATATTACATCTAGCTGTCCCGACCCGGCGTTGCCCGGAATATTATACTTTCAGTTTTTGTTTCGTTCATCCCACCCATTTTTGTCTTTTAACTTAATTCCATGAAAAATGCCAGTATACTGAAATCATATGCCCTTAATAGGGTTAAGATGAAAATTCATATACACTAAATGTACAAAAGCAAGGAAATTCCCAAATTTTTACACTTTTATTGTCATTAAGGGTATGCGAGCACAACAGGGCTATGTATTTTACTGGTAGGAATTTTTCTTCAGCGCACCTCACACACTTCATCCACTCATGCATAGATATTTATACTGTAGTGATGTGATAATGAAATGGTTTGGTTGATATGTAGTCATACCCGTACACACAGATAACATGATTTCATGATTGAACTTTCTGGATCTCTGGGTTGCCTCGACTAATGTTGCTGACATTCTACACACTTCTAGAACCTATCAAATAAACATTCTGTGCAAAGTTTTAACTAATTTGGTTCATTGGTTTTTGAGTTATGATTGATCAAAGAAATGAGATTTCTAGCATAGGCCATTTGTAAAGTCTATTAAGGGATAGAGCGCTCTCGCGCCTCCCTTGATTTCTCATACGCGAATCATCATCATCATCACCATCTAGTCGTGGTAGTGTCACGGATCTTCCTGATTCTCTCATGCCATCTCGCTCTATTCTCCATCGCACTAGATAGGTCTTCATATGTGTTTTGTGGGGCTTCTGCTAGTTGCTTGCTGTAGGTTCTGTGCGGTCTCCCCACTGAACCACATTCCTATTTTGGCACCCACAAAAGAACACCGTTGAGGATTTCATCCTTAGCTCCCTAGCAGTGACAAGCACATCTTGTTCTTGTCTCTCTGATCAGGGCTTAGATCCGAGGAAGTTGTTCGTAGAGTTGCTCACTCCAGGAACGAAAATATTTACATTTTTAGAAAGATAATCCAAAGAGGGAATATATGTTATTCAAAAGAAATCGGTTGTGTAATAAAATCAGTCAGACGTATTTAAATTGTATAAATACTTTATATGTATCTATTTTTTTAACTATGCCGTTTTTATTGTTACCAAATTATATATAGTCGTTGACGATTT
>OY744525.1:67853017-67855517 GCA_963556195.1 Sepiola atlantica | reverse complement strand
TGTAATAACAAAATTTCCATTAGCCGGAAAAGATCCTCGCAATCTACCTCCTCAAAAAGGGGTCACCCGAGTCCAGCTACAAAAATAACATTGCTGGACCGTCGGAAATCTTTCATTGTTGAGGAAGTCTCACGTGACAGGCATACCCCATACCTCTCAGAAATATAGAATATATTTGTGATATTATTATTTGTACTCACTAGGAGTTCTCATACAGGTCATCGTCAGTGATTGCTCACCAACAACAACCAGCGGTATTTCCTGGATTCTGAGTGACAACAAGCCTCCCCAGATTTCCAGTATTTTTCACCTCTTTTCGATAACCACTGCAAATAATCTTGCGGTATCGCAACAGCCACTTACCATTGATTTCTCGCTGGTAAGTACCATTGGTCTTCTCTGGGATTTGGGTGGCAATAAGCCTCCCCAAGGTCCCAGGACTCTTCGCACTCTTCCAGTTGAGGTCTTCTCATCCTCCTCGACCCTATTATTATTATTATTATTATTATTATTATTATTATTATTATTATTATTATTATTATTATTATTATTATTATTATTATTATTATTATTATTTACAATATCGTGGGGTCTACATTCGCGCCGGACATCCATAAACAGCAAATCAGTTAAACTACATCATTTTATTCCATTTTATAACTAGAAAACTGAAAATTATAGAAATTTTAAAAGAAATAGCTATAAAAATGGTAATATGAGGTCCAGGGCTGGGAGCAGGAATACATAGAGGCCATAATTAATTCCCGGTCAACGCCGAGTGTCCCTGCTAGTTGTACACTAATCATGTTGACGACACTTGAATTGGCATAAAATGTCAATATAAACGAATGTTTTACCTGCCACCGGCTTACTAGTATGTGACTGTGTTGTTGCAAGTTCAGCCGGCTATATAGAGGGCGACGTGTAAACAAAAATCTTAACTCAACTTGTTACAGTAGTAAAAACAGAACTGATGTTTACTGTTTATTGCGATAACACGACTGCATGTCATCGTTTTTCTTGTGTGTGCAGAGATTTAGTGTGTATATAGATAGATCATCTTTTTCTATTTTACTTCCATAGAGAGAGAGAGAGAGAGAGAGAGAAGAGGGGGAGAGAGAGGAGGGAGGAGCGTCTTTTCCTCTTTGTTACATTTGCTTTTGGACATATAGTCAGTTATATACTGATTCCATCGCTTATTTAAGAATTCAATGGCTTTTTGTAGAACGATTTGTCGTTGCCCTCAAAATATGCATATTATGTATATATAAAGTAAGTCGAGATAAACAAAATAAGAACATTATTTATATCAGTTCCAAGAATTCAAACACAACGAATATTTGGCGTACGATCGTTTCTAAAACAATATATATATATATATATATATATATATATATATATATATATATATATATATATATATATATATATATATATATATATATATATCCGACTGTCAGCTTGGCGGTTGAGTTTCAATCCCGGCTTCAGACACTAACTGGTCTAGCCGCCCTGGAGAGCTGTGATACAGCGAAACAGTCTGTATGTGGATGAATATATATATATATATATATATATATATATATATATATATATATATATTCTAATTTTCGATTATGCAAGCCAACTCGTTTTCGGACTTTCATCAAAGTGTAGTAAAAGTGATTTAAAACCATTCGGGATATTTTCAATTTAAAAAATATTTTCAATAGATTTCATCAATTTAATATTAATTAGTCGATTATATAAAAGGCAGTTCTCCGTGTGTATGTATGTGTGCGTGTGTTCATCTAAAACTACAAAGCTAACACCCGCAAAGTTGATATTTTCTTGATCGGCGTTGCCCCGGTTGAATAATTTCTAAAATTTAGAAAACATTATTCATTTTTTTGCCCATAACTGGTGCAGATTTAGTCAGGAAGGGGGGTCTGTTTTCCAGCTACTAACTAAAGGGGAATTACTCTGATTGTCTTTTCACGTAGTGAATTCCCTTACGCCGATTCATTCCTTGAATTATCTGTGTGTATGTGTGTGTCCTGAGAGACGAATGGGCTGAGCGGAGAAAGAGGGGGAGGGGGAGAGAGAGATACAAGTTTTAATAGAAATATGTTACACTTTTGCCGCGGGCAACTCCGGGTAGCTCTGCCAGTCATAAATAAAGGAAGGCAGAGGATATTTCACCATCATAGTAAATAATCCTTTGACTGTCACTCATAACACCGAGTTGTTCGTAAAGTAAATATCGCATTGTTGTGATTGCTGAAGTGAACGTGATGAATAAATATTGAGAGAATGAAAGAAACAGTGGTAGTACGATTGGGTGAAAAGGCATCTTGTTAAGAGTAAGTTAGACAGAAGATGACAAGCAACCTCCGTCCTCACACTGTTGATGGCCTTGTGCCTAATTTCTCTCCCTGCCAGAATGATGCCAAAGGCGCATCATCGGCTGATATCAACACAGTCGGCGAACCAAACATAGTAAATTGTAGAAAACTTTACT
>OY744525.1:67805517-67850517 GCA_963556195.1 Sepiola atlantica | reverse complement strand
ACCCTTGTTATGATGTTGGCTTAAACAAACATGAGGGGGAAAAGATAACTAAACACCAAGGTCTTACGCACGACATGACAAGAAACTGGAATCTTAGGAAGATCTCTATCATTCCAGTAATCATAGGAGCAGCTGGGTTCATAAAAAAGAATTTTGAAAACTACCTAGCAAATATACCCGGTAAACCAAGTGCAAGAGAGATCCAAACAATTGCGCTTAACGGGGTGGTGAGAATACTAAAGAAATCTCTCTGTTGGAGTCTCTCAAACAGCGGGTGAATGTATGGCACCCGGAAGGATACCCCATCCAGCAAAAACAAAAAGATAAGAAATTTGAAAAAGAAAAAACGCACACCTAATCTCTCTCTCTCTCTGTCTCTCTCTCTCTCTCTATATATATATATATATATCTCTCTCTCTCTCTCTCTATATATATATATATATATATATATATATGAAAATAAATCGCTTATCAACGTGTTTGTTTCTTTAATCCTATCCGCCTCAATCGACAAAACAATCGGCGTTTCCATTTGAAACCGGGTCTGAATAAAACGAGGCGGTCCCTCTTCCGAAGCCCCGCCTCTTATCGACATTTATTTACAGGTAAAAGAAAAGGCTAAGTCTAATTAAATGAGGGAAAAGAAAAAGAAAGAGAAAATATAACGAAAGAAAGAAAGAAACAGTGTGCATGATAACGGCAAATTGTTAGAATAAATAAATATTACACAAAATGTGGCACAAGGCCAAAAAGTGTATGCGGGGTGGGGGTGGGGGGGCTGTCGGTCTTTTCTAACTTTAACGAACTTAGGTGTTACATTCATTGGCTATAGCATTTAGCAAATCACCATAGTCATACTAAATATTCATCCATCATTCACCATAACAAAAACAGGCAATAATTAACTTACGTAAAATCCATACAGTTGATGTCAGGTAAAGATTTTGGTGCTCTTCCAAGATGTGATCCACCCAAAACTACCAAAAAAATATTTCATTTGCTTGAAAATAACAGATTAATTACATATTTTAAAATATTTATTTTAAAATATTTATTTTAAAATATATGAAAGGGTTAGGGTTAAAGTTTTTTAATCTTCATATCAAAACATGATTAAATCCTATTTTAATCACCTAAATTACTTACAGTGAAATGGGTTCAGCTTCACTTCTAAACTACTTAAACCATGTTTTGAGTAGTTAATGGGTAGATCACATATTGGAATGTAAACAACTCGGTAGATCACATATTCGATTGGAAATCATTCGGTTGATCACATATTGGAAGAGTACAAAAGAAGGAAAAACCTAACAGGAATAAGTATTTCCAGAAAGAAACTGACATATAATAAAATATATTTCTGCTACTAACATAGTAGAAGGAAGTAACAAAAAATAGGCTACTTTTAATCAAATATCCAGATGTCAAATTGATTGCTATTTGGGCCTGATTTTGAAAAATCGAATAGATAACTTTATGTATTGCATCAAATAAGCCAAAAATGATGGATACATCATAACATAGACTAGCCAAGCCTTTTATTGTATTTCAGCATTAAATTAACCCCCCAAAAAGGTTGGTATGCTATAAAAAGGACAATACAAATCTCTTATGTTGGAGGGGTATTAAATAACCCCAAAAAGGGTTAAACAGATTGGGCAAGCATTTTATTGTGTTTAGACATAAAAGAACACAAAAAGGGTTGATATGCCTTTTATTGTAGTTTAACATGAAATAACCCAAGAAAGGTTGATATGCCATAAATCAGACTTGACTGAACTTTTATTATTATGCTTCAGCATTAAATAAAATAAAAAGGGTTGATATGCCATAAAACGGATAAGATAAGTTTTTTGTTGTGTTTGACATTAGATAACCCCAAAAGGGTTGATATGCCATAAAACGGACAAGACAAGTGTTTTGTTGTGTTTCAACATAAAATAACCCAAAATGCATTGATATACCATAAAACAGGCCAGAGAATATTTGTTATTATATTTTGGCATTAAATAACTCCAAAATGTTTTGACATGCTGTAAAACAGATGAGACAAGTTTGGACATTGAATAACCCAAAAATGGGTTGATATGCTACAAAACGAAGTAGACAAACCTTTTATTGTATTCTAGCAAGCAATAACCCACAAAGAGGTTGATATGTCATAATAAAGCCAAAACACAGCAGACTTAAATCATAGCAGTAAAAACTGATTGATGAAACGATGAATAAATAAAGCGCTTCACGTTTACCAATAAATAATCTTACTCTAACTGTAAATAATTTATGAATGAGGTTCAAGGGAGATAAATCACAAATGGTAGACATTTAATTTTCCTTTTCCTCGCAGTTGAATTATTCATACATCTGACTTTAATTGTGCTGAGATCTACATCAATTTTGCCGCTAAAGATCTGATATAAAAGTACATAAGACGCGAGCGCGTGTGTGTAAGGTTTGTTTGATGACTGAAACTTTTGAGATGGGGAATTATTATTCATCACATTATTTTCTGCCAGACTATTGCCTTTATTTTATTTCTTTTGTTGTACCAGCAATTTAGGGTTCTATTTACTCAGGCGTTCTTCTGTGGGTCGACATACTCAGTAACCTTCTAGACTAGACGTCAAACGGAAGTAACTATCTATTGACGAATACAGAGTCACGTCCCTTTTATAACATGGCGTTCGTATGAAAATAAGTGCGACCCAGTCAAATTATTTTCTGGAAGAAATTATTATGAAATACATTTTATTGTTCTTAACAACATTTTGCGACGATCCACCAAAAGAACTTGCAGGCTAGAATCAAATATTGCTTTTGTAGGAAGAAAACTATCGATGACAAAAATCGAGAAAGAGACTGACTTTACTTTATATATTAGATTATCATATTTGGGAGTCGGTAAATAATTATGTTGGGGTGCAAAGCCATAAAGTTGATCATCAGATTAAGCTAAGAAGCATATACAGGAAACAGACAATATTTGTTCACAATTTTCAACTGCTAGTTTTATGCAGAATTTTTTTCTAAAGGTTTCGTTGTCAGTCTTGTTTTCATGAAAGCAGTGACTATATTTCCATTCTTTGTTTGCAGAATAATTGATTATGGACGATTTTGAACCTCCATATTTCTGGAAGAGACATAGTTCTCCTTGCAATCTGCGCTGGAAGACAAATAAGAATATTTTAGACTACCTCAGCATCAGTAGAAAGATGATAAACAAGGGCAGAAAGGAATTGAAAGATTCAGTATTCGACTACAAGGCGACATCAGACACAAAAATGCATGATTGATGATCTGATGCTGTCAGAACACTAAAGTTTGTTGCTGAAGTTAAGGATATCATTAACAATGAACCTAGGAAAGATCTCAGGCTGAACACCAATGACTGTATCTTGAGCGAGATAGTGAAACCCTTGATCGGTCAGGTAGCTGCTGGTAGATTGTGCATGTGGTAGCGAGACTCAGTGCCCTGCCATACCAGCTGGAAGATGCAGACCTGGCTGTCAGAGAACTTTGTCGACCACACTGTACCTCCCAGCTTGCCTTACTGTAACCCCTTCAACTTCTTTGTGTGGGACATGATGAAACAAGATACCAACAGATCAAGCTGCAACACAAAGGAAAAGCGAGAGGCTAGGATCACCAGAGCCTTTAAGGGTCTGAGTTGAAAGACAGTAACAAACGCCTATGGCTGATTCTGAGGCCGCCTCGAGGTTGTTATCAAAGTCAACGGTTAGCATTTTCATCATGGTCGCCACTCCAATGATCACCTTATTTGCCAACGTTTGAATAACTTTGCCTAGATCTTGCTGCTTCTTTTTTTCATTGTTCGGACATATGCTACCCCCGTGGATTAAATAAAGGGTTCTGTTCGAAATTCAGTCCAGATTCCCGAGTTCGACAGAAATATTCCCGAGTTCAAAGAGATACACCTGAAGAAGGCCGGAAGTTACAGTGGCCGAAACGCTGTGATGATAATACTTAAGATGAGAAATGTAGTCATAATAAACAAAATTATAGAAATTCCACATCTGTGTTGAAATTCTTCAGTCCACATCTTACGACGTTCAAGGAATTCAAGGAGCACTGAATTGCAGCTAAGATTTGTGAATTTTTTAATCCAGTGTGAACTATCATGATGCAGGTCACTCTCTTCCAATATTCTAGTGCTTTCTATTCGTCAATGATCTCCAGCTGCTCTCAAATCCACCAATAGTACACAGAAAAGCTATCCATTGCACTTTACCTCTATTAAATACTTCAAATAGTTCTGATAGAAAGAATATAAAAAATTATCGAATTTATCCCCAATAATAATAAACTTATTTCATTTGCAATGTTAATCTGGTTATAGATGAGACATGTCGTGAAGATTAATTGGGTGAATTAAGCAGTAAAGGCAATGAAATCAACACAAAAAGTCATGAAGACAAACTGACACAAATTTGATGAATGAATCTTTCTTTTTTTTCTAGACAGTAATCTTGCGAACACTCTGTATTTACCTGAGAGGATAACCAGTTTATGTGCAAGAAGTGTAAGTCAATGGAGATGGATGAGAACTTAGATGTGGAAAAAGTATATCTGGATGGTAAAGCTATTGAGGTTGTCGAGAAGCTTTGTTACCATTGGAGCACAAAGTGGAGCAGCTGCTAATGTGATTGCAAGAGTTAGAAGTGGATGGAGTAAGTTAAGAGAACTTTTGCCATTACTAACCAGCAGAGCGTTACCACTGTCGTCCAAGAGAAAAATTTATCAGGCATGTGTACGCAGTTTGATGATGTATTGAAGTGAAACCTGGCCAGTGAGAGCTGAGGGCAGGTGTTCTATGGAGAGAAATGATATGAGAATGATACGATAGATGTGTAATGTGAGTCTTAAAGATAGGCTTAGGTCTATCAGACCTAAGCCTATCTTTAAGACAAAGATTAAATCTGGACAGTATAAGTAGATGTGTGCAGAACAGGAGACTTCGATGGTATGGCCACATTGAAACAATGGATGAAGGTTCTCGAGTTAGTAAATGTAGAAAAGTCGAGGTAGCGGGTTCAATTCACAAGAGAAGGCCAAAGAAACATTGGAGGAAGTGATAAAAATGGACTTGAGAGAAAGAGGGATAAATAAAGGCCTGACCAGAATTAGGTTAGTTTGGATGTCAATTTCTTAAAGTATATAAAGTCTTATATATAATTAATGTTAAACCGAATATGATGATAATGAGGAGGAGAAGGTGTAAATCTAAAACCGAAATGAGTAATGAAATCGCTTAAAATGAAAGTACACAACTGGGTTGTTTCCCTTTCCCACTATCGATTCCATTTAACAAATAGACTTTCTTTTCTTTTTTCTTTTTTCAACTTACTCCACCCCAAACAAGGCAAGTTGCCACTGTAGACTACTGAAATTTAGAGTGAAAGTTTAGGGGGTTATCCTAAATTGGGAGCTGTGCAACGAGATGTTTGTTCACATTAGTTTTAAATTTCTGCATGTCGGTATGATCGGGAAAACAGAGAGCAGGGAGGGACTTCCAAAGGCCGGCAGCTCAGGGAAAGAAGCTATTGGAGTAGAAGGCTCTCTGGTATCTGGAGACCTCCACAGTGAATGGATGGGATTTAGTTGATTGTCGGATTGGTCGAGTGTATTTACGTCGAGGGGGCACCAGAGCAGCAAATTTATCGGAGCACATTCCATTGAAATACTTGTAAAACAAGCACAAGGATGCAATATTGCGGCGATGGGACAGAGGCTGGAGCTTGGTAGATAGTGTGGGACCTATTAGATTAGATACTCTTTTTTGGACCTTGTCTAAGAGGGAGAGACTAGTGGATGGTGCACAAGCCCAAATGTGACAACAATACTCCATGCATGGGCAGATGGTGGCTTTTTAAAGATATAGGATACTGTCGGGTGTGAGAAGTTTTCTAGTACAGTAGAAGGAGCCCATTTTCTTTGCACGAACCTTGGCAATGTCTTGTCCACCAAGTTTCAATCATGAATGTCCAACAACTCTTCTTTTTAGGCTCAAAACGAGGTTCTACATTTAAATGTTTGTAACGAGATTATCCCTGGGGGTTGGTCTAGGTGGTGGTGACACTAATTGTTATGAAAAGTGCACTGAACAGAATCTAGTTTAAGTTTGGAATTTAGTTAAGGATGCATTGTCGGAATTTAAATATCTCTTGACATGTTGTTTTGTCGGTGTATCTGAAAAGTAAACAAAAATCATTTGTGATTTAGTTAAGGAATGCATGAAAACAAACAAATTGGAGATGATATTGGTGGAATTGAAAAAAACGTCAGAGTGGATTTTATGACTGTGTATCGATGACGTCATCAATGCTTGCTCTTGCTTGCGGGGGGGGGGCAATGCTACATAAAATTAAAGAGTTTGAGAAAAGGATAGGGTCGACATTGTAACATTAACTGAAGTAAGTGATGAAAGTTCCTTTTGTGTTTCTCGAGTCTTCATCTGTAAAACAGACTTACAGAATTTCGCATGTGCTCCACCCCCACAAAGAATCGAGGTCAATACGTTACATGTTTACAATACCTTTATACTTTGATAGATTATTATGAAATTTGACAGCTTGAATTGAAAGACATTGTTATTTTTCATACGATGTTGTTATTTGCACTAAAAATAATATTAAGTTAATGTCAAAAGCAGAGATTTTTGAAAAATGTTTAATAACACACGTAGGAAAAAGTTATGAGACGATGAGATAAAGAAAGTCTAACCATTGTGAAAACGATGAGATACTGAAATAAGTATCAGTACTCGGATATAAGTCTCACAAAGACTGATAAGAGTTATTTTCTTTGGAAACCTTTAAACGTATTTAAACATAGATGTAAACAAAGGGCTATAATTTCATGCATCTTGGAGTGGATTGGGAATGCAGACGTTACTTCCGGTCAGTGCAGTTTCGGTCAGTATAGGACGTTAACAGTCCTTTGCTGGAGGTAGACTAAAAGTCACTCTTTAGGTGACTTTTTGGCTGGTATGCATGAAGATAAAAGAAATAAAATTAGAAATCAATAATGTCCCAGGCGATTATTTATTAAAACCGGCTTTTAAAATCTGATTGATGTTCGTGCAACAAAAATCAAGAAATAAGTCAGCAATCACAACAGTACAATGTACAGAGCCTTACTTCCTCCCACACCTCTCATTCGCTTCCCCTCTTTCTCTCATTCTTTTTCTCTTTCTCCTTCTTTATTTCCTATTCCTCTTTTTCTCTTCTTCTTTCTCTTCTTACCTTCTCCTCATTTTCTCTTCTTTCACCCCTCTCTTCTTCCTTCCTCTCTCTCTTTTCTTCCCTTCCCCCTCTCTTCTTTTTTTCACCCTCTCTCCCTCTTTTATTCCCTACCTATCTCCACCTTTCTTCTACCTTCCTCTCTCTACCTCTCTTCTATCTTCTCTCTCTCCCCTTCCCAGTCCCCTCTCTTTCTCTCCTTTTTCCCCGTCCTCTCTCTCTCTTTTCTTTCTTTCCGCCTCTCTCTTTTCTTCCCTTCCTCTCTCTATCTTTCTACCTTCTCTCTCTCTCCTTTCCATCATCCCTTTCTCTCTCTCACTCTCTTCCTTCTTCCTCCTCCTCTCTATCTCTCCCTTCTTCTGAGCTATCTCTTCTTCCTCTCCTCTTTCTCTTGAAAATAAAAATGTTTAACTCTTTGGGCGTTCGGCTATCCTACGCAAACGCCCAAGAGATGACGAGCCGATTTGTACCAGACGACAATTTTGATACGTCCTATGATAATAATGTTTTGTTTGTTTTGTTTTTTTGTTGTTGTTAGGGTTTAGGGTTAGGATTTAGGGTTAGGGTTTAGGGTTAGGGTTAGGGTTAGGGTTAAAAATATTTATTTGATAACAGTAATTTCGCTCTGTTTTGCTTGTTTTATTTGTTTTGTTATTTAAAAAATTTCTTGCAAATATAACTAAAAAATATAGGACGCAGCAACGTATCAAAATAAAAAAAAAATTTATTTGATAACAGTAACTTCGCTATGTTTTGCTTGTTTTGTTTTTTTTGTTGTTTCTTTTAGAAAATTTCTTGAAAATATAACTTAAAATCATAGGACGCAGCACTGTATCAAAATTGTCGTCTGGTACAAATCGGCTCGTCATTTCTCGGGCGTTTGCATAGGATAGCCGAACGCTTCCGACAAGAAACTCGCGAAAACTGGGTCAAGATCGATATAAGTACCATATTTTCTTCAGACATGCCTTTTGTATTATCCTGAACAATTTTCAAGCACTTAACAAAACAAACAAAATGTTTACATACTCTACAAGTATGTTTTCTTTTGCATCTGAGAATCCCACACCAGCCGGTAAAAATCACAAAGTTTAAGATGGGAAGAATAGTAATTATTGCATAAATTAGTTTATATCATAGACAAATATATATTAAAGGCCTCCTTTCAGTCTCAAGAGATAATAAATACCACCTCTAAGGATATCTGCGCAGGGGGTTTATAGTCAAGCAAAGGTTTCACAATCCCCAACCACACATTGCTTGATTCCAATGGCAAGGAGAGCCATCTGTTGGCTGCGTAGTAAACTAACTTGGCAACAACAGGATTATCAAGTTTGCTTTCATGATTTTTGTATAATTTGGATTATTCGGACTACTGTTCTGATCTTGAGTGTTATTCTTACAACGTTTTGGCCGATATAACCTCCACCCTTCTTCAGGTGTATCAGCAATTCCTAGTATCATCCGCACTGAGGATTTGTTACGTCTGATATTTACACGTTGTTATCGGTTTAATTTCAACTCAAAAATAAAGAAAGGACGAAGTAGAACCATTAACAAATTTATTTAACAAAAACACTGATTAAATGAAATGTAGAAAAACGCTGAACAAGAGATGCTTAATCTGATCGTGAGAGCCGTTCTGTTTACTTTTCAACTGTCATGGCAGACGACTTCTTTTTTCCAAGGGCGATAACTCTTTTATTTTGATTCAAGGGGAAATAACTATTCTGTTTTGTTAGGTTGCCCTAACATGATTACACCCTTCAACCTTCAGAAGACTGCACCTAGAACTGACTTTTATCTAGTACTTTATTCGTTATGCCATGGGTCCTTGCTTAAATAAAGCGTTAGGGTTGCAGATTCCCGAGTTCGACAGAAAGATTCTCGAGTTCAACAAGATACACCTGAAGAAGGTCGGAGGTTATATCAGCCGAAACGTTATGAGAATAACACTCAAGATGAGAACAGTAGTCTGAATAATCCAAATCATACAAATTATCAATCCTCATCTAAAAAGTTCAGAAACTCATGATTTTTGTTCGAATTAAAAGAGGTGCAGGACCGTCAGTTACCAGAAAATTAGTTTTACACCTGTATTACTAAATATCGATGGTGAAAGTTTCGATGATGAAATGTCTTTCAACTTCCACGGTTGTAACCTAATCAAAATATAATACACCTTTACCAAATGAGCCATATACCAAACTTCAACTTAAAAAAAAAAGATTTATTTTTATTTAAGACTATAATGATACAGATATGTCTTATAAAAGCTATTCTTAATTTCTTGAATTTGAAATGAAAAGAATAATCCATGAAATTCGATATCGCCATGATTTAAATCTTTTCTTTTTAATCCGGATTCTCAGAACATGATCGCATATAGAAATAAAACATGCAATAAAATAAAACTATATATATATATGTATATATATATATATATATGTGTGTGTGTGTATAAAACAGGAATCAGATTACAAAAATAAAGAGATCAACTTTTAAATTTAACTTGATAAAATAAAACTTTTCTGAACGTATATAGATTTTTTGTCTTCGTGGTGGGAGGATGGCGGTGTGTGATTGAATTTATAGTTAAGAGTTTCCTGGCTGATTTCACACACGTTAGAAATTTCCGAGGTTTTTCAGATTAATTCCCTGAACATTTTTCAGCTTAAAAGGATATTTTTGGCAGGCGTGAGTGAAAGCGTGTGAGTAGAGCTTAGTTCTTGAATTCTTAATTCATCTGCGCATGCGTGTGTATATGTGTACGAGTATAGGTGCGTTCATGTATGCAAGTATCTATGTGCGTTTTGCTATTTTGCTGAGTGTGTATCTTTCTATATATCTATGTACATGAGATTGTTGGTTAGCATGCGTATGTTTGAATGTCAAACGGCATACATATACATGGGTATGCTTCAATCTGTACTTGCGTGTTTTAGGACATGTATACGTTTGCAAAAGTACAACTTTGTGTAGATATATATACGTCTTGGCCTTTTGGCCAAGATCAAAGTGTAGTATCTGTTCCGATGGATACTGCATGCTGTCCTGTGCAGTTCTAGGAGGTCCATCCTCCCATGCTTTGCCTTCTCACCCTTTGAGAAGGGGTTAGTTTATTGCTAATCGCCTGAGGCGCCCCTACCGGGGAATGCCGACGAGGCTGCGCAGGCAATTTTTAAAGGCAACAAGTACTCTTCCTCTAGAGTGCGCAATTCCCACTTTCCGACCTTGTGTCACATTCTACTTTGTGGGAAGTAAATAAATAGTAAACTGGTATCGTCTTAGCCTTCGGGGCTTGATTTACGCCAGTCTATGGGTCTGTCCTGTGCAGTTCTAGGAGGTTCACCCTCCCAGGCTTTGCCTCCCCTCTTTGGGGAGGAGTAAGTTTATTGCTTACTGCCTGAGGCACCCCTACCGGGAAATGCCGACAGGGCTGCCCAGGCAATTTTTAATGGCCAGAGTGCTCACCTTCTCGGGCACTGGCTTTTCAAATCCAACTTTCCAACCTTGGGTCACATCTTACCTTGTGGGAGGAAGATAAATAAAATAGTTTAATTTGGTTCGTCTGTTTTATACTAATGAGTCACCACTTACCAATGCCACTCGAGAATAAGGGTTAATGAGATTGTTAATTGGATGATGAAGAATACTATAAAAGGATTGGAAAATGATGGGTAAAATAGGAAGAATTTGATTACTTAAGAGGACGGCTCAACAACTATTTGTTGACATTGGACTTGAAGACGACTATGTTGCAGTCAGCAGGGAAGGTACACAAAGGAAGAAAGGAAAGTTCTTTGCAATGGTGGTAGCTAGACGAATACTTGCTTTGAATGTTTTAATGTTGTACTCTGTCAAAGCAAGAAAAACCTCTTCTGAGCTGCAACTCCTCAGATGTGACAGCAGTACTCCATCTCAAGATCTATCTGATTCTTATATAGGTAAAGGATTGCATCAGGAGACGGGTATTTTCTAGAACAATAGAATGTTCCAACCATTTTTTCAGCATCCTTGATGTTTCACGGCAAATCAATCCTTTTTGGATTAATACCTAAACACAAAAGTTTTCTCCCATCTGTTTTATGGCGTATCAACCCTTTTGGGTTATTTAATGCTGGAACAGAATAAAAAGCTTGTCTGTTTTACAGCATATTAAATCTTTTGAGTTATTCAATGCTGAAACAAAAAAAGGATATTTTGTCTGTTTGGGGGTTGGGATACATCCGTGGTCCGTCGAGTCACTCAGTATTCTGGGTGACTCGGCACTAAATGCGATATGGCTGTGATAGCCCAAGTTCCAGAACTGGTCTCAGCGCTAATCGTGGCTCTTGCTGGTACAGGAATACTGATCACTAAATATAGTCTGGTACTACGAATATTGTATGCATTCAGACCAGTTGTTCTGTTAATATCTCTGTGCTGCCCACACTGTGTCTTAAGACCCACAAAACTGCAATATTAATGCCACTAGTCTAGAACTTGGATAAGTGGTTGATTAGCTTTTCTTCTCTGCTTCTGTCTGAGAAAGTGTTGTCTTAGTCAAAGGCCCTTATGTTATGCTCTGTCTGATAGGCTGTGGGTCTTGCGAGCAGACTGGTTGTATATAAAACCGACTAAGATATTTTTGTCTTAAAAAATATATACTTTATTATATTATTTTATCAGCTAACTTTTTGAGTTCATTATAGTAGGCTGCAAATGAAACGTCTGTTTGGAGTGTGTTCTTGTTGCGACCAACTCTATCCAACTAAAACAAATCTGTCACACAAAATAACACCTCACTTACTCCCTCACAATGCCATACCCATAAGCCAGCCAGGGTGAATCCTGTTTAACCTTTGAAAGTTTTCATAGCAAAAATGAAGACTGTCACATGCCAGCCAGGATGATACATCATATCACCGACTGTAGGTGTGAGCATTTGACCTCACGCACTTGTTGACTTTTTCGAGACATTTCAAATATAGTTGCTGGAATGACATCTTCTCATAGTGTTATAGGGTTATTTCATGCTGAAACAATGAAAGTTTTCTCTGGCCTATTTTATGGCATATCAACCTTTTTGGGGTGTTATTTAATGCCAAAACAGAATAAAATACTTGTCTCGCCTGTTTTATGGCATATCAATACTGTTTGTATTATTTAACTAAGAAACATTATGAAAGCCTTGTCTTGTCTGTTTTATGGCATATGAACCCATTTTAGGATATTTAATGCCAAAATACAAACAAAAACGTATCGATTGTATGACAAATATATGACTGAATTTTTCATCATACATTGATCATTTAAGTGAAAACCAAAAAGTAATAAACAAATTCCTACATTTTACATTTTTTTTCTTTTTTCAAAGAATTTTTGGGAACGTGATATGTGAATATGTAGCTGCTTTTTTTTGCGTGTTGATATCCGTCAAACGTCATATTTTTCTCACACTTGACTTAACAATCAAGGTTGTCACAAACTATTTTTGCTCCGATGAATTTTCTTATTTTCATTATTATATTTTTCTATTTTGTATATATATATATATATATATATATATATATATATATATATATATATATATATATATATGTTTTGCCATTTTTACAAACAATGATAAAGATTGAAATCGAAGTGCATCTTAAATGCCATTCCATATTTGAACCTGATGACCTTTAATATTTTATTCTGAATCTATTTACAAAGTTGATGTTCAAAGGATTACTACAGCAAGTACTGGCCCTGGGCCAGTTTACTTTCCAGCGAAAATGTCAAAAACTGATTATGGACTAAAACAATTTTTATTAGCGACAAGCAGGGCAACCCGGCATTGCCCAGGGACACAAATAGCAAAATAGAAGAGTTAAAAAGTGTGTGCAATATCTTTATTATACCCCCCCTCTCTCTCTCTCTTTCAGGTCATGTACATGAACCAATCAATACATTCAATATTTTTTCACATCTATAGTTCCTTTAATTCTAACTGAGTCTTTCTTAACTTGTCCTATCTATTTATCCAATAAATATAAAGTAACAACATATGTGTAAAAAGGAAGAGAAAAAATTAGGATCGCTCTTTTTTTTTTGTCAGCTAGTGTCGTCACAGACCGATGGAGGTAAACTATAAGCAACATTTTCATCTTCCACGTTTCTAAACCATCAGGGATTACTTGAAACTTAAACAAGCATCACAGTAAGTGACTAAATTAAATAAAATTAATATCAATCAATCAATTTTATTGGAAGAAAGTAGCAAAGTGCAGCAAGCCATCTAAAAAGACAAAAGATATTGCATCTATATACCGTCTGAATGTTTGTCCAAGGCGACTTTAAACGTGGATATGGTAGGCATTATCACAACCTCCTCTGAATGTTTACGTTTAACACTAGGACAGTCACTTGGATTTGCATGTGAATCCATAACTTGGGTTAAATAAGATATAATCTTAAAATAAAGGGAGACTACCACCAGCAGGTGCAGTGTAAACAAATTGATGGTACGCTACTGGCCACCCAGTAAACTAGTCTGGCAGCAGCAGGATTATTAAGGATCATGATTTTTAGTTCAAATTAAAAGATTAGAATCAAAAGTGCCAGTAAAATTGGTGTTGCTTATGTTCTGAGTTTGAGTGATTCTTGCATCCTACGGACAGCAGGTATTCAACATTATGTCTGGTCAACTTTTCGTTTACAATGCTATACTTCTATATAAACTATAAACTATATATACTTCCTCATATTCTGTGTCTACTATGCATCCTATGCTAAAGGCCAACTCACGATGCGTCTGAGACCCAAAACTGATTTCCCATTTTAGCAGCTTCTCTTTTCATTTTTATTTTAAATAAAACTTCTTTTTTTTTTTTTTCATAGTTCACCCCAAACAAGGCAAGTTGCCACTGTAGACGTAAGGGGCTACTGAGAATTAGGGTGAAAGTTTTGGGGTGTCATCCTAAATTGGGAGCTGTGCGACGAGATATTTGTTCACATTAGTTTAAAATTTCTGCATGTCGGTACAATCGAGGAAACAGGGAGCAGGGAGGGAGTTCCAAAGGCTGACAGCTCAGGGAAAGAAGCTATTGGAGTAGAAGGTTCTCTGGCATCTGGGGACCTCCACAGTGAATGGATGGGATTTAGCTGATTGTCGAGTTAGTCGAGTGTATTTACGTCGAGGGGGCACCAGAGCAGCAAGTTCATCGGAGCACATTCAATTGAAGAATTTGTAAAACAAGCACAAGGATGCAACATTGCGGCGATGGGACAGGGGCTGGAGCTTGGTAGATAGTGTGGGACCTATTAGATTAGAGACTCTTTTTTGGACCTTGTCTAAGAGGGAGAGGCTAGTGGTTGATGCACCAGCCCAGATGTGAGAACAATACTCCATGCATCGGCGGATGGTGGCTTTGTATAGATATAGGATATTGTCGGGTGTGAGAAGTTTTCTAGCAGGGTAGAGGGAGCCCATGTTCTTTGCAGCAACCTTGGCAATGTCTTCTATGTATTTGTTCCAATTCATATTGTATAAACAGAATTTAAGATATTTTCCTATGATATTCTTATTCTTAACTGCAAATATATTGATGATAAAATTTAATGTTTTTTTTTTATAACTTGTGACTTTCTAAAAAAAACATCATTTACAATGAAAATTATGCTGAGTTTTAGTGGGTTTTTTTTCTTCATTAAAAAAACAACATATTTTCATGTTATAAGGGGACCCTTCATAAAAGTCACCCATAGAATCATTAATAAAATTGACAATTTTTTTTTCTATTAAAAAAAACAACAACATATTTTCATGTTATAAGGGGACCCTTCATAAAAGTCACCCATGGAATCATTAATAAAATTGACAATTTTTTTTTCTATTAAAAACAACAACATATTTTCATGTTATAAGGGGACCCTTCATAAAAGTCACCCATAGAATCACGACAATTTTTATTTTACAGTCTAACCATATTTGATACAAAAAAAACTTCAGTCTATGCCTAACTTGTCCAACAGTCTTTGTCTTATCACTATTCAATGATATGCAGAGGCACTTTGGTGATCGTCTCATCAGTAGGAGGTGTTATTCTGACTGAGCTTCACACTCACCGGATCTTAACTCCCAGTTTTTGTTATCTGTGGGTTTATCTAAAAAAAATACTGTATATCAAAGTAATCTTCAGACTATCACAACCAAAATCAGTCGTACCCAGGTGAGCTTGCAATGCAGAGATCAGAACGATAAAACAAAGGCTTGGACATTCATGACTGAAACTTTGTTGACAAGTTAGGCATTGACTGAACTTTATTCGTACCAAATATGGTTGGTGGCCCTGTCGGCGAGGTCACAAATTCGCCAACTGTAACCCCATGCAGAGGCGTACCCCCCACTCCGAAAACGAGGCAACATGTAGGCTGTGTGTGGTTACCCGTGATGCCTTAGAACGGGATCCTGGTGGTTGAGCTTGGTGACTTGTAACAATCCACTTCGGCTCTTACTTTAGCTAAACGGGAGGTCGGAGAGGTCCAATCCAATCAATCGGCTGGACGTCATGCTCTAGTATCAATAAGTTCATCCTCAACCATATTATTCAATCTGGTTTTTCTAAAAATCAAAACCCTACTTCTCCTTCTTATTTTTCTCCCAAATAGTAATGGAAGGCTGTGGTTGAGGGTTAATCGTGTTGGAAACACACCAGATTACCACTGCTGAAGAAGAGTAATGTATTCTAAGAGTAATGTTTTCTAGAAATAATGTTTTCTCCCACTCTCACTGTAAAATTTCCCTCTAAGAGTAATGTTGTCTAAGAGTAATGTTCCCACTCTCATTATATTTTTATGTTTTTTGAGAGCAATGTTTTCTAAGAATATAAAATAATTATCCTATCTATAGGATTCTCTTTGACAACTTTATTCGGCATTAAATAACTCACAGATGATTGATATGCCGTAAAACAAGCCAAACCAAATATGGTTGGATTGCAGAAAGGTTGGTGAATTTTGTTAACGATTCCATGGGTGACAGGGAGGGGGGCACGTAATTTTCTTAATGAAAATAAATACTACTATTACTAATTATTGGGCTTAATTTAATATTTTTATCATATTTTTTTTACATCAGATTTTTGCATTCAATTTTATTAGTCTTTATTTACTGTTCGAACATAAGTCTCGTCACAGATATTCAGTTGTGTAAATCACTGAAAGAAAGCAATGCTATTATTAACATTTCCGGAGTTGTCCAGGAGTATTTTGACTTTTATTTTTGCTTTGCCTTTTTCTTCTTTTTTTCTTATTGTTTTTTTTTTACCAAATTATTGTTTTTTTTAAATAGTATTTTGAAAGTTAAATTTAATTATTACGGTATCATTTGGTAATTAAATTATTAATTGAATCAAATTGTTATAAAACTATAATTAATTTTGTTATGGTAATGTTGTTTAAATCTCTATTCACAAAATGATGTAAATAGCTTCCCAAAATTTGATCTTTTAAGGGTCACAACTATAAAAGAAAAGATTAACGAAATAATGGAAATGCATTCTGGTCAATTTAATTTCGTAATTAAACTATTTTAAAAATATCTTTTTGAAATTACGTTTTATTTTATGCCATTACATTTTTTTATTTAAATAAATGTTACACCGGCCGTTCTTACACAGGAGAAACTACACCGGTTGTCACTATAAATAGTGCGAGTCACCAGAGACACAGAGAAGACAAAGCGCAGTCTTGTAACTGTCTAGCCAAGTGCTAGTCACTTTCTTACTTTGTTAATACACTTGTTAAACCAACCTTCGACTTGACTTCCTTTATTTATTATTTACTGTTGGACAACTTCACCACAATAAATAATCGATAAATAGTAAATGATAAAAAATAATAATTTGTAGATCACGTGGAGGCTAGAAACACACATACATGTGCAGACATACAAGAAGTAGTAGCATAATTTTATTAATATTGGGATTTATCGTTATTAATATTTTATAATGTTCATTTTTTTTTAAATTAAAATTTTATTTGAAAATACCTATTTTATATTAATATATGGTAAAATTGTCCTTTCACAACCAAAATGGCGGACAATGAGTCGTCTGCAGTTTTCCGACCTCACAAATGAGTAAGTAAACCCAAATAAATTGTTTGAGACTAATTTCAAATTTACCTTAAATTATTTGAAAGGAAATACAGTTGGGAAATTAACCCAAAACAATTTATTTGGGTTTACTTACTTATTTGTGAGGTCGGAAAACTGCAGACGATTTATTGTCCGCTATTATGGTTGGGAAACGACAATTTTACCTGATATATTATATTGCTTGCGCAAATAACGAGTCAGGTATTAGTAAAATATATATTCATTTTTAAGTGTTGTTCGCTGATGTAATGTACTTGAAGTCGTTGTCCTTACATGTTCTAGCTTTACTTATGGATAAAAAGATTAGCTTACGTCATTCACGAATTTGTCGCTGAATCTTAAACGTTCTTTTTTGTTTTTCTTCTACAGAGAAAGGGGAAAATGTAAGTATATCCAACGTTCTTGCATTTTTTTTTTTTAAAGGAAAGGAAAGGGAACTGATTAAAAGAATCTTTTTTTGGTTTTCTTGTCATATATTGCTCAAATACTTAAGAAAAAGGAAATTCACGAAATAATTAAAAAAAACAACTTTGAAACGTGCAACTGGATTAAAACTTGTCTAAAAAATTAAACTTTTATCTAAAAAAAAAACAAGTTTCAAATTTAATTCGTGTTTAAACAAATTCTTAAGTTTTTGTTTAAACTATTTCCACCAGGACGCATTTCTTTTCTTTCTTTTTTTTTTTTTTTTTTTAAATGTTATTCACTTTTCTTTTCTTTTCTTTCCGTGCACCTTTCAAAAATGTCTTTCGTGTAGATAGATATGAAAAGCTCTTCGGTTTCGTTTCGTTTGCTTTACGGCACATCAGCCCTTTTTAAGATTGTTAAATGCCAAAACACAACACCTATTGTAAACGATTCATTAGATATGATTAATTGAACACAAGTTGCTATTTATCGATCGCCTGGAGGGAAGTTATCGATTAATAACTTTCCTAAAAGTATTAGTGGATAATTAATTGAACTTAATAAATTCAAGGAAATTTGAATTTGATATAGTTCATTCCATAGTTTACGAGCGTATCCATTATGCTTATTAAAACTATCGATGCTTTTCTGTGATTACACCTAGATTGAATATGGATTAAAAGAAATAGCAAGAAACCTTTATGATGTATTTACTTGTGAGGGAAAAATATACAACAAATGACTGTTACCATACGATACCAAAAGCGAAGTCAAGATGTAGCAGTCATAAACATACCTATTTCTTTCTACCTATACCAAACGGTATAAGTAACCTTTGTGAATAAACCCTTTTCGTTGTTGTTATAAAGAGGTTTTATTAATTCATTTCGTTTCTTGAAACCTAAGAGAGGGACAACTCCCCGCTTCTTTACAAAGTTAACAACGAAAAAAAGGGGGAAAACAATTACATAAGAAATAACTGTTACGTTACCAAAGGATAGAAATTTCATTTTCTATCGACCTGCATAGTTGTAAACTTTTGAAACTGTAAGTTTTATTATTTCAAAATTTGTTTCGTTACTTTCACTTAACCGATTTCAGCAATCAAACATGGCCGTCGATTTTTTTCTTTTTAGGGTGGTGGCTAACTTCAGGCGTAAAATATAATTTATAAAAATAGGTTTACTGTATTAATAACCCTAAGTCTGGGCATGGTTTCCAGTCGGATTAGGGTAAGTTTTTCTTTTTATATTTTAAGTCTGAAATTAGCGACCACCTCAAAAAGGAAAAAAATCGACCGCCATCTTTGATTGACGAAATCGGTTAAGTGAAAGTAATGAAACAAATTTTGAAATAACAAAACTTACAAATAGTTTAAAAAGTTTAAAATTATGCAGGTTGATATATAATTAAATTTTCTATCGTTTGGTAATAGTTATTTGCTGCATTTTTTTTCTTCCCCTTTTTTCGTTTTTAACTATACCGCACTTTTGCCGGTAACTCATATTTACACTTAACTTGGAAAGTATATTACTGCCAAGTTAGGTCAGGCTCCACTTGTAACTGATACCATATAAATCAGGGCTACCTGTTTCCGATGGATGGAAACTAAACCGGCTCTCCTCTTCTTGGACTGAACTGTCGAGGAAGGTGCCTGATTCACACTTTCGAATAAAATACCAAACCTGTATCGTCCGGGCCTTTGGGTCTTGATTTACGCCGGTCTATTGGGGGTTGCTGGTCCTGTGCAGTTCTAGGAGGTGCACCATCCCAGGCTTTGCCTCCCCTCTTTGGGGAGGAGTAAGTTTATTGCTTACTGTCTGAGGCGCCCCTACCGGGGAATGCCGACGAGGCTGCTCAGGCAATTTTTAAATGGATAGAGTGCTCACCTCTCGAGCGCTGGCTTATCTAATCCCACTTTCCCGACCTTGTGTCACATCTTACCTTGTGGGAAGTAGATAAATAAAACCAAACCTGTGAAAGGTCAGAGATGTTACTCTGCGACTGAACAGCCAAGTCGGGTCTGCAGCAGGGTGGCACCTCTCGGACTACGAAGCAACGAACACAGTAGTGGTGCTGGTGCAAGAACTGTTCTGTTGGTCAATGGTGACTTAAGAATCTGCAGAATGCATGCAAGGAATCACGACTTTGGCTTCTGTACCGAAGTTGTGTAATGAAATTACCCTAGGGCGGCCGAGAAAACAGGATGGTGAATAAAAATTATAATCGAGATAATAACGAGATATAAGTCAGGGATGTCGGTACACATCGCATTTGGAATGCGACTGTAATTGTTGTAAAAATTTCAAAACTAAATCGAAAATTAAAATGTAAACATTGTATTGTTTGTATTTTGAGGTATGCCAATTTGAGGAATGTGTTTAAAATAATGGTCAGAATTACGTCATCGATCAAGAGAGGATTGGAGAAAACAACAGAGTGAGACTTTAGGTCAAAGTCAGTAGACGTTCCACCATTTGCTCCCTCCGAAGGGGTTGAGGAGTTGGTTGTTAATGTGAGGCTGAGGATGCTAAACGAATGTCGGCATTCTACTACAATGAAATATAAGCAATGAGAAACCTTTCTTGCTTTCGATTCTTCATTTTTGCTGCAACACTTTTCACTTAAATTTTTTTTTTTTACTTTATTTCACCCCAAACAAGGCACATTGCCACTGAGACGTAAGAGGCTTAGGATGGATTAGGTGTCAGATTTATAGAGGGCATCCTAAGTAAGGAGTTGAGCAGCAAGATGTTTGTTTACATTACATTAAAATTTCTGCTTGTCGGTACAGTCAGGGAAACACGGAGCAGGGATGGAATTCCAAAGGTTAGCAGTTCGAGGAAAGAAGCTATTAGAGTAGAAAGTCCCCCCCGGCATCTGGGGACCTCCACAGTGAATGAATGGGATTTAGCTGATTGTCAGGTTTGTCAGGAATATTTATGTCGAAAGGGCTCCAGAGCAGTAAGTACTTGTAAAACAAGCACAGGGATGCAAGATTGCGACGATGGGACATAGGTTGGAGCTTGGTAGACAGTGTGGGACCTATTAGATTAGAGGCTCTTTTTTGGACCCTCTCTTAGAGGGAGAGACTAGTTGATTATGCACCAGCTCATATTTTGAGACCAGTAAAGAATGGAGCATAACGCAACAGTTGTATTTGTAGAAAAGAGATATTTAGTCAAAAGTGAATTAATGACAAAGTCTTTTTGAACATAATTTCTCAACTTTATTTCAGGTCTTATTCAGCAAGCAAAAAGAAAGAAGTTTAAGAAAGAAGTTATTGCATGTCTATGTGTGTTGACGGAGAAAGTAATGTTAAAAGTCCATAAGTCACATACATGGACATATTACAACAGATTACAATGGTTGTCCCTAACATACATCAATGTGTTCATATTGATACCTATCTAATAAGTCCATAAGTGTGGAAGAGGAAAATGTTATTATGACCGTACATACGAACGTTAAAGTGTTGAGTGAGTTTGTAAGCTTTGTGTTATTTGGAAGTAAGTAAATCCATGACTGACAAGGTGCTGTTATATTTAGGAGTGACTTCCTGTTCATAAATGTTGCCATCTTTAAAAGTGTATTCCACGTGCTGATGATGCCAGTAGCCAGAGGTTACATGGCATTTGTTTTGCGTGCCAAGAAGAAATGTTGTAATGTTCATCGTGATAAAGATTCGTTAGGCAATTTAGTCTTCTCGCCAGCTCTCTGTGCTTATATAGATTTTAGGAACAGGTGCTCGGCTCCAGGTGATGTTGTTTCTGACCGGCTAAAGTCTCATGTAGGCAGCCAATTGAGATTGCGCCTTCTGATCCAATCAGTACTAAGCATTTAAGTCAAGCAAATACCAAATGATTTAGACATCACTTCTCTGTGATAGTTGTTGTTGTTTCTAGAACAGAGGTTCTACATGTTCTTGAGGTCCTAATAGAACTATTAGCCTCTTAGTATATCATCATAGTTCCATGGTGGCTAAACTTTGTACCAAAGATATCATCATCATCATCATCATCATCATCATCATCATCATCATTATCATCATCATCATCATGAATATACAACATATAACTCATTCATCTTCTGCCCTGTGATTTCTCATCTGGTTTTAGCAATGTGGCATAATCTTGTGTGGACAGGCAGTTAGTTCATCAATATCTTCGACATGGATTCCCCCCACCCCGCTTCTTCCCCAAGTTTTTCTTTCTCTCTTAGGTTGCCATTCTTGTCTCTTGTCTTGTATCATTAGTATGTTATGTTATCTTTTTTTGTTTTTGCTTGGATTGTTTCCCCCCCCCCCCCCAACTTTGCGACATGTTGTTTGTGAATGATAACGTACAAAAGCCTTTCTTAAGATTCCAAGTCATGAAGCTTTTGTCTCCTTACTTCACAAAGAGCGCGGGGGGGGGGGGCTTTAAAACCAGGGTCAGGAATTTGGTTGAAGGTGGGGACAAAAAAACAAAAAAAAAGTAAGGACATTTTTCTTTTTCTTCTTCTTATTTTGATTCCCTGATTTCTTGAAATACCAAAGTTGGGGTGAATAGAGTTAAAGGAAGAAAAGAAAGAGAAAAGAAGGGGGAGAAAGGGAGGGAAAAGAAGAGTGAATGTAAAAGACGAGAAAGAGAAAGGAAGGAAGAGGGGGGAGCTATAAAGAAAGGAGGGAGGTAATTGAAAGCTATAAAGAAAGGAGGGAGGTAATTGAAAGCTATAAAGGAAGAGAAAAAGAACTATTAAGATATAAAGCAAGGGAGGAAGAGGAGGAGAAAGATATCAAGAAAGAAAAGAAGAGTAAAAGAAAAAAATCATATAAAATAAGGAAGGGGGGGTATGAAGAAAGTCGGTGAGGAAAAAGTGGAAGATAAAGATATAAAGAAAGCAAAAGAGAAATAGAGATTAAAAACGTGGGGGAGAGGGAGAAAATGAAAAGAAAAGTATGATCAAAGAGGAGAAATGGTCTCCATTTTCCTTTGGCATTCATATTTTTTGCTATTTTTTATTGGATAAAGAAAAAAAAAAGAATGCCCATTTTCACCATTTTTCTCTCATGTCCATTTTTTTCATTGTTTATTGGATCAAGAGAAATAAAGAATGAAAATGCCATCCATTTTTTTTCTTTGACATCCATTTATTATTGGATAAAGAAACAAGCAAATAATTTCTATGGCAGATAATGAAGCTTCCTGATGAGCAAAGTGTAGTATCTGTTCTTATACTACACTTTATATTTTCTGCCCTGGGTCAGTACATGAGAAATCCTTCTAAACTGAGGCATTTAAAAAAGAATTGTCCCAATATAGAGTGCCCCTTTTTGGGGAGCCGCATTTTTCCCCACATTAAAAAAACGGCCTTTGTGTCTAACTCTGCCCTCGCGAGGAGGCAAGTAAATAGGGATAGATACTTCTTATAATAAAAAAACAACAATTAAAACGAAGAAAAAGATTGTTTTATAATTAAAAAGAAATTATGGTCTTTCTTCTTAGTATCGAAACCCCTAATTTTTATTTAAATTTTAAACACTAATGCTTTCTATATTTCTCTCTTCTTAAATCTTTCTATGTATTTTCCAAATATGGAAGCCCTTAATATTTTATTTTTATTCCTTAACTAGCTGTACCTACCCGGCGTTGTCCAGGATGCAGTAAAGTCATTTTAGTTTAAAATTTTATTTGTATGCACATTTTTAAACTAAAAGGTAGACAACTCCTATTATATTCTTCAATTTACAATGAATTATCTCCCTTTCTGATTCTTATTTTTAGGTGATTATTTTTAAAATGCTTCATCTTACCAGTTCTATAGGTCGGACTAAGTAATTAAAAAAAAATTGTAGCTAAGTACGTTATTTTTTTTTTTAGTTAAACATTGTAAATAAAATATTAGTTTGTTCAATAAATACATGATTCAACATTTGACAAAATGTATTTGATTAAAATTTTTAAATTCATGAAAATCCTTTTCAACCACCAAATTTAAAAAGCCTATATTCGGATCATCAGGAAATTTCATCGGATGTCCTGCTGGCTTGGTAGGCCGTCCGAAAGCAGGCTCAAGTACGTTATTATATTGCAAATAACACGGTACAGCAATAACAAATGAAAATTGGCTAATCAGCAGAAGTAACATCCTATTTGCCAGCTTAAATGCTATTTGGGTTTGACTTTGAAAATCCGACAAGATAACTTTATATGTTAGATGCTCCCTTGAATTTTTTTTCTGTTTTAAATTTCTCATACTTTTTTTAATTTCTATCTCAGTTTATTACTATTTTGGGGGAAGGGGGTTAAAATCCTTCTTCGCGTTTCTTCCTTTTCCACATCCATCATACACCTTCTACAGGAAAAAGCAGTGTTTTATTGTCATGCCGCACGAACGCTTCTTGTAAATGTGAAAGAGCTCATCTCACGATTGTTTTCCGCAACGCATGCATGGAAAAATCCAAGAGTTTCTTGAGAAGACTTAAAGACACCAAAAATTTTTTTTTTTTTTTTTTTTTTTTTTTTCAAATTTAAAAACGAAGAAAAGAGATAGGAAAGTCCTAGCAATAAGGTGAAGGTGAGGAAGGAAGTTCCTTCTCCTTTTTTTTTTTTGTTGATGTTTTTTTTAATTTTGTGTGTAAAATGAACAACCGCTTAACCGCCTACTGAAACCCTGTGCGTGTGGCGAATGAAAGATAAAATTAATTGCAGCTATAATTAATTAGTGGTGTAATTAAACTGAGATAAAATTAATTGCATACAAACCTTTTTTTAGAAATGTAAATTTTTCCTATTTTGGAAATAATTTGTCCATATAACTCTACCTACCTCCCCCTCTCTGTCTGTCTGTATCTCTCGCTCTCGCTCGCTCTCTCTCTCTCTCTCTCTCTCTCTCTCTCTCTCTCTATATATATATATATATATATATATATATATATATATATATATATATATATGTCTCATTTGTATTCCCAATTCCATGTGAACTGTTTATTTAACGGTATTATTCACAGAAACATTGTAGCATATATTAATATATACATAGAAATATGCATTTATACATATGCATGTACATATTCATATATATTCGTTTATATATATATATATATATATATATATATATATATATATATATATATATATATATATATATATATACGAGCAGAGGCACCTAACTTTGCCCATAAAATAATGAGAACCCTGTGTATTCAGACTCCCAGACCTGAACCCTTATTACTATTTTTATATCTTTTTTTATTTCTCAAATGAAGTAAAATATCGTTTTTTTTTACTGTTGATGAATTAATGCCACTAATACAAAATTAATATCACCTTTAGGTTCCTCACAACATTTTTTATTGGTGAGTTGAGAGTCGTCCAACACATTCCAGCATGTAAAACTGATGTTAAATATGGTGATGATAGGACGAGTCTCGTACACCAAAATTCCTTCTCATACAACCTCCTCCTAAGTCTTGCAAGAAATTCAATTCATTTTGTAATGTTCTTTCATGCCGTATTTGTAGTGCTCTCTTGGCTTATGGCGAGGTTCTCGGCCAAGACCAGGTTCACCATAAAAACAGCCTCTTCTTTCGTACATGTGCCAAAATGTGATACGTCTTAGATGTTTCAAGAAAATGTTTTAGTCCATTTTTCTTTTAGTCTTTCCTGTTAGTAATGCTCGGAGACTTCAAAGCAAGTCAATTAATGGACTTGTGAATTTTCAAGAAATTTATCACTTGAAAATAAAAAATAATGAATGAAAAAGAAAACAAACTGAATTCTAAAGTGTGTGTTGTTTTTTTTATTGATTGAAATAACTTTTGAAAAAAGCAAAGTTCATAGCATTTTAACGTGGAATTCTTTCCATATGGCAAACTGTAAACAATTTACATATTTCATAAATATCAGACACATGATTCTCAAATGAATGTCACTCGGCTCCCAAGGAATAAAAAAAGTACACATATATATATATATATATATATATATATATATATATATATATATGAAAGAGAGAGAGGCATTTCTGTAGGAAATCTTGAGTCGGAGAGCTCAAAGTAAAAGAAGAGCAATAATAGAAGTTAGAAAGAAATAACTCAATACAACAATCCAGTAATTTAACATTATAATATTTATTTCTTCTCGCCAGGACGAGAATCATCAGACGTGCTTGTAAGACTGGTGGTTTCTGAAATAATGTTAAATGACTGGATTATTGGCTTGAGTTATTTCTTTCTAACTTCTCTCTCTCTATCTCTCTCTCTCTCTCTCTCTCTCTCTCTCTCTATATATATATATATATATATATATATATATATATATATTAAGCAAGTTCAAATATATTTATAAAATGAAATTAAAACTAATATTTTTTCAAAAGTGCACAATACAAATTAGAGCTTTACAGATGAATAAACGTTATATAAACACTAAATCAGTCTACACAAATTAATAAATATTTCTATGCTCAAGCATACGACGATATGCGCTTGAGCATAGAAACATGTATTAATTTGTGTAGACTGTTTTAATGTTTATATATATATATATATATATATATATATATATATATATATATAATCTTATATTTGCATTCCAGTGACCACAAGGAATTAATTCCAAACCATAATTTTCATTGATTTTAACAACTTCTTTATTTCTGCACTTCGATGAGTTTTTTTTTTACATCTCTCGGTTTACACACAAAAGTAATTTATTCAAATTTAACATTCAGTCGTACTCCTTACAAGGTGAAATTCCAGATTAAGTTCTGATAAAAATGACACAGTGAAATTCCAGATTAAGTACTGATAAAAATTCGGAAAATTGAAGTATATAAGGGAAAACGCTCATTTGGGGAAGAGGGGACTACCTCAGAAAAAAAAGAGAAAAAATTACACCCCTTAATAAGATGATCACACTCGAGAAAACACTCGAATCAGATTTCTCAATGACAGCCCTAAATATATATATATATATATATATATATATATATATATATATATATATATATATTACTCAGGATGTTTAAAAAAATAACTCCCCATTATTATTGAAATATAATTCTTACAAGAAGTGAACATAAAAATTGGGTTTTATTTAGAATTCAATATGGGGCCAACATTCGACACCAGCTTCTGAAGCCCCTTCGGAACCGCATCAACTGATTTCACAAGATCTTTTCTTTTTACTCATGTGTAACGATTTATCAAGGCTAAAAAATTCAAGAATAAGTGTTACTGAGATGGATCGATTGACAGTTGAATGGTGATGAATTCTATGAGAGGATTGAGCGATGTTTCTGACAAAGGAGAAATAATTGCGATAAGAATCTCTATAAGCGACTCTGACCGTCCATTGGTCAATCCATCTGTCTCTCATGCTAAAGTTTGAATTTTCATCACTAAACATGTAGATTGTTTGGATTCATCTCAAGAATTTTTGAGATGAGGATTGATACTTTTGATTTGATTGGACTATTATTCTCATCTTGGATGCTATTATCAGAATGTTTTGGTCGATGTACTCGGGAATCTATACAGAATTTTGAACTGTACCTTTTATTCAATCCACAGGGGTACATCGTTCTCATTCCATCAGCCATGACTGGATAAAAGTCTTAATAAGTAATTTTATTTTATTTTTAGTTAGAATTATATATATATATATATATATATATATATATATATATATATATATATATATAATTATGAAAATTAAAATCAAGATATTATGATACTAAACCTCATGTCTAGAATTCTTATTTCAATTTTGATTAAAATCCATTGCATGATTTTGATTATAGAAAATGTCTAAAATTTAAGCTTAAGGGGTCTTAAAACGAAATTGGAATTCAGGGACTCTTGCTTAATTTGTGTCTAATGACTATGGATCAAATTTAATGGAAATCTGAAATATTAGAATTTTCAAATTATGCCCATATTATTCCCCCCTAAAACTCTTTAAAACACCCCAAAGAAACTAAAATTTGGGGAATATTTATTAATTTATGTCCAATATCTATTGTTAAAATTTCACAAAAATCGAAGGTATCTGAATTTTCATGAAGGGTTTCACACCGTTTTTTAATCTCCTTTTCATGAAACTAAATCAAACTAAATATAGCCCCTTACGCCTATCAGCTGTGTTCCAAAATTCATAATGATCGGTTAATTAGTTTAGAGGTGAATCCTGTAGATACATATATGTAAACAAACCTAACTTATAAAGATAGAGATGAGTAGTAATACTCCACATCTAAAACAATATCAGGTTTAAACTCCCAAAATCCACACTAGAAATGCCCATATGAACTCATGCTGCAACGGATAAAGACGTAAAGTTCAGAAGGTTGAAGTTCGGAAGTTACATTGGCCGAAACATTCTGAGAATAACATCCGAGATGAGAATAATACTATAGGTTCCATGAGTTCGACAAGACGCACCTGACGAAGGTCGAAGGTTACATCGACCGAAACGTTGGGAGAATAACATCCAAGATGAGAACAGTAGTCTGAATAATCTAAATGATACATGCTAATAATATTCGTCTTGTCTGTTTTAGTAAAGCTATCTAAATATATATATATATATATCCTATATATATAGGATATAGGTCAACCTATAGGTCAACCTATAGAAAAAAGAACAATAGAACAGGATATAGGAAGAAAGTAACAATAACCACACCTTTGTTCGCGGGAAGCCCAACGATTGGCTGAGAGAACGACAAAGAACCTGATTGGTTAACTAGCCAGCCGTGTATATAAAAACACCTGGCAAAAATAACTCCATGCATTTTAGCCTGAAGATTCCCCCCGGGGATGAAACGCGAGAGCCTCTGTGTAGCTTAATTGCCATAAATATATTTTCATAGCTTACTATATATATATATATATATATATATATATATATATATATATCAGGGCCGGCAGGACAGTTATAAAAGTGGGGGGGGGCTTCTCCTAAAAAGTGGGGGAGGCCGGTTAAACACATGCATATCAACTTAATTATTGATGACCGTAAAGTGGGGGGCCCAAGTCAAAAAGTGAGCTTGAGACCCCCCCCCCCCTGCCCTACCCCGGTGCCGCCGTCCATTTATATATATATATAAGGAATGCAATTTTCTTTAGAATACTGTTATAATTTCTTGCAGAAGGGGATACTTCAGCCAATTGCTGGAAATTATTTTTAAAAATGCACGGAAAATGGTATGAGATTCAGAATAATAATAATTATTGTACAGTCGCATAGGCTCCAAATTAAGTAGCAGAATTGGATGGCGGCGGTGGTGGAGATGGGGTACATGGTGGGTGGAGGTGATCGTCATGGATTGGGGTCTGGGTGTTAATTGAGCGTGAAATGAAAAGTGAGGAAGCGAGACAAAAGCCGGAGCGTTGGCTTTCCATGACGATACCGATGTTCAAAATGCCAAATCGTCCTTCCGTCTCCCCCTTTCTCGCACTCGACCCGGCCGATCCCCCCCCACCCCGCTCCGCATCCCGGAATATCCGTTGCCGTTATCGACATTGTCATTCATGCCGCATCTTCATGTGTCACATCGTTTCTTTCTTCCTCTTTTTTTTCCGTTTTGTTTCGTTTATCGTATAATGGATGTGACACTTGCTAACCAACATAAAAGGGGACTTCTCGAAAAATATCTGCAGAAAAATTCAATGGCTAATTAATGGGGGTGGGGGGCGAGATGTAGGAACAATACAATGATTAATTAGGAGGAATGGTGTCAGTCCTTTGGGGGAAATGAAGGTTCCGAGTAGGGTCATCATCATCATCATCATCATCATCATCATCATCATCATCATCATCATCATCATCATCATCATCATCATCATCATTATTATTAATAAAAAGATGGGTTTTGAAACAAAGACAAAGATAGGGAGAGAGAGGGGGAGAAAGAGAAAGAGATTGTGAACTAAAAAGTGTTGAAAGTTGGGAGGAAAGAAAAAGGTATTTGAGAAATGGGAGAAGCAAAGGAAAAGTAAGATTCAAAGCTGAAAAAAAGAAAGAAAGAGGGAAGGATTAAATAGAGGAAGGGGTAAGAAAATAAAACTAGAAAGGAAAAAGAGTGATCAAAAAAGAAAGAAAAAAGAAAAACTATATATAAAGGAAGTAGGACACTAAGTATGTTATGAAAGACAGGAAAAATCAAGTCATTCAAAAAAAAAGAAAGATAAGAGAAACATTAAGAAATGAAGAAAGGTTAGTCAATGAAGTAAAACACCTAAGGGAAACATTAAGAGAGAAATAAAGTGAAGTCGGAATGGAAATAAAATGAAAAGAGAGGCGAATCAAGTCACTAAATATAAAAGAACAAAAAATGAATATCAAACGAACGTTAAGTAAAGTCTTTGAAGAAAGACAATGTGAAAGAAAGAAAAATATCATGAAGAATGAAAGGAAGGGTGAAAGAACGAAGAAAAGAAAGAAAAAGGAAAGAAACTAAAGTCAGTGAAGTAAGAAATAAAATGGCAGCATTAAGAAAGAAAGACAAAAAGAAGATAAGAAATAAATAAAAATAAATAAATAAGAATAAATAAAGTCAAGTCATTGAAGTAAGCAGACGATAAACACATGAAGAAAGAAAGAAAGAATTGTACATTTCTCTTCAATTGCAAAATGGATGTGAAACAGTTGCCTAGTTCGTGTTAACGATATTCTGCTCATGTCTTCAGATCTGTTACACAGTCATCTTTCATCGAGCGCACATTTATTCCAGCCACAAAACATCTCACAGATATCTGAAAACTTAGGAGGTTGTCATTTGTTCGACACTTGCATATGCGTTCTTTGATTTATAGCACAACATGTGCTTCCATAAATATGTTTCTGGCTGCTCTTTGTACATCCTTACAATGCTATATATTTGTTGTTTTTTATTTGTATGCATATATCTTCTCAAATATACCTATTACTAATGGTGGAGGAAGCACTCCATGAGAGGGTGCAACTCTACGGATACTTTCCTCGGATTTTCAGCCCTGATCAAAGAGAGAAGAACCAGATTTGCTAAGGATGAAATCGTAAGCAATGTCCTTTTGTGGATGCCAAAACAGGGGTGTAGTTCAGTGGGGAGACCGCACATAACGTACATCAAACAACGAGCAGAGGACTCACACTGCACCTATGAAGACTTACCTGGTGTGATGGGGGATAGAGCAAGCTGGCGTGAGAGAGCCAGGAAGATCCATTACACTACCACGACTAGATGATAATGATAGTTACTAATGGAGATTTGGTATCTGCCTGTCTTAAGCCGGAACTATACTATTCTATTAATAATGGAGATTTGGTATCTGTTTGTCTGAAGCCGGAACTATACTATTCTATTAATAATGGAGATTCGGTATCTGTCTGTCTGAAGCTGGAACTATACTATTCTATTAATAATAGAGATTTGGTATCTGTCTGTCTGAAGCCGGAACTATACTATTCTATTCATAATGCAGATTCGGTATCTGTTTGTCTGAAGCCGGAACTATACTATTCTATTAATAATGGAGATTCGGTATCTGTCTGTCTGAAGCTGGAACTATACTATTCTATTAATAATAGAGATTTGGTATCTGTCTGTCTGAAGCCGGAACTATACTATTCTATTCATAATGGAGATTCGGTATCTGTCTGTCTGAAGCTGGAACTATACTATTCTATTAATAATGGAGATTTGGTATCTGTCTGTCTGAAGCCGGAACTATACTATTCTATTCATAATGCAAATTCGGTATCTGTCTGTCTGAAGCCGGAACTATACTATTCTATTAATAATGGAGATTCGGTATCTGTCTGTCTGAAGCTGGAACTATACTATTCTATTAATAATAGAGATTTGGTATCTGTCTGTCTGAAGCCGGAACTATACTATTCTATTCATAATGCAGATTCGGTATCTGTTTGTCTGAAGCCGGAACTATACTATTCTATTAATAATGGAGATTCGGTATCTGTCTGTCTGAAGCTGGAACTATACTATTCTATTAATAATAGAGATTTGGTATCTGTCTGTCTGAAGCCGGAACTATACTATTCTATTCATAATGCAGATTCGGTATCTGTTTGTCTGAAGCCGGAACTATACTATTCTATTCATAATGGAGATTCGGTATCTGTCTGTCTGAAGCTGGAACTATACTATTCTATTAATAATAGAGATTTGGTATCTGTCTGTCTGAAGCCGGAACTATACTATTCTATTCATAATGGAGATTCGGTATCTGTCTGTCTGAAGCTGGAACTATACTATTCTATTAATAATGGAGATTTGGTATCTGTCTGTCTGAAGCCGGAACTATACTATTCTATTCATAATGCAAATTCGGTATCTGTCTGTCTGAAGCCGGAACTATACTATTCTATTCATAATGGAGATTCGGTATCTGTCTGTCTGAAGCTGGAACTATACTATTCTATTAATAATGGAGATTTGGTATCTGTCTGTCTGAAGCCGGAACTATACTATTCTATTCATAATGGAGATTCGGTATCTGTCTGTCTGAAGCCGGAACTATACTATTCTATTCATAATGGAGATTCGGTATCTGTCTGTCTGAAGCTGGAACTATACTATTCTATTAATAATGGAGATTTGGTATCTGTCTGTCTGAAGCCGGAACTATACTATTCTATTCATAATGCAGATTCGGTATCTGTCTGTCTGAAGCCGGAACTATACTATTCTATTCATAATGGAGATTCGGTATCTGTCTGTCTGAAGCTGGAACTATACTATTCTATTAATAATGGAGATTGGGTATCTGTCTGTCTGAAGCCGGAACTATACTATTCTATTCATAATGCAGATTCGGTATCTGTCTGTCTGAAGCCGGAACTATACTATTCTATTAATAATGGAGATTTGGTATCTGTCTGTCTGAAGCTGGAACTATACTATTATATTAATAATGGAGATTTGGTATCTGTCTGTCTGAAGCTGGAACTATACTATTATATTAATAATGGAGATTTGGTATCTGTCTGTCTGAAGCCGGAACTATACTATTCTATTCATAATAGAGATTGGGTATCTGTCTGTTTGAAGCTGGAACTATACTATTCTATTCATAATTGAGATTCGGTATCTGTCTGTCTGAAGCTGGAACTATACTATTCTATTCATAATGGAGATTCGATATCTGTCTGTCTGGACCCGAAACTAGACTATTACTTCTATTAATAATAGAGATTATTTGGTATGTGTCTGTCTGAAGCCGAATCTAGACTATTACTTCTATTAATAATGGAAATTCGGTATATGTCTGTCTGAAGCCGGAACTATACTATTACTATTTTTTATGCTGAATTCAGTTTACTATACTATTTCAGACCAATGTACTATCTATTAATGCTCAATTCAGTGGGGAGGGGAGTAGTGTAGTATCTATTCTGTTATAATGATACCATCCTCCCAGGAATTACCTCGTTCTTTAGGGGTAGTAGAATGTAGTGTAATATCTGTTCTGTCGTCATGAGACAATTCTCCCAGGCATTACCTCCTCATTTGGGGGTCAGTATATTATATGTTCGTTCGTTATATATACTAGCAAAAATATATGTACAAACAGGAAATTGTCTTAGTGTATACTTATGTAAATTATTTGTATGGATTTTGAATGTCATTCTTTGATATTAGCTTTTCCTCTACAAATCCATTGTCTCTTCAGGTAGAAGAAGACACAGTCAAATCAGTCATTAACACAAGTCGAGGTGGCAGATGGTATTTCCCTACAGACATTAATTAATTAAAACTGTATTAAATTATTCCAGTTGTAAACATTTTTCTTGGGAAGGGGGGGGGAGGTAAGAGATATCCGACATAATTCATATGTTAACACATGTCGCTAACCACTTCCTGACACCGTAGAGGGAGAAGGATCCCTGCTGTGTAAGGTGGGTGTCTACTCCAAGGCACTGGAAAGTCATGTGAAAACATCGGAAGTGTGGCCGACACCAGAAAGCATAGGTGAGAGCCGTTCTCAGTAGATCACCAAAGTTAAGCATCGTTGAGCCTGCAGAATACTTAAATGGGTAACTGCTTGAGACTAAAAGGCGTTGTGAGGTAAAGAACATGCTAACTATATTAATCAACGTTTGCACGGTTTCATTTCTAAAATATTTCTTTGCTGTTGAGGTTTTTACGTTGTATTTTTTTTTACGTGGTTCTCACTCGCAGCAAGACATTAAATCAGTTTAAACTCTGTGGTAGTGAAGTCAACAAGATTACAAAACTAGTCGAGAACGAACTGATCAAAAATCCCCAGATGGGGGCGCTTCAGGCGACCAGCAATAAATGAACCCCCTTCCGAAGGAGGAGATAATGCTTGAGAGGATGTCCTCCTAGGACCAAACTGAACCATATTTCATCCAAACAAAAGGGTCAGACCCCTATCGAACTAGATCCTAGAATCAGAATGTGCTAAAGTTTTACCCACCCCCACCCACCCCGACTGACATGAAAAAAACTGCATCAGACATAATTTAAAATTCATGCAATCAGTTACATGTTTGCTCATTTAAAAATAGCATTAAAATCAAATGTATTGCCAAATTATGGGTGTAGTATATCACCTGACATTAAAAAACAATGCCTCAAATTTGGTTGTGGCCTTTTTAATCCAAGACCCTGAAAGTTCAATGCTTACTTGTGAAAAAAATATTTGTAACACTAATTTGTATAGATTGGAAAGTTTCTTAACTGTTTTATCATGTTTTCGTTTGATAATATTATCTGTTAAAAGGTTAATTGTTTAATTGTTTTTTCATTCTATGATTTATGTTATTGTTGTAATGTGTACTTTACTCTTCCTTAACAGACCAGTAGTAGTCTCTAGTCCAGCAATAGGTTCTCCTTGCTACTAAAATACCTAAGTAGTCTCTAGTCCAGCAATGGTTTCTCCTTGCTACTAAAATACCTAAGTAGTCTCTAGTCCCGCAATGGTTTCTCCTTGCTACTAAAATACCTAAGTAGTCTCTAGTCCAGCAATGGTTTCTCTTTGCTACTAAAATACCTAAGTAGTCTCTAGTCCAGCAAGGGTTTCTCCTTGCTATTAAAATACCCAAGTAGTCTCTAGTCCAGCAATGGTTTCTCCTTGCTACTAAAATACCTAAGTAGTATCTAGTCCAGCAATGGTTTCTCCTTGCTACTAAAATACCTAAGTAGTCTCTAATCCAGCAATGGTTTCTCCTTGCTACTAAAATACCTAAGTAGTATCTAGTCCAGCAATGGTTTCCCCTTGCTACTAAAATACCTAAGTAGTCTCTAGTCCAGCAAGGGTTTCTCCTTGCTACTAAAATACCTAAGTAGTCTCTAGTCCAGCAATGGTTTCTCCTTGCTACTAAAATACCTAAGTAGTCTCTAGTCCAGCAATGGTTTCTCCTTGCTACTAAAATACCTAAGTAGTCTCTAATCCAGCAATGGTTTCTCCTTGCTACTAAAATACCTAAGTAGTCTCTAGTCCAGCAATGGTTTCTCCTTGCTACTAAAATACCTAAGTAGTCTCTAGTCCAGCAATGGTTTCTCCTTGCTACTAAAATACCTAAGTAGTCTCTAGTCCAGCAACGGTTTCTCTTTGCTACTAAAATACCTAAGTAGTCTCTAGTCCAGCAATGGTTTCTCCTTGCTACTAAAATACCTAAGTAGTCTCTAGTCTAGCAATAGTTTCTCCTTGCTACTAAAATACCTAAGTAGTCTCTAGTCCAGCAATGGTTTCTCCTTGCTACTAAAATACCTAAGTAGTCTCTAGTCCAGCAATGGTTTCTCCTTGCTACTAAAATAACTAAGTAGTCTCTAGTCCAGCAATGGTTTCTCCTTGCTACTAAAATACCTAAGTAGTCTCTAGTCCAGCAAAGGTTTCTCCTTGCTACTAAAATACCTAAGTAGTCTCTAGTCCAGCAACGGTTTCTCTTTGCTACTAAAATACCTAAGTAGTCTCTAGTCCAGCAATGGTTTCTCCTTGCTACTAAAATACCTAAGTAGTCTCTAGTCTAGCAATAGTTTCTCCTTGCTACTAAAATACCTAAGTAGTCTCTAGTCCAGCAATGGTTTCTCCTTGCTACTAAAATACCTAAGTAGTCTCTAGTCCAGCAAAAGTTTCTCCTTGCCACTAAAATACCTAAGTAGTCTCTAGTCCAGCAATGGTTTCTCCTTGCTACTAAAATACCTAAGTAGTCTCTAGTCCAGCAAGGGTTTCTCCTTGCTACTAAAATACCTAAGTAGTCTCTAGTCCAGCAATGGTTTCTCCTTGCTACTAAAATACCTAAGTAGTCTCTAGTCCAGCAATGGTTTCTCCTTGCTACTAAAATACCTAAGTAGTCTCTAATCCAGCAATGGTTTCTCCTTGCTACTAAAATACCTAAGTAGTCTCTAGTCCAGCAATGGTTTCTCCTTGCTACTAAAATACCTAAGTAGTCTCTAGTCCAGCAATGGTTTCTCCTTGCTACTAAAATACCTAAGTAGTCTCTAGTCCAGCAACGGTTTCTCCTTGCTACTAAAATACCTAAGTAGTCTCTAGTCCAGCAACGGTTTCTCTTTGCTACTAAAATACCTAAGTAGTCTCTAGTCCAGCAATGGTTTCTCCTTGCTACTAAAATACCTAAGTAGTCTCTAGTCCAGCAATGGTTTCTCCTTCCTACTAAAATACCTAAGTAGTCTCTAGTCCAGCAATGGTTTCTCCTTGCTACTAAAATACCTAAGTAGTCTCTAGTCCAGCAACGGTTTCTCCTTGCTACTAAAATACCTAAGTAGTCTCTAGTCTAGCAATGGTTTCCCCTTGCTACTAAAATACCTAAGTAGTCTCTAATCCAGCAATGGTTTCTCCTTGCTACTAAAATACCTAAGTAGTCTCTAGTCCCGCAATGGTTTCTCCTTGCTACTAAAATACCTAAGTAGTCTCTAGTCCAGCAAGGGTTTATCCTTGCTACTAAAATACCTAAGTAGTCTCTAGTCCAGCAATGGTTTCTCCTTGCTACTAAAATACCTAAGTAGTCTCTAGTCCAGCAATGGTTTCTCCTTGCTACTAAAATACCTAAGTAGTCTCTAATCCAGCAATGGTTTCTCCTTGCTACTAAAATACCTAAGTAGTCTCTAGTCCAGCAACGGTTTCTCTTTGCTACTAAAATACCTAAGTAGTCTCTAGTCCAGCAATGGTTTCTCCTTGCTACTAAAATACCTAAGTAGTCTCTAGTCCAGCAATAGTTTCTCCTTGCTACTAAAATTCCTAAGTAGTCTCTAGTCCAGCAACGGTTTCCCCTTGCTACTAAAATACCTAAGTTGTCTCTTGTCCAGAAATGGTTTCTCCTTGCTACTAAAATACCTAAGTAGTCTCTAGTCCCGCAATGGTTTCTCCTTGCTACTAAAATACCTAAGTAGTCTCTAGTCCAGCAATGGTTTCTCCTTGCTACTAAAATACCTAAGTAGTCTCTAGTCCAGCAACGGTTTCTCCTTGCTACTAAAATACCTAAGTAGTCTCTAGTCCAGCAACGGTTTCCACTTGCTACTAAAATACCTAAGTTTTCTCTTGTCCAGAAATGGTTTCTCCTTGCTACTAAAATACCTAAGTAGTCTCTAGTCCCGCAATGGTTTTCTCTTTGCTACTAAAATACCTAAGTAGTCTCTAGTCCCGCAATGGTTTCTCCTTGCTACTAAAATACCTAAGTAGTCTCTAGTCCTGCAATGGTTTCTCCTTGCTACTAAAATACCTAAGTAGTCTCTAGTCCAGCAATAGTTTCTCCTTGCTACTAAAATACCTAAGTAGTCTCTAGTCCTGCAATGGTTTCTCCTTGCTACTAAAATACCTAAGTAGTCTCTAGTCCAGCAATGGTTTCTCCTTGCTACTAAAATACCTAAGTAGTCTCTAGTCCCGCAATGGTTTCTCCTTGCTACTAAAATACCTAAGTAGTCTCTAGTCCAGCAATGGTTTCTCCTTGCTACTAAAATACCTAAGTAGTCTCTAGTCCTGCAATGGTTTCTCCTTGCTACTAAAATACCTAAGTAGTCTCTAGTCTTGCAATGGTTTCTCCTTGCTACTAAAATACCTAAGTAGTCTCTAGTCCAGCAAGGGTTTTTCCTTGCTATTAAAATACCTAAGTAGTCTCTAGTCCAACAATGGTGTCTCATTGCTACTAAAATACACAAGTAGTCTCTAGTCCAGCAATGGTTTCTCCTTGCTACTAAAATACCTAAGTAGTCTCTAGTCCAGCAATGGTTTCTCCTTGCTACTAAAATACCTAAGTAGTCTCTAGTCCAGCAATGGTTTTTCCTTGCTACTAAAATACCTAAGTAGTCTCTAGTCCAGCAATTGTTTCTCCTTGCTACTAAAATACCTAAGTAGTCTCTAGTCCAGCAATGGTTTCTCCTTGCTACTTGAATACCTTAGTAGTAGTAATCAACAGGTTTTGTTTTGATTAAAAATTTCATAAAAAGACACGGAAGAGCTAATCCTCACATAGTTCCAAGTCCTCTTCTTGCAACCAATACCACTGTGAGAAATCTGGAATAAATCTAATTAGTGGTTTTCTTCCTTCTTTTGTTTTGATCACCAATTTTGCTGATTTGAACGTTATTCGACTTACTTACACATAGCATGTTTTAAAATTAATAAGATGCCAGCCTGTTACATTTATTTGATTCATTATAATGCATTTTATACAAATGATGTGCTGCGAACGTAAAATCTTTGATTTATATATTCTTTTTTTAAAATCACTGTCAATATGTTGTTACATAGTAGTAGTCGTGTTATGGAAAAATTTGTATGTTGGGGTTAGAGGGGGACACTGGACGGAAGTTACACAAACCAGGTGATTTTGCGGTTGGACACTCCTTTTCACCCTTTGCCAGCGAGACTTGAACGAGAAAAGACGTGTTTTTGTGTGCTGCCTCCAAAACGGGTACAGCCACACATCAGGCGACTAATGTAGTGAAATCTCTCTGTCTCTCTCTCTCTCTCTCTCTCTCTTTCACACACACACACACACACATGCAAAATTGCTGTTCTGTTCTTTTGAATAAACCTCTTTATCAATTAACCAGCAAGTGGCGGCATGGTTTTGTATCAATGAACGAAAAAGCAACTGGGGTTCACAACTATAATGGTGACGACGATGAGACGATCAACTCGTGTAAAGAACTTTAGACACATATCAGTACGTGTGTATATAACAATTCTACTTGCACGGGGTGGGATGGAAAAAATAAATAGCAAACATTTTACTTTTTTTTAAAGAGGATACAAAATCTCTTTTACATTTATTCATAACCTAAATAACATTTTATTAAAATAAATATTTGCAGGCGAAAAAATCTTATTTCCGTCAGTTAATTATTAATGAAAGTAAAAAGACTTCCTACTGGTGCTACAAGATCAGGTTGTCTGAAGATACCGGTTTCCTGACCTAAAATGCATCAAACATTGATATTATTGTTTTTTTCCTTTACTTTTGCAAAACTCAATTATGTTCTGCACAACCCAAAACAATTTTCATCTACAAAACAACCAAACCAAACACCATGAATAAATATTTGAAGAACTTGAAGCATAAAAACTTTTACCAAAATGACCGGATTCGGCATTAAATAACCCGAAAAGGGTTGATATGCCGTAAAACAAAACAACCAACCAAAAAGTCTCCCGAGCAACGCCGGGTAGGGACAACTTGTTAATAATGAAGATTAATTCTACACAGAAAAGTGCATTTCACTAATACTTCACAGTCGAGCGTTAGTCATTAATCTTGCTGTGCTGATATCTATTGCCTTGTTACTTGAGTATTTAAGTAGCCTTAACCATGATAATAACTCAATTTACAAATCACTACAGTTGTGATCCAATGGCTTGGCCGAGGAGGTATATCTTGATCACGGAACCAATGTGATCCTATCAATGTGATCCGACTGTTTGGCGAGGTGGATCTTGGGATGATATCTATTCTTGGACGGCTGGGCGATCTCTGCCAGACTTTTGTCGACGAGATGTGACAACAGGACGATATGTGACAACATGTGCACGTATGTGCAATGTTTCTTCTTGTTATCACCAGTGAGCAATCATCGTTTGACGATGGTCACTGTCGTCTGCTTCTGGGACTGGCTGGCTGGCTGGCTGGCTGGATGAGGGACCATCGTGCTGCAAAAGAACCTTATGTAAATAATAGAACAAACCATTTTACTTTTAAATATAAAAATATAATTTATCTTTGCCGAAGAACATATTTAAAACTCGAAGATTCGGCTGAGTTCGGCGAGCGTGTCAAACATGCGTCTTCCTCATTCAAATTTCAAAAGCCGACTATTTTTCGCTTATCATGGAGAAGCAACGGGGAAAAGAAAGAGATAGAGAGGGGAGGGAGAGAGAGGGGAGAGGGGAGAGGGAGAGAGAGAGAGGGGAAGAGAAAGAGAGTGCGAAAAGAAAGGAAAACACAGACGCCGTCAGTGTTTTAACAAATCTCGGTGACAGGTTATCTGACCTCTTGAACCTGGCTGGTGTCTCCAACATTGTTGATATTTTAGCTGACATCGGATTACACCGAATACCCCGATCAGTGAGCTGACATTTTTAGTGCAGCGAATTTATTTCATTTGCAACTCAAGTCTGGTGCAAGGGTTATGAATATAACGGGGAGCACTTAGCTCCCCAAAAGGTCACGCATTGTGCCACACAGTAAGGGATGTACTGTTTTTTTAGATTATTATTTTGTTAAGGCTGTTACCCTATTTTCTTTTAAACTTTTACTTCTTGGTTACTCAAGCTTGTTGAATAACCTTTCACGCTATTTGCAGAATTGTTTCCCCAGCAACATCCATTTAGCAGAAACGGAGTCATGAATATTTTGAATTTTATGGCCACCATTTTTGCTATCATTCAAACAATGCATTGTGGGAATTTGAATAAAGGGATTTCAAAATGGAAGAGAAAGATTATCACTTGTTTTGTTAGTCCTGTGTCTCTAGTATATTCGTTAAAATGTTCAGGCTGTCTTGAGATTTTGAGTTCAATCCTCAGTAAAGACAGCAAGTTGACTGAAAGAATAGCATAAGTTCTGCAAAATGGAATGTAAACGGCGTACACACAAGGTTCCAATAAAGATCCAAAATTCCCTTCTTCAACACGAGACACCTGAAGAGGGTCGAGATCAAAATGGTCAGAATGTTGTAATAACATCAGTCTGAAAATTATAAATAACTAGAAGAATACCCGTCTCAGGTTAATTCCCCGAACAGAATATTTTTGCATCACTTTTATGTCCTCATTACAAAGATTAAAATCAAGATATAATGATACTAAACCTTATGTCTAGACTCCTTATTGCAATTTTGATCAACGTCTATTACATAATTTTGATTATAGAAAATGTCTAAAATTTAAAACTTAAGCTTAAGGAGTTTTAAGAAGAAATTGAACTTCAAGGAATCCAATGACTATGGATAAAATTTAATGCAAATTTCAAAGATTAGAATTTTCTAATTGGACGTTATGCTTATATTATGCCTCCTTAAAACCCTTTAAAATACCAAAAGAAACGGAAATTTGGGGAATATTTATTAATAGATGTCTAATACCTATTGCTAAACTTTCACAAAAATTGGAGGAATCTGAATTTTCATGTGCCCTTTGCATAAAACTAAATCGAACTAAATATAGCCTACATTATCCACTCTTATGCCTAACAGCTATGTTCCAAAATTCATTAGTTTAGGAGTGAATCCTGCCCATAGAAATATATAAACATATACACATATCTAACTTTATATAGAGATAATGAAATTTCCTCATCCCAATAATACCGAGAAATATTAATAAGAAAACAAAATAATGCAAAGTAGAGGGTCTAACACTGAGAAGGTATAGCACCACCCAGACTTAGACTGGAACGGTAGGGAGAGTACTGGAAACTTGACGAGGTGTATTGCCCTCACATTCTAGAGAAAGCCACCAATGGTAACCAGCAAAACATCACTGGTGAACAGCTGTTGCGAGAACACTAAGTGAGTTACAATGGTGATGGAAATGAGTGGGGATTTCTGGAAATCTGAGGAGCCTTGATGTCCCTCAGACTCCAGGGAAAACCACTTCCTGTTACCAGTAAGAGATCATTGGTAACAAATAGTGCGAGTAAGGAATCCTTCCTAAGTGGATGGAAAAATCGAGGAGGGATAGCGCCACCCAGACCTCAATTGGAAGAATACAGACAGTATTAGAATCTGGACGATGCTTATTGTCCCTGAAATTCCAGAGAACCCCATCGGTCGTAATCAGCAAAGAAATCATTCATAAACAGCCAGTGCGAGAACACTAAGTAAGTTACAGGTGATTGAAATCTGTGGACACTTTCTGTCACTCAGACTGCAGGGACGACCACCTCTTGTTACCAGTGAAAGATCACTGAAATTATTATGGTAGATCATGACTGAGAGTTGCAATCAAAATGTCACAACGATTGTTATAAGAGAACTATAAAGAAGACGGGATGAACGTCTGAATTTTTGCAAGAATAAAATCAATATTTCAAGTTGAAGCAAAACGAAAACAATATAAAAATTATAACCAGAATAAAATGATGGCGAGTGTGCGTGTGGGGGGATGGAGGGGGTAGGACCGAAAACGGTAAAGACGACAACAAAAATAATGAAGATTTGAATTTTAAATTTCAATGTCTATAAAAATAATGATGATGATGATGATGATGATGATGATGATGATACACTAAAAAATATTTGAATCACTCTAATTTACATACAAACACACACACATTATGTTTCAGACGTTTTGAGATAAGGATTGATAATTTGTATTATTCAGACTACTATTCTCATCTTGGTTGTTATATTCAAAACGTTTCAGCCGATGTAATCTCCGATTGTCTTCAGGTTAATTTCTTCAAACTTTAGAACCTTCTAGTGAAACTTGGGAATCTTTATATCAAAATCAGGAACCTGTATGCAATTTCGAAGTAAACCCTTTACTTATTCCATGGGGGTAGATTATATTCCTTCCATCAGATTGAATCAAGGGTTCAGTTTGAAATTCTGTCCAGATTCCCGAGTTCCACGAGAAGGTTCCCGTTTTTAAAGATGCACTTGTTAGATGTTGCATCTGTTAGTTTACTCATTATATAAATCCAGTCATGGACACATGTTCGTTTGTCCAAACTGCCATCTTTGTTTTCCCAGCCAAATAACCACCAACAACAAGAAGCAAGAGAGATCACTCTGAAAACTTATCACAAAGGAATAGAACTCTAATACATCAATACAAAGGGAGATAACCTAACAGCATCGGCTGAAACGTTGTGAATATAACAATCTAAATAAGAATAGTAGTCTGAATAATCCAAATAATACACACGACGTCGTGAAGACTTGCTGTCACTTGTGCTCTGGTAAACACTATGAGATCACCATCTATTAGTGTGAAATCTAAAATAACAAAAACAACAAAAAGCATTCAAATCATTTTGATTTACACACATGGACACACGCGGTCATATCTGTATAAAGGGGAGTGTGATGAACAGTTGGGGAGACTTGCTGTCACACGTTGGTTAATACCATGGTTTGCTGGTGTGAAAACTAAAATAATAATAATAATAATAATAATAATAATAATAATAATAATAATAAACTCAAATTTACAAACATATACACAGACACATATGTCCAGAAGAGAGTTTGCTGAAGCATTGGAGAGACTTGTTGCAACACGAGCTATGATAATACCTTCTCATGCCTTCTGCCGGCGTGAAAATAAAAAAAATAAAAAATAAAACATCTATTTTTAATTTACTCACATATGTCTGAAAGGAGAGCACGCTGGGGCGTTGGGGAGACTTGTTGTCACTCGTGTCCTACCAGATATGATCATCTTCTGCGGATGTGAAAACTGAAATTATGATAACATCAAAAACTACTTAAATCACTCCAAATTTACATATGCAACAACACGTATGTCCGAAGGGGAATGCACTGCGTAGACACGGTGGCCATTCCAGTCTCATAAATACCATCGACCCATCACCTTCCGCTGGTTTGGAAAACTAAAAATATGAAGGAGAGCGATGATGATGATGATGATGATGATGATGATGATGATGATGATGATGATGATGATGATGATGATGACGACGACGACGAAGATGCTGATGTTGCTGATGGTGCTGATCCGAGGTATTAGAATTGTAAATTCACATTTATATATAAACTCAAAGACGAGGGCGGCGGCGGCGGCTTTCATTTAAACTAATAATAGATATTTTAAAAACCCTTCTTAGGCGAAAATTAATTCCCCCCCCCCCCCCCGGAGCAGCTCGATCAGAATATTTCTGCATTGTATTTGCATCTTTTTCATGATATTTAAACTTTGATGTCGAATGTTTAAAGACAAAAGGCGGATAAAGGGGTGGGAGACGCAATGAGAAAGGTAGGAGAATGAAACCATATTCGAACAAATGTACACGCACATAAGTATATATATCTATATATATATATATATATATATATATATATATAATTTTACTTCAGGGGCTCCTTCCTGGGACTAACACTTGAATTCTATATGAGATACATAGATATCCGAGTGTTCAACTAAAGCTCTCCTTTACTTCTCAAACGTTGAGTAAGTAAAGAAATGAAGAACATTAACTTTCCTCTCCCCAATTGACCAGTTACTCTTCTTATAGTATATCTTTCTTGTGGTCTCTTGATCCTACCGGATTCCAGGACAAGAATTCATCTAGTCTGGTGGAGTATCCAGCTAAGTGCTGTTACTTGAGGTAAGATCACTAGAAGAAGAGGCATCACTCCTCGTACGAGCCAGTGTATAGTCGTGTTGAGGTGATCTTATTTGGGCTTTGAAAACTATTTTATTTTGAATATTTTGGTCAGGGTTTTCTTTTAGGGTGAAGTATCCTCATGCCAGGTTGTCATGACTAACTCTTGTACAGAGAGACCGAATACACTCAAGAATGGTGTCTTGTAGGTAATTTAAACTCTATGTGTGTGTGTTTGCTTGCTATTCTTCTTCTATGCCTTCCCCTCCACACACATACATGCACAAAGAAGAACCGAGCGCCATGATCTGAAGAGGCTCTTTTGATAGCCAACATGGAGACCTTGTCGGTATCCTTCGAATGTCTGTCCTTCTTATTTCAAGTAATAGAATACAACAGATCAAATACAGGTAAATAAATATGATCAGCATAAACCAAATACCATGCA
>OY744525.1:67795517-67803017 GCA_963556195.1 Sepiola atlantica | reverse complement strand
GTTCTCAATCAACACAATAGGGTTCAGATGCTCAGCATGAAAAAACATTTTGAACCATCAATCTTTTATTTTATTTTGTCCCGTAACATACACTGATCCATGGTTTGAAGATTTTCCCTAATAAAGCGATTACGCCCATATGGTATAGCATGCACGTCCCTCATGAAATACAATTGCAACATCTGGGCAGTTCCAAAAGCAAATATTGATGAACTTGAAGCTTGCCACTGCAAACATTTGAGACCCATCAACGGACATTTATGGTCAAGCATTCTCATCATCAGAAGGCTCTGTACATGGTGATCTATGTTTGGTCATGTGTTACGGATTACCGAAGAAACATGTGCTGACAAATTCCTCGAATTTGCGGTAATGGGGTCGCATAAAAATCGGACATGAAGAGGTCACCACTGTGCTAATCTGCTTGATAAGCTGAGGGCTGATCTCCAAAATGAAGAACATAGAGCCCTAATATTGGACAATAAACTAAGGGGGCTGAGGAACCTTGCAAAGGAAAATACAGGTCTTGGCACCCTAAAGATAAGGCAAGCAACCAAGGGAGCTGTAGACCTTTGCAAAGGAAAAGACAAAATGGCTACAAACAATTTAACAATGAATTTACATCAAAATTTTCCATATAAGTATATTATCTATAAAACGTTACATAAAAAATCTTGTGTACATACAATCATATATATGGATTGTACCCTATATGCATGCGTGTGTGTCTGTCTGTATACCTTAAAGAGATCAAGTTTGTGTGTGGAGACGTGTTTAAAACAATATTAAATACTCCCACACATGCCTATGTATGTGACTGTCTATAAATGTGTTTTTGTGTGCTAGATGTGTGTGAATGTATTTGTGGATGAATGTCTGTGCATGCGTATGATGTATGATAGTACCGTGTGTTTGGCGTGCATTCATATACATGTGTGTGTGTGTGTGTGAATGTGCATCTATGTAGGAATGTGTAGCTGTATACATAAAATTGCAGATTGCTTAACAGCAATTAGATGTAATGTTGGCCTATATATATTGTGTATGAGCATGTGTGTGTTAACGTGTGTGTTAACGTGTATTGTGAATGTGTTTGTATATGTGGGCATCCGTTGCACAGTCACTGTATACATAACACTGGTCTCTCTCTCTCTCTCTCTCTCTCTCTCTCTCTCTCTCTCTCTATATATATATATATATATATATATATATATATATATATACATATATATATAGTGTGTGTGTGTGTGATGGAATCCATGGTATTATCGTATCAAAGTTGTGCATAAGCAGGTCAGTCGAAAAACAAGTAAAAGGTGAATGATAAGAAAGGTGTGGTGTTTGGTGCTGTTGTGAGGATGGGCCGAGATGTTCTGGGAGTCATGCCGCCAGTTGAACGAGCTTCTTTGGAAGTAAGATGCCCCAAGATAACCTAAACTATGTGCAGAGGCCCCTATTTCCACTCAGCTGAAGCCGAATGGCGAATTGATCGACCATCATGCTACTCAATTGATTCACTCTGACTGATGATTCCATCTGGGAATGTTTTTAGCCAGTGCGGCCGGGGGGGGGGGGCGAGGGAGCGGAATTTCTATAAAAGCCCATTGTTAGTGGCCGTTCATTCGAACAGTGCAAAGAGAAGACACATTTGAAGAGAGTGAGTGTAGAAATACGATGAGAGGGTAGGTAAAAAATAAAAGAAAGAAAGAAAGAAACAGAGAAAAGGTGAGGGTTTAGGAAGTGCCAGCCGAAGAAAAAGAAGACGGTCGAAAGATACTTAGCATGAAAATGATATATATATATATATATACTAGAAATATACCCATCCCAACATGGGTAAAACTAGTTCCCCCATCCCCGAACAGAACAGTTTTGCATCACTTTTATGACCCCTTACGAACATTACAATCAAGATATAATAGTTCTAAACCTTATGTCTAGAATCCTTATTCCAATTTTGATAAAAAATCATTACATGATTTTTATTATAGAAAATTGATGAAATTTAAAGCTTAAGCTTAAAGTGTCTTAAGAAGAAATTGAAATTCAGGGAATCTTGCTTAATTGGTATCTAATGACTATGGATAAAATTCAATGCAAATCTGAAATATTTGAATTTCTAACGTGCCCATATTATTCCCCTTTAAAATACTCCAAAGAAACTAAAATTTGGGGAATATTTATTAATTGATGTCTAATATCTATTGTTAAAATTTCACACAAATCAGAGGTATCTGAATTTTCATGAAAGGCTTTCACTCCCTCTTTGCATAAAACTAAATGAAACTAAATGTATCCCACATTACGCACTCTTACGCCTAGCAGCTATGTTCCAAAAGTCATAATGATCGGCTAATTAGTTTAGGAGTGAATCCTATACATAGAAATATATAAACATATGCACATAATATGTATACCAAAGTGATAAAGATAGCCTTGATGTATACACACACACGCATATATATATATATATATATATATATATATATATATATATATGTGTGAATGCACATATATATGTGCATGTATGTGAATGCACATATATATATGCATGTATGTGAATGCACATATATATATGCATGTATTTGTATGCATATATATATATGCGTACAAATACATAAGTGAATTTTATTACTCATTATTGATATATATATATATATATATATATATATATTTATGCCTCGTCTTTGTGTATAGTAGACAAATGGGCTATTCATCACTATAGAGTTGATTAAAAGCCTCTAAGGTAAAAGGATTCTGTTATGTGTACTGAGCACTTTTGTACTTCTTTTCCTCGAGGCTTCCATCTCCTTGTATTCATCGGCACTCATTTCTTTATCTCCGGGGTCTTCCATCTGGAAGCCTAATTCTCGGTAACTACGACTCCGCTCTTCCTTGCATTATGGCCGCTGTGAAAGATAGACACAAAGAAAGTCGGACTTGAATAGCTCCCCGAACCAAGAATAGGCAAAAAATAAAAAAAAATAATAATGAACTGAAAAAGAAATAAATAATTAAAAAAAAAAAGGAATGCCAGAACCGATCAGTACCCCCCCCCTCTCACCTTCATTTTCTACCATAACAACAACAACAAAGGCGACCACCATCCTCATTACATTAATCTCGTTTTGGCTTACTTGTTTGGCCTCTCCATCAAGAATTCATGATGCCAACAAAAGAAATAAAATAAAACCAGGAGCACTCAAAGAGTACAGACCCCCACCAATGTCTAACATTGTTCCTTCTGACCTGCTTGACTTATCCTTTGAGTTAGAAGTTGATATTTTATAAACTTTAGTCTTTGCATGCTGGAATAAAAATCATGAAAATGTCATGCTTATTATACAACGAGCCAGTTTTGAGATAAGGGCTTGTTCCTATATGAAAACGTTGTAAAGTTTTGAGCAAAATATTGCTTAATGAATTAAGTATTTCGTTTAGGAATTTTTGAGATGATGATTGATAATTTGTGTTATTTGGATTATTCGGACTACTGCTCTCATCTTGGATGTTATTCTCACAACGTTTCGGCTGATGTAACCTTCGACCTTCTTCAGGTGCGTTCTGATGAACTAGGGAATCTGTACGGAATTACAAACGGAACCGTTCATTTTATCCACGGGGATAACTAGCTCTCCGTCAGCCATGAACAGGTAGAAGTCTTAAGTAATTCGTAATTGTATTTTTAGTATCGCCTGTACTGAGGATTGAACCTCCAGAAGACTATCACTTAGAACTTATTATTGCATAGCACTTTTATCCGTTGCGCCACAGATACTTGCAGAGGTTACATCAGAAAAAAACTGATTTTAAATGAATATGGTTCAAACACTTAGAAAATTGTCTGGACGGTTCATCTAATGTATGTATACAGTCACTGTCCACATAGACGACCTGTGACCCTTTCTCTTTTTTAAAGTGAACAGTTTCTTATGTATTTTATAATACGTTCCCACATGGGAACCTTTCCGTAAATGAATTGTCTTTAAAAATCTTTCCTTATATTCTTTATATTATTTGCATTGATTAAACATTGCATAAGTTTAAAGAGTTCCGATTTGTCTTTTGCTGATCTCAAGTGAAATCAGGAATCACCATCATATGGTAGGTAAATAGTAATATGCTCCTGGTGACTGTGAACCTTTTCTTAATTTTGTTTTACCTTGTAGACAGGTCAATATACTGATTCTCCTCCCCCCCCCCCCCAATTGCAAAATTTTGTTTTTTTGTGGTTTTTGTGCTAGGTTGGACAAACTTGTTCCAGTGATGATGAACAAAAGCCCTGCTCCAGATGCACTGATTTAGATAATTCATTGCAACTGTTAAGAAGGATGCAATACCCTAAAGTGTACTTGCAGGAATGATCAACCAGTGCATGTAGACATTGGCAAGACAGAAATTGTGACAATATGAAAAATGATCCAATGGAAGATGATGATGATGATGATTAGGAGGAGTGAACAGTTTTGAAAAAGTACTGTGACGTAAGTGAATCAGGGTGGATGCAACAAGGGGTAATGGGCGTAGTTGATATTGTATAAGGGTTTATTTGACATCACTGTTAACCCTTTCATGTGAAGGATTGACCCTGAAAAGCTGGGTAAAAATCCAAGATTTATTGATTTATCATTAATACGGACCGAGTTAGTGCTTCACACGTAAATGAAAGATGATTTTTAAACCGAAAAAAAGTCATCTTCAAAATTTGACACTTTCCCAGGCTACGATCTTGTCCAACTTTTAGTATGTTGTAGACTTGACCCAGCCGAACATAAAACTACCAAAAAACAAAATTTTGCAATTTTTTGGAGGTAGGGGTTCTCTGGTAGTATATTCACCCGTCTATTGTTTCGGATGGAAGAAAACCAATTGGTTGAAAAACATTATTCTTTATTTATTTTTGTTATTTTTTTATTTTACTGATGGGTTCATAGCGTATCAAGGCACTGGGGCCACTTGAACACAAGGGTTAAATAGATGGCCAGTTGGACGATGATCGCCTCCATGAGAGGATTGGAAATAATGGGTGGAATGGGCAGAAGATCACTTAACAGAAATTGATTATCCAAGAGGACAGCCCAACAAGTTTCTGTTTACATTAGACTTGAAGACGACCATGTTGTAGTCGGCTGGGAAGCAGATTTGCAGTATCTTGTTCCACAGATGGGACGTTCTAGGAAAGAAACTTTGTTCATGGAAGTTTCGTTTGGTTTTTGGTACAGAGAGAGAAAGGGAAGTTGTTAACTGTTGCTGTAGCCAGACTAGTTCTTACTGTGAATGTTCTACAGGAGGAGACCCTAGATTTAAGCTCAACCGAGCACTTACCACAAGAATAACGATACAGTAGAGAGAGGCTAGCGACATCTCTTCTATGTGAAAGAGGCTGTAGGGACGAGAAGAGGTCATAAAATATATATTTTATGTGAAAAATATCCACTGATTTTTTAGTACCTCCAAGCATAAAAAGTGTTGTGAAGTAGTTCAACAGTAAAAAGAAGAAGTCAAGTCGAGGTTGGGTTAAGATAACAAGTGTATTAACATAAAAGGTACAAAGGTAAGGAAACTGACTGGCACTCGGCTAGACAGTTACAATACTGTCCTTTTTCTCCCTGGTGATTGTCTACTCGCACTATTTATAGTGAGAACCGGTGTAGTTTCTCTTCTGTTAGAACGGCCGGTGTAACAAAAAGAATGAAAATAAACCTCTCCATGGCTATACTCCTTTACTAACATACAAAGTTGTCTTGTCGGATTTTTAAAGTCAGACCCAAATAGCACGTGATTGGTCAAATCGTATTTAAATAAAATGAGACTTTTTTTTCACTAAAGCAAAATAAGACTCTTCTTCCATTGATATTTTCGCCTACGTAGAATCGGACTTTTCTTATAGAGAAATAATACTTGGATAACATTAGACTTTTCTTTTAACTAGACATACTTTGTGTGTGTGTTTGTCCCATGCAGCAGGTTTGCACTGGATTTCTACCCCCACCATACATGGTCAAAGGTTTGGTCAAGATGAAGTCCGACCGTCTTAAGAACTTAGTGTAGAGTATCTAACCACCTTTGTTTCAGCTGGTCTCTCGGCCTTTTCTCAGGGGAATCAAGATTTCGCAACGGTGTTGTTATTTGTGCACAGGACATGTCCTTACCAGTCTTTTGCCGAGACAATTAGACTTTTTTTTTGTCCATAACAACACCAATATACGGTGTTGTTGCTAGAAAAATGGGAAATTTGTCAAACATTAATTTCTCTAAAGAGAATAACTTTTATAAAGTTTTTCAAAGACTAAAATAGACTCACAGATGCTCAAAATGTCGTCTGTACAAATGGAAGAAGTGAATAAGCCAGACGCAATAAAATTTAAACAATAAAATTTACAACCTCAAATTTCCCGCTTTTCTAGCGACCACCCTGTAGTTATATTGTATTACTCTAACTAGTTTCAGGAAAGTGGTTAACAAACATTTCCTACTATGTATTGATTTACTCCTCTCCAGGAGTTAAGCACAAGGCCAGTTTTTATCTTACTCCCACAAGTAAGATGTGACCCAAGGTCGGGTCAGGAAAGTGGGGTTTAAAAATTGCCTAGGTAGCCCCGTCAGCATTCCCCGATAGGGGCGCCTCAGGCAGTAAGCAATAAACTTACTCCTCCCCAAAGATGGGAAGCGAAGCCTGCGGGGGTGGACCTCCTAGAACTGCACAGGACAGACCCATAGACCGGCGTAAATCAAGCCCCGAAGGACAAGACAATACCAGTTTATGGGACGCAGTATCCATCCGAACAGATACTACACTTTGATCTTAGCCATAAGGCCAAGAATCCAATCTAACATAATAATTCCTTCTAAATACATATATTTTCCGCTACTGCAACCCCCAAAACTTTTTTCTTGCACGCTGCAAAAATATTTGTTTTGTCAGGCAGTGTCCAATCAGATCAAGATATTAGATGATTCCTCAAAGAATGTTATAAGCTTTCAATACATATATCTGTCTGCTCGGTGGCTAATATACGTTCTATCATTTAATGAGAGTATAATCAAAGTTGCAGCATTTCTCGAGCCTTGAAATTTCAAGAGTTCCAATTTATCAATTGCGATTGGCAGATATTGAAAACCTGATTTGTTATTTAAACGGAGAACTGCGCCTTGAAAGTTCCACGCTTACACACTTTCTGTGAGGTTTCCTCATGCGGTGTCCTTGAGATATCTCATTTACACAAGGTGTTGACCGGTAAGTTCTAATGTCTTCTAAATCGATATGGCTTCCTTTTTATACTTCATCTATCAAACCAGTCACAATCAGCTTTCAAAATAATTGCAAAAAGTTTTTTTTTATAAAGATGACCCTTTATTAATAGAGAAATAATAAACATATCAAGATTAGAAACACTTCAGATCATATCAATTCCTTAATGATTGAATTTTACAAAAGTAATGCTCATGGTCTACTCCTATCCTGCTATGGTATACACCCTGGGCGGGTTCAGTCGGCTT
>OY744525.1:67780517-67790517 GCA_963556195.1 Sepiola atlantica | reverse complement strand
AAGATACCAGCTTCCTAACTTAAAATGCACCAAACATTGATGTTATTGTTTTATTTTCTTTCCCTGCAGAACATGATTGAGTTTTGCAAAGCTAAAAACAAAAACAACAATTTTCCTCTATGAAACAACCAAAACGAAACACCATGAATACATATTTGAAGATATAAAGAACTTGAAGCATACAAACTTTTACCAAAATGACTGGATTCGTCATTGAATAACCCGAAAAGGGTTGATATGCCGTAAAACAAAACAACCAACCCAAATCCCCCTCCTTCCTAGGCGACTACTTTTTGGAAACAAACCAATATGTTCATTTTTTAAATCACCAAAAAATCAGAAAATTATACAATTTTAATGGAATTTTAGGAATTTATTCAATAAATTAAGTTTAACATCATAGCAATTTAAAAAAAAGTGGACGTTTAACGAAATTTAAGTTTGAGTCATATTAACACACATGCGTAGTAATGTTATTTTCTTTTTTAAAAATATTTTGTTACCGTTGAAAACAACTTCTATATAACATTTTCAGACATTTTAAGTTAGGGAACAAATGAATAAAAGTAAAAAGGCCTCGAGAGCACTTCAGAAACGATAGCCTCAGATGCACCTCCCCTCCTTTCCACCTGACAGGCTTGCACCTGCCCCACCACCATGTTTCACGGTAGGTAGCACTTGGTTCTAGAATGAAGAATGGCAATTCTTGATTACACACATTAACTGGATAAAGCCCATCGGCAGATAATCAAATTCCATGGATAATCTCTGGCCATAAAGGGATTAAATGCCCATTAGTTTTGCACGGCGCCTCAAATTCTTTGGAATTAATTTTTAGCCTCTTAGCCTCGTTGGCGATTCAAATTATTTTGCGACGGTTTCACAAACCATTCATTTTAAAACCATTATGACGCTGAGATTAGGACTTGTCGATACAAAACAAGAAGAAACCACATTATTCATCGATTTAATGAATGCTCGCCTCTGTTTGCTTCTCCTCAGAGATTTAGCTATGGAAGCACTTAAGCAACAAAACATATGAGATCTTGTTTTCATTCACATTAGCTATACACATAGAAATCACACAGAGTTAGGATACCATAATGTGTGCATCTATTATATTAAAGCTGAATCAGTTACGGCTTTTTTCCTATATATTTTTATCACACAAAATACATGTTAAAATATACTTTAGTTCTGGGATTAAGTTATGTTTGAAATAAAATTTGTTTCAATTGTCTTAATTTCCCGTAATTTATAATTAACTGAGCAAGTCATCTATCTCTCTCTTAGCTATCTATGTATTTCTCTCCCTCTCTCTTACTCTGTTGACTCAACCACTCTCTAATATTTCTTAATGACTCTGTGAGCATATCGGATTGACATCCTGATATGTTATCATACCGGCGTGGGCGGAAGAACACAAAGCAGTGGCAAATTCACTTCAACAGCAAAGCACTCAATCTAGCCATAAAAACCGGCTCCCACAAGCTCTAGCAAAAAGGCGCTAAAAATGCCAAAAATATTTATCACGTGATTGTCTACTACTACATCCGCCAAAACCAGAGTAAAACAAAATAAAAGCAGCAGCCTCTTTTACCCTTTTTCCCTATGACCAGCGATTAAGACGGTCCTGTCAACAGACTCTTAAAGCACTGGGGAAAGAAGCTGCCTGCTGCTGTCTTACAGTCACTCCACGCCGTCAGGACAAATAGTAAGCTTAAACCCTTTCTTTTCTTTTCTCTTTTTTAAGTACCGTCGAACACAAGTTCCTATCAGTCTTACACGGCAAAAAAGGGGTAGAGAGACGGCTCATTTTCTCTATTTACGCACACACCCAAACACGTGTGTTATCCAAGAACAAACCTTTAAAAGAGACATTTTATACAAACAGTAAAAGGGACATTTCTGTACACAAACTCAGACTTTCATTGAGGAATTTTTACAATTTAAATGAACCATGTTAAATATATTGTTATGTTTATATGAATGTTTGAGTGCTGGCTTTCTTACCTGTTATCTTTTTTGTGTTGGTTACTGGCGTATTTTGCTCGTTCTTTCATGTTTAACAAGAATAGAATTCGTTAGTAAAAAAGTCACTCTTTCTCTAAATGCTTGTGGGGGACAAGCATTTAGAGAAAGAGTGACTTTATTTTCAGCTTCATCTAATTTACATATGTGAGACTTAGTATTTTTAATTATACAAAAAGAAAAGACAAACCAGAAGAGTACCCAACTCAGTCAGCAGAAAACAGTTTGCCCCAAAAGAATGTCTTAACAGATATGTCACGGTCGAATGAAATCAAAGTAGAATAAATAGTGGTTACGTCTAGTATATATATATATATATATATATATATATATATATATATATACTATAAATATTTTTTATTAATATTAAAGTGTTTTTCACCTACAGATGACGTCGTTTCAGGCTCTCTTACCCTCATCAGTGTAGGAGTGGTGGTTGCAGGCGGTCGCATGGACAAAACGAAGGTCGTAGATTCAGGCTAGAATCACGAGACAAACGCTGCAAGAAATCGACACAGACAGTAATTGAAATTAAGATACACTTACCCAGGAGGTTGGGGAGGGAGTGTTATTGCTGTCTACAGTGTTCAACGCTCGAGTGGATCTAGCTTATCGCAGATGATAACAAACTTTTCAATTTCAAACAGAGCTCTACTTTTAAGACTATAACATCTTTAAAGGGGCTTTAATATATATATATATATATATATATATATATATATATATATATATATATATATTAGTATTTTATTAGAGGGTATAGAATTTTATAACAGTTATGAGTAGACCGTGCACATTATTTTTTTTTTTCATCATAGTAAAAGTTTAAAGTATTGCGAGGTAAGAAAAAACGAGTGACAGCGAGTTGGCCGGTTACCTAACCTAATAAGAAGTGAAAGTTTAACCAACTTATTTCAGACACGTCAGGAATATGTCCTCGACAATCAGTCCGACTGAGCTGAGGTGTGGCCCTGTTCAGTCTCAGGAGGTCCACCCTCCCAGGTTTTATCTTCTCTTTGAGAAAGGATTAGTTTATCACTAATTGCCTGAGGCGTCCCTACCAAGGAATGCTGACGGGGCTGCTCGGGCACTTTTTGAGGGTCAGATTGTGCTATTCCTAGTGCACTGGCTTTTCAACTTAACACTTAAGCTTGTGTCTAACCTTCTGGAGAAGTTAATAAAAGAATAAGGATAAGTGATATGTATTATGAGTGTGAGAACCCAGTGATAACGCGAGGACCAGAAAGAGTTTTTTTTTTGTTCTTATTGACAGAAATACATAGATAAAATATGGCAATTCAAAATAAATTAACCGAAAAACTCTTTGATATACTTACATATCAGGCAGAAATAGATATCTACACCAAAAAATTACAGAAAAATTATTGAGTAGAATTTTAATTAAAAATAAAATTTAGTTTTTTTTCGTATATTCTAGCTTGGCCTAAACCGACAGACAAACTTATCTCCCATTTTCTACCTTTTACGTAACTCTTCTAAATTAAAGATGTAAAATGGGTTCGATAATCCATAAAATATACGAAAACAAGTATTTTTATTTTTAATTAAAATTCTACTCGATAATTTTCTGTAATTTTTGGTGTAGATATCTATTTTTATTTTATTTTTTATACTTAAGTATATGAAATAGTTTTCCTGTTAATTTAACGTTAACTACCATATTTCACTTGTGTATTTCTGTCAATAAGCACCGTATTTTCTTTTAAATAAATAAGAAGGAAAATGAGTAAAAGTAAGAAGAAAACAGATCAAGACAATACTTTGGAAGGGGCTTTGCTGACATTCACCGTTGGAGCCATTGTCACTTTAATAACGACTAAACTGTGGCTTGCGCCAACAATGGTCTTGCTTGTATAACAAGTCGACAACCATTACGTGTATACATATTCCATTACAAAAAGTAAATAATAATAAGTAATAGCCTAAAATTCATACACATATATACATTTTGACATTGAGGGTGTCATATGCACACCTGTACACAGACATACACTCATAAACGAAAAAAATAATTTTCTTAATCTTCAAAAAGACATAAAAAAGGGTAAAAATAAAATCGCCAGAAAAACTTTCGTAATTTGATAATCTTTGCTTCTTATAATCTCTTCATTTTTGTTGTTGTTGTTAGTCTTTTTTTTTTAATTCTTGCTACATTACTTAGAACCGTGTTTGCTTTAAGCTGATCAAATAACCAAAGAAGATCAGACATTGGAAACAGTTTTGTGAGATTTCGCAGTAGAAATCGGAGACGGAACTAAATATTGGCGGACATTGTTTTTTAAAAAATGTGCATGTCAATGAATCTACATAAAAATGAACATAACAAGGTATAGTTAAAATAGCAACTTGTCTTCAATTAATTGTTCACAAGAAATCGTTTTCTGTAGTTATTGTGTTTCAGCATTAAAGTAATCACCAAAGTGTTGATATGCCATAAATCATTTTATTGTGTTTTAGCATTACCTTCCCACCCAAAAGCAGCAAAGCCAAGCATTTTATTGTTTCTCAGCATTAACTAGCTCAAAGAAGGTTTATCTAATATATAAAGTAAAGTCAGTTTCTTTATCGTCTTTTTGTCATTGATAGCTTTCTTCCCACAAAATCAATGTGATTCTGGTTCGTCAGTTTTTCGTGTGGATCGTGGCAGCATGGTGTTAAACAGAATAAAATGTAATGCAATTTAATTGCTTCCAGAAAATACTTTGTTCAGGTCGGAATTATTTTCAAATGGTTGCCATCTTAAAAAAAAAGAGAATGTAACTCTGTATTCGTTCATACAGTTACTTCCTTTGATTGGAACAAAAAGATATTATTTTTTAGAAAAATAAAACGTAGCATAGTTAAAAAAAAAAAGCAAAGCGAAATAAATTGCAAGTAAAATACACTACCGGGAAACGACGGGTATGGACAGCTAGCATTTATATGAAACCGTCTTTTATTGTGTTCCAGTATTAAATCACCCAAAATGAGTTGATATGCTATAAAACAGACGAGACAAGGGTTGACATGTCGAAAAACTGACGAAATAAGTAAACTATGGTGTTTCGGGTTGATATGCCGTAAAATAGATCGACCAAACAAAATCAAATCAAAAGATCCATATTTTAAAATCCATAATATAACATGAGATGAAATTCGGATTTGTGCCACAAACTTGGTAACTGTTTCCTCGGGATAAACGTCAATGGGGAAATAAGCATGGCGTTCGATACTACAGGTCACTCCATGATGCAGCTAATAGACAATACTGGATGTTATATACACCCGTACTGACGCGTGTATAACGTCCTTTATGCGTGCCAGTTGATTGTCTCGTCGCCGTTGTCATCGCTGCCACCATCGTTGTGAGCCCGGTTGCTTTTTTGTTTGTTGATACAAAATTACGCCGACACTTGTTGGTTAGTTTATAAAAAGTTTTATTCAAAGAATAGGAAACAAATGTTGTGTTTGTGTGTGTATGTGTATGTGTATGTGTGTGTGTATGTGTATGAGAGAGAGAGAGATTTTACTGCATCAGTCGCCCGATGCATGCTGTTCCCGTTTTGGGGCAGCATGCAAAAACACGTCTTTTCTCGTTCAAGTCTCACCAACTAAGGGCGAGGAAGAGGGTCCCGCCTGCAAATCACGTGGTATGTGTAACTTCCGTTCGATGCACCGCCCCCCACTGACTCCCGACCTTCAAACTTTTTCATCAACACGACCACTACAATGAAAGGCAATATGAAAACATGTATCGTTAAAGAAAGGCAATTGAAAAATACTCTTTTAAAAATAATTTTTTTTTTATTTGCAAAATCTTTAGCAATCTCGTTTTCTGTAGAGAGCATTGTCAAGTTGTTCAGTCTCTCTTGTGAGACCGTAAACCTCAAATTAATATTACAATAAAGAATATCTTATTCTTCATTTTATGTTTTCAGTAGAATTTTGTACCTCATATAATAAAAAATATATGCGACATAATCACGTTGACACACTGGTTCCCGTTAGATCACCAATGTTAATGATGTTGAGCCTGGTCAGTACCAGATGGGTGACCATTTGGAATACCAGGCACTGTATGTGGGTACCTAGCTATGGGTAAATAGCGTTGACAATCCGCAGTGCCTAGCGTGGCGACTATGGCACAATCCCTGGATGCCCGACACCAATAAGGCGGAAGGAAACAATAAATAAAATTTCAATTGTTGATAAAAGTGACCTAAAAGTGACCTAACGATAATTTATTGTTAATTAATTATTCATAATAAATTACTTTAATGAGGAAGAATATCTTATTCTATTCTTCATTTTACGTTTTTAGTGAGGATATATATCATATGATAATTTTTTTTAAGTCGGTTAAATTGGCTTAAAACCGGCCTTGATTATCATTAGATATGTACGCCTTCACTGCATCGAATGCATGTTGGATAAGTATTGACGTTTATAATTGTACTTAGTAAAGTAGTGTCATAAAGGTGCTTACATTTTTTTATGTATAAACAAGTCACTGTTTATAAAGGCCTAAAGGCTACTCGAGGATAAGGGTTAATGAGTTTGTCAGGTGGACGGTGAAATAACACCGTGAGGATTTTTTTTTATGGAAATCGCTCCAGACAATGTACGAAGCCACTTGATGTAAGGAGCTAAAAATAAAAATGCTACTTCAAGGTCAAAAACTAGCCAATGATAAGTGTTAGATAGATTCCGACCTAGAAAACAGCAATTTTCCTCCCTTTGTCAGAAACATCGCTCATAGAATGTGAGGAATAAAGGACAAAATAAGGGAATCAAGAGTTACGAGGCTGCCAAAAGTAAATCAAGGCCTACTTTCTACTCTCCTCAAACGATTGGTAACGAGGGTTAAGACTGGGCAGAATTTGATTATTAAAAAGAACGGCTGAACAAGAATTTATTAACATTGGACTTGAAAACGACCATGTTGTAGTCAGCTGGGAAGCAGTCCCACAGTATTATGATCCACAGACGGGTAGTTCTTGGAAAGAAACTTTACTCATGGTAGTTCCGTTTATTTTTAGGTACTCAGAGGAAGAAAGGAAAATTATTTACACTTGTTGTAGTGAGATGAGTACTTGCTGTGAATGTTTTACAGGGGAGAAGAATCATAGATTGAAGGTCAGTCAGTGAAAATTACGATAGCATAGAGAAAAACTAGCAAACTCTTTTCTGTGAGAAAGCGGCTGTAGAGAAGAGAAGAGGACATATTTGTTTATGAAAATCACATATTTCAGTCATAGATCTATGATCTATTACATTTATCCAGCACTCCTGAACACTAGCCCAGTTTAATAATACTGCCTAGCAGTGACAATGGCATTATACCTATACTCTCAATTTCATATTATATTTCAGAATTTTTCAGATGAGGATTGATAATTTGGATTATTTGGACTACTGTTCTCATCTTGGTTGTTATTCTCACAACGTTTCGGCTGATGTAACCTCCGAACTTCTTCAGGTGCGTTCTGTAGAACTAGGGAATCTGTACGGAATTACAAACGGAACCGTTCATTTAATCCACGGGGATAACTAGCTCTCATTCCATTAACCATGACCGGGTAAAAGTCTTAAGTAATTCAAAATTGCATTCTTAGCATCGCCCGTACTGAGGATTGAACCTTCAACCTCCAGAAGACTGTCACTTAGAACTGATTATTACATCTGTTACGCTATGGGTCCTTGTAGAATTTCAAAATTCTCAATTTCTTATCCTAGTCTTTTTCACTTGTTTTTCTCTTAATTCGATCTTTTCTGGCTTCTTCTCGACACTTATTATATTTTTAGCCTAGTCTAAGAACACTAACCAGCAATTACAATGCTATATACATGATTACCAGGACCGGCGACACAGTTATAAAAGTGGGGGGACTCTCCTAAAAAGTGGGGGGCCCGGTTAAACACATGCATATATAACTTCATTATTGATGACCGTAAAGTGTGGGGGGGGGGGCAAGTCAAAAAGTGTGTGGGGGGGTGCCGCCGTCCATGATTACATATACTCTATATGCTGTATGGCAGTGAGTATTGGGTCCTCACCCAGGCTTCACTTACTCGACTCCAGAGAAATGACAGGGCAATGATTAGGTGGATATGCAATGTAAAGCCGGACCAGATTCAGCACATTAGGTCAGACACTGTACTTGAGAAATTTGCTATTCCAAAACTTGATGTCCTAATAAGGGCAAACCGTCTTTGCTGGTTTGGGCATGTTGAAAGAAGCAAGGGTATATCAACACATGCAGAGACATAAGGCTGGACAGCAAAAAGAAAGCTGGGTGCCCTAGCAAGACATGAAAAGAAAGCATCAGGCAAGACCATAAACAGTGGCAAATGAACACAGTCAATCCCTGAAACCGTGAGCTCTGGAGACTTAGCATAAGGACAGCCAGACAACGTCGAACCTCTTGTCAAAGGGAACATAGATGATAAACCTGGATAGTGAGTGAGTGTGAGTGACTCTCAGTGTTCTATTTCTACATAGACCGGGGAGGGGGGTCGTGTTGACACTTATGTAATCATTTACTTATAAAACGTCAGTTAACAAACCAATCCTTCAATCAACTCAAAATAATACTTTGTCTTTTCGGATGTTGTCGGCATCATGTGTGTACTATCCTGCTGGATTGATGACAATTTAATTACTGTGATAGAAAGTCATCTGACATGCTTATTGCATTAATTATTCAATTAATTAATTCAACACAAGATCTTTTAGAAGGTGAATGATTTATTCATATCGGCTGTAGTTGATCGCCCAGTGACTGAAAGGTCAAGGGAGGGGGCAGAAAGAGAGACAGAGGCTTATTTTAAGTTCATGCTTAATTATTTAACATGATGTTAGACTATCTTAGGGACACGTTGTTTCGATTCCAGTTCCTATACAGGACTCCCAGATTTTGGTAACCACCACTCTCTCTCTCTCTCTCTCTCTCTGTCGTATGTTAGATGTCATTTTCGCCTACTTCACCGACTTCCCATTCCCACGGTTCCGTAAGGTCAGTCCCTTGACCTGTTCATGATCTTTGTCTATAACATATCCTGTTTCCAACATGATGCCAATTTTATCTGAATAAATATATTTTAACTTATATTTACACTAGTAGACCTGCTTATCAATATTTCACACTATTCTAATCTTTTTCACTTGTTCCTTTTCGTCCTGTTTTTTCTGTCTTCTGTCGTCTTCTTGATACCCATTTGAAAAATAAATTTCTGTTTTCCTATCTAACGAATTAAAAGACGCCTGTTTTATTCCATTCATTTGGCTAAATGCTAAGGTAAGCCGAACTTAATTAGAACCATTATCTACAAAACACTTTTATGTATAATTATCATTAAGTATGGACACCATCATCACATATATCACGACCTAAACATATATCATGCCAAAAAAAAACAATTTTTTTTAAAAAGAACTTAAACAAAAATAAACTATTATTTTTAGTTTGGAAACCTAATTTCTTATTTACTCTTTTTTATGTATTTTTTGTGATTTCTTTTTTACTTTTAAAAGTTGAATTATTTTGCATTCGAGATATAAAAACTGCAATCAGTGACATTAATTAATTTTGTCAATTGATTGAAATGCTGTCATTTTGTTTTAGTTTATTGTGGGTTTTTAAAAAATTCTTTTTAATCGGAGTGTTGTGCAGAGAATTGTTAACCTCCAGGAGCTGAGAAAATGGTTGGTCGGGGGAAAAATGGTTGGATGGTTTGAGGTTGGGAGATGAAAAGAAAAATGTTGAAAGTCAAGAAATAAAGAAAAATGTAGTAAAACGCGAGAGATAATGTCTGCAAAAAAATGTGAAAGACAAAAGAGAATAACATTTTCCAATTGCGAAGAGAAAGAAAGAAAAAGATAAACTGAGATAGATGAAAAGAAAAGAAAGAAAGAAAGAAATAGAACAAAGAAACAAGTAAAGAAAATGAGAAGATAGAAAGAAAGAAA
>OY744525.1:67728017-67775517 GCA_963556195.1 Sepiola atlantica | reverse complement strand
ACTGAGAACTAATAAACAATGTCTACTTTTCAAAAAATCATCCGTTATTATTTTCTATTTGTCTGCTATTAATTTTCTACATAATACAAAACATTACGCACACATTTAATGGACGCTCCCGCTAATTCCGCTGACTTTCGAGAATATCGGATTACGTTATTTCTACCTATTACTTATACATTTATACTTATTCCGGTTTTTAGAAAATACAATTAACGAACATTAACAATCAACATGACGGCTACAATTTCTTCAGCGACTCGTCTTCTGAATTAAGTCAATATACACTAAAATACTCGACAGAGACCATAAAGTTGACATTTTTAGAATCCTACACCTTTCATATGCATAATACCCACAAATTGGAAAAAATATCGATTTTTTCGCATAGACATGACCCAAAACGTGTGACTGGTGGACCCTACATTTGGTCGCCTTCTGGCGGATCGTAACATAAAATGCATGCCAGCTTACAGGCTTTGTTTAAATCACCTATTTTTCAATAGATTTTCTACTCACATTCGTAGTCCAGTGGTTACAAACGTATATCCAAGACTGAGAGGATTAGCATTCGATCCCAGTCAACTCACACAATCTTCTTTTTTTAAAACATTGTTAAACTTTCGCCAACACGGGAGGGGGAGGGAGGACTATGGGCTGGGTTTTTAAAATTCAACATTATTAAGTAGTAATAAAAAAAATCATTGCAATACGTAGTACTTTAACTATTAAATCAATGTAATACGTAGTACTTTAACTATTGTGAATACTATCATTTCTATTCGAACACACATGGTTTATTAGTGCTCAGCAGGCCTCCTTAATTATATTTGTGTTTTTTAGTAGTGCTCATTTTTCTTTTTTCTTTCCTCACAAAAAAACCCCGGAATTTCTATACAAAGATAATGGGGGAAATTGGTTTTAATAGGGCTCTATAGGCCTCTTTAACTTTAAAAGTGCCCATTATCATAGACAGAACAAAAAGAAAATTTCTGGGGAAATACCGGTACCATGGGATGGGCAAGAAGACTCCTGCAACTGCGTCTCCTTCCTTTCTTTATTCCTTCCTTCATTCCTTTCTTCCTCCTATCCCCCTTCCACAATTCCAAACTGAACATTACAATTGTCTGATGTGACCTACTTTCGTCTGTCGGATATTGACAAATTTTGATTCATTCTTTTACATTTGTCCCAGACAACGCCGGACGACAAGTCCAGCTAGTATATATATATATAAATAGTCATGCACGGAGAGCTGTTTTCCCGTATTACGGCTGCTCGGTGTGGTTAGACATGAGGAGTATTTGAAGCTGCAATTCAAAATGTTGTGTAACGCAGCTAAAATGTAACACAGCGTCAGTTCCTATTTACTTGTCTCCCTACGAGGTCAGAGTTAGACACAAGGTTGGTTTTTAATGTAAGGAAAATCGAGCTCCCCCGAAAGGGGAACTTTGGATTGAGACAAAAATTAAAATTGTTTCCGTCTAGAAGAACTTCTCCTTCAATGACTGAGGACAACAAAAAAAATAAAGTGTAGTATCAGAACAGATACTACACTTTGCGCCTAGCCCAAAAGGCCAAGTTATTTACCTCCAGGAAGTTAGACACAAGATCAAAGGGTTTTTTATTTACCTCCTCTCCAGGACGCTAGACACTAGGTCAGGTGTGGTTAGCCAGCGCACTAGGATTAGCGCGCTCTAGCCTACAAAAATGCCTGAGCAGCCCCATCGGCATTCCTTGGTAGGGGCGCCTCAGGCGATAAACTAACCCCTTCTCAAAACTAACCCCTTCTCAAAGAGAAGGTAAAGCCTGGACGAGTGAACCTCCTAGAACTGTACAGAGCAATACCTCAGACTAGTGGAATCAAGGCCCAACGGTACCGGTTTACAGAGTATAGCATCCATCAGAACAGATACTATACTCTGATCTTAGCCCAAAGGCCAAAAACGTCAGTTAAATGTGAGAGCACAGGTTGTATGATAGAATTGTGATACAAATCAGTCCGACAGTGGCTTTGTTGCTGTCAGACTGAGGTATGGTTCTGTTCACTCCTAGGCTTTATCTTCTCTCTGAGAAGGGATTAGTTTATTGCTTATCGCCTGAGTCACCACTACCCGGAAATGCCGACAGGGCTGCTCAGGCCATTTTTGTAGGCCAGAATGTGCTTAGCCTAGTGTGCTGGCTTCTCAAAACCATACCTGACCTTGTGTCTAACCTCCCCTGGAGAGGAGGTAAATAATATGTGAGAGCACAGGTACCAGGTACTTTTAAGATGTCTAGAATAGTTTAGAAAAATATTTAGCTCCCTTTGTTCAAATATTAGGGATTGACCCTGAATCTCCCCTTTTAAGGGTTCTAAAGGATATGCTATCTGAAAGCAGCAGACTCTTGATGAAGATTTTTGTGTTCATGTGTGTGTGTGTGTGTGTGTGTTTGCTTGGTCATCTGTGTGTGTATGTGTGTTTGCCCGTGTGTGTGTGTGTGTGCTTTGCCTGCATTCGTTTGCGTGTGTGCATGCATGTGTGGGCACGGATCTTTCTTGCAACCAGAAAGTGGGGAAGGGGTAGCACTCGAATGGAGATTAATGTTCGAACCAGAACTCAAAGTGCCTGTGTAGAAAAATGCAGGTATAGTTAGACCGTTTTTGAATGCAAAATAAATCAAAAACTGCCTCGGCCTTACATGCACCTCTCCCCGGATGTACTTCGACTTTCGACATCTCCGCTCCCATCCTATCTGCACGCACGCCCCATTAATCATACACCACTTTCGAACCACATGAGTAGCCCCCCCTCCCCTCCCTCCCTTCGTACACTTTCTATTTGCTAGAAACAGTACTGGCTCTGGAAGGGTCAAGAAAATAATGAAAAACAAAAAGGGAGAAGGAAAAGAGATTAAAAAAAAGCATGAAAGAAGAAAAGTGAAAAGAAAGAAGAAAAGTGAAAAGAAAGAAGAAAAGAAAAGATCATTGATGGGGCCATATCTTTCTAAAAGCTTGATATTGAAATTAACTTCGAAATATGTTTACAATTTCTTCAAAAGATGATTAAAGTTAGTCGAAAGCTTAAAAAATAATGGAAAAATAAAGTTCAGGACAAAAGCATGATTAGGTTTGTCTGTTTTATGGCATATCAACCCTTCTTTTGTGTCATTTAATACCAAAACGCAATACTTAATGTAGAATACTGTTGAAGTAGCCTTGAATGAAAGAATGCTGCCTAATTTAGGAGAAACCTTCATGAAAGATAGCACCTGTTTGTAAATTTAGCCCCAAAGAAGGACAGTGATAAAAAAAAATTAAAAATCGGATAATATGAATACGTTTACAATTATTTCAGAAGATGACTTAGCTTTGTCGAAAGCTCAACAAATAAGGGAAAAATAGTTTAATAATAATTTTTGGAAACATTTTATTTACCTTACAATCTATATGTACGGATATATCATTGAATAGACATTCTCTGTCTATCGGATTTATTGATCATTCTTTATAAAATTCTACAAAACTTACATAAGTATTAGACATCAATTAATAAATATTCCCCAAATTTCAGTTAGTCTGGAGTATTTTAAAGAGTTTTAGGGGAGCATAACATGGGCACAACCTCATTAGACATCAATTAAGCAAGATTCCCTGAAATTCAATTTTTTCTCAAGACCCCTTAAGCTTAAGCTTAAAATTTTAAACATCTTCTAGAATCATAATCATGCAATAGGTTTTTGATCAAAATTGGAATAAGCATTCTAGACATAAGGTTTAGTAGTATTATATTTTGATTTTAATCTTTGTAAGGGGACATAAAATTGGTTAAAAACTGTTCTATTCATGGAATTAATTTTATTTGTCCGAGGACAGGTATTCTTCTAAAGTGTGTGTGTGTGTGTATATATATATATATATATATATATATATATATATTAGTACTTCATGTATCCACATAAAATATTATAAGGAGATATAATTTTTTATGTGTCCGTTTTTAGTATTTACTTCAACAGTGCTCGATACGTAAGTAGAGCTAGGTAGTAAGCAATGAAAATATATATGGCAATCAAGCTACACAGAGGCTCCCGTGTTTCATCCCCGGGGGGAAATCGTCAGGCTAAATTTAGCTAAATTTAGCCTGACGATTCCCCCCGGGGATGAAACACAGGAGCCTCTGTGTAGCTTGATTGCCATATATATTTTCATTGCTTACTATATATATATATATATATATATATATATATACGGTACAATCACGTTGACACACCGGTTCCCGTTAGATCACCAAAGTTAAGCGACGTCGAGCCTGACCAGTATTAAATGGGTGACCATTTGGGACTACCAGGTGCTGTATGTGCTCTCTGTTTATCTCGGCATTGTTTCCAGTCGTCTTGTATTACTACTTGCCATTGGAATCAAGCAGTGCCGACTCAGGAGAGGTGTTGTTAGGGATTGCGCAACCCTTGCTTCATAATTACACACGCAGCCAGCCCCTTATAGGGGTATCCATAGTCTCTCTAGACTGAACGGAAGGCTTGAATATATATATATATATATATATATATATTCGGCATAATCACATTGACACACACACAAGTTAAGTGACATTGAGCCTGGTCAGTACTAAAATGAGTGACCACTTGGAAATACCAGGTACTGTATGTAGCTTATCTCGGCATTGCTTCCAGTCGTCCTGGACTTTTCCTTGCCACTGGAATCAAGCGGTGCTGACTCAAGAGACATGTGATTGGGATTGTGCAACCCTTGTTTCACAATTACATGTGCAGCTACGCTTACATGGAGTATTCATTGTCTCTGAAGGCTGAATGGAGGACATTATATATTGCTTGTAAAGTCTAGGTTGATTATGTGGCAGCGGTTCGAACTATGTGACCGTCTGAGATTATCATCCCTACACTGATGAGAGCGAAAGCTTGAAACACTGGTGTATGTAGTAAAAATAATTTAATATCATTTACTTTAAATTAATATTGATATAAGCCCCTTTAATAAGATTAAAGTTGATCCCTGTTTGGGGAAGTTAAAAATAGACTGAAGTGTAGCTATAAGGCATATTCTGACAACGTTCGTAGAATCTGTAGTCAGTCTTTCTAGATATGCTGCCCTTCGCATAAATAGAACTTAAATTCCCTTCTTGAATGTGGTAATGTCTCGTGGCCTAATGGTTATGGTGCTTGCTGTGGCAGCAGTTCGAACCGTTTGACCGTCTAAGATTATCATCCCTACACTGATGAGAGCGAAAGCTTGAAACACTGGTGTATGTAGTAAAAATAATTTAATATCATTAACTTTAAATTAATATTGATATAAGCCCCTTTAATAAGATTAAAGTTGATCCCTGTTTGGGGAAGTTAAAAATAGACTGACATGTAGCTATAAGGCATATTCTGACAACGTTCGTAGAATCTGTAGTCAGTCTTTCTAGATATGCTGCCCTTCGCATAAATAGAACTTAAATTCCCTTCTTGAATGTGGTAATGTCTCGTGGCCTAATGGTTATGGTGCTTGCTGTGGCAGCAGTTCGAATCGTGCGACCGTCTGAGATTATCATCCCTAAACTGATGAGAGCAAAAGCTTGAAACGCTAGCGTATATTGGTAAAAATAATTTAATATTATTTACTTAAAAATTAATATATATATATATATATATATATATATATATATATATAACATGTATGTGTGGATGTCCAGCTGAAAGTCGAAAACTACTAAAAACAAAGACCCACAAAGTTGGTATATTCTTGATCGGCATTGCACTGGAAATAATATCTTAAATCTCTCTCTCTCTCTTTCTATATATATATATATATATATATATATATATATATATATATATATATATATATATATTTATATACATATATACATATATTTATATACATATATACTTTTCATAATTTGTATTATCTTGTTTTGAACATCTTGAGAAGCAGCATAAGTTTCATCTGGTGAACCATTCCATCATTTGAACTGTTTGGATTTTTATTTAAAATAGTTCATTCGATCCCTTTTTTATTTTAAAATTCTACAGAATGATTTAATTTAAAAAACAAAACAAAAAAAAACAATAACAAAACAACCTCAAAACGTGTGATGGAAGGATTCCCAGAGAAAGGATGTTAGTTCTTAAAATAAATGGAATTACAAGACAAGCCTTTGTAACTCGATCCAGTAATTCCTTGGGGGTGTCGTCTATGTCATTTGTGCAAGTCAATGTCCGTGCATCTGTTTAGGAGAATCTTTCAAAAATAGCACCGCAATCAATCAGTGCATGGGATCTCCATGTTAAGGATTGGATGGAAGGATGATTCGCCCAAGGATAAAGGATGAGTGCCCCAAACCCACCTCACCCCCGTTTCTTTTTCGCCTCATCTTGTTTTGAAAACCCCTACAGGATCCCATTTTTGAAGGATGTGTGGATATTCTGTCAGGAAAAACATTGTACGGTATTGTTACATAATACTTAGCCGCATACCCATGTTGACACACCTGTTCTTGTTAGATCAACGAAGTTAAGCGATGTTGAGCGTGGCCAGTACCAAATCGGTGACCATTTGGGAATACCAGGCACTGTATGTGGGAGGACGGTGAAATCTCCCTTAAAAAATACATTCTTGAAGATGCTTTTAGCAAAGTATTTCAGTATAATATGCTAATCCACACATGTGATGACATGACGGAACAACCACTCCCTGGGCGGAATGTTCTGTTTTCAATCACGTGGAGAAGCTCTCTGGAGAAATTATGCAGTTCGCTCAAATTTGTAAGAGCAACGAGTTAAGATTTGATCTGGTTTGCATAATGTTATTCAGGTATGACAGGCAAGGTTTGTCCCTAGAGGCAGTTATAAGAGGGCAGATATCTGATTGGCTAGTTTAGTAGAATGAACTTTCGTTTGTGTGCATTCACTGCACAGGTAGTGATCGTCTGCTTATTTTTGTCGTTCAAATTTAGGACTTGGGCTGTCTCTGCATATTCCAACGAAAGAGGGTGGCTATATAAGCCAGCCGCTTTTTGGCGTTCAATCACATTTAACTAAAGAAACTGCACCGTAATGACAAGGCAATGGTCAGATGGATCTGTTTGGTGAAGCCTGAACAAAGTATACCTTTTGGGTCTTTGCTCACGCAAGTCAATTTGAAAAGCCTCGCGGATATCATGCAGAAGAGCAGACTGTGTTCATTGGAGCACATTGAGCGCAGCAATGGTTGGATTGGTAACGTCCACAGTTGAATGTGCCAGCAGAGAAGACCACCACTGGCAGACCCAAGCTGTCTTGGGAGGATTTGGTCAAACGTGATAGGAAAGCCATGGGTATGGATTCTGTCAGGCCTTATCAAAAGACAAGAATGGATGAGAAAACTTAGATCGAGATTAGACAATTAGGCCCCACTCTCATCAGAGCATTAATTGTGGCCTGATTCAACAAATAAACCAGTTGATGATGATGATGATTTCGACACTGGTCGTAGTGTACCTCATATGATCTCAGTCACTGCTGTAACAAAAGGATTTTCCTTCCAAACAAAACCACAACTCAAGTTTAAAACAAATAACAATGTTTTATTCTAAGAGGTTACAATAATACTTGATTTCGCTACAGAACGACAGACTGGCAATCGGGACAAACGTTTCTTCCAACCAAACACAAACAGTCCCTCTGCTTAAGGCCTCAAAGGCCCTTCTCTCTCTCAGATCAACAGACAAAAACTACCCCCCTCTCATTTTTTTGCTCGAATATATATATAGATATCATTTGGATCACACCACAAGACCACTCGAGATTCATCAGCTGTTAATCTATGGACATAAAAACGGACTGACCATGGGGGCCTATCATCTGGAATGAACATAACTTTTGTAGAATCTCAAGTGGTCTGATTTCTCAACATGAACTCTAATATCCAAGCAGACATTATTATTTCAAATACACCAGCCAATTTCTTGTGTGGTCTTTTCTCTTAGCTAAATATTTTTCCCATTGCAGGCCTACCGTCTGCAGCATGCATACACGCACCTCACTAAACATGTAGCATTGTGCATGTTTACAATAGTAGTAGTAGTAATAGTTAGATCCTTTTTTCATCCTAAAAGGCTCTTAAGTCTGCTTCTTTTCCACTGTAGATGTAGTGTTAGGCGGAATGGATGGCTTGAACCATCCCCGTGACAAGAAGCTAGTCTGTCGTTAGTTGTACTTCCCAGCAAGGCTGCTACCTATTTATACGCTTGGGTGAAGTGGTTTCCTTACAGAACCCTGTATTCCAAAATGATCACCCCTTTCAGTTTGAAGGTGTCATATAGTACCTAAATAAGGAGAATAGAATCGTCTGTTTTTCCGATAACATATAAAGATATCTTCTCGTATTTTCAAAGTCAGACACAAATAGCATTTAAACTGATAAATCGAACTGTGCTTCTGATGAGCCAATTTTTATTTGATATTGTTGTACCTTGTTATTGGCAACATAATAACACACTTAACTACAATTTATTTTTAAAAAAATCTTAGTCCGGGCAAGACGCAACAATTTTTAAATAATAACCTCAGCAAGGGGGATAACTCATTTTAAATTGAAGAATATAATCCAGTCCCAGGATGGGTTGAATTAATTCCCTGAACAGAATAGTTTGCACCATTTTTATATCCCCTTACTAAGATTAAAATATTTAAATCAAAATATAATACTACAAAACATTATGTTTAAAATCCTTATTCCAATTTCTGATCAAATTCAATTATATGATTTTGATTCTAGAAAATGTCTAAAATAGAAAGCTTAAGTTTAAGGGGTCTTAAGAAGAAATTAAAATTCAACGAATCTTACTTAATTGATGTCTTATGACTATAGATTAAATTTAATTCAAATCTGAAATATATGAATTTTATAAATGGGAGGTTGTGCCCATATTATGCCCCCTAAAATCCCTTAAAAATACTCCAAAGAAACTGAACTTTAGAAAATATTTATTAATATTAAAATTGAAAATAGAAGCCTTTATCAATGCAAGATTAATTAATTAATTTTTTTTTTTTTACTTTAATCTTATTAATTTCGGAATAATATTCCATCATCAGAGTTGACCAGTATTGTGTCATTTAAAAAAAAAATAAAAATAAACAAACATTTTTTTTTATATATAATGTCCTTGTAATGGGTGTTATCCGCAGTAATGTTCTTGGCAGTTATGAATTCAAATTCTGGTTGTCGAACGAAGATGTATTGGCATGCTGGTATTTTAAAAAGATAAGTTGTTCATTTAAAAGCATTGGTGGGTCAGAATGATTAAAATTGAAAATAGAAGCCTTTATAATGCAAGATTAATTAATTAATCTATTTATTTCTTTATTGTTAAAATTTCACAAAAATCCGAGGTATCTGAATTTTCACAAAGGGCTTGTACTCCCTATTTGCTCCCCCCCGCATAAAACTAAATTAAACTAAATATAGTCCAGATTACCCATCATTACGCTTAGCAGCTGTGTTCCAAAATACATAATGATCGGTTAATCAGTTTAGCAGTGAATCCTATACATAAAATATATCAATATGTACATATACCTAACTTTATATATATATATATATATAGAGAGAGAGAGAGAGAGAGAGAGAGAAAGGGAGAGAGAGAGAGAGAGAGAGAGAGAGTAGGGGGGGGGAGATACATAGATGAGTTAGTGCGTGTTTGTTTAGAACGTAGATCAAGTAATCTTAAATCTTTAAATTTCTAATTCCTTCCAATAAATCCTCTTTCTTTTTGTGTGTGTGCTTTTTTTTGTTTAAAATGTTTTTTTTTGTTTTTTTTAATTTTAAATGTTATATTATTTTATTTAATAAACATAGTTTTATATAAAAAAAAAACAACAAAAAAAAAACGCTCAAGCTTCGGCATTAATATCCATCCTCTTTCGAGAGCAGTCCTAAAAGCAGGTCATGAATTAGAATTTCACACTAAAAACTACCTGGAAAATCTCCCAGAATGCACTTGTACTAAAGTAAAAAAAAAAAAAAATAAATAAATAAAATAAAACCAAAGTAAAACTAAATAAATGGATGAATGAATATATAAATAAATAGAATCTCTAAAATATCATATTTAATGCCAGCCAAACGACATTGCTTACGCTAAGATCACTCGCAACGTTTTGTTTCAGATAAGCAATGATATTTCGCTTTTATTTATTTAAAAATTTTAAACTAAAAAATAAATTAAGATTATTGAATGGTCTTGTGTCAGCGTGGGCTGATCCAAATGTCGGATGTTTTAGAGGAAATCGAGTGCGTTGAGGAACGAACAGCTGATTCTAAGATGAGTAATACGTCAACAGACATAGACAACATCCCAAATAAATTCCCAGATTAGTTACACATCAGTATACATGCTGAATCATGCTAGGCGTTTGTGGATGAACATATATATATATATATATATATATATATATATATATATATATATCTTCCACTCTATAATAAAGACCAATGTGTATTTATTTGTATATTTATTTATAAATAAATATATTTACTTCCATCCCGTAAAACAAAAGTTAGCAAGTAAAACACATACTTTTTCTAGTCCCCAGACGAAATCATTTCAAGTGGTGAGAGGAAGTGAAAAAGGAAATAGCAAGTCAGACAATCATCCCAGACTTATCCTGCCGCCTGAAATGAATTCCGAAAGAAATCCTCCACTCTATAATAAAAAGTCAACGGCTGGTGTTTTGTTTATTTTAGGTCATCAGAAATGATAATAATAATTTATATATGAAAATTTAAATTACTGACGTAATTCTATGATTTTACATAAATATTAGTAATATATATAGCGAGTGCTAACGCCGGGGAAGCATAATTTCTTTTCGCCATTTTTGATGGAGGACGTCCACTAGTAATATTGTTAAATGTTGATGGGAATACGTTTGGTAGTAGATATATTGGCTAGAATATATTGCTGCGATATATGTTGAAAACGTTTCAGACAGGGGACAAGAAAAGGATCAAGACATTGACCCTGCTGAGACGTGAGAACTAGAGGCCGATGAATCGGGCAGATATGATGTCTCCTGTTCTCAGGCTGATGGGATTATTCTGGGAGGAAATAGTTTTAGCAGAAGCGACTGAACTGAGAAAACGCATTTTTAAAATGGTCTCACAAAACGTTAATAATTAAACGATGCACTTAAAACATAAGTATCTCTCTTCTCTCCCTTGACCTATCAGCTACAAGACTATCATCTGGCTGAATAAATCTTTTATTCTTCTAAGAACATGTTTTTGAATTCAATGAATAACTATATTAATGCGTTGTGGTGATATTTCTGAGATATAGGATGAATATAAAAAAAAGAATTGAATAAAACTTCTGTATAAAACAACAATTAACATTTATTCTCCATTTACAAGTGAAGAAAAGAATTACTTCTTAGTCCAATGGGGAGAGGTCTGTAACACGTGTTAATCCAAGATTGTTTCTATCTGAAATTCAGGGTACATAACTCTACCCCCCAAATCTCTTTGTGGCAAAGAGTTACTTCCTTTTTAATATGTTATCTAGATTAAAATCTGTTTCATCTAACATATATAGAGAAAGCATGTCAGATGGCTTTTGTTACAGCTCATAGAATTAGCCTCAGTCCTGGTGAAAGATAACACACCTGGACGTATGATGCTGCCGGCCATTAAATTGATAAAACTATTAATGATTAAATGACACTTTGGAACTAACTGATTATATAGGGTCATGATGATGACACCTCTATGCCTATGTAACAATATGTCAAGAGACGATATCATAAACAAATACAGATAAGTAAAACATTAGGAGACACCCAGAATCACGTGATCATCTCCCACCCCCAAAGATAGAATTGTTCACAAACCCACCAATATGCTATTTTGTTTATTATTCATCAAAAATGTTTTCAATTTTAATGACATTTTCAGTTTTTATTCAATAAATAATGTATATTGTATAAAGAACTAGAAAAATACTCCTCCTGGGACGGGTAATTTTCTAGTTCTTTATAATTTAATATAATTCAATAATTATATAATTATAATTTGATATAATTTAATTCTCCGAACAGAGCAGTTTGGCGCCATTTTTATTTTCCCTTACAGAGATTGAAATCAAGATATAATGATACTAAACATTATGTCTAGAATCCTTATTCCAATTTTGATCGAAATCCATTAAATGATTTTGTTTCTAGAAAAATGTCTAAAATTTGAGGCTTAAGCTTACAGGGTTTCTAAAAAGCAACATTTAATCACGCCTCTGGTTAGTATCAAATAGGTGACCATTTGGGAATACCAGGCGTTGTAAGTGGGAGAACGGCGACACCTCTCTGCCAAAAATAAAAATAACTGCTCAAACCAATGTCTTCATCTCTCCTGATAAAGATATACATGTGGCTGAAGACCGCTTGTAAAGTTAATATTCCCTAGAAACCTACTTCTTTGGAGGAAACTGGCTCAGCCCGCCCTAGGTTGAACGCCGCACCAGGTCTCCCCCCCTCCGCCCGGAAGGATGCAATATATAATAATCAGAGATTATACTTACAAAAGGAAAACAACTTTTGCAATATGAATATCAATAAAAAAAAAGTTATGTGAATTCAAAAATGAAGCCTAGCATTAAATTGAACATGAAATGAAAAGTGTCAGAATTTGGGGTCATGTTCTGAAGAAAGGTCACTCGGTTTCAAGGTTAGCAGTGAATATGAGTGCATTTGGTCAGTCTGTCCATCTTACCTGCCTGTCCGTCTCTTTTGCCCACGTGGTTGGTCGATTACTGACCTCTGTGTTGATTTTATTGATTCCTTCTTGATTTCCTTGTGGACCATTCCTTACTTTGCTGCCAGTCATTTGCAGACATCTTTTGCGGCCGGTGCCATGGCTGGTTTCAGAAATAGCAAGCTGAGTCTTTGCAAGACAAGTCATTGACTGTTAAGGCCAATCTGCTTCGGTGGTAAATGAATTGGACAGAAGGGGCGAGTATAGAGTGAGGGAATGAGAGAGAGAGAGAGAGAGAGAGAGAGAGAGGAGGAGGAAGGAAAGTGAGAGACAAAGATAGATGGAGGTACAAGAGAGATAAAGAGAGAGATAGAGAGATAGATAGAGAGAGAATAGACAAAGAGAAAGTGAAGAAGAGGAAGGGTTTTCAAGAGATAGAAAGGAAAGAGAGAAAAAATGAGAGGTAAGAGAAAGAGAGAAAGAGAAGAATGGAAATGGATGGGGGGGGCATAAGTGAAAAACCAAGTTATGGACTAAAACTAATTTGGTGGTAAATGAATAGGACAGGAGAGAGACAGAAAGATACACAGAGAGAGAGAGAGAGAGAGAGAGAGGGGGAGAGGTGTAGAAGAGAATGAGGAAGAGAGAGAGAGAGAAAGTGAAAGACAGAGATAGATGGAGTTTTTATCTCCATCTATCTCTGTCTTACACAAATGGAAAGAGGGGAGAAAAAGATGGGAAATAAGAGATAGGAAGGGAAAGGTTGAGAGCGATAGAGAGGGAAGGAAGGAAAGAGAGATACACTGAGAAACAGGTGGAAGTAAGAAGACTGTCTGAAATTGTTACTTTCCTGCACTGATGAGAGCAATAAGCTTGAAACGCTAGTGTCTGTAGGTATTAATAATTTAATATTTATATATATATATATATATATATATATATACTTACATTTTCTAAATCTTTGTTGCCAACACAAGGTTAAAAGCCATACAGCTCAGTTTTCATGTAAAGTGTTGAGTCTGTTATATTTTGACATTTGTTGTTCGCCTGAAATAGGGAAACATGTATATATGTATATTTTTCTCGTTTCTTTTTCGAGTTTTTGTATACATTTTTTTCTTACGTTTTGCTTTTCTTTTTTTTTCTTTTTGAGGGAGGGAAAGTGGAGTTGATGAAAAATGTCTTTGGTTTTTTTTTGGTAATGCACCGCAAATTGACCTCGAGGAGGTGAAATTAGACAGAGGGCAAGAAAGAATAAACATGGTTTCAGAAGTGAGCTATGATACATTTGATAATTTTTTTTGTTGAGAACTTTTTCTTTTTAAAAATGTTAAAAGCAAAAATCGGCTTTTTGTTTTAAAAGTAAATTACTCTCAAAAAGGCTTGGCCTTTTGGCTAAGATCAAAGTGTAGTATCTGTTCCGATGGATACTGCACCCCATAGACTGGTATTGTCTTGTCCTTCGGGGCTTGACTTACGCCGGTCTATGGGTCTGTCCTGTGCAGTTCTAGGAGGTCCACCCTCCCAGGCTTCGCCTCCCCTCTTTGGGGAGGAGTAAGTTTATTGCTTACTGCCTGAGGCGCCCCTACCGGGGAATGCCGACGCAGGCAATTTTTAATGGCCAGAGTGCTCACCTCTCGGGCGCTGGCTTTTCAAACCCCACTTTCCCGACCCGACCTTGGGTCACATCTTACTTGTGGGAGTAAGATAAAAACTGGCCTTGTGCCTAACTCCTGGAGAGGAGTAAATCAATACTCTCAAATCTCTGCTATTTTTTAAATGTTCTTTTCTTTTTGTTTTTTCTGGGGATGGGCTATCCTACCAGATGCCAGACATTAACCAGCCATTTCAGAGACTCCAACCAAGGGATCTTTTTAAGATTCTAACCGTCCATTTAAGTGCAATTTTTCGGATCTCTCTTGCACTTGGTTCACCGGGTATATTCGCCAGGTCCTATTTTAAATTCTTTTTTATGAGCCCGGTTGCTCATGTGATTACTGGAATTATTGAGATCTCCCTAAGATTCCAGTTTCTTTTCATGTTGTAGATAACCCCTTGGTATTTAGTTCTCTTCTCCCTCTCAGCTCTGTTTAAGCCAATATCATTAAAGTCACTGGCTTCAACTAGGGTTGCTACTCTCTTCCTCTTGTCCTATATCACTATGTCAAGTTTGACAGCTCCGTTTTCTGAGTATGCAGCTGTAGGAATATTTGAGACGGGTTGGTTTGGTTTGTCTGTTTTATGACATTTCAACCTATTTTGAGTCATTTTATGTTGAAACACAATCAAATGGTTGACTCATCTGTCATATGATGTATCAAACCATTTGCGAATACAAAAACACAATAACAGGCTTGTCCAATTTAAATATTATTCCATAAAGGTATTACTATATATTATGTGTCTTGCTGATAATAATACTAGAATACTAGTCCCATTATGCATGTACGTATGTATTTATGTTCATACTATAATTCCAGGAATTATTGAAACAGGAGAAATTGATATTTTTAACTATATATATAGAGAGATGATCATTTTGTAGTAGCGTCACTGCGTCTGTATTTATCCGACTGGTCTTGTTTGAGATAAAGAAGAAAACGGTCACCAGACTTTAGTTAAAATAACAAACTTCTTCGTTATAATTGAAATGAACTTTTATTCAACAGTTCCATCAACACAGAATTGAATCCAAAAAGTGTTCGGAACACTAGAATATAAAACAGGTTGGTTTGGTCGGAATGTATGTAGTAGAGAAATAAGATTGAGTCCAGATCTTTGGTTTTGCCTCGAGCCCAAGCTATGACGAGAGGCAAGCTAGGAGATATGACGTCTGTTCATGTTGGCATTTCGAGTGGAACTTTATATTTGGGAACCACACGTTTTGGACAGAAATGGAAAAAGCCACACATGTGCAAAGTGTTCTAGTCACCCAATGTATCACTATGTAAGCCTGAGCATGCCTGTGCTATCTAACCGAACCACATACCAATCACTATGCGAGTGATTACATGCAAGTGCAAAAGAAAATAGATCTTAATTATGTAACTGTTATATATATATATATATATATATATATATATATATACAATACTTCCTTTTAGGGACAATTCACTCAATTTAAGAGGAAATGGTCACTGCCAAATATTGCTACCTGTCTTGAGAGATGTCATAAAAGGTAATTGGTATGACACATTGGTGACCTTTAAGTTTAAGGTGCCTAAGGTGAATCTGAAAAGCTGTGATGCATAACAGTGTGATGTGCTTGTAAAATTTTGTAATGGAGTTAAACAAGAGATTCAGTTTTAGCATTTGGTCAATCGATAATGGCAAATATTCATTTTATAAGTTGACAGTCAAGACCGTCATCTAACTTTATTGGCCATCGTATGCGCCCTGTGATGCCAAATAACAATGCATCTGTCTCAAGAGATGCCATATATATGTTCACAATCTCCATTTCCGAGGGAGATACCATGAAGGTTGAATGGTAATTCACATGACACCAAGGTGAACTGTTGTTTACGAGATAATGTTAACAATATATATATATATATATATATATATATATATATATATATTATACAATTATATGTTGGTTGGCTATCTATACCAGCGGTTTCTCGAAGAATCGGGACATCTAACTCATGGGTTTTTATAGGTCTCATTTGTTAGGATTTGAAACCGACAATACCGATGTTATTCTGATCTGTAATACAAACATTAATAAATATTACGCTCCTATTTTGCGCTCTTTTTCTTAATAATCGAGCACTCTGCTGAGGTTCTCTCCCACTAACCTTACATATATATGTGTGTGTTTTACTACTCGTCCAGGAGATGACTAAAAGTTAGTCTAAAGCAAAAGGATTTTATCAGTGCCGAATGAGAGAATTCATTTTTGGAAGCTGACAATCCGGTCCCTCATCTTCACCCCAGCCTTACTCTGTATCCCTTCCGTTTCCCCCTCTCCATCTTCAGTTCGATCGTGTGCGCTAACCCTTGATTTAAACTGATGCAGCTGCAAAGGGAAGAACGGGGGAAAACAAAAAAGAAGAAAGATAAAATATGTTGTTTTCATGGCAGGAGAAGCGCTCTGCAGGCCCTCATTATGACTTGTACCTGCCTTTTAAATTCCCCGTAGCATTGTTGCAGGTTAATTTATTGGGTTTTTAGTGCTTTCCATCCATCATGCGTGTCACCGTCCTGTTGTAGCTGCTCCCCCTTGTCAATATTTATGTTGTTTCTTAGGGGAACCCGCTAGGGAAATGAGAAGGATTTTCAAAAGCAAGATGAAGGTGATTGGTGTGAAGATTAATGGCCAGCGAAGATAGGCGAGAGTGAGGACTTGAAACACAAGAAAACGACGACGGGAGGAGAGGGGGGGGGGGTTAAGAAGAAGAGGAGGAGAAAAAGAAGGAAAAAGAAGAAGAGGGGGAGAACAAGAACAAGAAGAAATATGATGTATTGAAGAAGAAAGAGTTCTATATTACCTAAAAAAGATAGTCAAGGAGAATTAAGAAGGAAAAAACGAACAAGAATGGGTACAAGATCCTCTTCCTTCTATTCTTTGTTTTCCTCCCTCTTCTTTCATTTTTACTCTTTCTATCATCTTTCTTCTACTCTTTTGTTTTCTTTCCTCTGCCTCTTACTCTTTTATCCTTTCCTCTTCCTGCTACTCCTTTTCTCTTCCTCTTCCTTCTACTCTTTTATTCTTTCTTTTTCATTTTACTCTTTTATTCCTTTCCTCTTCCTTCTACTTTTTTTATCCCTTCCTCTTCCTTCTACTCTTTTCCTCCTCCTCTTCTGCATATTATTTAATCCCATCCTCTACCTTCTACTCTTTTTTCTCTTCCTCTTCCTTACAATATCCTCTTTCTAGCTTCTTCCTTCTACCCCATTTTCTTCCCCCTTCTTTACACTTTCCTCTTTTTTATCCTCTTACGATTTCATCCCTTTCCTTCTAATCATTTCTTTTCTCCCCGTTTCTTCTATTTTTCTTTCTATCCTCGTCTTTCTTCTCTTTTATTTCTTCCTCTTTTTTCTACTCTCCCCTTCCTAACCAATTCCTTCGGTGTTCTTTTTTCTCCAACGTCCTTCTATGTTGTCTCGTCCCAACCTCTTCTCCTACTTTTTTTTCTCTCCTTCTACTTTCTACTCTTTTTCGCCCCCCCCCCCCTCTTCCTTCTACTTTTCTATTTGTATCTTTTTACTTCGACTCTCTTTTCTTTCTAACACCTTCCTTCAACCCTTTTTCTCTCCTACTTTCTACTGTTTTCACTGCACTCCCTTCTACTTTACTCTTTCTATCTTCTTACTTCTACTCTTTTCTTCTCCTTCTACGTTCCAATCTGTTTCCCTTCCCCCTTCCTTCCCTTTCCTTCTACTTTCTCTACCCTCTTCCCTCTCCCCTTTTCTTTTATTTCACTTCCTTACACTTTCCTCTTTTCATTCTCTTACTTACTTTTCCTTCCTCTGCATACAGAATGTTTGGAAAATCAATGACTTGACGACGGGATTATGTTCTATATGTGCATATAGGTCTGAAGACAAGTGTAAGTGGTTTACTGTTTCGTCATAACACCAGATTTCCTACGCTGTTCTATTTGGGAGTAAAAGGGGTTCATTTTACAATGAATCAACATTCAAAACGACCTCCCCCCCTCTCCACACACACTAAAAGGTAAGAAGATTACATATACAGGGTGTTTGGAAAATCGATGGCATAACTTCGGAATTATATTCTATATGTGTAAATAATGAAAAAGATTTCCCATAAATATAGGCCATTGAAACAAATACTGATCAACATTCTTTATTGTAAACATCTAACACATACAATGTGTGTGATAGTACATTGTTATTTCTACATATGTAATAGATAAACACGATTCCTGTGACAGGATCATAGGTAACATAAGCTTGTGTTTGGTGTTATCACATACACCAGAATTATATTCTATATGTGTAAATAATGAAAAATATTTCCCATAATGATAGGCCATTGAAACAAATACTGATCAACATTCTTTATTGTAAACATCTAACACATACAATGTGTGTGATTAGTGCATTGTTATTTCTACACATAGAATAGATAAACACTATCCTTGTGACACGATCACGGATAAAATGAGCCTGGGCCCGGTGTTGCCACATACACTAACAAAACCTAGAAAAAAATGACACCAAACAAATATAAAAACCGTGGGCTCAGAAGAAAGTTCCGCGCATCATAATCAGCAGGAGCTCCTTTAATAGCCAACATAGGGGACACAGTTGGCATCCTGATAATGTTGGCTCTTCTTATTTCAAGTAATAGAATACAACAGACCAAATGCAGGTAAATAAATATGATCAGCACAAACGAAAGACCAGGAAGAGGAAGAAATGGATAACAAAGGTAAAAATAGTAATAAAGTGCTATTACAAGAGCACCCCCTGCACAGGGACAAGCAAACAAACAGGCAAGATCCACAGAATTTTAGTAGTATATATATATATATATATATATATATATATATATATATTATACACGTGTCGTTGAAGACCACAGAGTTTTCTTTCTTTGCTATCTTTCTTGTTAATTTCTCGACGCGGCGAGCAATTCGTCGGTTTTCTGGTGTTAATTGGTGAAGTATGGCTCCTAACATTGTATCGTGGACCATTCCTCGAGCGCCCTCTAGTCTCTCGACCGTCTTCAGGAGGCTGTGTCTTATTATTAGTAAGAGCCGTATTTATATTTTTATTATTAGTTATATATCTATTAATTTACATATGTGTATATATATCTTTATTCGTTTATTTATTTATTATTTATTTATTTTATTTATTAAAAACTGACGAATTGCTCGCCACGTCGAGAAATTAACAAGAAAGAAAACTCTGTGGTCTTCAACGACACGTGTATAATAAATGACTTGCTGCCGAAATATATATATATATATATATATATATATACTAGCAGGGCTACCCGGCGTTGCCTTGGGCTATAAAAGAGGTTAAAAAGTGTGTTTAACATCTTTATATCAAAACTCCTATCTCTCTACCTCTCTCAGTTCGTCTCTCTATCTCTCTCTCTTTCCCCCTTCCCCTTTTTTCTACATACCTCCTCCAATCCTCTTTCATTTCCGCCCAACCCACTTCTCTTTTTTTGTTTTAATATATTGAAAATAATAATGTAAGTCATTCCCCTGAGCTTTCAGTTTTAAAGTCATTACATCGAACAACATCGAGTTTCTCTCCACCCCTTCCTTAAAAATATAATAAAATTTATATTTGTTTTAAGGTATTCCTGGTCAACACGGAATTTCTTATCTTCTCCCTCCCCCTTAATAATGTACTAACACCTATAATAATTTTAGTGTATTCCTGATATACGCTGAGTTTCTTGTCTAGTATACAACACTATAACAAAAGATATTGACATTTTTGCTAACGTGCAATGCGACTTTTAAACACACCTGCTCTATCTAAAATATTCAGCACTTTGGATTAACTTATACCACTTACCAAATGTAATGCTGTAATATTACTATTATGATTCCTGGGTAACACCGAGTACCTCTTTTTCTATTCAACAGTTTAAAAAAACACAGTGAGTTTCTTTTCCCGGTCAGCACATCATGTAAGCACACCTGCTCTATCTAAGTTATTGAGCACTTTTGCCATAAGATATACGAGTTTCCAAATATAATACTGTATTATTACTATTATGACTACCGGGCAACGCTGAGTATATATTTTGTGTACAACTGTATAACAGAAAACTGAAGTTCTGTCTCCTGGGCAACACAGCATTTAAACACACCTGCTCTATGCAGGATATTGAGCACCTTTGGATTAACATATACCCCGTTCCAATTGTAATACTGTATCATTACTGCTATTGATCCCGGGCAACACCGATTACTTTTTCTTGTATACATTACTATAACAAAACACAATGAATGTCATTCACCCGGGCAATGCGACCTGTAAATCCAACTGCTCTATCTAGTGTATTGAGTACTTTTGCCATAAGATATACCACTTACAAAATATAATACTGCATTATTACGATTATTTCTCCCGGGCAACGCAGAGTATGTTACTTGTATACACCAGTATGACAAAACACAGCTAAATTATTTCTTTCGGGCAACGTGTCATTTAAACACACCAGTTCACTCTAATGAATGAAAAATAAAATAAAAAATGAATAATATGAAACCTATATGTGAACTGGTGTGTATTCCCGGACAATGCTGAGTTTCTTGTATTCACCTTCTCCATCAAGCATACACCACATAGGAAATTTACTACTGTATTGTTTGACACACCTGCTCTATCTAGAATATTGAGCACTGACCCCCAAGCAACGCAGAGTACCTTTTCTGGTATACAATAGTATAACAAAATACAGTAAAACTCTTTCTCCCAGGCAACGCGACGTTAAAAAATACCTGTTCTATGTAGGATTGCTCTATCTAGGATATTAATGACTCCCGTGCAACGCTGAGTAAACACACCTGCTCTATCTATGATATTGAGCACTTTTGATTGACTTATATCACTTACCAAATATCATACTGTATTATAACTATTATGGCTCCCGGGCAACACTGAAAAAGAGAAGTTCTTTCTCCCAGGCAACACTGTTTAAACACACCTGCTCTATCTAGGATGTTGAGCACTATACACCTTACCAAATGGAAAACTGTAATCTTACATTTATTGTTCCCGTTTAGAGCACTATTGAACCCACCCAAATAAAATTAAGGATGCCTCCAGAGCACTACTAAAACCACTTTTTCCGAATTTCTTGTCACCCCCTTCCCTAGTCCGAAGAGAAGCTTAATCTTAAAAGAAAATACCGAGCAAAACGGATACATTGAAATTACAGAGTTTTCTTTCCAAATTATGGCTGAAAAATACGCCCCCCCTCCTGACAAAATCTGCTCCATAGCCCCCTAAGGGGTACACGTAGAGATTTGGAAATATTTCCATTATCTTCCCCGTTTAATTTTACACAAGAATACATTTTTCGATTTTATGTAGATTCTCTAACTTTTTTCTATAGGGCACACGCACAGACAATCGAATTTTATAACGGCCGACTATAGCTATCCACGCCTCCTTGACACACACACACACACACACACACACACACACACACACACACACACATATATATATATATATATATATATATATATATATATATATATATATATATATATATATATATATATATATATATATATATATATATATATAGGGTTTATTTCTCATCTCGTCCGTAGCCATTTATGGTAGCCTCATTGATTAGCATGCTCGGAATTGGAGTTAAATGTGACCTTTGTTTCAGGGTTCGAATCGTGCGACTGGTTTGAATGGTTATCTCTACGCTGATGATTCCACAAAGATGAAACATATACGTATGTAGATAATATTTAAATGTTTATTATTAAAATAATATATATATATATATATATATATATATATATGATCATCCACAGACAGACTGTTTTGCTGTATTACAGTTTATCAGTGTGGCTAGACTAGCAGCTGTTCCTGGCGACGTTTCAAGCAGAGACGATATGTCCAGAGGGCAGAGTATGTAGCGAGGCAAGCTATCTGTCTATCTATCTAAAACAGGCGAGACACATTTTTTCAAATGTTATTTTGGCATTAAGTAATTCAAAAAGGGTTGATATGCCACTGTAGAAAAAATAAACCAAGCTACCGTCCTATTCGTTCCCTCTTCCTTTTTCCTTTCTGTATTTATTTTTATTCCCGTGTCTAATCTACAATTTTTCTTTTGTCTTTTCTTTATTATTTTCTCATTTTTTCTTTATTCTTTTCTTTTCATCTGCCACCTTCATTTTATTTTTCTTCCTTCCACCCTCCATTTTTACTTCCTTTTTCATTCCGTTTTATTAGCTACCACCTTTCTATTATTTCTTCTTCCTTTTTGTCTCCTCTTCTTTCTACTCTCTATTTTGATTTCATTTCTCCCTTCTGAACTACCACCTTTCTATTGTCTCCTCTTCTTTCTACTCTTTATTTTCATTTCATTTCTCCCTTCTGAACTACCACCTTTCTATTGTCTCCTTTTCTTTCTACTCTCTGTTTTCATTTCATTTCTCCCTTCTGAACTACCACCTTTCTATTGTCTCCTCTTCTTTCTACTCTTTATTTTCATTTCATTTCTCCCTTCTGAACTACCACCTTTCTATTGTCTCCTTTTCTTTCTACTCTCTGTTTTCATTTCATTTCTCCCTTCTGAACTACCACCTTTCTATTTTCTCCTTTTCTTTCTACTCTCTGTTTTCACTTCATCTTTCTCTCTCTCTTCTAAACTGTCTTCTTCTTTCTACCATTTTCCATCTTATCTACCATCTTTCTTTTACTTTTTCTTCTTTCTCTTCTTTTGTTTCTTAATCTTATTTAACTCCCACCTTTCTATCGTTTCCCCTTTCCCCTCCTCTCTGTGTTTACTTCATTACTTTCTATTCATCCCCCCTTCTTCTTCTTCTTCTTCTTCTTCTTCTTCTTCTTCTTCTTCTTCTTCTTCTTTGTATGCCTTTTTATATGTTCACTATCTCTTTCTTTGTTTCCACTTTTCTTCCTTTATTTTCCTTCCACCCGTCACCCATTTTTTTTGCTCGTTATTCTGATTTTACCTGACAGATCCTCCAAACAATGATCACACGGCTATAGCAAATACTAATGTTCTCACTCGCAGGGCCATTTTTTTTATTTATTCAACAGCCCGAGAAGTTTCTCTTCATGGAAATAGCGAAGCAACGAACGGATCAACCAACGAACCCATCAAACAATGAACAAAATAAGAGAATGCCTTCTTTTCAAACTGCATTTCCCTTCAGTTTCCTGTAAATGACCACATTTCTTCTTCTTCTTCTTCTTCTTCTTCTTCTTCTTCTTCTTCTTCTTCAAATTCTAATAAGAAAAATCCCACATGATAAACTTTTCCTACACAACCCCCGTAGCTTCATCTCGGTTGAATACCTGACCTCCACCCCGTAGAAACATTTTCTAACCCCCCCCCCTCCCGACCCAAACCCTGGAGGTGGTTTTTCTTCCTGAAAAAAGATTCAAAATAGGAAAATCATGAATACTAAAATCTCTTTCATTGCACTAGATTTACATTTAATGCCTCAAGTCTAGATTAGCATCCTTATATATATATATATACACACACATAAGGTATTTAGTAAAGTATGACTGTATGCAATGCGGAAAAAAAAACCCAACGGTTAAAGAGGAGATGAACAAATATTAGATACTAAATCTAATATTTTCTACAAACATAGCACCCTTTATGTAATAGCCATCTTCGGGCGTTTCTTCTCGGTTAATGGAAAGAATGTTTGTTTTTTAAGAAGGGGAAAGTTTCTCCCGAAATATCAAAATATTTTTCACTGTCCCAGATTCTATTAATAGTAAGATTTACTGAAAAATAAATGGATATGTTTTTGAACAAAAATATTGCATATATTGTCTTCAATTATTTGTTTTTTTAATCTCTTTTTTTACTGTTCCGGTTATTTTTCTGCATTTAATATATATATATATATATATATATATATATATATATATATATATATATATATATATATATATATATACTTCATATATATATATATATACTTCATGCTCATGAAACTTCATTTAACTTGCAATTGGAAATATTTCGGAAATTATAAGGAATATATTCCTAAATATATACCTTTTATAAGAACTTATATATATATATATATATATATATATATATATATATATATATATATATATATATATATATAATTTGTTGAAAAGAAAGCAATAAAGTTTTCGATCGTAGGTTCTACAAGAACTAATATAAATTATTTTATTTAACAACTATACATTGCGGACACCCACAAGCACAAAATCATCGATCTAGAAAGCCCCTTGTAGACACGGAACTACTATTACAAAGGAACTTTTACGAAAAGACACCGTTCACATGTAGGCAGTTTTTCATTCCTTCCAGTTTTTCTTCGATCTCTGAGGCGCTGCTGATTATATACGGACACAAAGACGGATTCTACCCCAAAGACCGTCTGTCCGCAACGATGAAACCCTGGTATGCCTCACAGAAACTGTACTGTATAGTCGTTAAATAAAATAATTATATATATATATATATATATATATATATATTCATTTTACTTCAGTGGAAGTTCTCAGAAATCAAGGGGCCCTTTCTTGGGGCTAACACTTGATCTCTATATGAGATACATAGATATTCGAGTGGTCCATTAAAATCCTCCATTACCTCTCAAACGTTGAGTTAGTAAAAAAGTGAAGAACATTAATTTTGACCAGTTAATTATGTTATACTATATCTTTCTTGTGGTCACTTGGTCTTACCGGATTCCAGAACAAGAATTCATCTAGTCTGGTGGAGTATCCATCTAAGTGCTGTTACTAGTGGCAACATCAATTGGAGAAGGTTCACTATTCCTTGTATAAGCCAGTGTGTAGCCATGCTGAGGGGATCTTATTTGGGCTTCGGATATTGTGTTATTTTGAATATTTAGTCAAGGTTTACTTCTAGGGGAAGTATCTTTATGCCAGTTCGTCCTAACAAACCTCGGCCCAGAGAGACCTTACACACTCGAGGGCAGTGTCTAGTAGGTATTCAAATTCTCTCCTGTAGACATTCAAATTCTCTTCAGTGGGCATTTAAATTCTCTCTATATATATACAGGGTGGGCCAAAATAAGGGTCCTATCTTTAAATTTGAATAACTTGAATTTGAATAACTTCCACAAAATAAAAGTTAAACTCACCAAACTTTATGTGTGTGTAGACTGACCCTTCCGAGATTTTTTGAAATAAACAAAACAAATTTTAGCCGAAAAACACTTCTTAAAACTTACAAAAACTAAAGTATTGTTTTTTACACTGTTTTGAGTTTTTTAAGCAAAAATAATGTTTTCTAAATTAGGGTACGTTCCTTAGGGCTAATACGGCTCATGCTTGCTTCGGAAGGGGTCCTTTACTTATTCTAAAAAAAAATTAAAAAAATCAATAAATAAAAAAGTTATGAATTTTTAAAAATAGGACCCTTATTTTTGCCCACCCTGTATATGTGTGTGTGTGTGTGTTCAGGAAACATGCTTATATACAGAGGAAAATAAAATGGTTAGAAAGAATGAGGAAACTAAAGGAGAATGTGTGCAGTGGAATGGGTGAGTGATTATTTGGTTTGTCAGCAAGAAAAGCTTTTATCTAAACCTCAAATGGAAGCAAAGTTCTTTTTCAAGATCATCGCACCGATTCCTGTATTTGCATTTGGCTCCAGTCTTGCAGCACACAATTCCTCTTTTGTTTTTAGATCTTGCTATTTATGAGCTGGCTCATTTTGGTTTACACAGCAAGTTTTATTTCGTGAATCGCAGCCCTTCGAAAACTTCCTTGAATAGCAACAAATTTACGTCATGCAGTAAAAACAAAACAAAAAAAAACTATTGCAACTAATTTAATAAAAGAAAGAAAACATCTTCCTTTTTATTCTTTTTTTTCAAAAGTGACCTTTTACTTATATCGCCTCAATCGATATAAATTAAAGTAAGTGTTTGTCTGCTTGTTTGTTCATTTAAACTCAGAAACTATTGGTCAGATTTCGACTAATCTTAATATGCATACAGACCATGACTCATGAAATGTCAGCGGCTATGTAACCTCGAAGCCACCATTTCTCATAGAAAGTAGGCCTTCAATCAAAAGTTCCATAGAAAGCATAGAGTGTATTTTGCATGTGTGTGTTTTAAACAATTCAGAATAAATAAATAAACTACGAAAGAAAGAAATGTCTTTTTATTTTGCTTTTAGAATTCCCTCTCTGCTCCCTGTTTCCCCAACCGTACCAACATACATAAATTTAAATGTAATGTGAACAAACATCTTACTGACCAGCTCCTTATCCCGGTTACTCTACTATAAATCTGTCTACTATCACAGTAGCCTCTTACACTTCAGGGGCAATATACCTTGTTTGGGGTGAAGAAAAGTAAACAAAAAAAAATTTTAATTAAAAAATTTAAAACTATAAAGCAAGACTTGTACGCGGGAATCTTTCTGTCGAACTTGGGAATCTGTATGGAATTTCGAATGGAACCCTTTATTTAATCCAGGGGGGGGGGGGAGTTTGCTCTCATTCCGTCAGCCGTAACTGGGTAGAAGTCTGTTGCATACATGTATGAAATAATTTGTGTCGATCTATGTAAGTTGTGATTCGGCTTGACGATCATTGTAATCATCGCCTCTTCAACAGGTGCGCGTCTGCATATAACGAGATTCACGCGCGATCGCTAAAGCCGGATCACGTGATCAGCAGAGCACTCCAGTTCGTGACTTTTTCCCAACCAGACAAGATGTGATCCTGCGATTATCTGCTGTCGGCCCAGCAGAGAATCGACGAACTCCAGGAAAAAGATCATTTCGCCCTGTCATCATATACTCAACTCAATGTATTATCTTACATTTTGTTCCCATGTTTCTCCTACACAAAACTACTATCTGTCCGTGCAATGTGTTGTTTAATTATATTACGTCCTAAAGAAAAGTTACACAAACCAATGCAAATTATCCTTGTTCAGTTCCCGTTTTTATCCCTTCTAAAATTTGGCTTTCCTACAGCTAAAAGTCTTAAGTAATTCGTGATTGTATTCTTAATATCGCCTGTACTTAGGATTGATCCTTCAACCTTCAGAAGACTGTCACTTAGAACTACTTATACTTAGCACTTTTATCCATTGCGCCAAGGCGCAAGTATTGTTTTCCTTTTCATACTAATGCCATTTTTATAGAAAAGCAAACTAAGCCAGTGAGTAGATGTGGAGACGGGAGACATAGTAAAAGGATGGTTCTATGAATGGTCTGAGGATGGTCTTTTGGTTGATAATAAACAGTGTTTGTAGCGACAGTATCTTTTTGAAAAGCATGTGTCATGTGTCGGTTAGATTCAACCAGCTCTTTCATCACGCCCGCGTTGTGTTTCCAAATCGATACAGAAAAAGCCAGACTAACTCACAGAAATTGTGAAGGAGGCGGAAAACGATCGGGCAAGACATTTTCCGTTTTTTTTTTGGTTTGTTTTTGTTTTTACCAAAATGATTTCCTTTTATTCCCCGTGTTTCAAAAACAAATTCCGTTACCTTTTTTCTATTTTTTCTCCCCACAATCCTTCCAGAATGTCTCGTTTGATAACGTTCATCGAACCATGTACGGAGCATAAATGTTTCTGCAAATGTTTGGCTCGTTTTGATTCGCCTCACTGATTTCTGTAAAACTTATTGTCTTAAGCAACACTTACCAACTTAATCTCGCAGTAAATCTCAAACGATGACGTCATCCACTCAGCACTGGGACAAGCAAGATAACAAACGTCATCATTTTGTGACACCGTCCACTGTGCACGGTTATCCTCCACGTTTCTAATTTAATGGATGACGTCAACGTGTAAGGTTATGTCCACTTGTTTTAATTGATGACGTCAACCATTGAAAATTCAAATATATCAGATGTGCATTGAATTTCATCCATAGTCATAAGACACCAATGAAGCAAGATTCCCTGAATTTCAGTTTCTACTTAAGACCCCTTAAGCGTAAGCCTTAAATTTTAAACATTTTCTAGAATCAAAATCATTTTGATCAAAATTAGAATAAGTATTCTAGACAAGGTTTAGTATGATTATATGTTCATTTTATTCTTCATAAAGGGACATAAAAGTGGTGCAAAACTGTTCTGTTCGGGTGAGTTTTTCTCGTCGTGGAATGGGTATTCTACTAGTATATATATATATATATATATATATATATATATATATATATATATGTGTGTGTGTGTGTGTGTGTGTGTCTGCATGTGTGTAAGTACTAATTAATAATAACAAAAGAGAGGAAAATAAGAATAATTAAAGTCCTGAAGAAGAAAACAAAAATTAAAACGAAAACATGAAGAATAAAATAATTAAAAATGTATTTCTTTTCTTTTATCTTTTTCTTTTCCTTTTTTATTTTTGGCTAGGGGTGTGTATGAAATTTAACTCGGGCATCCTTAATGAAGTCATCATATGGTTATTTTGTGGATCTGCTGTTCTTTCCGCTGTTGTGTGTGTAGGGTGGTGGTGGAGAGGTCAACATCAACCTTCCTGATTACGCCAAGCCTGTGAGCCAGAAATGGCATTCCTCTTGAGTTCCATTCCTACAGAGCACCTGTAATAACCATAAGATCTCTTGGACCTCTCCTGGCACATATTTAATGATCTAGTAGCGATCCACCGGTGCCTTTGCCGATGGCTGCACATCTGATTGCAATCTCTTTGCTAACAATAGATTCAGAGTTTCTTCCCTTTGCTCTTAACTTGTTTTTATTTTATTTTATTTTATTTTATTTCTTGACTTCTTTTCCTTCTTTCATCTTGAAAACCATTCTTGTCGTCTTTCTCGCGCGGGAAATTTAAAAAAATAAATGATAGAATCTATTTATTATATCTTAGTCTTGGATTCTAAAACAAAAAACAAAAATTTTGAGGGCAAATGTTATTTTTGCTGGTTTTAGCGACGTGTGCTAAGGTTAGATTTGGTCTACCTAATAAAGACAAACCAATCCTTCCTTTAGTTATTTAATCCCCAAAATGCACTAAAAGGCAGATAAATCCTCATAAAGTGTCAAATCGTAAACTGCCTCGACCATTTCCGGGACAGGCTCGGGATTCTCCGTCCATACTCGAGACTGATTCCGTAACTACTGAAATCATCTGGATACCCATTTCTTAAAAGTACCCATTTTTTTTTTTGTTTTTTACTCATCAGTCACCACTCATCAAGGCTAAAAGCCACCCGAGGATGAGGTTGAATAAGATGGACAGATCGACAGTTGAGTGATGATGAATGATGAATACTATGAGAGGATTGAAAATCTCCACATACCACAGACTCAAAACAACAGCAATTCTTCCCTCTTTGTCAGAAACATCGCTTATGGAAAGTGAGGAATACAGAGCAGAATAGTGAGGAAGCGAGAGTTATGAGGCTGCTGAAAGTAAACCCAGGATTGGAATCTGGCCCCCAAGAGTGTGGGATGGCATAGTTGTCATAGTCAGATAGCATACCAACAATTTTTTCTGGTTGTTTAATGCCAAAACGCAATAAAAAAAAATTGTCTTATGTGTTTTTACTGTTTTAGGGCATATCAACCCTTTTATTTAGGTAACTTAATTCCAAGAAGGCTAGTTTAGTATATATCACAGCATATCAGCCTTTATTTTATATGTATGTTTAATGCCCAAACACAATAAATGCTTGTCTTATCTGTTTTATAGCATACAAGCCAAATCTACCTACCATCAGGAGGTTATTAATCTAGCTCTAAGTATATTTTTAAATGTATAACTTACATTACATTGTTTCTTTTTACTGACGTGTCACTACTTATCAAGGCATAAGGGCCACTCGAGGATAAGGGTTAAAAAGATCGTCGAGGGGATCGAAAACAAATGGGTGGGATGGGCAGAAGATTACTTAAGAGGAATTGGTTTTCCAAGGAGACGGCTCAACAAGTATTTGTTTACATTAGAATTGAAGACAACCATGCTGTAGTCAGTTGGGAAACAGACTTGTGGTACCTTGTTCCACAGATGGGATGTTTTAGGGAATAAACTTTGTTCATGGAAGTTTCGTTTGGTTTTTGGTAAAGAGAGAGAGAGAGAGAGAGAGAGAGAGAGAGAGAGAGAGAGAGAGAGGGGGGGAAGTTCTTTGCTGTGGTTGTAGTTCCTGCTGTGAATGCTTTATAGGGTGTTATCACGGATTAGAGGACCTACGATGAACATAATACAGAAGACAGAGATTAACAACGTCTCTTCTGTTTGAAAGAGGCTGTAGAGACGAGAAGAGATCATCCCCCACTAGATTGCGAAGTCGATTTTGTACTCTGTCAAGACAAGAAAGAGTGCTTGAAGCACCTCAGCAGTACTCCATCTTTGGACGTATCTGGCTCTTATGCAGGTAGAGAATTGCATTGGGGGTGAGGTACTTTCTGGAGCAATAGAATGAGCCAACAATTTTTCCAGCAATCTTAGCAACAGATTTGATATAAATCTTCCATTTCAGGTCTGGGGTGAAAGTCAATCCTAGAAGCTTATCAAAGAAGGGGGCTTCCTCGATGAGAAAAACATTCGTGTCTACTGGGGAGGCGTGAGGATCCGAGCTTTGGTGGTGAAAAGATAGATGCTTGGTTTTAGAGGCGTTAAAAGTAACAAGCCACTTTTCCCCCCATTGCACAACATGCTCCAACTCGGAAGAGAGAGAGAGAGAGAAAGAGAGAGAGAGAGTCAGCAAGATCTTGATCTTCGATGCTATTCAAAGTGTTGCCATAAATAGTTGTGTCGTCTGGATATATGTCAACGAACGATCTTTAATATAAATCTATTGTAATTTAAAAAACTAATAGTTTTCATTTAAATTACTTCTTTTGAAAATTAATGAAAATAATATTTTAAGAAAGGTTTTGGTAATTTTTTTTTTTCAAAATCACTTTAATTAATTATTGTTAATATCGACAAAACTATTGCATATATATATATATATATATATATATATATATATATATATATATATATATAGTCTCGGAAGTTTCTCAACCATTAAAACTATATAAAAAATAAAAAATAAAAACTTTTTAGTCCCAAGTCGTTCAGTGGAAAATCACTCATGTAAGTCAATTTATTTTTTACAGTTATTATATTAGTTTGCTTCTAACATTATTTAAGGGATCATCAGTTGTTTAACATGAAAAACTGTTTCGGGAATTTAAATATATATATATATATGAAAATGGGACAATAAAGTTACAAATGAATAACACCCAACATTAATTTATTATAGACTGTTTAAAAAATAGTTATGCAAATGAGGCATACAAATAGCTGTGTTTGGGTCTTTGCTCTCTACTATATATACAGTATTTCAAAAGACTATGTTGCATTATTGATTTGAATAATAGTGAGTCGTTTTGATCATAATATAGGTGTCATAAATAAAAACAACTTTTGCATTTATTCATTTAGATCAACATTTTCTGTGTTATTTAATGCTGAAACACAATACTAAATGTAAACCATTTATTGTATAAAATAAACATACTAATAATTATAATACAATAAACTCAAGTTGCTATTTTACGCATGGCTTTGTGGCATTTGCGGGTCCATACTTTTCCAAACAGTATTGGTACATAGATGACCACAGCTGAATTACAAGCAATGATGATGGCACTAGATATGATCAAAAATTCAGAGACAACCAAATCAATAATATTTACAGATTCATTATCTAGCCTAGTGGCAATCCAAGAGGGAAATCAACATCTATGTACAGGAAGTACTAAAAACATACCATAGCCTGGTTCTCTTGGCAAAACGGTGGCTTTAGCATGGATACCTAGTCACATAGGTATTAAGGGCAATCAAAAGGCTGACACTTTGGCAAAAGGAGCAACTAAAATGATGCTAATAGAACTTAAACTCCCACACATATATAACAAAACGAAAATCAATCCATATATACAGGGTGTCTCAAAAAAATGTACTCACTCTTAGAATGACGAGAACGTTTGCGAATCCCTTGGTGCGCGTTATCAGCTTTGTTTGAACAATAATGGTCATCAGTTTGAACATTTGCGAACATGATTCTTCAATTACATCTGTCTCATGTATTCGATGCTATTTCATTTCACTCTATGTTCATAAATAAAAGTTTTCTCGTCATTCTACGAGTGAGTACATTTTTTGAGACACACTGTAAGTAAAAAAAAAAAAATGGCAAATCACATGGGACATGTTCCCAACCAACAAACTATACAAGCACCAAGCTGAAGTCAAATCAGATACTAAAGAAACACTGACCAATCAAAGATGGGATATAGTAATGAATAGAATCAAGATCCGACACACACACATTACACATTCGCACCACCTAAAAAGAGAAGACACCCCACCCACCCAACATGTAAAGTTCCCCTTGCAGTCAAACACATTCTTACACAATGTGTCAAATTCAAACAAATATACCCCAAATACTATCAGGCAGGTAACCTAAAGAACCTTTTCAGGGACACCAGACCAGAAGAAATAATACATTTCCTAAAACATGTTAATCTCCCCAACAAAATATAATAAATAAAACGAAAAACTATAAAAACCCCTAACCCTAAAAGCAAAAAGAATTAAACCTTTCCTTGGCATTAAATGCCCCACAGAGGTTGAAGTGCCGTTAAACAAAACAAACTCACTCATTCACAATAGATTGTTGATTATACAAATAGGAAGCTGAAGAAGAAAATGTTCTTGCATTACTAAAGAGCTAATTCTACACAAGGGAGATAATATTGATTGGTGTTATACTTCTCAGAATCTAAACGTGAATTATGTGTTGGACGAATTAAATATTAAAATACAATCGATGAGAACTAATGTACCTGAAGCGATAATGACATTTTCTAGACAAGGTGATCCATTAGAAAAATTATCTTCGTACAGTAATAGATTAATGATGGTGGTGGTGGTGGTGGGGGGGGGGGGTGAGATGAAACTTGAATTTCTTTTTCAGATCAAAGTATGCGTGAAAAACTTTCAAATAGTTTGAAGAAAACTAAAGAATTATAAAAAGTGAAATTTAAAAAAAAATCTCTATTTATATAAAGTTATATTTGTGTTTATATATTTGTATGCACAGGATTTATTCAGAAACTAATTAACCGATCATTATGAATTTGGGACATTTTCTAGTATCAAAATTATGTAATGGATTTTGATCGAATATAATGATTCTAGATGTAAGGTTTAGTATCATTATATCTTAATTTTAATCTTCGTAAAGGGATATAAAAATTATGCAAAACTGTTGTGTTTGGGAAATTATTTTACCCGTCTTGGGACGTCATTCTTCTAGTTCGAACACAAGAATAAGATTGTTAGAAATATTTAACTCCTGTTTTACTTTTATCTAGAAATTCTTTTTTCTTCTGTTATTATCTCCAATCTTCAGTGTGCCACATCTAAACGTGCAATGCGCCACTGTTGGCACACGTGCTATAGGTTGACGATCTTTGTGTTAGAGCATCAAACTGTATGTCAGTAGTGAGATGGTTTGGTTTTACTTATGTTAATTTATGATAATAGAAAGAAGAAACTTGTTCTATGAAATTATTTTATAAAAATCTGTAAGGATACCCGTCCCAATGAACAAAACAGTTTTGCACCACTTCTATCTCCCCTTATGAGGATTAAAATCAAGATATCATTTAACTAAACCTTATATTTAGAATCCTTATTCCAATTTTGATCAAAATCCATTACATTATTTTGATTCTAGAAAATGTCTAAAATTGTAAGTCTTAAGCTTAAGGGGTCTGAAGGAGAAACTGAAATTCAGGGAATCTTGCTTAATTGGTGTCTCATAACTATAGATCAAATTCAATGCAAATCTTATATATTTGAATTTTGAAATGGGAATTTGTGCACATATTATGGCCCCTAAAAACCCTTAAAATACTCCAACGAAACTGAAATTTGGGAAATATTTATTAACTGATCTCTAATAACTATTGCTAAAATTTCACAAAAATCGGAGGTATCTGAATTTTCACGAAGGGCTTCTACCCCTTCGCCCTCTTTGCATGAAATTAAATTTAACAAAATATAGCCCAGATTACCCACCCTTACTCCTAGCAGCTATGTTCCAAAATTCATAATGATCGGTTATTAGTTTAGAAGTGAATCCTGTACATACAAATAGATGAACATATACATATACCTAACTTTATATACATTTTAGAGATTTTTATGAAGACATTCCTAATCGAAAAAAAAAAAAAGATAAAAGCCCGTTCAATAGGATGATTGATGACATTCTTATTTTCGTATCAAATTATTTATTTAAGCAAAAGTAGTGAATTTGTTTCTTTCTGTCAGGTGACTAATCAACCTTTACAAAAATATTAAGAGATTGAGGATTGAATACTTACTTTTTGATATTTATCAAGTAAATAAGGGAATATTTACCTGTAGTGTTCATATTTTGTTTTGTCTTTCTTCTTTAATTTGTCTACACAATTTGCTGCAAAAGTTAATCAACAAATTCCGATGGGAATATACGAAAAGGTGTCCAATGAACCGAGGAAGGATTGATTAAATTTGGCACAAACTGTTCTACATTTCGATGGAAGCTGCTCGACTGAGCTTCAATCTCTGATTCCTCCTCGTAAAACATCTGCGGCAAGAACCCGTCTTCCTACCACAACTACAAAGAACTTTCATTTCTTCCTCTGTGTATCTAAAACAAAATGGAATTTATTTCCATGAACAAAGTTTCTTTCCAAAACTTTCCATCCGTGGAACACATTGCCGCAGGATTGCTTCCCTGCAGACTACAACATGGTCGTCTTCAAGTTCAATGTCAACAAATACTTGTCAATTTCCCTCTTAAGTAATCATTCCATTGCTGTGAATGTCTTACAGGGAGGAACCAGAGATTGAAGCTCAGTTCAGAACCTTCCATGGAAAAAGAAACGATAGAGTAGAGAAAGACTAGCAACGCTTCTTCTGTAAACCTGGGTGTGATGTCAACTAAGGTGTGAGTCCACGTTCCGTAAAGCTCCCAAATTGAAGCCTCAACATTAGAACTCATATAAGGCACCATTATGAAGCATCACCTATTTTCAAATTACACGGCTAGCATGTTGACATCTAAGAGTCGATTTCAATTTCTCCCATGTGGTCTCGCTTTATCATTGTAAAAGAATTTCAGATTCCAAATTATTTTTACCAAAATTCTATTTTGTTTCGCTTTCATCTTGTTGCATAGATTCGGAATTAAAAGAAGATGACATGTGTTACAATTTATTAAACGACTGATCTTCTCTTCCGAAACAAAATAAAAGAAACTAAACATTCTGTAGTCGTCATAGTGGGAGTTTTATGAATATTTCCAAAAATACTGTGTTCACTGGTGATGTTAAAATAAAACGAAAAATAAAATACAAGGAAGGAATTATTGATAAAAACTACCGAAAAATGGAAATGCTTAATTAGTATATCTAGATCTCCAGGAGCAAATGCATCGGACATCAAAGGAAGGAATTACTATTTTTCCTTTGTGTGTAATCTTAAAAGATGGAGTGAATCTGAGATGTGTAGTGAAGTTAAGTTGGGGCAAGGTGAAAAAAAAACGGGAAAGAGGAAAGTGATGAAGGGAGGAAGACAAAGAATAAAAATGGAGGAAGAAAATGAAGTGAACATGGAATGTGTAATGAGATTAAGTTGGAGCAAGGTGGAAAAACGGAGAAGAAAAAAGTGATGAAGAGAGAAAAGAAAGAAGAAAGAAAGAGGGGTGAATCTTAAATGTGTAGTTAGGTTAAGTTGGGGAATTTCGAAGAAAGAAAAAAGTGAAGAAGAAAGAAAGGAAAGAAGGAACGAAAGAAAGGGAGAAGCAGAGGAGAGGATGGAAAAAAGTAAAAAGAAGATGATGTGAATCTGAAATGCTTAGTGAGTTTATGTTGTGACAATGTGGAAAAAACGGAAAGAAAAAAATGATGAAGAGAGAACGAGATGAAGGAAGGAAGACAAAAAGAAAAATAGAAAAGGGAATAAGAGAGGATGGAAGAAAGAAAGAAAGAAAAAATAGAAGAAGATGAAGTGAATCTCGAATGTGTTGGGGAGTGAATTTGGGATGTGTAGTGAAATTCGGATTAGGGTTAGGGAGAAAAAAGCGACGAGGAAAGAAAGAAAAGTTTGAAAAAAAGAAAGAGAGAAAGGTAATCTGAGATGCTTAGTGAAATGAAATTAAGGCAATGCAAAAAAAAAGAAAGAAATCGATGAAAGAGAAAATGAATAAAAAATGGAAAGAAGGAGGAGAAGATAGATGGAGCAAGGTTGCAAGGAATTCAATTATGAAGAAATAAAAAAGGAAAAAATGGTAAGAAGCTGAGGGGGAGTTTAGAATGAGGTTATTGATGTAATGTGGAAAAAGAGAGGAAAACAGAAAACAGAAAAGGGAAACAGAGGAAGGACAGAAGAAATAAAATAAGAAACTAAGGAATAAAGAAAGAAAGTGAAAAAAAAAAAAAAGAAATTTTCGACTAAGGAAGGAAAGATGAAAAAAGAGAAAAATGTAGGGAAATTAAGTGAATCTGTAATGTGTAGTGAGGTTAAGTAGAAGAATGCTGTCTGGAAGGAGGAAAGAAAAAAGAAACAAACAAGAATAAAAAGAGAATGGAAGATGGATAGAAGAAAGGAAGGAAATGCAAAAAAAAAAAAATAGCAGAAAAAAGTGATATGAGAAAAGAAAAATGAACGGGAAGGAAAAGAGAAGGGAGAAGAAGGAAATAAAATAGCAGAAAAAGAATGGAAAGATAACGGGAGAAATAGAAAGAAGAAGAATAAAGAATAAAGGAAATTGCATCGAGAAAAGGGCAGAAAGTTAGGAAGGAAAACAAAGATGAATGAAAAAAAAAGGGAAAGGAAAAAATTAGTTACGAAACGACACTGGTTTGTAAAGAGTGCATAGGAGTATATGAAAGTGGGACGAGGTTAAAACTGAAGATGAGAGATAGATAGATAGATAGATGGATGGATATGGGAGAAAAAGAAAATATGAATAAAAACAGTGTGAGAGGAAGAAACGTCCATTATCAGTTTCGTTCAGTTGCTGTGATGATACAAAAACGCCTCTACCGCAGCCATTTTTATTCTTAATTAATTACAAAATTCCCCCTCAGTAGACCCTTCAGTCCTATTATTATTATTATTATTATTATTATTATTATTATTATTATTATTATTATTATTATTATTATTATTATTGCTGCTACTACACTTGGAAAAAATCCTTTGATCTTTCCATTTGTGTTTTTCCGTTTTATTATGTTTATTTACTTTTTGGTAAGATAAAACGAGTTAAAATGAAGTTTCGCCAGCGATTGCTATATTTTTCGGCAATAGCACGCACTCGGCGTCGGCGCGCAAGTTAAATAAAAAAAAAAGAAGAAGAAAAAGATCCTAATACAATTCTTTATGTTTTTTGGTTTATTTATTTATTTACTTATTTATTTATTGTTTTCTTTCTTTTCTTTTCTTTTTTTCGTTTCACGTTTTCCAATTTGCTTTCATCGTCATCCTCGTTTGATTATAAGGACACAAATACGTGTGCGCACACACAGGTCTGTAAAAATAAAGAGAGATGATTATTTATTTCTTTATAAAAATTTATATATGATTATACAATATGGTGTGTCTCTTTAATCTTGTTTGATCTTCTTACACCGTTTTTTTTTTTTCGGTTCTAGATATTTTTCGTTCGCTTTCCTTTCGAACGCTTTATTCCTTTGTTGTGGAATCTAATATGACATCCAATGCCCAAAATTCCACCACCCCAGACCGCGAAAACAATAAAAGAAGTAAAGAGACTCAGCTAATTTGTGATAAAGTCTTTTAAGCAAACCCAGGAATATCAAAGAAGATCCAGGTACGCGAATAACAGAGATGGATGCATCCATTCAATCTGCATATTTAGTGATGAAAATGTTATTTTAAAAAAGTATGTGCGACAGACCAACTGAAATGCTATTTCAAATATATGTGACAGACCAACTGAAATGCTATCTATAATTTAAGTGTGACAGTTATTTTTATTTTCCAGTATACAGTACGCATCCATAATATAACCAACTATCTCCTGTAGCAGTTGTTCCAAATTCAACCACTCTCTCTCTCAATGGTTAAGAAAAAAGAGCAAGATTTGATCAGCTTATCTGCCACGTGTCACTAGCAACTTCCTGTCTTTGACGCAATATACTGACACGTAAGCCTAATTTTAATTTTGAACTTCTAACGGAATTTTTAACTACTCTGCTTAATTTAAGCTTATGTGGAAACAATTATTTTTACACACCCTAGTTCAATATCGCAACACATAAAGCAGAAGTTACTTTTTTACTCATTAGCTGGATGGGGGTAAATTGTAGGTTCATACCTTTCTAAATGTTTTTACTACGTAAATGGCCACAATTAATCCGATAGGATTTGAATTCGGCATAGTTGATGCCATTAAGTCAATTGTGCACCCCTTGACCTATTCACCCTCCTTGGTCTTTAGCTAAGATCAAAGTGTAGTATCAGGCTTTGATTCCGCCGGTTTGAGGTATTATCCTGTACAGTTCTAGGAGGTCCACCTTCCCAGGCTTTACCTTCTCTTTGAGAAGGGGTTAGTTTGTTGCTAATCACCTGAGGCGCCCCTACCGAAGAATGCCGACGGGGTGGCTGAGGCATTTTTGTAGGCCAGAGCGCGTTAATCCTAGTGCACTGACTGACCACACCTGACCTTGTGTCTAGCCTCCTGGAGAGGAGGTAAATAAAAAATACTTTGACCATGTGTCTTATAACTTGACCTATTTGATTGTGATGGCATTAAAATGTACCTGCTTTTGGACTGGTGGAAAGGGAGTGCTAATGAAATACTTGCAGTGTATCTTCTTCATGTTCAGATCAATGGCAACCCATGCCGTGCTGATGGGAAGGGGGGGGGACAGTGGCTGAAATCACAATTTAGATTCACTTGCTTTTATCGAATTGAAAACAAGTTCTGTAAAAGCACTGATAAAAGTTATTCTCCGATAAAGGTGAAGCAGGGTAGAGAGACATGGAGAGATGCAAATGGTAGAAGCTGCAGTAAGCGCAAAGGGTGAGACTAAGGGTCTGGAAATGATGAAGGAGAAGAAGGAGCCACAAAGAAAAAAAGAGAAGGAGTGCCCGAAGTGTCAAGACGGCTCATAGATTCTAATGCAATTGAGTTGAAGGATGCTTGACACTTGGATACAGTTCTTTGGCCCGAGTAGTGAAAAAGTGCGGAGAACAGTAAGGGTATCCGAAGATTGGTGGCGAGCGGTGGTGTTGTTTTGGGGGGGGATGTGGGTCTTGGAATTCGGCCAAACATGCCAAAACACTGTTTGCGCTGAGGCCTCTTTTCGCCACAAAGCAACCGGGGTTGCTTCTATAATCCTTCAGGCCTAAACAACAGGAAGAAGCTGTCAACAAATTACTGATGCTTACACAGGCCACACAGTGCTGTTGTTATATGTATGTGCAAAAATTTATGGCGCTTTTCAGTTTTCTCCTTACCGAATTGGACGCATGATGTACGCCTTGTTTGAAATCATTCATGTAAAAATATACTTTCATTCACTCGCACACGCACCCCAAGACAGCCACAAAAAGATGGTGCGTAGAATTGCATTTGCATACATCGATAATGCTATAGATATTTATATACTAGTTGAAATACTCGATCAAGATAGACCAAAGCAATACAATCAAATAAATTCATATGATGAGATTTTTTTTTTAATTTCGTCTTTATTATCGAAAGACTTCCTCAGAAGTGAGCGAAAATGTTATTCCCAATTTATTGCAAAAAATGACATGAACATGAGAGGTAAAGGGAGGGAGAAAGCAGAAGAGAGAGAGAGAGATAGAAGACAAAAGAAAGAGAAGGAAGAAACGGGGGGGGGGTCATTTTCTTCTTCTTCATTGGTTCTTTCTTTGTATTAGCGTGCAGGGGCGTCATTCACACTGATGAACCTCCGTCAATATACCTGGCTAGCTGCACGCATAGAAATATCCATGATGATTTATTTGAAGCAAAAGTTTTACAGAGGACGCCTTTCCTTGTTGAATGCTTTTTTTATGATCAACACAAAGTGCGTCACTAACCAAAGTCAACAGCCCACACTCGACTAAGTCAGTCATTTTATGAAGGCTGACACCCACAAAGTCTAAACTTTACATAGGGCATCTGTATGTATTTCATAGAGATATACCTGACTAAAGCATATCTTACATACAGCTTCTGAGTAGACTGCCAGTTGGTCCGGGTCTGCTTATTGGGTATTTGCGGCTAACCTCCATGTTATCCTATATAAATAGAGATTTTGTTCGTCTGTCCGTCAGTGATCATTTTTCTGCCAGTCATATTTTTTTTTAAGCGTAATAAATACATTGCAGAATTTGTCTCATTTCGAAATATCAGAGATTTTAACTACTTTTAGAAATGGAGAATATTGCATCAATATTAAATAATAAATTCCCAACAAATAAAGCGGATGCCATGATCGGAGTCAACACCAAAAACTTGAGATCTTCAATCCGAGGTTCTACCAACTGATCTATTCGGAATTTCTTATAAATAGAGCTTAAAACATTACTATAACAAAATAATCATAGCTTTGGCGTGACGTCATAGATTTATTATTTACGTCATGTTTCAAAACATGAATTCAAACATAAGCGATAATAAAAAATAAATAAATGAATGTAAACATTATCAATAGCGTCGGAAATTGTTTCAATAGTCCAAAACAATATAGAACCACATGAGAAAAATATCCATGATTTTTTGTTACAAAAAGTCGTGAACGAAAGTATTTTTAATCGATTAAACTTTTTTTTAAAGAAATGTAAATAAAATTTCTATGAGAAAATCCCATGAGAAAAATATTCATGTTTTTCGTCACACAAAATATTATTATTGTCGCCATTTTTATTCAAATAATTGACTGAAGCAGACGACATAAAAAAAACCCCGAAAAGGTAAACAATATTTTAATTAGAAAAATGACGGCGATTTTCATTTTTAATACGTTAATATTAATAAGTTTATCATTCATCTTTATTGCTCACCTGAAGTCCCATGTCTTATAAATAGAGCTTAAAACATTACTCTAACAAAATGATTATAGCTTTGGCGTGACGTCATAGATTTATTATTTATGTCATGTTTCAACACATGAATTCCAACATAAGCGATAATAAAAAATAAATAAATGAATGTAAACATGATCAATAGCGTTGGAAATTCTTTTAATAGTCCATAACAGTATTTAATTTTATTTAAAGTGATCGTTTGCTTGCGCATGATAGCAGGCGCTTTAATTCGAGTAATAATAAATGACATGTCTCAGCATTAAATAACCCCAAAAGACTTGACGTGCCGTAAAGACAGACGCTCCACGCCATTTGATGATATATCTATTGAGCAAAATCTCATGAATTTCAAATTCGCTGCTCCACATCAATTATTGCGTTTTCATTTTGAAGTTCACTCTCGGCTGATGATTGTGGAATCAAAATAATTAACGAAATGTTTGGAAATTTCATGAATCAAATATTTTTTTCTTTGAATTCCTTTGAAGCTTTGGAAAACTCCCTGATTTTTTTTTTCATGTTGGACAAGCTCTAATGAAGCGAAATTGAAATAAACAACACCTTATACGATCAAACACCTTACAGAAATCTCGCTGACATGAATTGTGGAGCAAGGAAAAACAGAGAAACATAAGCATTTACATAGATAATATGTCCGTGTGTATATGCATATGTACATTGTACATATATGTGTGCATATGCATATGTACATTGTACATATATATGTATATGTCTATATATAAATGTAAATATATATATTTATGCATATGTATATATATATCTCCATATGTATACATACATATTCATATATATATATATATATATATATATATATATATATATATATATATGAATATGTATATATATATATATATATATATATGTGTGTGTGTGTATATATATATGTATGCACATATATATGTATATGTACATATATATCCATATGTATACATATATATTCATATATGTATACATTTATATATATACTTATCTATGTGGATATATATATATATATATATATATATATATATATATATATATATATATATATATATATATATATATACATTAGTGCTTGTATGATTGTTGATTCCTAGATGTCCATCCAATCAAACCATGATGTTTATAAGATAGTGCTCAATAACAGGTAGAGCTGTATTTTAGTATAGATTTTTATTTATACAACCATTATTAGCTACATATGTGCATATATGTTTCAGCTGCGAATTTATTCCACGTCCAACATCTTCAGGCCGTATTTTTTCCAGCATATTTAATATGGCTTGAAGATGCTGGACTTGGAATAAAGTTGCAGATAAAACATGTATGCACATATGTAGCAAATACTGTTTGTATAAAGAAAGATTTATACTATATATATATATATATATATATATATATATATATATATTGGTTATGTAGTCAGTCAAACTTAAGTGTTTATGCTCAATGGATATTAGACGATCTTAGGGTTCTAATATGTAATTCTATAGCGATTATAAATTGAGATATTTTCCGATAAATTGAGATATTTTCTCGTAGCAATAAAAATTGTTTTAATTAAAAGATAACAGCTGTTTCTTCGTAGCCACACAATCAGAGCATTAGAAATTACAAAGTCTGAATTTTATAGTAAAATGAATCTTCAGATTTACAGAAATAACGTTTTACTATTGAACGCTTTCACTAAAATATCAGTTTTTCTTCAATACATGTGGTGGATAATCTCTATGATCCGCCATTTTGAAATATCTTGAGATATCCTATCACACACACACACATATATATAAATAGATAGATAGATATTTAAAACTAAATTAGCCAATAAAACAGCCCATTAAACCTTCAACTATTGTACAGAAACGTTGTCTACATGAATGTTGGAGCCTGTAAAACAAACACAATAATTTACGCACATAATGTTTGGAGAGTTAGTCCAATTTCTTCATAAAATACATGCAAAGAAACTGCTAGTCACTATGCACTATTGACTCTTTCTCCAAACCTACATGGACATAAGTACTATTACCTATATTGGGCACTCCCCTTTTATATGTATAGCAACTAATACAACTATATTTATATATATGTAGATATCTTATATATGAAGTAAAGTCAGATTTTCTCCTATTTCAATGACGATAAAAGGTCTAATAGCAAAATGTAGACAAAAAAAAATTGTTTTGGCAGTGATTATTTGTCCGTGTTTTAAAAAAAACATAAAATTTATATTCAATCAATTTCATAGATTTTAATATTTAATTCTGATTAATATTTTCTTTTCTTTATGCGGAGGAGTATTCACTTACTAATTAAGGTGTACTCTTACTGTCACCCAAAACACTGGGTAACAAATGAAAAAAGATTCCCATACACCGATTGTAAATCATATTTCTAACGTTTTCATTGGCTAAAGTCTAACTTTCATTCTGACATTTTCAACATGGCCGACATAAGACACAAAGAGATAACATTTTGAATTTATTCATTTTGTCATATTAAAGTTTTCTTACACAAATAAAAGATCGAAATTATTTTTAGTTAAACATTGTTTCAATAAAGAAAATGCATTAAAATGTTGCGTCATAGAACGTCGTTTAGAGACAGTTACAAAAGCAGATGTTTTTGTTACTTATTTTGTTACGTTGAAGTTTTTTGTCCAAAACGCAGTTTCGCTGTTTCACATGTACAAATAAACTGTGCAATGTTTTTTACTATGATGAAACCTTCTAATGTATTTCTTTTTACTAAAACATAAATAAAACTAATTTTCATTAAAAAAAGTTTGTTTTATTAAATGAAACTAATAGTAATGTGCAAAGAAAATGATGATGATGATTACGTAATAAATAAAAATACGTATTATTTTGACTACTATTCTCACAAAGTTTCGGCCGATATAACCTCCGACTTTCTTCAGTTGTTGAATTTGGGAATCTGTACGGAATTTCGAACGGAAATCTTTAATACACGAGAGTATCTTGTTCTTGTTTCGTCAGCCATGACCGGGTAGAAGTTTTAAGTAATTCTTAATTAAATTTTTAACCTCCAGAATACTGTCACTTAGAATTGATTAAGACTTAGCGCTTTTATCCGTTGTGACATAACATCGCTTATTTTAATCGATATTTTCTATTCTAAGCATATACCCACATTGTCACTTCTTCTTCTTTCGTGTGAATCAGATGATTCTGGTGTTGGTATTAGTTTCCCCGATGTTTTTCTAGTTAGAAATCTTTCTGGTACTTACGGGAAGGACCACGAGACGGTTTCCTAAGTGAAAGTAGTACTGTGGAACCGACTGGATTCGATATCCACTTAACCACCGTCACCTCCCACTGCTTGTTTCGTACTATTAGACTGGACTAGTATTTAAGAGAGATGGAGAAAAATTATAGGTTATCTGAGCCATCTATAACTATAAAAGTGTGATTTTTATAAATAAAAACTTGCAGGAATTTCTCTTAGACATTTGCCTTGGTTTAGTTACAGACATGCAAAGTTTACATTATAAGATGTTTCATACAAATGCATATATTATTACATTTTTCCAATGAGAATAATTATACATTGTATATGTTGCCAATGATCGTTTGTTTAAACAAAATCTACTTTAAGCATTGTGAGGGAATTATCAATGTTATTTAATATTAAAGCACAATAAAAGGCGTTTGCTTTATGTCACATCAACCGTATTGTGTTTTATATTATCCAGAAAAACAATTAAAGTTCCACTTTGTCTGTTTCATGGCATATCAACCCTCTTTGTATTATTTGATGCCAAAATAAAACCCAAAAGTTTTATGTTGCTTGTTATACGGAATATCGACTATTTTTCGGTTATTTAATGTGAGAATACAATAAATAGTTCGTCTTATCTATATTACGGCAGATCAAACCTTTTTTGCATTATGTAGCTCAGAAATAAAAGGTTTATTTCGTTTGTTTTACGACATATAAACTATTTTATGATTATTTAATGAAAGAGCACAAGAAAGAACTTGTCTCATCTGGTTTATGGCAGATTAACATTTTTTGTATTATACAATTCAGAAATACAATAATTTTTTTTATTTCGTTTGTATTATGGCATATCAGCTCTTTTGGGGGTGTGTAATGCGAAGACACCATAAAAAGCTTGTCTAAATCTGTTTTACGGCATATCAACCCTTTTTGAGTTATTAAATACAAGAGCACAACAAAGAAGCTTGTCTAAATCTGTATTATACTTTTCCTGGACATTGCACTGTTTATTTTGGTTCACGAATAATATATTTTCCAATGGTCTTTGGTTTAAAACGAAATCTAGTTTACAGTGTTGGAATGAATAGAGATTAGGCAGGGGGGCAGCAGTGATTAAAATGAAATTGGAATACGTTTCTTGTTTCTTTCTGAAATAAACGTTGTTTTTTTTATTTCCAGTGAAGCATGAATATTTATTTTATAAAAATAAAATCTTTTTTGTTTTATTTAGAAATCACGAATAAATCTTTTAAATATTTTTTTACAACAATGAAGAGAAAGGAGGAGTATATGAAAGAAATATAAAAAAAGCAACAAAAAAAACAGATGTTTTAGTTAGAATGGAAGATGAAATCAAGCAGGATCGGGGGAAATGGTTGGAAAATTATTCTGAGATGTTCCCGGAAGAAGTGCACGAGACAGGAAGATACAAGATGAAGAGGGAAAAATGAAAATGAAAATAAATTATCATAGGAAAAAGGTAGAGGAGAAGGGATATTAGAAAGAAAGAGAGAGAGAAGTATATATAATATATTACATTACATATATATATATATATATATATATATATATATAGAGAGAGAGAGAGAGAGAGAGAGAGAGAGAGAGAGAGAGGGGGGAGAGGGAGAGAGAAAGTTTAGCTGTAAAAGAAAAGACAGTGATTAAAGATTAAACATTTTAAAAGATGTATAATGAAGAAGAAAGGTGAAAAAGAAGGTGAAAAAGAAAGGTAAAAGTGAGGAGAGGAAGGAAAAGATAGAATAAGAAAAATATAGAAGGAAAGAAGAAAGAAAAGATGAAGAGAAGAATGTAAAAGAAAGAAGAAAAAGAAAGAGGGTTACGGAAAAAATAGAATAAAAATGAAAAGAAATAGGATGAAAACGATGTGAGAGAGGTGAATAAAGTTCAGATGAAAAAGATGTAAGAAGAAGAGGATAGAAGAAAGAAAAGAAGGTAGAAAGAAAAGAAAGACAAAAATGTAAAGAAAGAAGTAAGAAAAGAATGAAAAGAAGATGATGGAAAACTGGAATAAGAAAAAAGGAAAGAAAAACAAAATAATAATAATAATAATAATAATAATAATAATAATAATAATAATAATAATAAGAAGAAGAAGAATGAAAGAAAAGAAAAAGAAGAAGAAGAATGAAAGAAAAGAAAAAGAAGAAGAAGAAGAAGAAGAAGAAGAAGAAGAAGAAGAAGAATGAAAGAAAAGAAAAAGAAGAAAAAAACGAAGAAGAAAGAAGGATGAACTCCATGAGAAGAGAGAAAGAAATGTGGGGAGGGGCAATTTCAAATTAAAAAAATGGAAATGTACTTTAGTACATTTCCATCTTTTTCATTTGAGATAAAAAAAATGAAAAGAGAAATGTTTGTTTTCATTTTTGGCATATCAACTCTATTCGACTCATTTAAATTTCGAATTCAGTCATTTTATCCTCTGTTCCATTTTATTTTTTTCAGAGGCATTCTGTGAAATTTGCACACACATACATACATACATACATACATACATACATACATACATACATATATATTAACTACATAGATACATGTAGAGAGGTCAATTAGCACTGTGTTTGTAGCATTTTCATGGGGGTGGAGAAGAATGGTGATTCCTGACAATTTCATAGATATATAGATAGGTTCCTGCTTGTTGGGCTATGTCAGCTGTCACATAACTTCCAAGGGAGATAATAACGAGAGAGCAAATCTGGAAACATGTCAAA
>OY744525.1:67678017-67725517 GCA_963556195.1 Sepiola atlantica | reverse complement strand
GAAACGGAAAGCAGGAAAGGGATAGATAAAAAAAAAACAGAAGGAGGAGGAAGAAAGACGACCGCGGAGGAGGGGGTTAAATTTATTTGTAAAACTTTGATAATGGTTAAGAAAAATAAACGGCATGGCTACATGCTTTAAAGGTATACAAAGAAGAAGAAGAAAAAGAAGAAGAAGAAGCATAGACTAAGTAAGAATAGAAAACAGAAGAGCGAGCAAGAAAATCAAATGGAAAATAGAAGATAAAATCAAAGTGATTACATAGTAAAGTTGGTCTATATCCAACATAATAATGCCCAATACTAACATTGTTATTAATACAGCTTATATGTTTATAAGTTATTTTACTTATATTTCAGTGTCAACATTTAACTGATTAGTTTCTTCAGAACCAAGTGACCTAGCTAAGTGTAGAAAAATGTTATCTTTAATCAACACACTTCACTAGGGCACTTGACTCGTAAGAAATCGATAAGTTGAAACGTTGGCATTGTCAATGTAAGCCGAACAACTTATAAAATGCATATATATATATATATATATATATATATATATATATATATATATATTTTATATATTTTATATTTGAAGCTCCTCGTTAAAAAGTAGAGCACTGTAAAATGGTAATAGTAACACAGCGTAGCGTCACTTGCTTTATGCATCGTTCCTTCCCTTATAGAAGTTTGAATGCCTGTACGCTTTCGCCGCCGTTATTGTGTTGAAATTATCATTGTTTATAAGCTGTTCATAACTGGCCTAGCGGTTAGCGACGTTGGACTGTAGGTTGAAAAAATACTTGTAGTCTAGGGTTTCGAATCGTGTGACCGGTGGTGAATAGTCGTACTTCTATGCTGATGAGTCTTGATTGAAAAGAGACGAAACGTATACGTCCATAGATAAACAATAACAAATATTTTATATATATATATATATATATATATATATATATATATATATATATAAAGTAATAATATCCTTTTAAATACAAGATAAATACTTAATTCTGTTTCGCTAGTTATGCATGGCAAATATCTGTCCGTGTTCTTTAAAAACATCTATTTCCAATCGGTTTGATATTTTATATTTAATCCTGGTCGATATTTTATTTTTGATTAGTTATATTTAGAGGCGAGGGCGAGCTTTTACTTTAACACCTAGAAACCCTCTCACTGTCACCCATTAAAGCCCGGATTTGATTTAATGGGGCATTTTTGCATCAGATACGTTTTAATTAGCTAATGCCGATTAATTTGTTATAGTTTTGAGCAGTCGCTGCGTTTGTTAAAATTAGTAGAAACTTAAAATATTATTATTATTATTATTATTATTATTATTATTATTATTATAAAACTGAAAATTCATTTAATTGTAGATAATTTAACTTCACTGACAAAAAGTTATTTCTTAAAATTAATGAATTTCTTAAAATTAAACTAGATAACTACAAAAATATATTTTTCTTTTTAATTTGCAGAATCTTGATTACCAGAATAGAAGATTCACCGATTGACATTCCAGTCTTAAAAACAGTTTAATATATTTTTAAAAAAATGAAGCGAACTCCATGTATTTGTCATTTTTAAACTACTAAAAATTCCTTGGGTTAGTTCGTAGTAATAGAGTCATATTTCTGTTTGACTGACTGTTTTCTTTATTTCTTTTATTCACAAACAATAATCTTATATAAATAGAGATTTTGTCAGTCTGTTCGTCCATCAGTCACAATTTTTGAAAACGTAATAAATACATTGGGGAATTTGTCTCATTTCGAAATATCAGCGATCTTGACTACTTTTAGAAACGAAGAATATTGCATTAATAGTAAATAATAAATTCCCAACAAATAAAGCGGATACCATGACCGGATACCGTAACATTGAGATCTTCAGTCTGAGGTTCTGCCAACTGACCTATTGGGGCTTTCTTATAAATAGAGCTTAAAACATTACCAAAACAAAATAATTATAACTTTGGCGTGATGTCATAAATTTATGATTTAGGTCATGTTTCAAAGCATGAATTCAAACATAAGTGATAATAAAAATAAATGAATGGGTAAACATTATCAACAGCGTTGGAAATTATTTTAATCGCCCCAAACAATTTATTTTGCTTTAATTACGTATTGTATGTAGTTCTTTCCCAATTTTATAAACCTCCCAGCCTAGCGAAAATATGTGACCGGAAGGAGCATATATATTGGCTAGTTAAATAAATAAAAAGGAAATATTGAGATTGAACTGGTTTAAAGGAAGTGTTTTTTAAGTTAGAAGTTCTGCTTGTTTAGCAGACAATACTTCACTTGGGCCAGAATGAGCATTCATTTAGTATAAGCATCTGAGAAAAAGAAATGGGTTGAGTACGCATCATGATGTGTGTGTGTGTGTGTGTGTGTGTGTGTGTGTGTGTGTGTGTGTGTGAAACACGCACTTAGATTTGCTTGTGTGTCTGTTGGGTGTTGCGTGTGTATTCTCGTTTCTAGTCGCTCTATTCAGCTTGGTGAAAAGGTGGAAGCGTAAAGAGATGAAAATGTTGTCGTGGTGGTCGAAGGTCGATTCTTTATATCGTGCAATAGGTAAATCGATTTATTTTATTGATGGCTGTTCTATAGATACATTCGGAGATTGAAGGAATTGAAAAGAAAAAAAGTTTCTACAAACTTTTCCCTCTTCCAAAATTGGTAATTTTATTTTTTCACAAATCTATTTGTCTCGCAAAACAAAAAAAAAGTTAAAATTTTTTTTTTTTTTTAATCTTTCAATCCCAGAATGAATCACTCAGCAGAGAACAGCCACCTTAGAAATATCTTCAACCAGCTTATAAATCAGTGTAAACAAAAGATCCGTTTTGAAACGGCCATGGTATTTTTTTCATTAGGTTATATTAAACATGTTTACAAAAAAAACATTGAATATAATGAATATAATGCTTTACTGTGATAAGTTGTTTTGAAATAGTGCCGTGTTTTTTTTTGTTTTGTTTTTTAATGCTTCAAAGTTAATATTGACCAAGAAATGAAAAAAAAAAAAAGAAAAGAAAAAAAGAGATATATAAAAGTTATCAAATTTTATTTTAAAAAAATGATTACTTCCCTTTGTTTAAAATATATTATCTCCCTTTGTTTATTATGACAATGAACGGCTCCTCTTTGGAATATGGTTTCCGTCCAGTCAAGACGCTAAGGGAACTGCTCCTCTTTTTCTTTTCATTTTTTAAATTAGCCTTTACTTGAATTGGATGCATTCAAGGAGCCGTCCAGTTCAGATGTTAAACGAGCGTATTTTTTTTTTAATTAAGCTACAACGCAACTAGTTGTGTAAAGACATGTCTTGTATCATAATTTAATAGATATATTATCATTTATTATTGTCGTGTGTTTCTTCTTCTCTATGCTTTATTTCAGCATTTTTCTAAGTTTCGGCCGACAACACCAAAATCATTATTTAGCATTCGAATCACTTCAATTCCAGGACATCCTATTTATCTACTTCCCACGGAGTAAAATGTGACACAAGGTCGGAAAGTGGGAGTTGAGAAGTCAGCACTCTAGAGGAAGAGTACTTAGGACCTTTAAAAATTGCCTGGGCAGCCTCGTCGGCATTCCCCGGTAGGGGGGCCTCAGGCGATTAGCAAAAAACTAACCCCTTCTCAAAGGGTGAGAAGGCAAAGCCTGGAAGGGTGGACCTCCTAGAACTGCACAGGACAGACCCATAGACCGGCGTAAATCAAGCCCCGAAGGCCAAGACAATAACCAGTCTATAGGGTGTAGTATCCATCGGAACAGATACTACACTTTGATCTTGGCCCAAATAGGGAAAATGGAATTAAAAAGACGATATATGAAGAAAAGTAAGGAAAAACTAATCGAAAAGAAAACATGTGGAAAATATAAAAAAGGGAAGCGGGGGGGGGGCAAGTAACGGTAAAGATAAAAGGAATGACGAATAGAAGAAAAAAATAGATGGAATGAAAAATTTATATAATAATACGCATGTTCGTACGTACGTTATCACTTTCCACCCTTTTGTTTTAAGACGAGATCGCCAAAGATGCAATGCCAAAAAAAGTAATTTTTAAAAAATTTCATCTAATGTCGCTCGTGTCGAACGTGAAAGTCAAATTAAAATACGCTTTCTTGACATTGTGGGCTAGGATCAAAGTGTAATATCTGTTCTGTCCAAAGGTGGTACAATAATATCGTGTGATCTGCGTTCATGTCGGACGTTCGTAGAATGGACATATGTTTAAACCGGGCAGCAATATACATCAGATGAAGGGTACAACTGTGGAATGTCCATGGGCCCTGCTAGTAAGAATCAATTCATATAGAAAAAAGACATTACAAAGAAGACAATTGAAGAAAAAGAAGGCAGAACTAACCAAACTAAAGGGAACACACGCAGACAAAAATAAAGAAAGATAAAACTAATCATAAAAGGAAGAAGCGGAATTCATAGTTTTTTGTTGTTTTTTTTTTGTTCAAAAGGCATTAGGGTTAAGTAAACACACAAGCAACTTCAAACAGAATTCGAAAATGAGTGTTGCATCTTTCGTGACTCTTCTGTTACTTTCTTTACTTTGTGTAAAAAAAAGTTTTTTAATACAAAACCCGGCGACGCTCTTATCTTTGAATGCAATGTAAAATGCATGAGCAACCATAAAGATGGAAAATTGTCCCCATTCAACCGAGCCGCCTGGCAGTAATTAGTCGAACATCAAAGTCCCACGAACACAAGACTCGGAAAGCCTGCTTTCTTAACTCGATACTTGTCTTTACATACACACACACACACACACACACATATATATATATATATATATATATATATATATATATATATATATATATATATATATATATATATACCTTCTTTTGTAAGATGGTGGAAAAATCCCAGCAGAGTGCTCGATTAATTGAGAAAATCAAAATTAAGAGCGTAATATTTATTTATTATTTGGTACAGAAAATCAGTACAACATCAGTACCATTGGTTTCAAGCTCAGAAGGTGTTGACCTCCCAGCTATCTTCAGCTTTGTTTTCATCCGGTAAAGAAAATGGATTGTCTTGTATCACTCTCGTTTAGATACGTTATTTGCTTTGAAGTGTTAAATTAGAATTTTAAATTTTAAATATTAAGTTTTGTATTTTACCCCCACACACACACACACACACTTTTAAAAACTTTATTAAGATTTTTTAATCTCAGTTGGCAGAACCTCAAACTGAAGATCTCAATGTTTCGGTTTCAATTTCCGGTCATGGCGTCGGATTTATTTGTTGTAAATTTATTATTTACTATTAATGCAATATTTTCCATTTCTAAAAGTCGTTAGGATCTCTGATATTTCAAAATGAGACAAATTCTGCAATGTATTTATTACGTTTAAAAAAATGTGACAGACAGACGGACAAAATCTCTATTTATATAAGATTTGATTATTTAGAAAAGATTTTTAAAACTAATTATTCAATTATAAAACATGTCATTTGCTTTTCTTCTTCTTCTTCTTCTTCTTCTTCTTCTTCTTCTTCTTCTTCTTCTTCTTCTTCTTCTTCTTCTTCTTCTTCTTCTTCTTCTTCTTCTTCTATAATTCACTGTTTCTGTCTTTCTCTTTTTTTCTCCCTTTCTCTTTCTTTTGCTCTTTGATCTTCCCTGTCCCCCTCTTTCCGTTTTTCTTCTATTTCTTCCTCTCCTTTCAGCAAGGCGGTTTTTTTTTACCTATTCCTTCCATCCCCGCCTTTTGTTCAGAAAACACCGATGGACTTGATTCCCTTTTCCATCACGTTTTTTGCCTAAAACTTCAACAACCGACATTAAAACAAAATGCAACTTTGCACTGTCATACCACTCCCCCGCCCCGCCCCGCCCCGCTCCGCCACGTGCGCACGCACACACACACACACACACACACACCTCACAAGCAAGAATTTTAAGATGGCGTGCCTTGTGTCTTCTTTTACCGCGGACATGTTTCCCTCTTGCCAGATAATGTCAAGCACAGAATCCGACTACCTGGGGAGTAAGTTCTATAAAACGGAATAAAAATAAGAGTCGCCACCGTCTTAACTGAAACAGACATTAACGTCCCTTTACTCAAAACAGCAACCAATAGAATCGATTTATATGACGGACAGCCAGTCTGTGTCGGACACCCTCTGTTTTTTTTTCTTCCCAAAAAGCTGTTGCCATGTTTAGAAGCAAACACTTTTATATTAGAATCATCGTCACTATATATATAACAATATTAGTCCTACATTGGCTTTGTTGCTGTCGGGCAGAGGTATGGTTCTGTCAAGTCCTTAGAGACCCATCCTCCCAGGTGTTACATTCTCTCTGAAAAGAGGGTTAGTTTATTGCTAATCGCCCGAGGCATCTTTACCGGGTAATGCCGACGGGGCTGTTCAGACATTTTTAATAGGCCAGAGTACAGTTCACTTAGTGCACTCGCTTTTCAAAACCCCACCTGACCTTGTGTATAATCTTCTGCAGAGGAAGTAAATAAATATATGTACCTACCTACCTACCTACCTAGGTACATACATTCGTCAGTTCATGTTCATCATACTGAGTTTAAGTAATCTTTTCAGTCTATATAAAATTTTTAATGGAGACTGATGGCGAATCAGCATAGTCATCCCTTTAAAGTCCAACCACCCCTCACCATGATAGGGGTGGCGGCAACAGGGCAGTGTTAGAGCTATGTCGTCTGGAACCCTGGTTCCTGGCAAGACTACCCATGGCGGACAGGTTTGGTACCCAGCGGTATTAGGACTGCAACCTGACTAACAGGACTCTAGTTAACATCCAGAACAAGTTGGCATCAGGAGCCGTTGTCCTCTGGTTGCCTCTGCCTCTGTTTGTGACAAGAAAAGACGTGATAGGTACAAAACTAAAAATTCATGGAGGGTGGCAATGTTGCTTCTGCGCAACAACAATCCTTTAGCGTGCTCTAGACCAAACCTTCCCAAACTTCGTATCCAACCACTGAGTCTTGCTGCTCTCGATGTCGAAGGTATTGAGCTTAAACATGACAGACAGGCGAAAATGCTATTTCAAACTTAAGTGTAACCGATGAAAGAAAATACTATTTAATACTTAAGCATAACAGACCAAAGACTGTTATAGAGATGTGTGAACGCCCTCCCCCAATGCTATTTCAAACTTAAGCATGATAGAACAATGAAAATGCTGTTTCAAATTTAAACGTCACGGATAAAAGAAAATGCCATTTCAATCTTAGCCATGATAGATCAAACAAAATGCCATTTCAAACTCAAGCATGATAGACCAAATACTGTTTCAAATTTAAACGTCACCTACAAAACACAATACAATTTCATATTCAAGCATGATAGACCAAATACGGTTTCAAATTTAAACGTCACCTACAAAACACGATACAATTTCATATTCAAGCATGATAGATCAACGAACTTAGCCATCGCAAACAGCATGACATGCTATTTTAAATTTAAGCTTGATAGACTAATGAAAATGTTATTTTAGATTTAAGTTAATCATGACAAAAGAAAATTCCATTTCAGAGTTAACCATGACAGTCCAACGAAAATGTTATTTAAAGTGTGATAGACTAATGAAAAATTCCATTTCAAAATTAAATGTCACAGACAAAAGAAAATGCTATTTTAAACGTAAGCATGACAGACCAAGCGAAAATCAATGGACGGACAAATCGACCAAAAAATAGAACTTCTTATAAAGATTTATGAAGGCATCTACAAAAAATATCTGACATCACCAATAAGAATAACGAGACAGAAGAAAAAGATTTAAATTGGAAATGATCAATAGTTAAACCAAGTGAAGAGAGAAACAAGATGGCGAACCACCATTTTGATTTTTCTTCTTTTTTTTTTCACCCGGAACTTCAGCGGGAAATCTGTGTGTATAAGATTTATGTGCAGTCAATGATGCTTGAAATAATTGAGAGTAATGGTCTCTTCATATCAGTTGTGTGTATATGGGTAATAAAGCCTGGCATGCTAATGGAAAAACATTATTTTCACCTCATTTAATCAACTGGCGATAGCATCTAATAGCAATGCTCCGGCAATAAGAACACCTTTTTTTTTGAAAGACATTTTATGAATTACTTGTTGTATTTGTCCGGGTGGAGACATAATTTTTCTTCTTTTTTTTTTTTTTACTTTTATAATAAATCAAAATGCATTATGGGTATTTTTTTTATTTTAAAAAAGAAATTAGATTTTAAGAATTTCGATTAAACTATTTAATTAAAATAAAAATAATAATGAAATGGGAATGTAAAAACGAAAAGTCTATGGCGAATTTAAATTTTATCTATTTCTAATTTTAAATAACTGAAAAATAAAATCAATGTCATGTTTAGAGACAGAGAAGGGGGTTTACATCTCCGAAATGTTTTTTTACGGTATAATCTCGTTGACCCACTGGTTCTTGTTAGATCACCGAAGTTAAGCAACGTCGACCCTGGTCAGTACCAGATTGGTGACCATTTGGGAATACCAGGCGCTGTATATGGGAGGAAGACGAAACATCCCTGCAAAAAAATTAAAATAAAATAAAATAAATCAGCTCTGAAGATACCTTCAGCAAGTACTTTAGTGTAACCTACTAATCCGCACGTGTGTTGACACAACAGAACAACGGCCCCTGGACGGAAGTTCTGTTCTCAATCATGTGGCGAAACTCTTCAAAGAGATTATGCAATTCGTTTCGTTTTTTGTTTTTTTTTTTCGTTTTAAGTGATGTTTTTTTAAATAGGAATTTCAAAATAAATGTTTTTATGCTATTGTATTTATGATTTCAATAAATACACAATTAATATTGTAGTAAAAAAAATAATAATTCAATCCTCCATAATCCATTTTTTTTCTATAATAAAGAGCAATGTATTCGCTGTTCAACAATGGTTCGGGTGTTGCGATTTGAGTTGCAAAATACTCATAATCCGGGGTTTCGAATCGCATGACCGGTAGTGAATAATCATATCTCTATGCTGATGAGTCCCGATTATAAAGGACGAAACGTATACGTACATAGATAATAAACAATAACAAATATTTATTATATATATATTCGTCCCATCACACAACAGTTAGCAAGCAAAAAACAGTTGGACGAATTTATTTCAAGTATTTAGGGAAATTGAGAAAGCAAATAGCAAGTCAGACATGTACTCCCTCCCCGCATTCAATCTATTTCCATAATGAAACATTTTCTGTCTTTTTCCTTTCTGATTTCAATACGAATTTATACGCTTTTTCTTTCCTTTAAAAAAAAAACTTTCCAGTTTGAAACGTTTTCTTTCTTCTTTCTTTTTTGTTAACTTCACCAATTCAGACATTATTTTATGTGTATATGACTATTAGTGTGAACACTGGGTAAGGATAATTTTTTCTCTCATTTTTAATGGAGGGTGTACACTGGTGATATCTATCTACCTCCCACAGCAGTAAGATGTGACACAAGGTCGGGAAAGTGGGGTTGAAAAGTCCGAAGGTTAAATCGCATGAATTCAGAAATAATTGTAAAAACAAGGAATTAAGTTAACACTTTTGGGAGCTATCGGATGAAATATTTAAGAGAATTTGATCTGTGGATTGATATTGTATTAATAGTGTAAATATTCTGTTTAATGTGTTTTTAACAGTTCAATTGAGAAGATAGTTAGAAAAGGAGATCCCCAAAGAGGCATCACAAACTAATATTAATAATTAACCCTCGTTATTTAATCACAGACCCATTTGGCATGATGATAAGAATGTTCGCTAATGGGCCGAGAGATCAGGGTTCAATCCTCATACCAAAATCTAAAAAAATTGTACTTGATGCCCCCTTGTTAAATATCCAGCATTATAAGGTGAGGATCAAGGGTAAGTGAAGTAATCCAAGGAATGGAGTGCCACCCTCCCCTACATCTCTCTTGTAGTTTCAAATCCATTTATTTTTATTTAATCACTTTTAGCATCTCCTTCCAACGTTTAAATAAACAAATATTTTTTCTTTTAGTTTGGCCTTATTCTATAAAACATCTATTTTTGTTGTTATTATTTGGATTATTTGGACTATTATTCTCAGAACATTTCAGCCGATGTAACCTCTGACCTGCTTCAGGTACCTCTTGTCAAACTCGGGAATCTTTACATCGAACTCGGAAATCTATACAGAATTTCAAACTGAACCCTTTATTTAATCCACAAGTTTGTTTTGGTTTCGTAGAAATCTTAAGTAAGTAATTTTTATTTTATTCTTATTCAGTGAACCTGGAAATTTTGTAATCCTGTAATTATACTGAGTTATAATATATCAGCTCTGTTTGACTTAAAATCCAAATTATTGAGCTAAATTTCACCTGCACTTGTATTATACAGATTTGTAATGCTTCATTTTTTTCTATTTTTATAATTGAATCGATGTTTATTTGTCTCCTTATTATACAACTAAAGTTATAATCACTGAATTTGACTTTTTAAAAATAATCTACTATTTATAATAGATTCCTGAGTTGAACATAACAATTCCCGAGTTCAGCAAGATGCACCTGAAAAAGGTCGGACGTTACATCGGCTGGAACGTTGTGAGAATAACATCCAAGATGAGAATAGTCGTCTGAATAATCCAAACAATCCAAATTATCAATGCTTATCTCAAAAACTCTAGACCTTAATATCCGTTCTTTTATTCAAGAAAAGTTCTACATCGCCTTTTATTATTTCCTTCTTCCTTCTTTTCTCTTTTCAGATACGTCCAATTATCAAAGTGATCGTTTGCGAGTTGAACTTTGCTTTTTTGGTCAACCTACGAACCAAAATGTCGATATTAGTTTGTCTGCTTCTCTTGACTCTGGATTTATGCCTTGGCGTGGACCTGACCTACTACGTGGATGAGGGGAAGAATCCGGGTACATTAGTGGGGGACATTGCTGATGACTCGCATGTCATGGACAGCGTCTCTCCTAAGGACCACATACTCATCACCTTCAGCCAACTCCAGCAAGGCATCCGGGACAGTGAACAGTTCTTTCGCGTGTCTAAGAAGAATGGCAAACTGTACACCACTCAGGCCCTAGATGCTGACACGATGTGCGAATACAACGAGGAGTGTTTCAAGACTGTTGACGTAGCCGTCAAGAAGGCAATGTCGTTTATTCGGATCCTTGAGATCAAAGTCATCATCCGCGACGTGAATGACCATCAGCCAGAATTCCCAGACAAGAAGGTCACCATACAGTTTTCCGAGAGAGACGGTAAGGGCACAAAGATCTCAATTCCTAACGCCATTGATAAAGATGTTGGTGCCTTAAATTCTCAGATAAACTACCAGTTAAACGAGAACAACTTTGAGCCATTCACATTGTCTATTGCTAATAGGGTGAACGGAAAATCAAAACTTGCCATAAGATTAGAAGAGAGACTCGACAGGGAAGTAAAGGATTCCTATATCATACAAGTGATCGCTGAGGACCGTGGTTCGCCCCCGAAGCAGAGCATCCTTGATGTGCATATACTAGTTAAAGATGAAAACGACAATTCGCCAACATTCGCACAGAATATGTACAACGTTTCCGTAAAAAATGATAACTACAGATCGGACCCTATGGTTATTTTGTCTGCAAAAGACTTGGATTCTGGCCAAAACGGTAAAGTAACATACCACTTCAGCTCCGACATGTCTAGTCTGGCTAAGAACCATTTTGAAATCAACAGAGAAACAGGCGAGATTTACCTCCGCAAAAAGTTTTCAGCTGGTCAGAAAACGTCTTATAAGTTGTACGTGGAAGCAACTGACGAAGGAAACCCGCCACTCAGTTCTATCGCCATGGTTCTTGTAAATGTAATAAATCAGCAGAATACCGCCCCAACCATTGACATCACCTTCATTTCGGCCTCGTCGGGGAACACGGTTACCATTTCCGAAGACATCAAAGTGGGCAGCTTTATAGCTTTCATGAAGGTCACCGACCACGATGCTGGACAGAATGGTGAGGTCAACTGCATTCTCCACCATGAAAAGTTTCAGCTGCAAAACTTAGGAATTAAAAAGTATAAAATCTGTGTCAAAAATTCTGTAAACAGAGAAACGAAAGATCACTACGAAGTGACCATCATTTGTCAGGACAAAGGCTCCCCTCCATTGCACAGCGAAAGCAAATTCTCCATCCAAGTCGTCGACGTAAACGACGTCCAACCTCAGTTTTCTCGCGAAGCATTCAACTTTGTCGTTCATGAGAACCAGGAACCCGAGTTCCCGATCGGCTCCATCCATGCCACTGACCCCGATCTAGGACCCAGGGGAAAGCTCACCTACTCATTACTATCACACAACAACCAGATCCTGCCATTTCAAATCTCAGACGAAGGTTTAATCTTAACCACTGAATCGCTCGATCACGAATTTCAGGATATATATAAGTTTCAGGTTTTCGTGAAAGACAATGGTATACCGCCACTGAATAACACGGTCAACGTGACAATCGAGGTTCGGGACAAAAATGACAATGCTCCATATTTCACCTTCCCCAGTGTCAACCCTTTCTCAATGGATATCGTTCACTACCCCCACCATAAAAACAACATCACCCTCGTGAAGGCATCGGACAGAGATAGCCGGGAAAATGCCTTTCTCAAGTTTGATCTGACATCAGGCAACGAGAAAGAACTCTTCATGATCAACAGATACACGGGTTTGCTAACGTTCAGCCGGAGAGTCAGCCAACTGGACGCTGGCGCATATGAGCTGGGGTTTATGGTCAAGGACAGTGGTACACCGGTTATGTCGGCCACGACCACGCTGTTTCTGACCCTGACTGTCAGCAATCAAACTTTTGAGGTTGTCAACCACTTACATATGGACACGGACGACATGATAGACCTCAACCTGACCATCATCATAGTGATGGTTGCCGTGACGATTTCCGTCTCATCGGTGATTTTCATAACCTTGTGTATCCTCCGTTGCACCGACCAGAGGAATTCGTTGGGTGGTCGAGGAGGTCACATGGTTGGAAAGTGTGGGACAGATAAGCAGCACTTGACCACGAGGGGGAGCATGCCGGTTGGCATGACGATGGACCACGGTCATACCAGAAGCCCTCAACTAGCAGGAAGTCGTATAGAACCCCACTCGAGTGAAATGTCTTGCAGTGCGCTTAAAGGTTCGATAACGGACATAAATAAACATGGACACCAGTGGATAAACCAGCACTGTAGACAAGTAATCGATGGCACAGGTCAGGTAAGTGTTGGAACCGTGGCTTCAACATTTTTCTTTCATATACTTTGTCTTGATAATCTAGATTAGAATAGTAGGATTTAATATATATATATATATATATATATATATATATATATATATATATATATATATATATATAGCATATAGCATATATCATAAATTAGTTGGAAAAATAAACAATATAGTGATCGATCATAGGTTCTAAAAGAGCTAGTAGAAAGTATTTTATTTAAAAACTATACATTACAGTCTGTTTTGTGTACCGGGGTTTCAGAAACTCTATGTCCTGACCAATGAAACCTTGGTACACCAAACAGACACTGTAATGTATAGTTTTTAAATAAAATACCTTATATATATATATATATATATATATATATATATATATATATATATATATATATATATTTGGGCAACATTTTTTTCCTCAAGAAGTATTTCGATAAATCTATCAGACGATTTGTGTCTGCATATTTTTTCGTTGATCCTTTCTAGATGACGAGTTTCTGGTTGGAACTGGCAGATGAACTTGCCGTACTTAGTACTTTCGATTCCTTCTGGAATCATCTTTAGGGGGTTGGGTATCGAGTAAGTAAAACATGCAGACACAAGCCATCTGTACTACTTAACGATATATATATATATATATATATATATATATATAGAGAGAGAGAGAGAGAGAGAGAGAGAGAGAAAATTATGACAAGATAAATTAAATTTATATAGGTCAAATTGATTCACAAAGGGATATATATATATATATATATATATATATATATATATATATATATATATATATATATATATATATATATATATAAAACTAAAGCTGAGTTAATCAACGTTTGTTTCCCATAAGTTTTTTTCTTATATTTTTTAATCACACAAAATATATGCTAAAATATTGAGTTATGTTAAAGGCCAAATTATGGCCTTGGTTCTGTTTGAAAAAAATTCCATTTCTAATTGGCCTTAATTTGCAATTAACTCACTAAGTGACACATTGCTTACTACGTTTCTGTCTATCACTTTCTTCCTCTTTCACTTTGGCCTCCCTCGCTTTTATTTTATATGTCTCTCTCTCTCTCTCTCTCTCTCTCTCTCTTTCTCTCTCTCTCTTAACAGTCAAAGATATTAAAGAAAAGAAAAAAGAAAAGATTGGAATAGTCCATTAAAAACAAAAGGTAATAACACTACTAGTAGTAAAACTATTTAACTCGTAGAACAGAGAGAAAGAGAGAGATTAGAAATCGACTAATTTGGAATTTTGTTTTGATATGTTTTTAATGTTTAACTGGCTTTGCAAACTCACTTTTTCCGAATTTAAACAATCTCACCCAATAGGTCACACGTTTTCTAGTGTATATATATATATATATATATATATATATATATATATATATATATATATATATATATATATATATAATTATAAATATTTGTTTATCTACATACGTATACGTTTCATCATTCCGGAATCGTCAATGTAGAGATAATTATTTAAGTCGGTCGCAGGATTCGAAACCCCGGAACAAGAGTCATGTTTTTAACTCAAATTCCGATGCCTTAACCCATGCGGTCACCGTGAACAACTTCATAAATCGGTGAGAGTTTTAAAATTATTATACTGAGCTGGCGCGATAAGCAGCCAATGTCAACAGTGTTCAACTATTGAAGGAACATGCATTCTAGCTATGATTTTGACGGCTGTATTAATACTACTCACTCGAGAGCCTAGCCTGAATGGGGGGCCAATAAATAATTATAAATATTCGTTTATTTACATATGTATACGTTTCAACTTCCGGAATCGTCATTGTAGAGATAATTATTCAAGCCCTGGAACAAAAGTCATGTTTTTAACTCAAATTCCAATGCTTTAACCCATGCGGCCACCGTGTGTATATATATATATATATATATATATATATATATATATATATATATATATATATATATATATATATATATATATATATATATATATATATATATATATATATATATATATATATATATATATATATAATTATTTTTTTGTAGGTTTTCATAAGGAATGTATATTTTCAATTTTATACTCCTTACAGTATCCGAAAATATTCAATTATAAGCTCAATGAAGTTGTATTACAAGATTCAGAGCATATATATTAAATTGATTCATTCCAATGACCATGTAAAATTCAATCCAAAATCATAATTTTCATAAGTCCTTCAATTTTTATTTTTTTATTTTATATTTATTTCAACATCTTGGTGGATATTTATCATTCCAATTTTCATCTTACATATAAAAAAAACAATTTTTCACTCTTTAATCTTTTGCATTCTTACCCTGTTTCATTGGCAGATTGGGACAAAAATTACAGTTCAGTAGCCCATCTGTCAATCTTCAGAGAATATTAGAATGTGTGCTGAAATCGTAGCAACAACATGTAACGTCAAAAACCAGAAGAAAAATATCCGAATGAAAAAAGGAAGAGATTTTTTTAAAAGTGTTCTGATAAAAGCTTGGTAATTTGGAGTACATGGAAATAAATTCATGTGATGGAAAAGGTAGCAAAAACAAATAGAACCCCCAGCCCCTGACAAAAACATTCAGAATTCGAAAGCAATCTCACCTACAGTAATTTTAAACTAAAGCTACACCGGGCTCCGGATTTAAAACTAAGGCTACACGGAGCTTCGGATTTTTTATTTTATACCAAAATCAGTCCGCCAGAGTCTAGGCTATTTTTGAGGATGGCTTGTTCTCTGTCGGGCTGAGGTATGGACCTGTGCAGTTCTAGGCGGTTCACCCTCTCATCGTTACCTTCTCGCCCTTTGAGAAGGTGTTAGTTTATTGCTAAATCGCCTGAGGCGCCCATACCGGGGAATGCCGACGGGACTGCCCAGGCATTTTTTGTAGGCCAGAGTGCTCTTCCTCAAGGGCACTGGCTTTTTAATTCCTTTTTCCCGACCTTGTGTCACATCTTCCTGCCGTGGGAGAGAGGTAAATAAAACCTCCGAGTCCAACATTAAAAATATTCCCAAGTTCGACAAGATGCACTTGACGAATGTCGGAGGTTGTATCCGCCGAAACGTTGTGAGAATAATATGCAAAGTCCGAACAGTAGTCCGAATATTCCAAACAACAGGATTTATTTACGTTTAAAATTATTCTCTCAAATACGTACACATATCAAAGCTTGCGGATTTATGAAAAGAGAGCGTAGCAATATGTGGAGAGATCTGGTCTAAAACGTGTAAGCAAAGGAGAATATTTCCAACGTTTTTTGATGGACACTCGTGTTTGCATAGATGCTACCATTATTAATTTCTTCTTTTTTTTACTTTTACTTTTATACACCCCAATCAAGGCATATATTGTTACTGAAGCCTTTGGGGGCTACTGTGATAGTAGCCAGATTTTAGGAAGGGAGGGCGGAACCTCTCAGCAAGATTTTTGTTCGCACTACATTTAAATTTCTGCATGTCTGTACAGTCGTGGAAACAGGGAGCAGGGAGGGAATTCCAAATGCAGGCGGTCTGGGGAAAGACGCTATCAGAGTAGAAAGTCTTCCGCCATCTCGGAATCGCCACAGTGAAGGGGTGAGATTTTGCTGCTAGTCGAGTAGGTCAGGGGTATTTACGTTGCGGGGGGGGGGGGGAGGGGGGAGAGTAGTGCAGTAAGTGCATCGGAGCGCATTTCGTGCAAGTAATTTTAAAGCAAGCATAGGGATGCAACTCTACGACGATGCGACAGGGGATTGAGCTTGGCAGACAGCGCGGTACCTATTACGTTAGAAATACTTTTTTGAACTCTGTTCAAGAGGGAGAGGCTAAAAATGAATAATTTATTTGCGATATAATTCACAACGATAAAAATGAGATCTGTACATAATTCGAACGATTTGCAGAATGTTAAAAACAAAAACTGGATGATTCGTCAAAAGAAATTTAAGCATAATTTACAGAATTTATTTTTATTTGAACTAGCAAAAGAAGGATTTATGTTTATTTGGGTTCGCTGATATCACACAGGTGTTCTCAGAACAGTTAGATAAATAAATAATCAGGAAATCTTTTTGCTAATTAATAAAGATGTCACTGACCAGAAAATCGTGAACAAGTATTACTAGTTAAGACATCGAAATTGTATATTACTAGGCTGGAAGGATTCTATAATTGTGAAAGAACTACATACAATACGTAGTTAAAAATAAATTGTTTTGAACGATTAAAATAATTTCCAATGCTATTGATAATGTTTACCGATTCCTTTCCTTTTTTTAATTAGCGCTTATGTTTGAATTCATGTTTTGAAACAGGACCTAAATCATAAATCTATGACGTTATGCCAAAGCTATAACTATTTTTTTAATGTAATGTTTTAAGCTCTGTTTATGAGCAAGTCCAAATAAGTTAGTTGGTAGAACCCCAGGCTGAAGATCTGAAGGTTTAGGTTTCCATTTCAAGTGATAGCATTTGCTTTATTTGTTGGGAATTTATTATTTACTATTGATGCAATATTCTCCATTTCTAAAAGTAGTAAAGATCTCTGATATTTCGAAACAAAATTCTGCAATTTATTTATTACGTTTAAAAAAATTGTGACTTATTGACGGACGGACAAAATCTCTATTTATATAAGATTTTTTGACAAGGTATTAGTTTCATGGTTCACTTGTTGGAACCTTACATTGACATTTCTATCCTTAGGTGGGTCATGAAGAAAGAGAACGCGAGGGGCGTCCATATGCCACTTGTGCCTGACTTCAACTAACTTAAATGTAAGTATATCTTAACAGGCTCTTTTCTTGAAAACCTGACCCAGTTCTGACAATCAGCCTTTTTCATCTCCAGTCTTGCTTCATTTTGTAAAACTTAGCACCAATTATTTAAATCTATATTTTATATTCTATGTTTCTTCTCCTATTGTCACTGCAGACTTAGTATCGTTTTTGTAATGTTCAAGAGAGATTGAAATAATATGTTATTAGGATCATCCTTAACTATAAAAGTGTGATTTTCATAAATAAATGTTTGTAGGAATGAAGTGACAGCACATATAATAATTTAATGACAAACCTATATCGTAATTATAAAATGCAACTTTTTAGGTTATGGGCAAAGTGTAGTATCTGTTCTGATACTACGCTTCATCTTTTCTCTCCTCGGTCAGTGAAGAAGAAATTTTTCGAGACTGAGGCAATTTTTATTTTTGTCCTAACCCAGAGTGTTCCATTTTGGGAAGCTGGAGTTTTCCCACATTAAAAACCGACCTTGCATCTAACTCTGCCCTCGTGGGGAGGCAAGTAAATAGGTTCAACGCATTTATGTTGTTTCAAGTTATGAGGTTTGAAGCCAACAATCACAATATTTGCTATGCTGATGGGCAGAAAGTTCAAAATTCCCAAACTACCTTGAAGCTTGATTCAATCTCTCTAACATTTGACCCAATTCTAATTTAGAAAGGTTTTGTTTGATTTGTCTGTTTTACAGCACATCAACCTGTTTTGAGTTACTTAATATTAAAACATAATAAAAGTGTGTCTCGATTTTTAATGATATATCAACCTGTTTTAGGTTATTTAATGGCAAGACATGATAAAAAAACTGTTCTATTTTTTTATAGAGCATATCAACCCGTTTTGTGTTATTTAATGTCTAAACACAATAAAAGACTTGTCTTGGTTTTAAATGTACTATCAACTCATTTTAGGTCATTTAATGGCAAGACATAATAAAAAACCTTTTATATTTTTTTATAGAGCATATCAACCCGTTTTGTGTTATTTAATGTCTAAACACAATAAAAGACTTGTCTTGGTTTTAAATGTACTATCAACTCATTTTAGGTCATTTAATGGCAAGACATAATAAAAAACCTTTTATATTTTTTTATAGAGCATATCAACCCGTTTTGTGTTATTTAATGTCTAAACACAATAAAAGACTTGTCTTGGTTTTAAATGTACTATCAACTCATTTTAGGTCATTTAATGGCAAGACATAATAAAAAACCTTTTATATTTTTTTATAGAGCATATCAACCCGTTTTGTGTTATTTAATGTCTAAACACAATAAAAGACTTGTCTTGGTTTTAAATGTACTATCAACTCATTTTAGGTTATTTAATGGCAAGACATAATAAAAAACCTTTTATATTTTTTTATAGAGCATATCAACCCGTTTAGTGTTATTTAATGTCTAAACACAATAAAAGACTTGTCTTGGTTTTAAATGTACTATCAACTCATTTTAGGTCATTTAATGGCAAGACATAATAAAAAACCTTTTATATTTTTTTATAGAGCATATCAACCCGTTTTGTGTTATTTAATGTCTAAACACAATAAAAGACTTGTCTTGGTTTTAAATGTACTATCAACTCATTTTAGGTCATTTAATGGCAAGACATGATAAAAAACCTTTTATATTTTTTTATAGAGCATATCAACCCGTTTTGTGTTATTTAATGTCTAAACACAATAAAAGACTTGTCTTGGTTTTAAATGTACTATCAACTCATTTTAGGTTATTTAATGGCAAGACATAATAAAAAACCTTTTATATTTTTTTATAGAGCATATCAACCCGTTTTGTGTTATTTAATGTCTAAACACAATAAAAGACTTGTCTTGGTTTTAAATGTACTATCAACTCATTTTAGGTTGAATGGCAAGACATGATAAAAGACTTTTCTAGTATTTTTTATGGCATATATGCCCGTTTTGGATTTTAATTAATACAATAAAATTAATCACAATAAAAGATTTGTCTTATATTCTTTTATGGGAGATCAACCTGTTTTGTGTTCATTTAATGTTGAAACACAATAAAAGGCTTGTCTCAATTTTTTATGACATATCAACCGGTTTTAGGTCATTTAATGGCATAATTCGATAAAAGTCTTTTACTAGCATTCTCATGGCAATCCGTTTTCGATTATTTAATGTCAAAACACAATAAAAAGCTTGTCTAGTCGGATTTAAGGCATATCAGCACTTTCTTAGTTATTTAATATCAAAACAATAAAATGTTTGTCTCTGTTTTTTTTTACAGCGTATCAACCATTTCAGAGTTGTTTAATGAGGACGAAACAACTCCTTTTGTGTCATTTAATATCGAAAAACGATATTTATTGGAAACAATTCATTGTAAATAATTAATTGAGCACAAGTTTCTATTTTAGACATAATTCAAGGGAACTTATAACTTCATGGCTTTCTCAAAAGTTAAAGTGTGCAAATGGCCACAATAGATCCGAGTAGATTTGGAATTGCTAATTCCTGAGTCTCTGATACTATCCATTAGACCAGAAACGCACTCCCTTATTTCTTATCTTTGTATTATTCGCTCGCAGTTGTTCCCGTTCATTGTTCATTTATTCTACGAAATGGGTTTCATACGCCGCCATATTGATTGACTATAAAAAAGGGATAAAATTACACTGATATGTCCTTAAACTTGTAACAGTTTACTGCACACCAGTGGCACACCAGGGGGAGGGGGGTCTCCACTTGGATTCTATCTCAGGCAAAACGAAGTACACAACAACTCAGATACATATCTAAATAGCTCCAGGGTCTCATAAAAGTAAAATATTATTTGCCATTATTATTATTAACTTGACCGGAACGGAAGCTATTTCCATTATTCTCAGGCTCTGTGAACATCCTGGGGTTCAAGAGGAAGCATTATCTATGAGGAGTAGGACAACAAACAAATAAATAACAATTTCACTATTCTTGCATATTTAAAAAAAAGAATAAATTAAATAAATAAACAAAAATCAGCCCAAAATAAAGCTTGCTTACTAAATAAAATAATATATATATATATATATATATATATATATATATATATATATATATATATAACTTATAGGATGTACTAGCTCTAAACTGAAAAATTCAAAATGGCGTACTAGTGAGTTTCCTCACATGTGAGTTTGCTTTTATCTTTGTTTTTTATTTGGTTTCGCCCAAAAATGAACCACTGTATCGTGTAGGTTTTTTTTCAAGACATTTTAATCCAAGAACTTTTTTCTCTTTGTGAATTTTTCTGATGATTTTGTAGTCTTGCAGAGACGATATTAACATATAAATGTCGTTTGGCTCAAGGCAAATGAAACGAACTGTAAAAAATACATCTCGCAGATATATTATGTTTTTAGGAATGTGAAAGAAAAAAAACGAAAAACATGGTTATTGGAATATAAAATGAACTTGACTTATATATATATATATATATATATATATATATATATATATATATATATATATATATATAATATAAATGATATTTTATTTTGACTACAAAATTGATTTTATTTCACGAGAGCAGTTTTTAGGAGCTCCCGATCTTCAGGTCTTGAAATAGCATTATTAATGCTATTTCAAGACTTGAAAATCGGGAGCTCCTAAAAACTGCTCTCGTGAAACAAAATCAATTTTGTAGTCAAAATGAAATAAATTATCATTTATATTTATATTTCCGCTTTATATTTTTATTGAGCACTCTCATAAACCCTGTTCAATTCCCCTGGATTTATACCCTGTGGATCTATACCATACTCGGATTATATATATATATATATATATATATATATATATATATATATATATATATATATATATATATATATATATATATATATATATATATATATATATTGTAACTTCAAGCTTTGATTATGGACAAGTACTCAAAATAATTATAGACTAATATTTACAATTATTATAGACCGATGATAAAAATCCTAATAGACTGATAATCAAAATCATGATACACTGATAATTAAAACTAGCCGACCCTGTAGAAATTCCACAGTGCTTTTTACATCGATCTGTATAATTTACTGTTAATAATAATATTGCTTTTGAAATAATAAATGTCTATTAAGAGAAAATGGACTCTTTCTTCTTCTGTAAAAATAATAGTTTTTGTCAGTTAAATATTCTTTAAATAAATAAAACAAATATGTCTCCTCTTTTTTTTATTTATTTAAAATTGTAGCAATTTAAGTTTTTCTAAAACAATATTTCCTGTTTTCTTACCGTAAAAATAATTGTCAGCTAAATATTCTTCAAATCAATAAAACGAATGTCACTTTTTGAAATGAATTAAAAAAAAATGTACTGTTTTAGTCGACTGGACGAAATAATTTAATTTTGGAACCATTCATTTTAAAATGGGCAAAGTCGGAATTTTTTACCTTAGCGACATCAGATTAATCACCAATCACTGTCTTTGCTGATCGGACGGCATCATTTTTGCAAATATGTGTGAAATATACGTACGAACATGAAATGCTTTAACACATTATTATATAGATCATGATAGATTCTTACTCACAATCATTAGAGACGAATAATCAAGATGATTATAAGCCAACATACAAAATCATAATAGACTAATAACTAAAAACATGATGTACTAATAATAAAATAATTATAGATAAATAATTACTATCGTTATAGACTAATAATCAATGTAATTATCGCTCAATAATCAAAATCACAACACACTATTATTAAAATCATACGATCCATTGCTCTTTTTGCTTCTCGTAGCGTCTGTTCTCTCTATCGCCCCAAACACTTTCTCACACCTGAGGCTATTCTCTATCTAGAAATCTACTATCAGACCATGTATGGAGTACTGTTATTATATTTGGGCTGGTGAATCTCTGTGCCATTTTAGGGGTCTTGATAAAGTGCAGAAACGTATCTGTAATTTGATATGCCCCACCCTTTCTTCTTCTCTACACCCACTTTCTCACAGATGTGATGTTGCTAGTCTCAGTCTTTTCTATAAATACTATTAGGGCATGTGTTCTTCAGAATTGTGTGATCTATTCCCTGCTTCTTTTGTTCCAGCTCGTTTGACTCGTTAGTCTAGTGGTCTCTATAAATGCAGTTTTGCTACCTCATTGTAATACAGCTTCCTATTCCAGTAGCTTCTTTCCAAGATCTGCAGGCTTGTGGAACTCTTTTCCTGCTGACTGTTTTCCTCCTATCTATAACCATTGTTTTTACAAGACTAAGGCCAATAGAGATCTCCTGTCTTTGTAATAATCAGATTTCGTTCTTGTTAGCTCTTTACATCAATTGACTTCATGCCTTGTCTGGAGTGATTTTCATAAAAATAAGAGACCAATAATGAAAATCATTGTAGACTATTATTTACAATCATTATAGACTAATAATCAAAATCATTGTAGACTATTATTTACAATCATTATAGACTAATAATCAAAATCATTGTAGACTATTATTTACAATCATTATAGACTAATAATCAAAATCATTGTAGACTATTATTTACAATCATTATAGACTAATAATCAAAATTCTTGTAGACTATTATTTACAATCATTATAGACTAATAATCAAAATCATTGTAGACTATTATTTACAATCATTATAGACTAATAATCAAAATCATTGTAGACTATTATTTACAATCATTATAGACTAATAATCAAAATCATTGTAGACTATTATTTACAATCATTATAGACTAATAATCAAAATCATTGTAGACTATTATTTACAATCATTATAGACTAATAATCAAAATCATTGTAGACTATTATTTACAATCATTATTGACTAATAATCAAAATCATTGTAGACTATTATTTACAATCATTGTAGACTAATAATCAAAATCATTGTAGACTATTATTTACAATCATTATAGACTAATAATGAAAATCATTGTAGACTATTATTTACAATCATTGTAGACTACTAATCAAAATTCTTGTAGACTATTATTTACAATCATTATAGACTAATAATAAAAATCATTGTAGACTATTATTTACAATCATTATAGACTAATAATCAAAATCATTGTAGATTATTATTTACAATCATTGGAGACTAATAATCAAAATCATTGTAGACTATTATTTACAATCATTATAGACTAATAATGAAAATCATTGTAGACTATTATTTACAATCATTGTAGACTAATAATCAAAATTCTTGTAGACTATTATTTACAATCATTATAGACTAATAATAAAAATCATTGTAGACTATTATTTACAATCATTATAGACTAATAATCAAAATCATTGTAGACTATTATTTACAATCATTATAGACTAATAATCAAAATCATTGTAGACTATTTTTTACAATCATTGGAGACTAATAATCAAAATCATTGAAGATTATTATTTACAATCATTATAGACTAATAATCAAAATCATTGTAGACTATTATTTACAATCATTATAGACTAACAATCAAAATCATTGTAGACTATTATTTACAATCATTGTAGACGAATAATCAAAATCATTGTAGACTATTATTTACAATCATTATAGACTAATAATGAAAATAATTGTAGACTATTATTTACAATCATTGTAGACTAATAATCAAAATTCTTCTAGACTTATTTACAATCATTATAGACTAATAATAAAAATCATTGTAGACTATTATTTACAATCATTATAGACTAATAATCAAAATCACTGTAGACTATTATTTACAATCATTATAGACTAATAATCAAAATCATTGTAGACTATTATTTACAATCATTATAGACTAATAATCAAAATAATTGTAGACTATTATTTACAATCATTATAGACTAATAATCAAAATCATTGTAGACTATTATTTACAATCATTATAGACTAATAATCAAAATCATTGTAGACTATTATTTACAATCATTATAGACTAATAATCAAAATCATTGTAGATTATTATTTACAATCATTATAGACTAATAATCAAAATCATTGTAGACTATTATTTACAATCATTATAGACTAATAATGAAAATAATTGTAGACTATTATTTACAATCATTGTAGACTAATAATCAAAATTCTTCTAGACTATTATTTACAATCATTATAGACTAATAATAAAAATCATTGTAGACTATTATTTACAATCATTATAGACTAATAATCAAAATCACTGTAGACTATTATTTACAATCATTATAGACTAATAATCAAAATCATTGTAGACTATTATTTACAATCATTATAGACTAATAATCAAAATAATTGTAGACTATTATTTACAATCATTATAGACTAATAATCAAAATCATTGTAGACTATTATTTACAATCATTATAGACTAATAATCAAAATCATTGTAGACTATTATTTACAATCATTATATACTAATAATCAAAATCATTGTAGATTATTATTTACAATCATTATAGACTAATAATCAAAATCATTGTAGACTATTATTTACAATCATTATAGACTAATAATCAAAATCATTGTAGACTATTATTTACAATCATTATAGACTAATAATCAAAATCATTGTAGACTATTATTTACAATCATTATAGACTAATAATCAAAATTCTTGTAGACTATTATTTACAATCATTATAGACTAATAATCAAAATCATTGTAGACTATTATTTACAATCATTATAGACTAATAATCAAAATCATTGTAGACTATTATTTACAATCATTATAGACTAATAATCAAAATCATTGTAGACTATTATTTACAATCATTGTAGACTAATAATCAAAATTCTTGTAGACTATTATTTACAATCATTATAGACTAATAATAAAAATCATTGTAGACTATTATTTACAATCATTATAGACTAATAATCAAAATCACTGTAGACTATTATTTACAATCATTATAGACTAATAATCAAAATCATTGTAGACTATTATTTACAATCATTATAGACTAATAATCAAAATAATTGTAGACTATTATTTACAATCATTATAGACTAATAATGAAAATCATTGTAGACTATTATTTACAATCATTATAGACTAATAATCAAAATCATTGTAGACTATTATTTACAATCATTATAGACTAATAATCAAAATCATTGTTGACTATTATTTACAATCATTATAGACTAATAATCAAAATCATTGGAGACTATTATTTACAATCATTATAGACTAATAATCAAAATCATTGTAGACTATTATTTACAATCATTATAGACTAATAATCAAAATCATTGTAGACTATTATTTACAATCATTATAGACTAATAATCAAAATCATTGTAGACTATTATTTACAATCATTATTAACTAATAATCAAAATCATTGTAGACTATTATTTACAATCATTATAGACTAATAATCAAAATCATTGTAGACTATTATTTACAATCATTATAGACTAATAATGAAAATCATTGTAGACTATTATTTACAATCATTATAGACTAATAATCAAAATCATTGTAGACTATTATTTACAATCATTATAGACTAATAATAAAAATCATTGTAGACTATTATTTACAATCATTATAGACTAATAATCAAAATCATTGTAGACTAATAATGAAAATCATGATGGAATAATAGTTGGAATCATATAAGACTAATAACTAAAACCAATATTTATTGACTAATAAGTAAATAAAAAAATAACCCTGATATGTTATTTATTTTAAACTGGCCCTTTGCAATGTGTTAAAAGGATGATTTTCACTGAAATTTATTATCATAAAATGAAATAGTATATATTTTTTACTTATCAAAACCTCGTCGACACAGCCGAGTAGCAAATGCCATTTTTATTTTTATTTCATTTGAATTTTATTTTTAATGAATTTTTTTATTTTCTAATGAATAATTTACGAGTTTTCTTATTTAGAAGTATGAAAGAACAAGTGTATTTTGTATGAGGGGATATTTTATTCAAGTAAATACAATATTGCATGGCATAATAACAGTTGAGACACTAGTTCTAGTAAGATCATCAAAGTTAAGTGACGTGGAGCCTGGTCAGTACAAGATGGGTGACCATTTGGCAATACTAAGCGCTGTGTGCTATCTTCCCTGACTGGGATATACATGCGGATGAGGACAGCATGTGAATTTGATATTCCCTAGAAACTTCCTCGTTTGGTGGAAGCCAGATGCCCGCCCAGGGCGAATACCACCGAATGTATGTAAACTCAGTATTTACAAGATAATATTTATTTCAAATGTTTTACGTCTCCATTTGTTGTTTTTTTGAAGACGGGTGTAAATGAAAGAGATTCTCAGATTTTTCATAATCATAGTATTTACGATTGAAGATTATTATCTCGGAAGTAACTGCTGTATATATATTTGAAAAAAAAACCCCCAAAAAACTTTAATTCACCCCAAACAAGGCATATTGCTACTGGGATGTAAGAGATTACTGTGGTTAGGGGTCATATTTATAGGGGTCATATTTATAAGGGGCATCCTAAGTTGGGAGTTGTGCAACAAGATGTTTGTTCACATTATGTTTAAATTTCTGTCTGTTGGTACAGTCGGGGAAACAGGGAGCAGGGTGGGAATCTTTAAACTTGCTGTGTAATACTTATAGGGGATGAGTTTTCTATGTAAGTTTAATGAAATTTGTACCCCCCTCCTCACCTCGCTTAAGAATTCCGAAAAGGCATTTCCCTTTTTAACAAAATGGTGTTAAAACTGCAGATTATTGTCAATTACTATATTTAAAGATTGAAAGAAAATTAAAAAAGATGTTTTGTTAAAACGATCTTGGGTCATTTCGTTATTATTATACCTTCATTGTAAAATGGTCACTTACTTTATAGCCTGTATACTTAAAGGTTGTAGGAAAAAGGACACGACGACAAAAAGTTTTTAAAAAAGCATACAAAAGCTGATCACTAAAAAATAAATTAAATTAAAGAATTCTAATTTTTTAAATAATTTTTTCATTTAATTTATAACAATTTTTATTAAGAATTTTTTATCAACAATTTTAATTTATTATTATTATTCATTTTTTTAAATTATTATTTTCATTTTTCGTTTTCTTGTCTCATGCTGCGGCCGTTAGACGTTTCGTGAATGACTTCCAACTTTTCCTGTCTGCTGCCATCTTTCTTGTGCTGCCCGCCAGGGCCAGGTTGTCATCAACTGATCCCCTCCATGTCTTAAGCGGCCTACCAGGTGGCTTTGAGCCATGGACGTCAATGTGTGACAGACGCACTTTGGAGTGACGACGGGTGACGTGGCCGTACCAGTTGATACGTCATCGTGCGACCTACTTTCTAATGGAGGCCTGTAGAGTGAAACTGTAGAGTAACAATGTTTAATAATTACATTTTTATAATTATCAATAATTGTTTGCCATTTCATTTTTAATATAAAAACTAAGTAATTTATATTATTATAAAATATTAAAATAAACAACATATAATGGCTATTTTTTAAAATTTAATTATTATGAATATCAAATCATCAGATTAGTGAAAATATATTTGTTTTAAATTACTGTTTAATACGTTTTTAGGATCAGTTTTCTATGTAAATTTAATGTAATTTGTACCCTCTGCCTAAAAATTCCGAAAAGGCATTTCCCTCACCCTAACAACAGTTTTACTGGATTGTATTTTAATTCTTTGGTAGCCATTTTTTTAGTTGGATGAGCAGTTATTTATGTAAATTCAACATAAAATTGTTCCTCCTTTACCTGATTTTTCAATGTCTTTGGCGAAAACATCTCGTTTACAGATCTCTTATGGGAATTTTAACCAGCGGATCATGCCAAACAGATGCTTCCCTACAGCCTGCAACATGGTTGTCTTCAAATCCAATGTCAACAAATACTAGTCATAAACGGTCCCTATTCCATTCATCATTTTCAATCCTCTCATAATATTCTCTATCATTAAAAAGACAATCCATTTATCTCATTAAACCTTATCCTCGAGTTGTGTTTGGCCTTGATAAGTGGTGACCCATTAGAAAAAAAAAGATCTTCTTTCTAAAAGGTGAACAGTAAGTTTTAAAATTACATCTTTCAGAAGGTTTACTTTTTATCCGTTATGACAACCTTTTTCTTTCTCTTTTTTTAAAAAATTATTTCTACTTTTTAGTATATATATATATATATATATATATATATATATATATATATATATATATATATATATATATATATGTATATGTATATATATATATGTAAATATATATATATATGTAAATATATATATGTATATATATGTATATATGTATATATATAGATGTATGTATAGATGTATATGTATATATATATATAGATGTATATGTATATATATATATATATGTATATATGTATATATAGATATATGTATATATGTATATATAGATATATATGTATATATATATATGTATATATATATGTATATATAGATATATATGTATATATATATGTATATATATGTGTATATATATGTATATATATAGGTATATATATAGGTATATATATATGTATATATATGTGTATATATATAGGTATATATACAGGGTTTTTCAAAAGTCTTGGGAACATAATGATTTTTAATAACTCAAAAACTATTAGGAGTTGAAAAATGAAATTGGTACCGTTGGAAAGGTTAAAGTTTCAAGTTTTGTGGGGAATCTTCAAAGTTGCTCAATATGAGCACCATTCGTCACACGGAAGACATCTAGTCGATAGTCCATTTCCTGCCAAACGCGTTCCAGCATCTTGACGTCAATGGTTCCCACAACTGCCGTTACTCGAGCCTTTAGTTCGTCAATATCTCTTGGAAGGGGCGGCACATAGACTTGTTGCTTGACAAAGCCCCAAAGGAAAAAGTCACACGGGGTAAGATCTGGAGACCTAGGAGGCCAGGGCATGAGAACGTCAACACCTCGCCCAGATCTCCCAATCCATCTACCAGGCAGCCTTGTGTTAAGAAACTGCCTTACTCTAAGACTCCAGTGTGGTGGTGCACCATCTTGTTGAAAAATGAAGTCATCAGATTCTGCTTGTTCCAACTGAGCCATTAACCAGTCTTCCAGCATGTTGAGATAGGATTCACCAGTGATAGTTGCCTCTTCAAAGAAGAACGGTCCATAGACACCTTTCTTGGAAATTGCGCAAAACACGTTCACTTTTGGTGAATCTCGCTCGTGCTCAAGAAGTTCATGAGGATTCTCAGTACCCCATATGCGAGTGTTATGCTTGTTAACTTTGCCATTTAGATGGAAGGTCGCCTCATCGCTAAAAACAAGCCGGTCATCAAAGCCGTTATCTTCCAACTTCTCTTGCATTGCAATGCAAAAGTCACGGCGAAGTGGCTTATCAGTGTCCTTCAACTTTTGGACCAACTTGAGCTTGTAAGGTACCATTTGCAGTCGTTTCCTTAAGACACGCCAGACAGTTGCTGGAGCAAGCTGAAGTTCCCTGCTGGCTCTTCTCACTGATTTACGGGGGCTCCGCTGAAAGGCTGTCCGAACTTGCTCAACTGCATCTTCTGAAGTTGAAGGGCGACCTGTTCGCTTACTTGGGTACAAACACCCATCTTTCACAAATTTAGCATGCCATCTGACAATGGATTTCCTTTCAGGGGCTTCTTTTTTAAATTTCCTGCGAAATGCACGCTGAACACATGTCCACGATTCAGTCTTTGCAAATTGGAGGACGCAAAATGCCTTGTCTTGTTTAGAGAACGCCATTACTGCACCTGGAAAGATAACACGAAAATCATTAGTATGACCAAAAACTTGATTAAGCAAGCTTTAAAATGGCACCAGTTTCATTTTTCTACCTGGAATAGTTCATGAGATATACACATTTGTAATGTTCCCAAGACTTTTGAAATGTGTATATATATATGTGTATATATATGTATATATAGGTATATATATGTATATATATAGGTATATATATATGTATATATATGTATATATATACGTATCTATATATATATGTATATATATATGTATCTATATATATGTATATATATATATATATATATATGTGTATATATATATATATATATATATATATATATATATATATATATATATATATATATATATATATATATATATATATATATGTATGTATATATATATATATATATACTTACTGACAGTCAATAAAGAATAATAGATAAAAAAATTAAATAGCGATTATGTATCTCAGTTAGAACAAAGCTAAAATTTTGTCAAAACCACCAACCATTTCTTAACCATTTTGGATAATGGCTTATATTGGAATAAGTATGATTTTATTTATGCTGGAAACTTTTATGCGTTTCGAAGAGATAAGATCGTATTAAAAACGTTTGTCGGTTTATTCGTTTGGTTGGGATATTATTAGATTGCGGGGGGGGGGGAGTATCTAATCAAGTCAAAATAATTGGGTTTGTTTTCTAGACAGATGAATGACCACAGACACAATTAGAATTATGACTGGAAATACGTAATGTTTGTCATTTGCTATAAAAAGGCACATAAAAGAAAAAAAAGAATATATATATATATATATATATATATATATATATATATATATATATATATATATATATATATATATGGGAGAGGGCAGGACAAAATTTACCACGATTGATCAAAGTATCATGAATGGTTCTAGTCAAAAGGAATTATTGAAAAGAAAAAAACAAAGCAAAGAAACAAAGGAATGTCAAATAAAATAAAAATAAAAAAAATAGTGTCTCCGATGAGAGTATTGATTTACTCCTCTCCAGGAGTTAGGCACAAGGCCAGTTTTTATCTTACTCCCACAAGTAAGATGTGACCCAAGGTCGGGTCGGGAAAGTGGGGTTTAAAAATTGCCTGGGTAGCCCCGTCGACATTCCCCGGTAGGGGCGCCTCAGACAGTAAGCAATAAACTTACTCCTCCCCAAAGAGGGGAGGCAAAGCCTGGGAAGGTGGACCTCCCAGAACTGCACAGGACAGACCCATTGACCGGCGTAAATCAAGACCTGAAGGCCAAGACAACACCAGTATGGGGTGCAGTATCAATCGGAACAGATACTACACTTTGATCTTAGCCAAAAGGGTGTCTCCGATGACGATGAGAGTAAAGAAAAGTAACTATAGATATATATATTTTTGTTAATATAAAAGTGACGTGCACAGAAAAAAAAGGTATCGAACGGATGGGCTCCTGGCGATTTAGATGGTGATCCTTCCAAAAAAAATAACTCGTCTATTTTTTATATTTTTCTTGTTTTTTGTCGCATCCACATTTAACAAAGCAAACCAGTCGAGCTATAGGGTTGGTTTGAGATTCAGGAAAGACCTTAGACACGGTGGCGGAAGCACATCTCGATAGTCACATCTGTATATTAATGAAAAAAGAATTATGAGACAACTTCATGTGCATATGTGCATTAGCGTAACTTTGATAATTGCAGATTGAATTATTATTTTATTTATCTACCATTTTTCGATTATTTATTAAAACCAAAAATGCGATTGGCGGAAAATACTAAAACAAACCTTTTTTTAAAACTTATATTTCAAAAACTAATTTAATTACAAATTTAAATCAACCATAATGCATTTCGGTTTCTTTGTAAACATGTAAGTCATTTTTATCTTTTTTCAATAATTGAAAAAAATATATAAAAGGATGAATTCTTCATGACTCTTCTAAATTTAAAATGAATTTGAAAGCATTTAAACCATCGAATAGAAAGTTATTTAAAATGGCTTTAAAATTCTTCGCCAATCCTCGTGTATTAAAAGATTGAAAGATTTGGAACATTCAATAATTCTATAAATAGAGATTAACAGGAACATTACCTTAACAAAATTAGTTATAGTTTTATAAAAAATTGGATCAATTAATAATGCAATGACCAAACAATATTATCAGATAAACAATTGCATTTTTTTTTCATAAATATTAGCATATTCATTTCTTAAACTTACTTGATTATTGTACCGGTAGGTACACATTTTCAATTTATAATAACCACTTATAGTGATATTTTACTAAAATGTGTATGCAAATGGCAGTGAACTGAGTAAATAATTTCTTTCTTCCAATTTTACATAAACTATTTTGATATATATAAACCATTATTAATTCTTCCCGTTCACAATTGGAAGGTCATTTTTAATGCTTATCATTGTCGTTTGGATATTAATTCAATAATTGTCTTCAAATATGAATTTGTTGCATTTCAACTGTCGATTCGAATGTTATTTCCACACATCAGTTCCTGTAAGATCACTGAAGTTAAGCGACGTTGGGCCTAGTCTGTACTCAGATGGGTGACCATTTTAGAATATCAGGTGATGTATGTAAAAACCTGGTCTTAGTAGCCTTGCTACCAATCTGCAACTACAACGAACAGTCCTGTTCGTTATTATCTGCACCGACCACACACTGGCCGGTGATAACAGATTGATTTCAGATTTCATCATGATGATCATCATCATCATTGGGTTAACGTCCGTTTTACATGCTGGCATGCATTGGACGACTTTAAGAAAATTGACTTCCAAACTAATCTATCACTGGCCAGGTCATTATCCCTCTTTCTCTCAAGTCCATCAATATCACCTCCTCCCATGTTTTCTTTGCCCCCCCCCCCCGTGAACTGAACCTGCTACCTCAACTGTTCTACATCTACTAACCCAAGAACTTTCATCCATTCTTTCAACGTCTCCTGTTCTGCACACATTTCCCTATACTGTCCAGATGTATTCTTCCTCTGAGGTCATCAGAACAGTCTTTAAGACTCACATTACACGTTCATCGTATCATTCTTATATAATTTCTCTTAGACACATGTGAACAAACTATGGAAGCACATCCATAAAAATACAAAAATTTTCAGAATTTGACTTTGCGTGACTTTTCTCATGATCACAAGATCAATGACGTACAAGCCGTTCGTTCGGTAGACCATCATCTTGTAATGCCCGCAAATAATGAAAAATAACCGTCGGAGTGTGGGCCGTCTACGCTGGTCAGTTGGTCTCCTGCGCTTGCGGTAAATGTGAGTAATGGCATCGAAGAAGAAATTAAATGTGTAATTCTCGCTGTCCTATGATGGGTGTTCTATCTTCATTAGCATGACCGGTGTGTGTCACTCGTTGATTGGGTAAATTAGGATATCGGCCCAATCTTCTCTGACCTTTGCTCTTGAATTATTGCACTAATTATTTGGCCAATCACGTCAGCTATAATCTATTAGTCGCAGAACGGATCGACTGAGAAATGCAATGTTATTGTATACTCACCTACTGTCTGCTAGGAGAGAGGGCGGCGGCGCTTACTTTGAAATGCCAACTCTTCTTTCTATCAATAAAATTTACCATTTATTTGCAACTAAATACAGAAGAATTCTCTGTAATTAGCCAAACTTTAACTGTATTTATAATTGAAAGTTGGCTTTAATTATACCCTTGCTTGTGCCTAATCAACACAAATCTAATGTTTAAAGATTTTAAATCTACATTATTAAAGCTGACAGTGAATAAATATATACATAGCACTCTGGTGGCGGAAATGATGGATTGCACTTAGAGTAGAAGCAATACTTTGTCCATAATAAGAATTGAGTACTTTAAGCTATCAATGTTTAAAAAAAAAGAAAAATGTAAACAAATGAATAATTTCATTTAAATATGATATAATTTCCACACTTCTAGTAGCGGGTTCGGTAGTTCAGTCAGTAGAGCACCAGATGCCAACCACTGGAGTTCAGGTTTCGAATCTCGCTACGTCTAGCCACACTGATGAGTCATAGACGACAAATCAGCTGTCTGTGGATGACTATATATATATATATGTACAGTCTGTCTATGAATGATTAAAATATTCTCCCTTACTGGGTTGAGCATACTGGTAAGTGAAATAACAAACTGCCACTAGCGTATAAATACAATGCTCTTTGTGTAAACAAATGGAGCTTCCAGCATTTGACAATGTTTATCATTGTGATTTCATCTACCTCAGCAGCAGCCAACGATCTTGGCTTGAGGCAGTTGCTTGTCTACCCACACTGAAGAGCTGTGATACAGTGAAACAGTCTGTCTGTGAATGACTATATATATATATATATATGTGTGTGTGTGTATTATCGGATAAGATACGGAAAAAAATAGCCTTATGGAATCTGAGTCCAAACCCTGTTTAATCTGTTGTTTATACTTAAATACTAATATATTCGCAAATAGCATGAACACGTCTCTTCTTGCTTTGGGCAAAATATCAAGCTATAGGATTTACAACCTGCATCCAAACCCTGTTTAATATGTTTTTTTAAAACTTTAATATAAATACTGTTGCAAAAGGCATGAACATACATTTCCTTTCAGCTAAAAGTAAACTATGAAAAGATTTATTGTTTATCAAACACAGGCTTCAACATCAGCAATCTGAATTGACACTATGTCTGTTTTAATTGTGTTTACTTACTCATTGATAGCAAACTACACCAGAGTCGCCTTCACATCCAATGTTGATAAATACTTGCTATAAACCATCCATATAGGTGTTTACATTTTGTCCATTTCATTTGTTATTTTCAATCCTCTCATTACATTCTTCATTATTCAACTGATAATCCATCCATTTTATTAACCCTTATACTCGAGTGGCTTTTCGCCTTGATAAGTGGTGACTCATCACTAAATATATTGCTTCCTTAGGGAAAATATGAAAAGATTCTGAATTAAAGCAATATTGCGTCATTCGCTGCTCTTACCAGGAAGTATGATGATTCTATCGAATCCTAAATAAGTATATTTCCCTTCCATTTCGTAAGGTACTATCAGGGGGTGAGCAGGCATAGACGTTGGATGGAAGTCACAGGTGACGTTAGTCCGACGCTCGAGCTCAGCAACCAGTGATATAGCTTTATCTAGCCACACTGATGAGTCAATAAGATGAGACATATACGTATGTGAATGAATAAAAAATATATTATATATATATATATATATACGATAGATCACACATCCTTAAAAAACGTTTTTGAAGTGTATTATAGAATTTAGAAAAATCAAGACACGTTATTTTTTAAAAATATTTTTATATATTTATTAAATGAATAAAATCATTTAATATATTTATGAAAAAATGATTTTATTCATTTAATAAATATATAAAAATAACGTTTCTTGGTTTTTCTAAATTCTATAACATATATATATATATATATATATATATATATATATATATATATATATATGGATGGATTATCAGTTGAATAATGAAGAATGTAATGAGAGGATTGAAAATAACAAATGAAATGGACAAAATGTAAACACCTATATGGATGGTTTATAGCAAGTATTTATCAACATTGGATGTGAAGGCGACTCTGGTGTAGTTTGCTATCAATGAGTAAGTAAACACAATATATCAGAACAACATCAGTACCGTCGGTTTCCGATCCTAACAAAGAAGACCTATAATAGGCCTCTTTACTGGACTCTCTTCAGCCTCTGTTTATGTTATATATATATATATATATATATATATATATATATATATATATATATATATATATATATATATATATATATATATATATATATATATCATTGGGAATGGAATGAACCCAGAGTTCTCTCCATAAAATGGTTGAATACAGTGGTGTGTATTCGTCATGTGCAAAGTAAGCGTTACTTATCCATTCAAAATGTCACAAGTATTCCTCTTTAAATCAAAATCTCTTATTTGATTGGATCGTATAGCATGTCTGCATATCTTCGGTTTGCTTCAGTTGAATGGACACCTTTTTAATAGGCGTCTCTTCTTTTGAAACATAAAATCTTTCCCCCTTGAAGACGCAATTTCTTATTTGCATGTCTTTGTTGTTTTTAAGCACAGACTATCAGCAACATTGATCATTTAACATTCGTCTTCAAGTAAGCTAATATACTATCAATATACAGAGCAGAGCTGGAGAAGGGACAGGGGAGTGATCGACTTTCGTTGCTGACAAAGCAATCAACCAGAATTTGGAAACTCACAGAAAAAAATTAAAATACCAATTTTTAAAAAGTTTTAAATAATAACTATCTGTACTGATCCGACATTGTCCGGCATTCATTATATTCAAATTTGTTTTGTAAAAAATTATATGTCTTATAACTACGCCTTTTTTGTTAGATTTAGTTAAAAAAAACAGAAGAAACAAATAAGGAATGCTAACTCTTACTAAAAGAATAAAAGTTAGCAGATTTTTCTTTTTAAGTGTTTATTTAAGAGTGTCTCCATATTAGCAAACTGTCGAACCAGATTAAGTATTTAAAAAAAATAAATTGTAGTAAAGTTTATTGCAAATAACATGACACAAAAATAACAAATGAAAATTGACTAGACAGAATCAAAGTTCGCTTTCTAATCTCAAAGGTTATTTAGATCAAACTTTTAAAATGTGGCCAACATAATTTCATATATTAGATAAGGATGAAATACTGGACAATCTGCAAATTGATTTCAAGACGTGTCTTATCTGTGGTCTTTCTTTAGACACCTATATCCTTTGAGACAGACGTAAATCTTTAATTCCCGAACAGGCTATAGTTTAAATGGTAAACAATATAGCTTGTCAGTTAAATCGCTTTATTCTTAACTAGGTTTATTCACTCGGCGTAGCCCGGATGTCATTTTACTTGCGTTTTTATTTCGCTTTGTTGTTGATTTTTGTTTTTTACCAAATTATTATTATTTTTCTTTTAAATAGGATTTTGAAAGTTAAATTTAATTATTATGGTATCGTTTGTTGATTAAATTATTATTTGAACCAAATCTTTATAACTAATAACTAATTTTGTTAAGGTAATTTTGTTTTAATGTCTATTTATAAATATTTGGATGGAAAAAGCTGTCAAAACTTTCAATCTTTTTAATGCATGAGAATTTGCTAAGAATTTTAAAGTACCAAATGAAGGGTCGTTAAGTGATTCATTCTTTTTTTTTTTCAGCTATCAATAAAAGATTATTCTGTCTATGAAGAAAACGAAATGCATTCTGATGGATTTAATTTCGTAATTAAATTATATTTTTTAAATAGGACTTTAAAAATTTCGTTTAATCCTACACTATAGCATATTTTTAAATTTCAATAAATATTAGATTAATGGTAAATAAATAAAATAATAATTCAATGTGTTATGATCTAAGTTACGAAGACACGAGAAATACACACACACACGCACGTACACACACGTGAAGAGGCGTTGCTAGTCTTTCGCTACTCTATCGTTATTTTTATGGCAGGTGGTCGACTGATCTCAATCTCTGGTTCCTCTCTGTAAAACATTCACAGCAAGAACTCTTCTCCCTACCACCACTACAAAGAACATTCCTTTCTTCCTCTGTGCACCTAAAACCAAACGAATTTCCATGAACAGAGTTTCTTTCCAAGAACTTCCTATCTATGGAACACATTACCACAAGACTGTTTCCCTGCAGACTACAGCGAGGTCGTCTTCGAGTCCAATGTCAGCAAATACTTGTCGAACCGTCCTCTTAAGTAATCAAATTTTGTCTATTCCATTCATCGTTTTCAATCCTCTCATAGCATTGTTCATCAGCCAACTGACAATCTCACTAATCTTTATCCTCAAGTGGCTTTTGGCCTTGATAAGTGGTGACTTATTCGTATATATATAAAAAAAAAAGTCTCATAATTTTATCAACATTTCTAATAAAACAGCTTGTCGATCCACTGGGTGAGAGAGAGAAATTTCTTGGCACATCAAATGAAATGACGTTGGGGGCAATGAACGTGTATTTCAGTGAAAACCTTTGTTGTAATCAACAAATCCCAAAGTTGCACAGGCACGCCAAAAAAACAAACAAACAAACAAACAAACAAGCACAAAATTAAATGCCAGATTTAGAATGGAGATTCCAATTTTAGCACATGTGTGCAGGGCAACGAAAAATGACTTTAATCACTTTACGGACCTACCCCACTCGGCCAGAACGGTGCGGGCGCTTTTCCAAAAAGTGGCTCCATTTTCAGATGCTCAGATATATTGTGCAAGAAAATGTTCTATCAATAACAGCAAGGAGATTTGACCGCTCTGTATGGATGACCAATGGCGGTCGAATTGGAAAGAGTTTGGTAATAATATATATTGGGGAACTATAATTGACTGTCCAAGAAAGGAGGTGTGTGTGGTCTCGTGAGAGAACATCTCTTTTTCTCAATGTACACGCACGCACACACACACACACACACACACACACACACATATATATATATATATATATATATATATAGAGAGAGAGAGAGAGAGAGAGGGGGGAGAGAGAGATAGAGAGATAGTTACAAGGAGATAATCTTCATACTGCAGTTTCACGGAAGTACCGTTATATATTTCTTTCTATTCACTTTTGACTTTCACTTATCAATTTTCAGTGACTTAGCATTTCTTCATTGCTTTTTAAAAAAAATCTTTTTTCTAATTTTTAGTTTGTTTTTCTTTATCTTTTATTTCTTTCGTTCTTTTTCTTCTTTTTCTTTCTTTTCTTCTCACTTTCTTCTTATCTTTGCTGTCATTCTTCATGTTATGTATTCTCTTTCTGTCTTTCTTTCTTTTTTTCATTTTGAATTTTTTCCCTTTTTTTCTATCCTTCTGTCCTTTTTCCCTTTTCTTTCTTTCTTTTCCTCCTCTTTTTCTTCCTTTTCTTATTTATTTTTCTTATTTTTTTCTTCCCTCACTATTATTCTTTTTCTCTTTTTAATATTCTTTTCTTTTCTTCTTTCTTTCATTTTAATTTTTCTATTTGTTCTTTCGTTTTAGATTTCTTTCCTTTTCTTCAATTTCTTTCCTTCTATTTTTAGTTTCTTTATGTTATTTTTTTCCTTTCCTCCTTTCTTTTTCCTTTACTTCTTTCTTGTTTTCAATTATGATAATCTTTTTATCTCTCTCTTTATCTCCTGTTCCCTTTCTCTTTCATTATTTTCTTGTACCTCTTTGTTCCTTTTACCAATATTCCTTCTTTCTTTTTTTATTCCTGTTAATCGCTTCTTTTTTCCCTATTATATTTTTTTTACTTTTTCGCACACTCCATCTATTTTTTTTTCATTCTGTTCTCAAGTTTTTTTCTGTTTCATTCTTTATCTAGTTTTCGTGTATTTTCCTTTCTTTTTGTTTTTCCATCTATTTGCCTCTACGTTTTTACCCTCTGTCACACACCCTCTTTTTTCTTTTTCTTTCTCATTTATATAGTTATTATTTATTTCGTAATTTATAACTTTTACTCTTTTTTTCTCTTTCTAGTAACTAATTCCTCCTACTTTCTTACCTTTTTAACACACATTTCTTTTCTCCCCCCTCTCCCTCTCCCTCTCTCTGTTTACTTCTTATTTATACTCCATTTGTACTCTTTTCACGCACCTCTCTTTTTTACCTACTTTCTTTCTTTTCTCATACTTCTTACCCTCTCCTTTAACCCCCCCCCCACACACACACACTCTCAATCGCCAACCCATTCTCATACTCTTTCTCCCCTCTCACAACTCTTTTTTTTTGCCTAACTTCATCAAAACCATGAAATCTGCCAAAACAGGCCAGGAATCAGTTTAGGCCGGATATAGACGATCAGAAATTCTAGATAGACATCAATCATTGGCTAAGGTCACCAAACCCTTGACCCTTGTGGGCCCAGGAGGACTAAATGGAGCAATGTTGGATGCAGCAGAGTGGAGAGTTGGGACTGCAGTATCGCGCGGGTTGGAGGTGGTAGGTGTTCGCGAGGGCGAGGAGGGATGAGGCAGGGTATCAATGAGATGGAACCTGATGTGGCTTGATACATACATGGCATCGATGCCATGCTGAGATGGAGTTACGTGCCTTTCTATATTAGACAATATCTTAAAAGTGCTGAAAATATATTGAATAAAACAAGCATTAAACTTGAATATTCACACACACACACATATACAGGGTGCGGTGCATGATTAGTGTAATGGATACCATCATGGACTATGGAATTGGCTACGGTGAATTAAAATCCTATTGGATTAACCGCCTTCTACTGTGTACAAATACCGTTGAGGATTGTTGAATAATACTTGTGTTCAATGACTCAGTTGATCTATTGGCTGGGATCGAAGTCTCGCTCCTCCATATTCAATGAATTTATATATATATATATATATATATATATATATATATTTTAAGTAAATATTAATTATTTTTTAAAGTAAATATTAATTGTTTCATGGAATCTTCAGTGTAGGGATGTTAATTCATGTCGGTCGGAGGTCTTGAACCCGGTTTTTACAAATCGCCACTGATTTGTAGTCAGGTGTCGTTCCTGGCGGCCCGTGAGAATTCACATGAAAGTTAGGAGGGATTTAAATCTATAAACGCCAAATCGGCAAAATAGGAATAATTTAAGTTAAAGAACTCGAACTATTGCGATATTTCAAGGAGGTTACATGACATAACATTCATTAATACAGGATATAATCGATTCTGCAGATAAAATTAAGCTCACTGGTTAACACTTAATGTCAAACAGACATTTGGTAGATTACAACATTTACGACATAATTAATATTTTATAATTATGCTCCAAAAATCAACACTCAACAAATGTGTATCCATAACACATTCTGAAACGCGTGTACATATGGATAAACATTGTTGAGTGTTGATTTTTGGTGCATAATTACAAAATATTAATTATGTCGTAAATTTTTAAATCTACTGAATTAATATATATATATATATATATATATATATATATATAAAATAAGATTTTCAACACATTGGGGATATTTTAAGTAGGATGCCTCCTAGAGTAAATGTGATATTGCGGTGTCTGCAATGGTTGTAGCTAAGAGTAGGATAGATAATGTAAAATAGATAGAGGATTACCAACGACCTCCATTTCCCCACACTGTTGATGGCCTTGTGCCTAACTTGTTAAATTGTATTTTTGTACCTTACAACAAATAACTAATTCAAAGTATATTATCTGTTCTGATACTACACTTCATCTTTTTAGTCCTCAGTCAGTGAATGAGAAATCCTTTTAGACTGAGGCAATTTAAATTTTTGTCCCAATTCAAAGTGCCCCTTTTGGGGGAGTTACATTTCCCCACATTAAAAACCGACCTAATGTCTAACTCTGAGGAGGTAAGTAAATGGGACTCAATTACGATGTTTTATCGTACTCATATCTAATGAAATGTTGGTAATAGACATTTTGTGCTTTGGCATTAAAATAACCCACAAGAGTTCGTATGCCATAAAAACAGCTAAATTTCACATCTATTTTCTCCAAGTTAGTGCAAATATTTTTCCACACTTTTATATATTTTGCACTGAATAAAAACTTCTTTACTGAAAAAAATCTCTTCAGTCATTATATCTCTATATAAAGTTATGTATATGTATGTGTTTATATATTTGCATGTACATAATTCACTTCTAAACTAATTAACCGATCATTATTAATTTTGGAACACAGCTGCTCAGTGTAAGACTAGGTAACATGGGCTATATTTAGTTTAATTTAATTTTATGCAAAGCGGCAAAGAGGGAGTGGAAGCCCTTTATGAAAATTCAGATACTTCCGATTATTTTGTGAAATTTTAACAATAGGTATTAGACATCAATTAATAAATATTCCCCAAGTGTCAGTTTCTTTGGGGGTATTTGAAAGGGTTTTTAGGAATATAAATACAATGGTGACATTTTCTATTACACACCTGAACGGCTTAAGCTCTTAATGAATAAGTTTCGCCATTTCACTATCTTTTTCAGCTTTCAGATAAACAATTACATGTTTACATAATTATTACACTATTAATTTCTTAACCATAGTTTTGTTTCATACAAAACCCCACAATAGTCTTACATAGATTTGACTTATCACATTTAAATATAAACAAATAAGAAATATGCGCAGGTGTCATTCTTAAAATTCGGCTTGCACACTTAATAAAAACAGGATTTAAGGGAGAAAACCCTGAAAGCGTTTACACTTAGTTAATTCACTTGCTTTGTAAAAATGCATAACATTTGAAAGACAAATAAAGAGAAAAGGAGAGAGAGAAAGATTTGAAACACGAATAAACTAATTTTGGACACTATAACTTTATTTTTCACTCGATATAAAGAAAAAAAGAATACGGACAAATAATATGATAGGTTTATATTTTAAAACAATTTGAAAATTTTCAACTTGCCGTAGTGTACACTAGGGTCTTCTTGCTGAACGTAGAGACAAATGTTTTGAGTTTGACCTTATTAAATTTTTTCTCTTATTTTGTCCAAAAGTTGAAGTTATTCATGTCAAATTACAACATTACAAAATAAACACCTTTCCTACGACGTGTCAGGCTTTGTGTTTGCATCGGTAAGTTAAACGAACAAAACAACAAAAAGAAACACTCAGACTCTGTTTTCCTAAATAGACTTTTTTCTTTTGAAGGCCCTTCATTTTAATTTTCATTAATTTCTTTTTAAGTAATTAGTTTTATTTTTTAGATTTGTAAAAAATATATAATTTCAGTTTTATAAAATCACTTGAACGACATGTCTTTGTGCGTAGAAGCATGCGCACAATATTTATTTGAAAAAAAAAATGTTTGCTTTTGTTAACGATTTGAAAAAAACCCAGCATAGTTTTAAAAAACGAGAGAAATAAAAGTGGAATAACTCCCGGGCCACGCTAGGTAGGTTAAATTAATATATATATATATATATATATATATATATATATATATATATATATATATATATATATATATATATAAAATTTAAATTATGTCATAAGTGTTATGATCTACCGAATTATATATATATATATATATATATATATATATATATATATATATATATATATATATATATATATGGGAAGAGAAGGATGAAAGTAATCCGACGTGATGGGAAAATGAAAAAGGAAAACCAAAAAATGGATGTTTTTTATGTGTACATCAACGTTTCGTCTTTATTTATAAGACTTCATATATATATATATATATATATATATATATATATATTAAATTTAAATTATGTTATAAAATTTATATATAATTCTGTACATTATAAAATTTATGACATTATTTTAATTTAAATATTATAATCACAGTCAGAAAATAAAAACTTAACGGTGTTTATCCATATGTACATGCGTTTCAGAAAATTATCTTATAGTTTGATTTACCGACTGAAGTTTGTAAGGATTTTCAAAAAAATGATCGGCATGTTAAATATATACAAAACATCTATCCGTATTCAATGAAATATTCTTGAATGGACAAATACTGCCTAACTACACGCGTGTGTGTAAGCTTATTAATATTTTAAATGAATAAAGAAAAGATAGAGAAGAGTTGATAAGAAAAGATAGAGAAGAGTTGATAGAAGAGAGAGGGCTTAGGAAATGGTGAGAGAGAGAGAGAGAGAGAGAGAGAGAGAGTAGAGAGAAAGAAAGAGAGAGAGACCCGGTGACTTCGGCTGACAGTTATTTGTAATGGCATAATTGGCATTCAATATCAATAAAGCAAGGGACAGATTGGGGGTGGTCGGGGGTCACATGTGTGAGAGAGGGCACTTAAATATCAAATGCCATGAACTAATTGATTGATTGAGTGATTGATTCTTGCATTGTGGATGTGAAGAAGTGAATGTCCAACTTTTCACTCACTTGTCACACACACACACACACACACACACACACACACACACACGAGTTAGGTAGCAATCTTTCTTTTACGCACGTTGCATTAAAACCATTGGTCAGTTCAGATACAAATCTCTAAAAAAAAGAGTAAATCAGTGGCTTCTTTAGGGGAAGCAAAATGGTTTCATAGCCATTATCTGTGCTTTGCCTTGCAGTTAATCCTGTAGCTCAGGCGGTTAAAGAGCACCTTCTAACTTTTAGAACAGTCACTTCATGGATGCAGGTTTGAATCCTGTTGGAAGATCTGCATTTTTTTCTGATATAATTTCTGTTGAAAAAAAATATATATGTACAATGTATCTACGTTTCAGTAAATAAAATATACATTTGCTTGAAATTCACTTTGTATATATATATATAGGTAATAATGATAAATATTTATTTAAAAAATATTGTTATCGTCTCTTGTTATCGGACCTCTAAAAGAATTTAAAAATAAGCAGTCACACTAGGTGTAAAGCGATGTTCCGGTTTCTGCTGTTGAACACTATCTGGCTTAGCTTACTGTATATGTCCGCTGATTTGACATTTATAGAGTTTAAATTCTCTTCATTCCCATGTTAATTAATAGTGACCTAGGGGTTGAATATCAGGCTGCAGCGTCAAAGGTGACTTTGCAACTGGGTTCGAATGCTTCGACCGGCAGTAATCAGCATCTCTTACACTGAAGATTGCATAAGCATGAAACACTAGTGCCTGTAGGTAATAATAATAATAAATATTTATTTACAGCTGCTTTGCTGTATCACGACTCTTCAGTGTAGCCTGATATTCAAAACCCGATCCTTTGCCCAGCAGTATTCTCATGCTATTTATGCTTGCTACGAAATAAGGGAAATTATAATGATTATAATTTTTAAATTAATATTACCGACTGCCTAGAGAGCTCAATTATTTTATGAAGAGTAATATATATATATATATATATATATATATATATATATATATATATATATATATATATATAGAGAGAGAGAGAGAGAGAGAGAGAGAGGAGAGAGAGAGTAAGTTATGAAAATATATTTATGGTAATTAAGCTACACAGAGGCTCCCACGTTTCATGCCCGGGGAAATCTTCAGACTAAAATACATGGAGTTAGTTTTACCGGGTGTTTTTATATACAGGGCTAGCTAGTTAACCAGTCAGATTCTTTGTTGTTCTCTTAGCCAATCGTTGGGCTTCTCACGAACAAAAATTCGGTTAGTTTTACTTCCTATTTCCTATTCTATTGTTCTGTTTTCTATAGAAACAGGATATAGGCCACTCTATAGAAAACAGAACAATAGAATAGGAAATTCTGTCTTTATAGTTTTTAGTTTGTCATAGACAAACTATTAATAAATGAAATGCCTTTGTCTGCCGCTGCTTTTCTTTTGCCATCTTTTACTGTTAAACAAGTTTCTGTATTGGAAACAAAGACTTGTACCAAGATCAAAAACACTTTTTCCCCAGGTAAAATTTTACGGATTTCAATAGTGGTATGACTTTTTATTAGAGTGTTTTACAATTATATATATTTCCTATATATTTTAAGCGCACAAATCCATGTTATAATATTCTTTGGTTTTGGGATTGAGTTATGTTTTTTAATAAATTCATTTTAATGGTTCTAATTGGACGTAATTTGCAATTTACTCACCAAGTCACCTATCTCTTATAACGTTTCAGTCTATTACTCTCACCCTCTTTCATTATGTTGTTTTACCTCTTCCCACTCTTGTTTTATACAGTGTCTATCCACTCTCGCTTCTGTCAATCTCTCTTTCTTTTTCTCTTTCTCTCAGTTTTATACCCTTTTGAATGTTAATAAACAAACTGTAAAACAGAAGATTGGAATAGTCCATTAAAAACAATAGGGAATATCACCGCGAATATTAATACTATTTAACCGATAACTGAAGAAAGAGAGAGAGAGAGAGAGAGAGAGAGAGAGAGGTCGAACAGAAAGATCAATTTGGGATTTTGTCTTTTTATTTTTTTTACTGAGCTCCAATCTATGCCCCCCCCCTGCCTTGTAAAACATTAACAACAAAAACTCGCCTACCTACAACCGCTATCTATAATTCCCCTGTCTCCCTCTGTGTACCTAAAACTAAACGGTACTTATCCTCGAGTGGCCTTTGGGCCTTGATAAGTGGTGACTCGTTAGTACATTAAAAAAAATTGCCTTTGCAAACTCATTTTTTACTGGTTCAACCCATTTAACCCGAGCTCAATAGATGATCCAAGGGATCACATTTTCTTGAGTATATAAAATGTAAAAAATGGGGAATATATCTGACAGTATGCTATAAAAAAGTGGCAATAAGAAATCTTTTTATCTGTGAAAAGGGCTTAATTTAGTCCATATGAGGTTTCATATATTATATATTATATCCCTTCTTTAGATATATGAAAAAGCAAGCAAATATTTTCGCATAGGAAACAACGTCACACATGAATAAAGAAAGACAATATAAAAGTACATTTGAACCCATCTAACCTGCCTTAGGGTATCTGGTGCAGCATTTATCTTGGTCAGGTTTAACCGGCTACCTTCGAAAGAGGAAGTTCTTGGCGATTAAATTCACGAGTAAGTTCTCACTCGCATGTATATTCCGGTCAGGGAAGACAACGGCATTGGTTTTTTACATTTTCTTTTTTGCAAGTTGCTGTCTGCGTCCTCCCACATACAGTGTCTGGTATTCCCAAATGGTGACCCATCTGGTGTTGACCAGGTTCAACGTTGCTTAACTTCGGTGATCTAACGAGAACCGGTGTGTCAACGTGATTATGACATCATAACATAACAGTAGAAATCAGGTT
>OY744525.1:67585517-67675517 GCA_963556195.1 Sepiola atlantica | reverse complement strand
ATTTTAAAGTTTTGTACAACAAAACAAATATTTAAATATATATATATATATATATATATATATATATATATATATATATATATACAATTATTTCATCGAATTATTTTTCTAGTTTTTTATTATTCTTATATTTTTCTTTTGATATATTATTTTTTTTTACGTATAGTTATAATTTAAATTTTTTCCATTACTCTTTTTTCTGTTCACTATTATAGATTTTTTATCTTCAAATTACTTTAATTTTTCCTAGTTCTAACCTATACTTTATTGCTTTGCTGATTTTTTTATGTCTAATTTTTATTATTATTATCCTTTATTATCTTTCACCTTTTTCTAATATAATACTACTATTTTTTAAATTATTGCTTTTAATTTTTAATTTATAATTTTACAATTTTTATTTTTATCTATATTTTGTTCTTTCTAGATTTAAATATTTTAAACTTGTCGCATCCTATATTTTTAAAAATACTATTATTGGTATTATTGTCGATTTTACATTTTGAGTACTCTGAAATTACATGATAAAAAGTTTTGTTTTACCACATTGACGGAATATGTGGCTTTTTTTTTCAAGTAATGCTAACAGATTATGTTGTTCTCTCTTGGAATCATCTAAAATATGATACAAAACAAAATTCTCCAAATTGTTTTAGAAAGGATCGTACACCAAATATTCGTTGTGTTTGAATTCTTGGAACTGATATAAATAAATTTCTAATTTTATTTATCTCAAATTACAAAGGTTGTAAGTAGTTATTATATGTACTTATTAGAAATATAAGTTTCTTTTCTTTTACAAATATTATACTTTCAGCTGTTATTTAAATATATTTTTAAAAGAACATTTTTGAAATCTCCCCTTGCCTATTGTCTTTTCCTCCCCGTCTTCTATATCTGCCCTCCCTTTTCATCTTTTATGTCTATGTTTTCAAGTGTAAATCTCGTCTCATTTTCTGTTGAAGTCTTTAAATAATAAAGATGAAATGTTAAAAGCTCATCATATGAGTTAATTTGTTTGTCTGTATTTTGAGGATGAGACATTTGCATTATTATTTGTCATTTTTGGACTGGTTTCCTCATCTTGGTTGTTGTTGTTGCTGCTATCACAACGTTTCGGCCGATTTGCCCTCCGACTTTCTTCAGGTGCCTTGTGTCGAACTCCGGGAACCGTCATGGAATTTTGAACTAAATCCTTTATTAACGTCCTGGAGGCACATAGTTCACATTCCATTTTTCAGATCTTGATTTTGTAAATCATGTTTGCTGAGGATTCAGCCTAGACTCTCAAGATTAAATGCACACTTTAACCAAAGTCCTAGTTGTCTAGGCCATGTGACGGTTCTCGAGTTTGACACAAGGAACTTGAAGAAGAACAAAGAGCAAAAGGGCTTACGTTTTTTTTTATTGAGTGTGAAGTAAGGCCTTTCCTGGTCTAAAAAGACACTTGCTAAAAAGCAGAGAATTAAGGCCTAAATTAAGAAAGAAATAAGAAAAGAATCTAAGTGCATCACTGAGACTGAAGGTTAATAATGCAACATATATATATATATATATATATATATATATATATATATATATATATATATATATATATATATATATATATATATATAAATGAAGGAGAATGGAAAGGAATTAGAGAAAGCAAAAGCCAAATCAAAATTATGATAAGATTTTGATCTTTGAAAAGCCTGGCTTAAGGAAAATTTAACTTGAATAAATTGCCTTTTTGCGGAATATACCTTGCTTTGAACTTTTGAATTGAATTTTGATTTGGCTTTTGCTTTCTCTAATTCCTTTCCATTCTCCTTCATTTATACCTGCTCTATCCTGGATATTGAGCTGTATACTCTTCACAATAGGGTTTTACCTTTCCTAAAAGTTCGCTTTTAGTACACCTCTTTATATATATATATATATATATATATATATATATATATATATATATATATATATATATATATATATATATATATATTAATTTTGGTGAATTTTTGTTCATTTACTGTGTTTATATAATAGTTTATTAACAGATTATATAATCATTAATCCACTTTTAACATAAAAAAATACAAAAAACAACAACACTTTACTGTCCAAATACTTCTAGACTTTACTAGAAGAGGAAAAACACCAATAGTAGGATGGAAAATTTAAAAAAAAAGAAAAAACATATAAATCTTTGAATGTACCTTGCTATTTATGTCTGAATGAAACATTAGAAATGATTAGATTTAGTAATAATCGAAAGTTGCCTACTAAAAGATCAGAAACCTTCATTAATTGCAAACATAACAAAACATTTACATTAGAGCATAGTTAGATTGCCCTTGAATATTGAGAACTTACAGAGGAGAATAAAAAGTAAGATAAACCCCACTTCTTTGTAATTTCGATCTATAGACGAGCGTTTGTGTATGCACATATTTGTGTGAGTATGATTTATTAGTGCATAAAGATTAGCTGTTCAACATACGGGTATCTATGTGTCTGTGTGTGATGATGTATGTGTATATGTATATATATGGATGTACATGTAGTTGTATATATGTATGTGTACGTATTGGTGTATGCAACACTCTTTAATATTTTCAAATTCAAATTAATATACAAATTAATTGTATACAAAAACAGGTATGCTTTTCGAATAAAATAGCCCAATGACAGTTGACAGGCCGTGAAACCCAACAACAACTTAAATTTCAGAGAATTAAAATCCGGACAATATTTATGGGATGGTCTCATAGTTAACAATTTTGTTGCTCTTCAGAATGCAATTTCTTACTTGTTATGTAAACGACTTTGTTTCTGTTTGAATAATTGAGTTAGATATTTTACTCTTTTTGTAATAAATTATTAACTTAATATGTTTTTATGTTGGTTCCTTAAATGATATAAACTATCTTGCAATGTTTCTAATTGAATATTTATCTCATTCATAATTTGTTATTTTTCTGATCTAAGTGGTTCAATTTCCAAATTAATCCAATTTTTTCATCGATGCCTATGTTATTAAAAGTCTTCTTAATATTGACTCTTATATAATAACAAAGTGTGTGATAATGAAACTGAATAGGATCGAATTAAAACTTTTTGTTTTTATTGAATTATCAGGAGCATCTAAGGGTTGGTTTCCTACCGTCTGTTTGGTTCAGCATTTATTAAGGGCATAGAATTCTACTGTAAATAAGAGCCTATTTGTTTCCTTTATATAATTACAATATCAGTGGTTTTGTGTATGGGAAAAAAGAAAAACCTGTGACAATGAAACTGAATAGGCTCAATATAAAATTCTTTTCTGTTGACATTGCCCATTAAAATTAAGATGGCATGGATTCGCGTTAGTAGACTTATATAAAAACAATTGATTTTTGTATTATAATAAAACATCTAAAATGAGATTTTATTATTTTGACTAATTTTAGAATGTAATATTCCTTATATTAATGTTCTGTTGTCATGATCCCATCCTCCCGGGGATTATCTTCTCCAAACTCAACACTTGCATTATATATTCTCTTCTACATTCAGTAATACCTGGTGTTGTGGTGTTTACCCTGGACAGGTTGAGCCGACTTCCGCCAAAAGAGGAAGTTTCTTGGGAATATCAAATCCACATGTGGTCTCCAGTCACATGTATATTCAAGTTGGAGGAGATGACATACAGCACCTAGTATTCCCAAATTGTCACCCATCTCGTACTGACCAGGCTTAACATCGTTTAAATCGGTGATTTAATGAGAACCGATGTCTGCCTGTGATTATGCCATACCCATTATACATACTAGCAAAAATATGTGACAAGAGGGTACATAAAAAATGCTTGTATATATAATAGTAATCATGCTTATATAAAGCCAGTATATTCTGTGAGATTAATAATTATCTTCCTCTCATGTTAAGAATGGCTTTCTTGTCCGCTTGACCATGTCTAATTATACAGCCAAATGATCAGAAGAAACCGGAAGTCAATAGGATCAGATAATCTTGACTATTACCGAATGAAGTTAATCAAAAACCATAATTTCCTAATCTATACTAGTTCATGCCGATTTCCATCTTTACCTAGTTTCTACCGCTTTATAGCTAGTACTAAGAAAATATATGGGAAATTTCATTGAAAAAATATGCTAATTAGTATTTGAATGATAAAGTAAGTAATCATCATCATCATCATCATCATCATCATCATCATGGAAAACATGGGAGGAAGTGACAATATATTGGACTTGAGAGAAAGAGGGATAAATAAAGTCATCGTCATTGATTGCTCACTGATAATAACCGGTGGTGTTCCCTAGAGTCCGAGTGACAACAAGCCTCCCCAGATTTCCAGTACTCTCTACCATTGCAAATGACTTTGCATTTTCACAACAGCTGCTTACAATTGATTTCTCGCTGACAACGACCTTTGGTCTTCTCTGGGAATTTGATGGCAATAAGCCCCCCCCCCCAAGTTCCAAGTCCTCTCTACACGTTTTCAGTGGAGGTCTTGTTAGTGCTCTCCCTCCTAGGTCTTTCCATCCTCCTTGACCCTTTATGACTATTTTGTGTGGTATCAGCCAAGGCTGTTTCCATCACTTTTTTTTTTGGGGGGGGGGGGGGTGTATAGTTAATAAAATTTCTTGCATTTTTCTGTTCCTTGCTTTCATGTGGTGGTGTTATTATTATCATTATTATTATTATCATCATTATCATTATTATTATTATTAGGAGGAGGAGGAGGAGGAGGAGGAGGAGGAGGAGCAGCAGGAAGAGGGGGAGGATAATAATGGATGCATACAATTCTGCAATTCATTATTCCTTCTTCTAGCGGCAAGACATCCTCACATTTGATACATTCTTCCATTATGGTAGATTGCAACACCTCATTATCTTCTGCAGTAAAATCGAGCCATCAGAAATCGTTAGAATTCATTATGGAATCAACTTTATCTCCATTTTAAAATTTCGAGATCATCTCCAATTTCTAATGGAATGTTGACACACTTCGTTTTCTTTTTTCCCAAAAGCAGGAACATTTTCAGGACAAACCATTATGAGGCTAATATTATATCATTAATAATATTTTTTAGAAAAATTAAAATTATTATTTCAAACAGTTTCATGCAATATTTAGCTCAGAATTTAACCGAAAAAAGAATTTAAACAAATATGAAAAATTCTGGATATCTTGTATTATTCCGTAAATTTTGTTGTCCGTAATTATCAGCGTAACTGTAATCCACAAAGTATTAATAAGTAATAAATATTAAGAATTAAAAAACAATTACTTATGTAAAGCAAAAAAACTATCATTCTCTTTTGGCCAGTAAAATGAAGTTGTAGGCTATTCTATTTGAGAGGCCCTTCCGAATAACCTCATGACTCGAGGCATATGAAAGAATGCTTCAGAGACAATTGTGATACAACCGATGAAGATAATAGTTGTGTGAAATTTTAAAATTCACAATTTCTACTCTAAATCGCATAACAGGTTATTATTAAATAATGTAAGGACTGCAAACAAAACAGCATAACCCTGACAAACATTTATTTATGAACATCAAACTATTATAGTTACAGACGGCCTTCGCCCTCCCCCATCTACGTTAGATTTTGAGGTCTTCGGCTTCATCCAGGCTGGGGTACAGGTAAATCCAGCACTGCATATATGTATATGTTATTTTTTTAATATTTCATTAAAAATGGGATTATTGATTAACATAAGAAATGCCCAAAGAGGCTTAATAAATAAATTGTGCTGTTCAATGGTTCATATCCTGTGTACTAAACTCTTCACAGATGTGTACTCAGAGGTTAGCAGTGACATCTGCTGGTGAAGATGGGCAACCTAGCACAATTACCGTCCCTGAAACCCACAGTGAAAAGTCCGCTTCATCGTCCTCTAACACTGACAGTGGATACGAACGGAGTGAGGGAAACCCAGAAGGTACGTTTTCCCCCACAATAAAATGGGATTTTTTTTCTTAGCTTTAAAGGGTTTTTTCTTTTAGTTTTAATCCGCCATTTTTTTTTTTTTTTTTTTTTTTGTAAAATTTGATTCATGATAATATGAATCACAATTGCAAAAAATAGTGGATTAAGAGATAATGGAGAAGCATTTGGGGATCACCAAGAATTTATTACAAGAATTCCTGTGGCCATGTTTTTTTTTTCTTTCTCAAATAACAAGAATTTAAAAGGATTATAACATTTCTAGAAGTAATTTTAGATTATTGAAAATTGTTTTCGGCATTGCTTTTGTTTTGTTTGTTTTTTGTTTTCAAAAAATTATTTTGAGGATGTTCTTGCTAATCCATACTTTGTATCGTTTTCTTTAGTTATACCAGTGAGGGTTGAGGACATGTGTTGCATGGAGAGAAATGATATGAGAATGATACGATGGATGTGTAATGTGAGTCTTAAAGACAGGCTTAGATCTGATGATCCCAGAGGAAGATTTAATCTGAAGAGTATAGGGAAATGTGTGCAGAACAGGAGACTATGTTGGTATGGTCACGTTGAAAGAATGGATGAGAGTTCTTGGGTCAGTAAATGTAGAACAGTTCAGGTAGCAGGTCCAGTTCACAGGAGAGGCCAAGGAAAGTATGGGAAGAAGTAATAAGAATGGACGTGAAAGAAAGAGGGATAAATAAAGACCTGGTCAGTGATAGGTTAGTATGGAAATCAATTTCTTAAAGTCGGCCAATGCATGCCAGCATATAAAACGGACGTTACACAGAATATGGTGGTGGTGGTGGTGATATACAAATCATGACTAAAGAGAATATGAATTCTTTTTATAAATCCGAGCGACAATGAAAAGTGTTTGGACTCATACTATATGCTATGATTAGAAAGTAAAAATTATGTCTGTCTGTCTGTCTGTCTGTCTTCGGTGGTTCATACTTTACAGATTTTATAAGTCAACATAACTACGGGTCAGACATCCGTAAAAAGAATCTATTATGTCTGACTTTATTTTATTTATGACTTGGAAATTATAGAAATTACAAAATAAGGATAGAAAACAAAGGTTTCAGGAGTGGGATCAAGACTACAATAAGGACCCCAGATCATTAACACAAGACGCGGGACATCTAATTTCATTTGTTGCTTAGAGAAAAAAAGGACAAAAACTTCATAAACTTTAAATTGCTTCCGTTTAGAAACTAATTTTTGAAGTCTAACTCTGCCCTCGTGGGGAGGTAAAACGAAAGATTACAAGTCATCCGATTTTTTTAAAAGCGTATATATTTCGTTTATTTATTAAAATAACTTGCGTAATCTTCCGTTTTGCCTCCTCGGGCTAGGAGCAAAGTGTAGTATGGAAAAATCCTTCTAAACTGAGGTAAGATCCAGAGTGCCCTTTTTGGGAAGCTTGATTTTTCCCTACAAAACGAAACATTACTTAAGTACGGTGATAAATATTTCATACCAGCCGCCCCATTTCTGCCCTCGTGGGGAGGCAAGTAAATAGTGACACAAAAACATGTTTTAAAAGAAAACATGTTAATATTTTATTTGTTTTATTTATGGACTCTCTGTCTTAAAATAAATATTAACATGTTAAAAGAAAAAAAAATTCCGAAATATACTGCATTTATTAAAATAAATAAAAGACTTATTTACAAGTGTTTTGTAAATAGAGACCACGTGTATTGCGAGGTCAACCGGAAGACGCCAGTGACTTCCAAAATATGTCCCGCGTTTTGTGTTAATGATCTGGGGTCCTTATTGTAGTCTTGATCCCAGGAGTGTACAGAGAAATGCCGGTTTTGCTTCAAGGGCTTAAAGACTAAGCATTTACCCAAATTTATTTCAATTAATGTCACTTTATTTACACTCCCTTCTACCTAATTAATGCTTAATGCTGAGTATATCGTTGGGCCCCATCCTAAAAATTGAATTCATAAATGTACAAATAAGAATAAAAAAGGTACTGTTGTGTTATGGACTCTGAGCCAAAGGATATAAGGTTCCTTGCTCAATACGGGTTTTCCTGATATATATATATATATATATATATATATATATATATATATATAATTATTATGAATAAAAAATATTTTTATATCCACAGACATATATATATGTTTCACGTTTTTCTATTTTACGCTCGTCAGTATGGAACTACGTAACCGCATCACCAGTCAAACGATTTGAACCTCGACTCCATGTATTATGGGCCCTGGTTTCGTAACCATTCGGCCGCCGATCCGATCGCGCTTTGAACACGAGAGAAATGCTATGTATTAATTATAAGTAAACACAAGTAGCGTGATTCAAACATAGAATTCTATCTCCCAAGAGAGAGAATCATGCAACGTGGCTAATTATTATGAATCATCAGTTTATTTACTCTTGAAAGGGCTCAACGTAATTGGAGCTTAATAGTTATTATTAATAAATGAATATTTTTATATTCATAGACATATATATATTTCGCATTTTTTATTTTAAGCTTGTCAGTATGGAATTACGTAACCGCATCGCCAGTCGAATGATTCGAACCCCGACTCCACATATTATGGACCCTGGTTTCGTAGCCATTCAGCCGTCGAACACACACACACACACACACACACACACACACACATATATATATATATATATATATATATATATATATATATATATATATATATATATATATATATATATATATATATATATATATATATGTATATAATTTTTAGCTAATACGAAAATAATGCATATACCAAGAGGGTTTCTTTTACATTTGTTTCAAAATAAATTTAGTTTTAGAACTTATATTTTAACAAATAAATTAGAATTTCATCAGTTTTTTCTTTATAAGAAAATTCGAAACAATTAAAAATTAAATTAAATTATCAAATGATAAATGCGATTACCGTAGTTTTGGAAAATACGTTTCCCAAACAAAGGTAATCATTGATCGATAGTTTTCTGAAATAATATCATTCAGAAAATGCAATACATAATTGCCTATGAGAAATTTTATGAATCGGTATTTATTTTTAATGCTTCTACCTCCATTGTTTTTTTTATTAACTCTTTAAAGAAAAGGAAAGATAAGAATAATAATAAAACTATTGTATTAAAAAAAGTTCGTTTGAGCTACTATTTAAAAAAATCTGTTGAAATTTTTTATTTATTTGATGTTCTCTCTTAACTCGGAATTGTTCTTTGAAGATCTATCATATGTCAATATCATGTCACCAGTGTTTAAAAATTGATAAATTATTAAATATACTGATGAAGAAAATCATTTATATTATTTATCTTTACTTAAATGCAATATTACTAATAAAAGTGTTTGTTTTTTTAGAAACGTGCGTATATGAAAAATAACATGGTTGAGTATTGATTCCCGGTGCATGTTTCAGATATTTGAAATCATAATATATTTTGAACTTTTGCAATATACACTATTACATATAAAGCTCTGATGTATATAAACTATTGATTATTGAGCTAAACTTTAACTGCAGCTTTAAACTATATCTTAGAGACTTGATAATATGTTTATTTTTAATTTCTTTAAGTAACGTACAGAAATTATTTTCAACCAGGATAACTCTTGAATGGTTTTAGTTCAGTAACTTACACTTTTAATACACACACACACACACACACACACACACACACACACACACACACATATATATATATATATATATATATATATATATATATATATATATATATATATATATATATATATTCTCTGGGAATTTAAACTGCCTTTTCCTTTTTTATTTTGTTTAAAATGACTCAAAGCTTCTTTAGACTATATATTGGGTATTTAGATCTGTATGGCTAGGTTTCCTTCCTCTTATCTACTTGCCTATCTGGTACCTAAGGTACTCAAGCTTTTTTTTTTCAATGCAACTTTTATTCCTATATAATTTTATTGCTAGCTACCATATCGCAGAATGGTTCTTGGGTGTAGTGTTTAGATAGTATTATTATTATTATTATGTTATAATTTATGTTTTGTGATATGCTAATTACCATATCACACGGTAGTCTTAAGGGTAATATATTATTATTATTATTATTATTATTATTATGTTATTATTATTATTTATTTATGTATATATTAGTGAAATTAGAGCTGAATTATTTCTACACTTGATTATTGGGGAAATGGTCGTTTGATCAGTACCATTGGAGAGCCATGAATATTATAACTGTCCTGTTTTTAAATCTCTGAAACAGTTACATGGTAAACAGCTGATGATCCCCGTTTTAATATTTCACGCTTAAGTTAAGGTCCCCTGTTTTTGTTTCATTGTTAGATACTTGAATCCCCCTTTTTTTTATTTATGAATTTTCCAACAAATGCTAAGTCTGCGATATCTTGGATTTAGTTAGTTTCTCTGTGAATTTAAACTGCCTTTTCCTTTTTTTACTTTTGTTTAAAATGACTCAAAGCTTCTTTGGACTATATATATATATATATATATATATATATATATATATATATATATATATATATATATATATATATATATAGTAATACAGGTAAACAAATTTACATCCACATGGTAAAAAGCCAGAGAATCCTCATTATGTTTATATAAGAGTGCTCAATAATAAATATAGCTGTTTAATGGTTATAAATATTTTTTATTTATACCAACAATTATTTGCTAAACATTATATATCTAAATAATTAAATGCAAATGTTTTCATTTATCACTCCTATATTACAATAAAAACGGATTACTGTTATTTCACTCACTAATGAATCATACTATTTTGAAATACTGTATATATAGTACAGACGAAAGAGCTGAAGACATCTATTTGAATGCCTCATTTGCAAAACTATTTTTGAACAATTAATGTTTGGTGTTATTCTTTTGTAATTTTATTGCTCTATTTTTAAAAATATATATGCCATAGTTTTATTGATATTAACAGTAATTAATTAAAGCGATTTAATAATAAAATGATAAATTACGAAAATCTTTCTTACGGTCTAATTTAAAAGAAAAATAAATTTGTATCAAAAAGGTTTAAGTGTTCAGAGAAAGAGAGTGGGAGGTGATTGCTATCTATTATTCCCTCTCTTTCCTTTGTCTCTCACTCCCTCTCCTTCTCCGTCTAACCCTCTCCTTCCTCCTCTCTTTCTATCAACTCCAAATGTTCTTTTTTATTGTTTTTTAAAAGATACCGCCCTAAACACGCACCATCGCTCAGGCGAATTGATTTATTCTTTCTTTCCATTTATATACGATCTTATTTAAAAGATGAATAAATTTGTTTAAAAATTATCAAAATATTCATTTATTCATATGAATAAATGTTAATGTTTATCTATTTATGTGAATTATGAATATTAATGTTCATCTATTTATATGAATAAATGTTAATGTTTATCTATTCATATGAATTATGAATATTAATGTTTATCTATTTATATGAATAAATGTTAATGTTTATCTATTTATATGAATAAATGTTAATGTTTATCTATTAATATGAATTATGAATATTTATGTTTATCTATTTATATGAATAAATGTTAATGTTTATCTATTTATATGAATAAATGTTAATGTTTATCTATTTATGTGGATTATGAATATTAATGTTTATCTATTTATATTGTTGCATAGCCCCTCTGCTTGGGCCGCGGCAGTTCTCGTTCTGTATACTCGTCCCGGAACGGGCCGTGGCAGTTCTCGTTTAAACACTCGTCATTTTTTTAACACCAAAAATCATATAGTTTGCATACCTTTAAATTTCTCATGCCCTCTCTTCTTTCCTCGTTGCGTGGAAGGGTATGTCGTCTAGTGGTTGAATTCTTTCTTCTTTCTTTCTGCCGAAACATCGTCGCTACAGCAAAAACTTCATGACCGACTCAGAAGACAAACAATATTTTAAATTTCATTTCTGTTTTATTTCAAGCGTTAGTTATCCGTCAGCTGGGAGATATTCACTAACGTCGAGAGAGAGAGAGAAAATTACTGCTTTCGTAATTACTTATGAATTAAATCTTAACCATTCGTGGTGGTGGGGGGGGGGGAAGAGATCTTTCGCCTGTATTTTCTTAGGGAATTAATTCCCTTAATCAAATTGCGGACTACATCCTAAATCATGTCTGATAGGTTCGCCTCCAAAACTCAGACTGCCAAAACTCGCTTCACGAAGAACGAGTGACGTCACGGATCCCTCTGCTTCCCACGCAAAAGCCTGTGACGTCACAGAGCCTCTATCATATGTGCGCATTGACCCTTGATCTGAGGTCTCGTCACGTGGTGACCCTATTACGTCTGTGAGCTCCGACTGTGAGAACAGGCCCCATTCTGCACTCGACTGCACGGGTCCACCCGCACTAATTCGTGCAAGTCAAACCAACGATTTCCAACAGATACGTCCATTCCCATAGGGCCATTATCCAACAATAGGAATAAATGTTAATGTTTATCTATTTATATGAATAAATGCGAAAGTTTTGTCCAATGTTTACAAGAAACTTATTAATAAAATGTTCACTATTTAAATTTTTTTTTTCAAGTACCGAACTTTGAGAAGCGATAGCTAGCCTGCAAAGCCAGCTAGTATATATATATATATATATATATATATATATATATATATATATATATATATATATATATATATATATATATATATATATAAAGCGAGAAACAACACAAGAGAAGTTTTTGTTTTTGAAAAAAAAAAAGTTATAAAAACTTAAGGAAAACCTCAGTCATGTTTCCACAGTTCTTTTTGTTTGTGCATGGGATGCACTTGACATGAGGAACTGGTTTTATGCCACCGTGTAACAGGGCAGCATTTTTAATCACGATCCCCACCACCATCACCACTGTTACCTGACCCTGTGCCATGTAGCTGTCATGTTATCGCCAGTGTCGTTCTCCACCTTGGAGAGCATAACAATGGAATGGAGGAATCGACACTTCCATTATGAATGACTACAATCGATTGGACGCCACTGTGGCATGCGAGAACTTGGAGACTTTGATGGCGGAAGAGTCGGGAGGCGGGGGGGGGGAGCGTTGTAAGATGATCGGCAATATCAAACATTGGAAGGCAGAGAAAAACGAGAATGAACATACTTACAGAATATTTCCCCAATTGTCGTTTATGGTTTTAAATCTATTCTCTTTTCTGTCATTTTTCCTCTCGACATTCATTCATATGAATCAGATGATTCTATTGTTGGCATTGGTTCTATTTATCTTCCTCCCACAAGGTAAGATGTGACACAAGGTCGGGAAAGTGGGAAAGAACCAGCGCTCGAGAATTTGAGCACTCTGGCTGTTTAAAAATTGCCTGGGCAGCCCCATCGGCATTCCCCGGTAGGGGCGCCTCAGGCAGTAAACAATAAACTTACTCCTCCCCAAAGAGGAGAGGCAAAGTCTGGGAGAGTGCACCTCCTAGAACTGCACAGGACCGACAACCAATAGACCGGAGTAAATCCAGACCCGAAGGCCCGGACGATACCGATTTTGTTCCGATATCTTTCTAGTTAGAAGTTTTTTCTAGAAAGACATCGAGTACTTACGGGAGGGGCCACGTGAAGGTTGCCAACATCTTGAGTGAAAGAGTTTCTGTGGAACGAACTGGATTTGAACTTGGCACACCCGGGTTGTCAGTCCGTGTCGTTACCTCCCTACATGAAAAATATGAAACACTTTAAAAAGATATGTTAGCTTCTCAGTTATGCTAAGTTGAGTAACAAGAAAATGTGTGTATGTGTATATGTGTATATGTGTGTGTGTGTGTGTGAGAGAGAGAGAGAGAGATTGTCAGAGAAAAGAGAGAGAGAGAGTAATACATTACGCGAGAAAGTGAAAGCGTTCTAGAGTGATGGCGAGAAAGAGGGAGACAGATGAAGAAAGAAAGGTAAAAAAAGAGAAAAAGGAGAAACAAGTAACAAGAAAGTGGGACACTAGGAGCAAAGTGTAGTATCTGTCCTGATACTACACTTCATCGGTACTGTCCTCGGTCAGTGAAGGAGAAATCCTTATAGACTGAGACGGGAAGCTAGATATACTTTACATTAAAAACCGACCTTCTGTCTAACTCTGTCCTCGTGAGGCGGCAAGTAAATAGAAACAAGAAAGTGGAACAGAGAGAGAGAGGGGGAGGGGGGGAGAGAAAAACCCTGTAAAGAAAACAAGGAAAATGGAAAGAGATAAAGTTAGAGAGAAGGACAGAGATGCAAAGTGAAAGAGAAAAAGACGATAGCTGAGTAACGAGAGAGAGAGAGAGAGAGAGAGAGAGAGAGAGAGGGGGAGAGAAAGAGATATAGAGAGAAAGACAGAGACAGAGGGACAGTGATTGAGTGAGTGAAAGTGAAATAGTGATAACTAGAGAGAGAGAGGGGGGTAGGAGGGAATAGGGAGAGCAGCAGGAATTTTGCTGAGAGTGAAAAGGTGAGAAATGTAGAAGAGATTGATATATAAAGTGAAAGAGTTGGAGAGAGAAAGAGACGAAGAGAGGAAAAGAGAGACAAGAAAGTGAGAGAGACAGAGACAGGGAAAGAGAAAAGCATAAAACGAGTCAGAAAAAAATGAGAGGACAATGGAGAAAGTTAAAGAAAGACAGTGAGAAAGAGGAAGACAGATGGAGAAAGAAAAACGGGGAGCGAAAGAGAGATACAAAGTGAAATAAAAAAGATGGAGAAAAAGGAAGAGAGAGTGAATATAAAAGGAATTGAGAGAGAAAACGGAAGAGTGAAAGAGAAAGTGAAAGTATGCTTTAAATGGAAAGTGAAAGTTAGTTAGAAAGGTGAAATGAGAGTGGGAAATAGAGAGAGAGAAAGAGAGAGAGAGAGAAAGAGAGAGAGAGAAAGAGAGAGAGAGAGAGAGAAAAGGAGAAAGAAAGGGACTAAATGAGTAAAAGATAGATACAGAGAAACACTGCGAGAGAGAAATTTGGTTTGGGTTGTCTATTTTTACGGCATATCAACCCGTTTAAGATCATTTAATGTCAAAACCCAAATAAAAAGGTCCATCTTATCTGTTTTAAAGTATATCAGTACTGAAAACGCAATAGCTATTGAAAACGAATTCAGTAAAAAAAAAATTGTCATTTTAACCATAGCTGGAGAGAGATGTTTGTAGCCTTTGCCATTGCAATGACGTAAGTTCGTATGAATCAGCATATCACGACTTTTGATCGGCTCGCTTCTGTTTTTGTTCACATTAGTTTTCTCACTTCTTTCAAGAATCAAGGTTCTTACAGTAGGGACCACGTGAAGGTTTTCAACATCCATAGTTGTGTTATGGAACCAGCAGGATTCGAACTTGGCACCCCTAGGTTGTCAGTCTACGTTGGTATCCACTTCACCACTGCCACCTCCCACAATGGTGTTACGATGTAAGTAAAAACAATAGATCCGACTGGATTTGAACTCCGCATAGCCGACTCCGTAGTTCGCATCTGAATGTATAACACCACTCGTGTGTGCGCACACACACACACAGTCACGCACACATACATACATACATACCACCAGCTGGAAAAAGAAAGAAAGAAGGGGACACTTTCAATGAAATTCCCGCTGATGATGCTGTTGACTACAATATGGTCGTTTCCAAGTCCAATGTTAAAAAATATTTGTAGAGCCATCCTCTTAAGTAATGAAATTCTGCCTATTCCACCTATCGTTTCCAATCCTCTCATAATATTGGTCATCATCCAACTGACAATCTCATTGACCCTTATCCTCGAGTGGCCTATGGCCTTGGTAAGTGGTGACTTATTAGTATTAAAAAGAACCCTCCTGTAATGGCATTACAGTGTAAGTGAATGTAATAGATCTGACTGGATCTGAACTCTGCTCAGCCGATTTCATAGATAATCCACATGGATATGCATTACATCACTCGTGTGCACACACACACACACACACACATCACCACACACACACAAACACACCACCACACACACACAAACACACCACCACCAACCAAAAAAGAAAGAGAGAAAGAGGGAAAAGGGAGACTCTTAGCAGAATTCCTGCTGCTGCTGCTGCTGCTGCTGCTGCTGCTGGTGATATTATCAAAGTGATTGCAATCTGTCATCCATGCGAAATCCCTTGAATCTGGATGTCAAAACAGAGTAAAGAAATCAAAGAAGTAAAATGAAATTTTAAGAAAAAGGGACAGACATTTTCCAATTCTTTTGAAAATTCTTCAGATCTTTTCATCAACCAGATTTGATCGCTGTCAAATGGTTTCATCGTGAAGCCATGGCTTCATTAGAATATCTTCCGTGTAAATATCTAATTTTTTTCTTTTCATCTCAATTCTATAATTCATTCCATCATTTCTATGGCTTACCTCATAACATGAAAACATATTTTAAGGCATCTATCTATCTATCTATCTATCTATCTATCTATCTATCTATCTACCAGATTATGTAGTTATCTATGTATATAATCTCCCTTCTTTCTCTTTCTTTCTCTCTCTCTCCTTCTCTCTCTCTTTCACACCCACCCACACCCATATATATATATATATATATATATATATATATATATATATATATATATATATATATATATATATAGCAAGTTTTGTTAAAGATCGTGAAACTTCATTCTTTTGATGATGTTTTTGTGATTTTTTCTTGTTGCCGTGCAAGTTTTTTTAAAGTTTGAGTCTATGAAGGAAAAAAGCAGTTTTGTGTATTTTTCTGACGAGCGCTTTCAATCGTCGTTGATCATATTTATGGTAGACATTATGTTACAATGGTTGCTATATTTAAAGTGTAATATATACATATATATACACACACATATATATATATACATATATATATATCACTCTTTCATATACTTATAATGTAATATATCACATATAAATTTTTTGTCTCAGTATTTATTTCAACAGTACTCAATACTTTAGTAGAGCTTAGTAGTAGTATAAAAATATACTTATGGAAAGTGAGCTACACTTTCTGTGTAGCTCACTTTCCATAAGTATATTGGGTTTCATTCCTGAATGAAATCGTCAGGCTCGTCAAATTTGTAAACAAGGGAATAAATTTATTTAAAACTATGTAATTTCTTCCACTTCCGCTAATGATTTCATTAGATCAAGTGGTAAGGAATCTGACACTAGTGATCATGATTGGTAGTGAGCTGGCATCCGGGTTTCGAATCTTTGGGATGATGTGCTTCTTCAAGATCAAATATAAATCTATAGAAAAGTGGATAAATCTTGAATGATTTTTCCTAGAAAATGTACACCTTTATCCTGATTTGAGCCCCCTTCCCCTCAAACCTATTCAGAGGTTTTTTCTTTTTCAAAAACTATTTATTTTAAGTCGCTTTCAAGAATTAACGATTCATCTAGAGAAAATTTCATAGAGTTTCATTGACTAGTTTTGGCATGTTTCTTCTTCTTTGATATGCTGCCAAACAGACATGGCAAGTCTTTTATTGGGTTTCAGCATACAACAGTTCCCCACTTCTTTACACAGGCCTTTGCACTATCCTTGAACTCTTTCAAGCTGTACTGGTTGGGTAAGTAATAGAGGGCAGACAATGTAGTATTGCATAGTATGGTCCTTTTCTCCACTTTCGCAGATGGTTGGGTCAGTTTTGTAGCCTCATCTACCCATGGGAACTTTTGATCGTCCTATTCCTATTCTCAAGCGGTTGGGTTTCCTGCACTGGTGCTTCTAAGCTAGGAGGGGAGGGGAGCTTCAGAAAAGGGGGGGGGGGGAATCTCTATCCCCGTGGTCCACAGTTACAGTCTGGTTTCTTCCTGGGATGTTGTTAGGAGCTGGACATGGCTGAGGAAGCTTCTGCTTGACTTCAGTTGTTTAGCAGTTGGTTCACATCCATGAAATAAATAGCGTTCATCACTGTAGATTGTTCAAGTTAGTAGGCCTCAGGCAACCAGAGATCAAGCAGAAGATGTTGTTCAACACTGGATCTAATCTATTGGCATGGGTTGATCTCTCCCAAATAGGGCATGCATATCCCACAGAGGAATAGCACAGTTTCGAAATTTACAGCAACGGGGGATCATTTTACATTTTACATTAAATTTACATAAAACACTGTACCCTCTCCTCAGAAAATTGAATGGAAATTTAATTAAAAAGTTTTTTTAATAATATAAAGATTTGGTATTTAATCAATGATCAATAAAGTAATACAAAGATTTTTTAGAAATCCTGTTAGCCTTTGTGATCTTTATTCAGCTGGCAACTTCCCGTCTCACATCTGAAGGGGTCATACCAGCGAGGAAATGTAGATTTTTTTTGTGACGTGATACTGCATCGGATAGACAACTTTTTCTTTTTTTTTAATTCTTATTCACCCTCAAAAAGGCACATTGCCACTGAGACGTAAGGGGATACTGTGAATTAGGGACCATGCCTACAGACACACTAAGTTGAGTAGCGAGATGTCTCTTCGCATTACATTTAAATTTCTGCATGTTAGTACATTCAGGGAAGCAGGAAACAGGGAGGGAATTCCGAAGTCTAGCAGTACGAGGGAAGAAACTATTAGAGTAGAAAGCTTTCCGACATCTGGAGACCTCTACAGTGAAGGGGTGGGATTTTGTTGCTTTAACCCTGTAAAACCAATACACCTACAACATTCTTCATCTCATCTACATATGTTTACATTTGAAGACTGAGCTCAGTGAACTTTGATATTGCTAAGAAAATTCTTATTCTTTGTCTTCTTTTTGTAAGTTGTGCACATTGAGAAATACAGACATTATATAGAGGATAACCGCGAGTTGTGGTTGTCAGTCCGCAATCTCTTGACAAAGTTAGTTTTTTTTTTTTTGTAGGAATGGCCCCGTGAAATTGCTATAGTCTTCTCACATACAGCACCTGATTTCTAAAAGGTAACCCATTTAGTAATGACCAGGCTTAACGTCGCTTAACTTCAATGACCAAAAAGAAACTGTGTGTTAACGTGATTATATTCGTATACAACTCTTTCGGATTTTTTCAGATGAGGACATGGTCCCGTGTCACAATGGATAAAGTGCTTAGTAAAAATCAGATCTAAGTGGCAGTCGTCTTGAAGTGGAAGGTTCAATCCTCAGTATGGGCAATACTAAGAATATAACTAAGAATTACTTAAGACTTCTAACCAGTCATAACTGACGGAATGAGAACAATCTACCCCTGTGGATTAAATGAAGGGTTCGGATCGAAATTCCGTACAGATTCCCGAGTCTGACATAAAGATTCCTGAGTTCGACAAGATTCACCTGAAGAATATTGGGGGTAACATCGGCTGAAACGTTGTGGAAATAACGTCCAAGATGAGAACAGTAGTTCGAATAACCTAAATAATCCAAAATAACTCTTAGTGATTGAAAATGAATTTATAGACAAATGCATATATTTTTGTCAGCTAGTGTTGAAAACATGAGTTGCATGGAGAGAAATGATATGAGAATGATACGATGGATGTGTAATGTAAGTGTTAAAGACAGACTTAGATGAACTCAGAGGAAAATTACATCTGGACAGTATCGGGAGATGTGTCCAGAACAGGGGACTTTGATGGTATGGCCACGTTGAAAGAATAGATTAGAGTTCTTGAGTTAGTAGATGTAGAACAGTTGAGATAGCAGGTTCAGTTTACAGAAGACGGCCAAGAAAACCATGGGAGGAAGTGATAAGGATAGACTTGAGAGAAAGAGGGATAAATAAAGACCTCGCCAGAGATAGGTTACTTTGGAAGTCAGTTTCTTAAAGACGTCCAATGCATGTCAGCATGTAAAACGGACGTTAAACTGAAGATTATGATGCTGGGTTCGGATGGATAGACAGACAGACAGACAGACAGACAGACAGACAGATGGGGAGACTTTTGATGAATCATTATAAAATGACCATGTACCTGGCATTGCTATGTACTTCAACTAGTATCGTTTTATGTCATTACTCATGGTGGACAGTGGCTATTACAGTGATTACAAACTTGAAGTAATTGATGTCTTCGTTGTCAGACACCTGTGCGGCAAGATTGTTTGTACATTGTTAATCGACTTGAGCATAGCCTAGGAAACTATGGAGCATTGGAGCATCATTGTATTTGACCGTTTCAGTGTTGGCTGTAGAAAAGTGATGGACTGAAGTGGTCAGCGTTGATTTGTAATTTGTATAAAATGGAAGGCTTCTTCCTAGTCATGTAGCCTGGAAACAATGGCTTCAGCTTGGAATATATATCTTTCTCTTTCCTGTTCCTTTGCCCCTCTCTCTCTCTCCCTCTCTCTCTCTGTCTCTGTCTCTATCTCTCTCTCTCTCTATCTATATATATATATATATATATATATATATATATATATATATATATATATATATATATAGTGAAGATAGTACTATCTGTCATTTAGGCTAAAAAAATGTTATATTTAACAAAAAATTTTATTATTTTTTTATTTAATTCAGTCATTCTGAAGAGCACATAGTAGTAAATGGTGGGGTAGTTATATTGGAGATGTGGTTGGACTAATAATATAGATATATGTTAATGAAACAACAATCCCATCAAGAAAAGAGTCAATAATGGTAGCTGAAGAAACAAAATATGTATAATAGCATAGAGAAAAACAATTTTGCCAAGATCTTTATAAAACACAACACAATGTAGACATAGACACAACATAAAACTAAATTAATTACAAAAGTGGTTAAAAAGGGGGAGAAATAAAAAATATTAAAGTATAAAAGTTTTAAATGCCCTTTGAGAGAATGTAACTCCGATAATAATGATAAAGCTAATAGCTACATTGGTTTTAAAAGCACTACCCTATCCCGCCGCCTCACCATGCATCTTGTAAACTTTAGCTCAATTTACCAACATCTACAAAAACATAACTGCCCTCCCTCTGATTTAAGACAAATTTTAGTTAATAACACTAAAATAATACATTCCAGAACCAATTAAATAAATTAAAAATACTGGAAGCTATCCACATAAAAACACAACAACCTACAATTAATAACATCACATATGAAACCAGTGATAACATTTTAAAATGCTTAACGTTATGTGATTTTGTTCTGTGATGGCATTCCAGCGTGGCTGAATTCAAATCGTCAACGACTTCCTGGAACAATGCGAAAAACGTTCTTTGCGTGTTTCTCCACCGTCTTTAAAAAAAATTCTCTTCTTTCTCCAGCTTTTTTTGTTCATTTGCTTTTGACACAGATGATGATTCGGAGAAGAATCGAAAACGTTTGTGAAACCTATGGAACATTTATTAATTTTTTAAATGTTAATACAAAAAAAAAACATCAGAAAAATTGAAAAAAAAAAAGGTATAATTACAGATGAATTCTGTTATTTCTAACAATGTTTGCATATATATATATATATATATATATATATATATATATATATATATATATATGAGAAAGGAAGGATGAGAGTAATCCGACATAATGGGAAATGAAAAAGGAAAAACCAAGATGTAGTTTTTATATATTAATCAATGTTTCATCTTTATTGTAAGACTTCCTCAGAATGATGATTTTAAGAAAAAATATCATCCTGAGGAAGTCTTACAATAAAGACGAAACGTTGATGAATATATAAAAAATATCTCTTGGTTTTCCTTTTTCATTTCCCATATATATATATATATATATATATATATATATATATATATATATATATATATATATATATATATATATATATATATGAGAATAAAATATAAAAATAATAAATGTTGCTTATTTTAACACTTTACTGCAGTTTTATGGTTTATCCAATCATCAGAAGTGTTAATAAATTCCTGAACATTTCGATACAAATTAAAATATGTAAAATAGTTCAGGTATTTAATAAAACAATTCTAAAGATTGGATAAACTATGAAACTGCAGTAAAGTGTTAATATGAGCGACTTTTAGTATAATTTATTATTGCAATAAAGCTCTATTTGAAAAGATATTGAGCACTTTTATGTGTACAAAGTCTGCAGTCTTGATTTCTTGATTCAGCTCGATTTAAATTTCTGAGAAGCTGATTTTCATATTTATATATATATACAAAGAAAAGTCAGTTTGATTCTCAAAATTAGATCGCTATAACATTGTATCTGACAAATCGATGTTTGATTCTGACTAGATATTTTTTCCTTTTTATACTTGCACCATATTATTTAGTTCCTTTCTGAAAATACTTATTCCGCCTAGAATAAAGTGGTAACGGTTTTTATTGCTGACCTAAACACAAGCCTAAGCTTATGCCCTTTATAAAAAATAAAGTTTCGACATTTCTCTATCTATTTCGGCTATCATATAGCCAATTATATATGTTTACAATACACATTAGACTATTTAATATATAAAAGTAATTGTATACTATAGTACTAGGTAAAATAGTTTTCCTTCTAACTTCCACTTACACAGTTGTTTCTATTACATGCTACAAAAGGGTAGATTACTCATCTAGACTGCTGTATTTTTAAGGATACAAGGGGACTTTTATTATTTTTGAAGAACAGATCACTATCGCTATTTTGCATTCTTACTTAAAAATGCTTGTAAGTACAGAGATATTCATAGGATTGTTTTCATATAACAAGTACGAGTTCTTTATTAATTACAAAACGAATCTTTCCTTTTTTCAGATTTACAAACGTTCCCATCATGTAGATCTTTTTTTTATTTTAACGATATTACTACTTTTTTATGATGTCAATATTTGACGGAAACAAATGGGAGAAAGATAAAAAGAAGGGGCCAGGAATATTTCAAAATAATAATATTCATAAAATACTATTTTTTTTCTTCTCTTCGGGTATTTTCTGCATGTTAGCGTTAACCGTGAAGACTTACAGTACAATTTTACCAGTACCAGTTCAGTTCCTATTTCTTCATTATTTTTTTTTATATAAGTAGGGGGGGGGGGGGGGTCACAGTACAATTTTACCAGTATCAGTTTAGTTCCTATTTCTTCATTATTTTTTTTATATAAGTAGGGGTGGGGGTGGGGGTCACAGTACAATTTTACCAATACCAGTTCAGTTCCTATTTTTTCATTATTTTTTTTTATATAAGTAGGGGGGGGGGTCGCAGTACAATTTTGCCAGTATCAGTTTACTTCCGATTTCTTCATTATTTTTCCCCCATTTTCCAGTGTGGGAGAAATACGTCACTTCCGGGGTTTTACCCTTTCATTATCAACACAAGATAAATTTACAGCTGGAATTAAAGTTCATAGAATAAATAATCAATAATTATGGTGATCCTAAACCAAAAATGAAGACTATTTTTCGAACGTGCTACTAATAAACCAATATGTTTTTTCATAAGAAATTTTCCTTCGGTTCGTATTTGATTTGAAACATTAATATTAGGGCTTTACAGTAATATTGTGGGGTTTGCGAAATATGAAAGTAGAAATACTCCCGGGCAACGTCGGGTCGGGTCAGCTAATATATATATATATATATATATATATATATATATATATATATATATATATATATATATATATATATATATATATATTAGTACACATTACCACGCAAACCGTATCTATGTTAGTACATTTCTTAAGGTGGACAATACTTGAAATTTCTCTCTCACTTTTTCTCACTCTCTACCTCTCTTTCTTACCCTTTAAAACTCTCTATTCTCCCATTCTCAATGTCTCTTTCTTACATTCGTACACACACTCTCTCTCTCTCTTTTACTCTCTCTTTCTCTCTAAATCGTTTCGATGTTGCTATCTTTCTTCACGTGGACAATACTTGAAATTTCTTTGTCACTCTTTCTTATCTCTCATCTCTCCACTCTCTCTCTCTCTCTCTCTCTCTCTCTCTCGCTTACTTTCTCTTTCTTATTCTCACTCTCTATTCCCTCTTAGTATCTTTCCTCTGTCATTTTTTCCCCTTTCTAAACCCCCATTTCACTCTCTATTCCCCCTCCCACCTTCTCAAAACCGTTTTGTCTCTTTTACCCTCCTTTTTTCTTCTCTTCTCACTTTCCTTTTCTCCTTTCCCCTCTCTTTGAACCTCACTCTCTCTCTCTCTCTTACCCTTATTACTCGCTCACTCTCTCACTTACTCTCTCCACCCTCACCTTTAATGCATGCATACTTTATACGTACAGATTTAAATAAAATAAAACAAATTTCTTGTTTAACTCCAACTTCATAACTTGTCAAATCCCTAAAGAAAGAAACCAGAAAGATTCGATCAACACGCACTTTAGAAATAGAAATGGCGACAGAGACGATACATTTGGTGTGGATGTTATGATGGTTGCTGGTTTTGGCCTCTCGAGATATTTTATGCAGTTGCCTTACATTTGTGTATGGAATTATACCATGCGTACAATTATACAGATGGGTTAATATAGGTAAAATAACAAAACATGTACCTTCAAGTTTTTTTTATTTTGAATGTAAGACATCAGGTGTTCAGATTGAGTTTACCAAAGAGTCATGCTATGGCGGTCTAACTTTGAAAATCTGATTGACTATTCTTATATATTTAAATGAATAAATGCAAACGTTTTTTCTTTCATTTATCACTCCTATATTACCATCAAAACGGGTTACTGTTATTTAAATCAATAATACAACTTAACATTTTTAAATATTCTATATAAAGTACAGACGAACGATCCAATGTCTAATTTGCATAACTATTTTTTAAACATTTTATAATAAATTAATGTTTGGCATTATTCATTTGTAATTTTATTGTCCTATTTTTGCTCTATATATGCTATATATTCGTCGACAATAACAGTAATTAATTAAAGTGATTTAATAAAGAAAAACCGGATAAATTACTAAAAACCTTTCTTAAATTAAACTTACATCACTCGCTAGAGTCATAAGCAAGAAGAGAAAAGGAGAGTGACTGGTTGTCTAGCTGGCTGGATCGCTCGTTTTCTCTCTCTCTCTCTCTCTTACCCCCCTCTCTCTCCCGTTAGCGACACCATATTTACTTATTTATTCATATATATATATATATATATATATATATATATATATATATATATATACTAACTGAATTTGTCAGCTAGTAATATATAAATGAATAAATGCTAAAGCTGGGTCCAATTCTCGCACTAACGTAAAGTCAAAACGCCCTATTTCAAGTCAATTCAACTTTACAGAATGGCCGCACCATCTATGTTATATATATATATATAAATATATATATATATATATATATACATACTGTTTATGTAAATACGATATCAGATACAAGGATAACTAATTTCCCTAGTTTGGTTGTGATAGATGGCCCATCTGATTCAGAGATGAAATAAGTAGATGGCGACATTGAAGGTTAAAAGAAAATATCTTTTATTTTGGCGATACAGCTAATAGTTGACTTTTACAAAAAGGGGGAGGGCATGCATCTTGGTAGATTTAATCCTGTCGTAGGTGAGTTGGAAGGGCCAGCAACAGAATGTCTGGCCAGTACGCTCTCGAAATCCAACTAATTGAAAAGCGGGAGAGAAACATACTGCTCATGTACTGAAAGTAATCCAACCAATCGATTGACTGATAGGCCAAGTACCGAGTGGTACTTGTTTATTTATAAATTTTAAACCGTTGTTACTCGTTTCATACGTTTTAATAAAGATAGCTTTAAGTATTTTTAATTTTCAAAAATTGGATTCGGAATGTATTATGATGAAATTCGTAACAACATTTTAAAATGCTTAACATAATACAATTTTATCCTGTGACGCTAATTCTGGCGTCGTGGAATTTAAATTGTTAACATCTTTCCTGGAACAATGCAAAACCGTTCTTCGTGCACGCGTTTCTTGACTATCTTTTGAAATTCTCTTCTCCAGCTTTTCTGTTCATTTGCTTTTGTCACCTGAAGATGATTCGACGAAGAATCGAAAACGTTTGTGATACATATGGAACATAGAGTCATTTTATTTTTTTTTATTTTAACACAAAAAAAGATCATTCGAAAAATTGAAACAATAAAAAAGGGTATAATTAAGCAAAAGAATTCTGTAATTTTGAACAATGTTTGCTTAAATGAAAAAATGCTGCCTAAATACACACACAATATATATATATATATATATATATATATATATATATATATATATATATATATATATATATATATATATATAAAATATTTTATCGTTTAAAGCCCCTTTAAAGATGTAATAGTCTTAAAAGTAGAGCATTGTTTGAAATTGAAAAGTTTGTTGTCGTCTGCGATAAGCTAGTTTCGCTCGAGCGTTGAACACTGTAGACAGCAATGACCCCCCCCGCCTCCCGGATAAGTGTATCTTAATTTCAATTACTGTCTATGTCGATTTCTCGCAGCCGCGTGGTCCTGAGCGTTTGTTTCGTGATTCTAGCCTGAATCTACGAACTGTGTTCGTGCCCATGCGACCGCTTACAACCGCCACTCCTACACTAATGAGGGTAAGAGAGCCGAAACGACGTCGTCTGTAGGTTAAAAACACTTTAATATACAAAAAAATATTTTATAATATATATATATATATATATATCATTTCCTATTGGTGGAGCACTCTGATGGAGGAAATGATTGTTTCCACTTTTCCACTAAAGCAAGATTCTTATATATAAATAATTGAATCCTCTCTGGCATCAAGATCGTGAAAAGGTAAACAAATAAATACAAAAAATTGTTTATAAGCGATGTATATTTCTTCCATTTACAGCAGCAGGCAAGTTAGCTCAGAGAGTGGTTCATCAGACTGCCATTATAGGTAGTGACTGATATCCACGATTCAAATCTCGGGGTTGATGTGCCCACTGCGTCTTGCAACACTGGTGAGTCTTGGAAAAACGAAACACGTGTTTGTGGATGCCTATATTTTGTACATATCTTAAAGAAAACATTTAACTCTATCAATTTACAGAATATCGAACCACTTTTAAGGTTTCTGCAGTTTAATAATCACATGATAGCCAGATAATGTAAACGCAGGGAAACTTTAGAAATTGAATTCAATAGATTTTTTCCATAAAGAAATATTTCCGTCGAAAATAGATTGATCGTCTCTTATCTTCAAACATGCTGCCGAGAAATTGCCTTTCATTTTTCTTCTGTAATAATTCAGCCTATTTTATCTGTTCTGCCATGTTCAACAGAACAGTTTTAATCGCTGACAAACATGTTACAGAAAATCTGTGTCGAATTTGGATGTTTTAAAACTTGTTCTTCAATGGACATTTTAAAAAACATGTTTCTCCAACGGTTATTTTTAAAAGATGTTCATTCAATGGCCATTTAAAAAAAAAAAACATGTTCCTTGAACGGCTATTTTTAAAACATGTTCCTGAATAGCTATTTTTAAAACATGTTCTTGAATAGCTATTTTTAAAACATGTTCTTGAATAGCTATTTTTAAAACATGTTCATCCAATGGCCATTTAAAAAAAAACATGTTCCTTGAACGGCTATTTTTAAAACATGTTCCTGAATAGCTATTTTTAAAACATGTTCTTGAATAGCTATTTTTAAAAGATGTTCATCCAATGGCCATTAAAAAAAACAAAAACATGTTCCTTGAACGGCTATTTTTAAAACATGTTCCTGAATAGCTATTTTTAAAACATGTTTTTGAATAGCTATTTTTAAAACATGTTCTCCAACGGCAATATAAAAAAAGGTTATTTCAATGGCGATGTTTAAAGCGTGTTTCTCCAATGGCCATTTTAACACATGTTTCTTCCACTGGCTATTTTTACAGTATGTTCATCCTCCACTGCCCATTTTAAAAATATGTTCCTCCAATGGACATTTTAAAAACATGTTCCTCCAATAGACATTTTAAAAACAAAGTTATTTTTGGTACTTCATGCTTGTTCAGTTAATTATAAATTACGGCTAATTGAGACAATTAAAATGATTTTTTCTTTCAAACAGGGACATTAAAAACTATTAGAGAGTGGTTAAATCAACGTACAGTGAAAGAGGACGAGAGAAATACATAGATATCTAAGTGAAAGATGGGTGACTTGTTCAGTTAATTACAAATTACGACTCATTAGAAGAATTAAAATGGTTTTTTTTCTTTCAAAAATAAATCAATCACAGAATTAAAGTATATTTTAGCATGTATTTTATGTTATTAAAATTTATAGGAAAAAAATCTTAGGTAAACAAACGTTGATTAACTCACATTTTGTATAATAATATATTACTAGTTATACGTACCCGGCGTTTCCCAGGAGTTTTTTTTTCTTTCATTTTTGTTTCGCTCTTTTTAATGTCTTTTTTTGATCAAATTATTATTTTTTTTAAATAGGTTTTTAAAAGTTAAATTTAATTATTATGGTAAAGTTTAGCCATTAAATTATTAATTGAACCTAATTTTGTTAAGGTAATGTTGGTTTATTTTTTGGATGTAAATAACTTCCAAAACCTTCATCTTTTAATACATACGGATTTGCAAAGAATTTTAAAGCAGAAATGAATTTATATTCGAGACTTTAAATGCTTCTAAATTCATTTCAAATTTAAACTCGTAACAAAAGATCAAAATGGCTAACTTAAATATATTGTGCTTGGTTTAATTTTGTAATTAGATTTTTTTTTTAAATAGGATTTTTGAAAAGTGATTTTTGGTACTTCATGCTATTGCATTTTTTATTTCAAGAAATAACCGATTAATCTATTAAAAGTTATGGTGCTTTTGGAATTTGTCTGTTCGTACGCAAATAGAAATATACGATTGGGTGACAAAAAAGGAATAGGAAGAGTACACATTATTAATTCTGTAGTTTTTACGATGTCAATACCCGAGTTTGAATCTCATGTAAATCTAAAAGTTTTTCTTTTAACTGGATGCATGTTTTATAAATTTAAAGAAATTAACATGAAATAATACGATAAAAACAAACATTACATAAATATTTTAAAAATCAAATGACCTTTTTTTTATAGTCTGCAAAAAAAATCTGCCAAAACGCTAGACATGAAGAATATTAGTTCAAAGTGATTTTTTTTTTAATCAGAATAATTTTCAAATGTTTTTTGCCAATCAAAACAATATGTAAATACATTCATCGTGGTTACTTACTCTCTCAGGTAATTTCTATGTAGCATATTTTTTTCACGAAATTTCACGAATATTTTTTCTTCATACTAGCTATAAAGCTAGGTAAAAATGGAAATTGACATACCCAGGTACTGTCCCAACAGCACTCAAAGAGCAGATGTAAACTAGTAGTAAATAAAAAATAATCACGTGTAAGTCACAAAGAGGCGAGAAACACACACACGAGAAGTGGTCACACATTTTTATCAATATGGAAATTTACATGAAGACTTCTGAAATTAGAGAAAGTACATGTTTTTTTTTTTTTTAATTTTCTCTCAGAGTTTTACTTGTTTGGTTACATCATTTTACTATTTTTCATTTCTCTTTTTTTTTTCTTCCAGAACTTATTGCTGTCCAAAGACGTCTGTCTTCCATGATCCGTGCCGGGCAGATCCACACGAACATGACCGACCTAAAGAATTTACAACGAACCCTCAGCCTTCCTGCGGACAAAACCATCAACACAAAGGTCGAGCTAAAACGAGATTTATGTCAGGTCACCCAATGTCGGCAGGTGGCAACAGGCGGTGTGCACCCGGAGGAAGCACCATTAAATAGTTTTACCTCGGGCAGATCGTTTTCAAAAACAGCATCGCAGATACAGTCGCAGACACAGATACAAGGAAAGAAGTTCATATACAGCAGCCCCTACAATGGCTACCAGCCCCTGCCTACAATCCATCGATTGCCTAACGGAAGACAACTCATACAAATCAAAGACCCCAGAGGTTCCATATAGATCAGATGTTTAATACAACACAAAAATATTGCAATCCAAATCAGAGATTCAAAGACTTTTATATAAAACACATGAAAATAAAACAATATGAATGAAAATAAAACAATCAAATATTTCTGAATTTACAACAAATATTCCATAATCTAAGGTACTAAGACTTCCAAATCTTAATCATTGGTTCTTTGGCATTTTATTTGAACGGGATTTTCATTATGTTATTAATGATTAAAGGATTTATAAGCCTTTACATGTAGATTTTTTAGACACGAAAGTTTGATAAAAAAAAAAGTCGCAACGAGGTCTTGTACTGCCTTGAAAACGTTCTCATGAAGGGTGTGTCAGTCAATCTCGTTCTAACTTTTCACTTGACCATGAAAGTTGATAAGATTGATTAAGCTATTGCTGTTTGTTTTTTTTAATAAAAGGTACACTTATTTTGTTTTAGTTTTTGCAAGTTTAAGGCTTATTAAAGAGTTCTAATAAAATGGAGGTAATTAGGACAGGATTAAGAAAAAAAATGTCATCAGTTTAAAATGATCTATTTTTTATTTTGCTTACATTAACATCTAGAATCTTGATTAGCGTTCCAAACATTCTCAGACTTAACTTTGTCTTTAACCTTGAACTGGACGATCATGGAATCCATAATTTTGGAATCAGTATCTGAATGTTCAAAAAACTAACAACATTTTAATTATGCATTCTCTAGGGTTCTATTCCAATATCGAGGATTCCTAGATTTAGACAAAATGCAATCATTGTTTTCAGATGCATCCTTGCATATCTATGAGAGGTTTTGTCTATTGCTCGGTTGGTTGGTCACGTTTCAGGCTGAAATAGTATTTTCGTTGCTGACCATTAACATTGAATGAAAACTATCTTTAGATATGTCCAGGCACCTTTATAAGAGGCTCTGTCGGTTGGTCTCTCAGGTTTCAGTTTTAAATACCATTTTTATCACTTGAACAAACAGATTGTTTATATGCATCGTATTTCAGATGCGTCCAAGCGTATCCATTAGATACTCTTTTCATTGGTCGATCACGCTTCAATTTGAAATTGCATTTTCATCACTAAAAGCGCAAATTAAATGGATGCATCTTATTTTAGATGCGTCCAAGCATCTCGATAAGAGGCTTTGTCCATTGTTTAACACAGAAAAGCATTTTCTTTGCTAAATGCACAGACTAAATAGATATATTTAGAAGCATCTAAGTATATATATATATATATATATATATATATATATATATATATATATATATATATATATATATATATATATATATATATATATATATACATATATATATATATATATATATATATATATGAGAAAGGAAGGATGAAGGTAATCCGACGTAATGGGAAATGAAAAAGGAAAAATCAAAAAGGATGTTTTTTTTTATATATTCATCAACGTTTCGTCTTTATTTGTAAGACTTCCTCAGGATGATAATTTTAAGAAAAATCACGTACTTGCATGACATTTTTCTTAAAATTATCATCCTGAGGAAGTCTTACAAATAAAGACGAAACGTTGATGAATATATAAAAAAAAACATCTTTTTGGTTTTTCATTTTTCATTTCCCATATATATATATATATATATATATATATATATATATATATATATATATATATATATATATATATATACATACATAAAGTTAGTTGAGATCAATATAATTTGAACATTGTTCCAAGAATTCAAAACCAACTACCATTCGGCATACGATCGTTTCCAAGACTTTTTGAAAGTATTTTATTGTTCATTGTTTTTTATGATTCTAAAACGTCTCTTTGTCAGCGCCTCTTATGACATCACAAACAGAAGTCTCTTGAGAAAAACATCAGATTTCAGTACTAAAAGCCAACACAAGCGAAAGGACTTTCGGCGCAGAAAATCATATATATACGACAATTTATAAATGAACAAAAATTATGACATATCTATTTTTGAGTGTGCCAGTTCCAGAAATCTAGCATCAACAAAAGTTTCGGCATACGATCGTTTTTCAGACAAATTTATTGATTAACAAGTCTCATCAGCAGCACAAAAGAGCTTATTTTAATACCTGCAGTATCTGATGGGTATAATTAGACTTCACCTTTATTCCATGTATCTTCAAGGTGTCGTTTGTTCTTGGTCTATTTGGAATACTACCTAAGTCTAAGCATCTGACTCTGACTTTACTTATTAATCTATTCCCCCCCCCTTCTCTCTCTCTCTCTCTCTCTCTCTCTCTCTCTCTATATATATATATATATATATATATATATATATATATATATATATATATATATATATATATATATATATATAGGGTGGGCAAAAATAAGGGTCCTATTTTTAAAAATTCATAACTTTTTTATTTATTGATTTAAAAAAAATTTTTTTTTTAGAATAAGTAAAGGACCCCTTCCGAAGCAAGCATGAGCCGTATTAGCCCTAAGGAACGTACCCTCATTTAGAAAACATTATTTTTGCTTAAAAAACTCAAAACAGTGTAAAAAACAATACTTTAGTTTTTGTAAGTTTTAAGAAGTGTTTTTCGGCTAAAATTTGTTTTGTTTATTTCAAAAAATCTCGGAAGGGTCAGTCTACACACACATAAAGTTTGGTGAGTTTAACTTTTATTTTGTGGAAGTTATTCAAATTCAAGTTATTCAAATTTAAAGATAGGACCCTTATTTTGGCCCACCCTGTATATATAAGAGGCTCTTTCTATCAGTTGTTCTGTCATACTTGATCTTGTAATAGGATTTTAAGTTAAAAATATTTTCATCGCTAAATGTGCATCTTACAAATATCTCATCTTGTTTATATAATTTTTCGTTTCTCAGTGAATATTAAAGTTTTGAACATCACATTTTACTGACCATTAAAGTTTTGAGCAGCACAAATTTTTTAGTTAACATCAAAATTTTGAACATCAACCTTTCTTAGTGAACATCAAAGTTTCAAACAGTAATTTTCTTAGTGAACATCAGTTTTTAACATCAATATTTCTTAGTGAACATCAAAGGTTCAAACATGTAATTTTTCGTGAACATCTGTTTCGAACATCAACATTTCTTAGTGACCATCAAAGTTTCAAACAGTAATTTTTTAATGAACATTAGTTTTGAACGTCAATATTTCTTAGTGAACATCAAAGTTTCATGTATAAATATTTTTTAATAAACCTGAAAGTTTTGAATATCAACATTTCTAGTGAATATCAATATTTTGAACATCAAAGTTTTTTTACATCAAACTATTGCGATTCTATCTGGTGACTTATACATTCCAAATATTATAAAACCTTTTGAATCTAAAGCATAAGTTTTTATAATCAGTTTGTGTCTAGAGGTTCTAAAACTTATGAAATTTTGATTACAAGTTCTTTGGACTTGGCAACAATAGCAATGATTAAAATCATTTTTTAATTTTGTTTTTTATAATATATATATATTTTTTAAATCTCCAAAATATTTGAATTAAGATTTAAAGGATCGTGAAATGATTGAAATTCGAGCAAATTTTTGGAGTTGTCTATTATTTAAATGTCATTAAATTAGAGTTAAAAAAAACTACTTTTCAGTTTAGACTTCATGTATTCCTTACAGATGTCCTTATAAGACAAATGATCATATAAGCCGATGTTACCTCCTGCAATTACAGAATGCTAGTTCGAAATCTAAAAAGAATAGGTACAATTATTTGGGAGCTCCTATTTAGTTGCTTTCCTACAAAGGCAAAGTTAGACACAAGGTCGTTTTTTTGTGGGGGTTACCCATCTCCACCATTCTGGATGGGACAAAAATTTAAATTTCTGCGGTCAAAAAGGATTTCTCCTTCTCTGACTGAGGATAAAACAGATACTACAACTTGATCCTAGTTCAAAGGCCAGGAGGCATAATAATTATTTAAGAGTTTATATATATATATATATATATATATATATATATATATATATATATATATATATATATTAGGAGGTGGAGCAGGGTTTAATCTATAATGTGCAAAGGTTGTGGATCATTGCTATTAAATCTTATGTTCTTACGTCTAAAAGTATTTTCTTTTAATTCTTTGAATAAAATGTCATGAACCGCTGGTGTTTGGAAGCCACAGTACTAGATAATAAATTAAAATCATCATAAAAAAGGGGGGGGGGGAAATGATTCAAACGTCATAAAAAGGGAAAACAAATAAGAGAGAAAAAAGAAAACATAAACAAAAAAGAAGAAAGGAATGAAAAGAACAAATAAAACTTTTTGTAATATATATATATATATATATATAAAATATGTAAATATTTACAGAAACAAACAATGGCAAAACAAAGGCCCATCCACCTACCCACAAAAATTGAATCAATAACAAAATATAAGGAAAGAAAGAGAAACAAAGATACTTTTTGCGGTGTTGTTTTTTGTTATATATAAGAATAAAGATAGGTATGTATATATTCTTACAATATAACAAATATGTGTATATATATCTTACTATATATATATATATATATATATATATATATATATATATATATATATATATATATATATATATATGAACAATGGAAAAAATGTCCCCCTCTCGCCTTTAAAAAAACAAAATCCAAATGACAAATGTGTGGACTCAAAACACGTCTGTAAATACAACTCCTCCCCAGGAAAAACAAAAAAACAACAACAAAAAGGGGAAAAAAGGAAGAAGAAAGAAAGAAAAAAAAAACAGAAATGAAGCAGTCAATAATTCCAACTCCGACTCTGTGTTTATATCAAACGCTTGTTTATCAAAAATACCATATTTTTTTTCTTCTCTTTTGTTCCTTTGATGTATTTTTCCCCCTTTTGTTTTGGAAAGGCATATTGTAAACATCGGATAACCTTAAGGAATAATTACTTTAAGCCCCTAATTTGTATATCTTTTACTAGCTAGATTACCTATTTACGTCTGGTAAGAGGCATGGCGGAGTTATTTGATTGTGGGAAGAGAGTGGATGGAGAGCGCTAGTGGAATTGCGTGTGTATTGTGTAATAGAAACAATAACTAGTCATGAATATAAAAGGCATGTGCTACAAGCCCGGTAGCTACTGTTCTCTGATAAACAATATATATCTGTCATGTACACATCGGTTTGGTGACATGTGAAAGAAAGACAAAATAAACAAGGTCTGTTAGTTAACTGAGAATTAAGTGGAAGAACTGATGCGAAAGCGGCAATAGAAACAATGTCTTTTTCTCTCTCTTTATCTTTCTGTTCTATGATTTTAGAAAATTTGAATTAAAAAGACAGGCAGTGGCGAGTAGAGGTCTACTGGTGCCCTGGTGATGCCTCTTTGATTGTATGCCCCAAAGCCTCCAGTATAAGTGTTAGTACTGAGATATATTCTAAGAAAGGGGGATAATTTAAATATGATTGGATGAGATATGCCCTGACCTTCAGTTCTACATGCTACTGATCACAGGGGTTTGTTTTATCTCCCTTTTGGTTCATCTGTCCGGGAAAAAATAATCCCAGTAAGTGACACTAACAAAAAAAGGTCCTTGACAAATTTGAACATGCTACAGGGACATGGTTAATGATATCCAGATGAAGGATCAAGTTATATAGGTAATAATAAGAAATAATTCTAGACATTCATGATCGGTTCGATGGATGCTCCAAATTGTAAATGTTGGACTTCAATAATTCTGAGTGAAAAAGAATTTAATTTATTGAAAACAGATTATTTACAGAGGCAAATAGAAATAAATAAGTGATTATTTTCTTAAACAAAGGGAAAAGCTAATGAATCATAAATATAAAATAATTAAATTTCAAATTAAAAGAATCTCAACTTGAAATCTAAAAAAGTTGAATTTCAAATTTAAAAAGCTCCACTTGAAATAAAAAGTTCAATTTTCAAATTAAAAAAGCTCAACTTGAAACAAAAAGGTGAATTTCAAATTTATAAAACGCTAAACTTGAAATTAAAATAAGACTCAACTCGAAATTTTTAAAAGTTGAATTTTAGATTAAAAACGCTCAACTTGAAACTAAAAAAAAAAGGTTGAATTTCAAATTAAAAAAGCTCAACTTCAAATAAAAACAGCTGAATTTTAGATTAGAAAATTACGCACTTCGAGAATAATAAACCGTCAGTATCCTTCTTGAAGTGGACTTGAAGAAGCTCAACCTTTTTTGACAGGATGAGAGAAAAAAGTCTAAAAATAAGAATAGACATAATATATTTTTGGTAAGTATTTTAGATGTTTAATGATTTAAATCTGATCTTTAGTAAAGTACAATAAGGAAAAAATAATAAAAAAGAAAAAGAAAGACAATGTTCCTCCCCTTGAACCATTTTTTTCTGTATAGCCTTTAATTTCCCTTTTTTGTTACATGTGAAAGCTAACTTGAAGCAGTTTTAGTTTACCGGTACGAACGTGTTGATACAATGATCCAAGATTGCGACCAATGACAACAAATAAGTGAACTTTTTGGAAAAAATGCAATTACATTATTATATTGCCAATAACACGACATAACAATAACACATGAAAATTGGCTAGTCAGAGGCAAAGTTTGATTTGCCAGCTTAATTGATATTTGAGTCAAACTTTGAAAATCCGACAAGATAACTTTATATGTTAGACGTGAGATTTAAAAAAATTTTGTTACTTGAAATTAAAATAAGAGATGTTCAAAGAGGAATAATAAATAAATAAATATTTCCTACCGGTAAACAAAAAAAAACTAGATACAAAAAAAACTAGTACAAACTTGATAAAAGATAAAAAAAGAAAGAAAAAAAGGAAAAATTAAAAAATAAAACAAAACAATAGACCACACACACACACACACACACACACACACACAAACAGAAAAAACAAACAAAGATTTAATTAATCTCAAGCAGTAACGACTGAAGCCACGTGACCCTTTTGGACAAGTCTTTCACACATTCAAAATTATCTCCTTTTTAAAAAAAAATTTTTTAAGTGTGCATGTGGGTATGTTTGTGTATGTACTGTTCTGTCAGTAAAGACGTCCCTGTGCTTTTTATATATGTATATAAAACAAAAAGAAGAAATTTAAAAAATTATTTAAAAAATTATTTAAAAAATTATTTAAAAAATAGGCTCATGGAAAAAAATGTGTAAAATAAAAAATGTTTCCCAAAATAAAATTGTCATATTTTATTTTATTTTATTTTATTTTATTTTATTTTATCTCTTCTTCTTCTTCTTCTTCTTCTTCTTCTTCTTCTTCTTCTTCTTCTTCTTCTTCTTCTTCTTCTTCTTCTAGCATGTCTTTTCCATATCCTATTTGAGTTGCACGTTACGTGATTTTCTCCATGAAATTCTATCATTTATGTTGGTTTCGACGTGCCATTGCTTGAGGTCATCTCTTGCATCACTCCAAGTCTTCTTCGACCTGCCGTTTCCTCGGTTACCCTCAACTGAAATGTGTGTACATCTATTTATCCAACCAGAGCTTCAGTGAACATGTCCATACCACTGCAAGCACTTGCAATACTGAGCTGATTCCAGTCTGGGCATCTTCAAACTCAATAGCAGCGAGTCAGAAGTAGCTCTGTCGTCAAAACGCACACCACAAATCAACCCAATCGTAGCCCTGCATCCTCAGAAAGTAGTGGGAGCTCAGTATTCATTCACATGCAACATTTCACTAGACATATCTGTTGTAAACTGGTCCACGAGTAACAAGTAAAAGTGAATGACAGGTTAAAATGAAAAGAAGCTCACGAAACTTGCCTCACGCAGTTCGTAAATGCGAGCTCGAACTTAATTTGCATCATCCACCAGCACAAGTTATATCACCAATATAACAAAATCACCCACAACTTCCAAATTCTGCAGACCGTCCACAGAGAACTCAGTACAAGACCTGTCTTCAATTGGACGAGTGGTACCAGCACATTTTCCATGGAGATAGTATTCGATAAGGATTAATCTTCCTTAAAGTCCACTAAACTTCTTGTAAACCCAATGACGACAACCTTTACAAAATACAAAGCTGCTGCCAACAACACAAGGAAACTTGCCAGTATCTTTCAGAGTATGCAGGTTAGGGTTAGGATTAGGGCCACTGATCATAAATTTCGTTTTCTCCATATTGACCAAAAGGCTCTTCAGCTCCATGTTGGTTTTTCACAGCTTGAACTTTGCACACAGTTCTTCCTCGGATTTAGCAATGATTACCAAATCATCGGCATACGACAGTTCCTAGGGAACTTTGGACAGAATTCCCTGGATACTGCCTCAAACACAATGATAGATAGCAAAGTACTCAATACCAAACTCTGATGGACACCAACCTTTACCTCTGTAGCAGTTACATAATTACGATCTATTTTCTTTTGCACTAGCATGTTCTCACTTACGGAGTGATTCATACATTGTGCAATAAGAACACCGTTTGCATGGGAAATGCAAATTCAGCTTCCACTCAAAATCTTTTACTGCAAATTATAAACAGTCCGAGTTGAGATATCGATGTGAACAGACGTTATATTTCTGTCTTCGTCTCTAGTACTGACTTGGCTAGACAGGATGAAACTCCTGGACTCAATCCCATTTCTATAGTACATATATGTCGACAGACTCAACCTATTTGGTATTCCTGTTTTCATAACTCTTTTCAGACCATTTGTTGTGTTGATGAAACTGTTGGAATTAAATTGATTTAAATTGTAAAGAAGTTTGGCACTTTTCTTCATATTCATTCAACGACCCCTATGACAAAATGGCGATCCCGATATCTTCTTCCAACTCAAACTAAATCACTAAAAGAGTTATTGACACGGACCCTGCTTCTAGCAATTTTGTACTAAGACTGCACAAGACACACAAGCTACTCATCAACAAAGAGTCTTCTAGCTCGTCAATTGTCCAGTCCTTTTGGGCAGAATTTTCTCAGTCGGTTAGAACTCAAAGAAGACTCGAAAAAAACAAAAAGGATTTATGTTGTTCAATTTTTATTTCTTACTCTCACACTTATTTCTCTATGTACAGCGGGCTTCCTTATGGAGGAGGAAAGAAAAGGACGTCCTCACTTCTCAAAATCCAGTTTACTCTCCACCGTTTTCGAATCAGCTCACTGCATTTATCAAAATCTGTTTGTTTTTTTACACGTTCTTTTCTAAACAACGGCGCCCCATTTAAACATTTTTTTTTACTGATGTTTCATTTCTTATCAAGGCCCGAGAGTCACTCAGGGATAAGGGTTAAATAGATTGTCAGTTGGACGATGATCACCACCATGAGAGGATTTGACGCAATGGGTGGAATGGGCAGAAAATTACTTAAGAAGAATTGATTATCTAAGAGGGCGGCTCAACAAGTATTTGTTTACATTAGACTTGAAGACGATCATGCTGTAGTCGGTTGAGAAGCAGACTCGTGGTATCTTGTTCCACAGGTAGGGTGTTCTAAAAAAGAAAATTTGCTTATGGAAGTTCTGTTTGGTTTTTGGTACAAAAAGAGAGAGATAGAGAAATGTTCATTTTAATAATTACCTACCGACTTTCCCAAATCACAAACTATAAAAAAAACTTACCTCGTTTTCCGAGCAGCTCACTGTATTTATCAAAATCTGTTTGTTTTTTTACACATTCTTTTCTAAACACAACAAAATAGAAAAGTTCATTTTGAAAATTCACTACCGACTTTCCTATCTCATAACCTGTAAAAACAACCCAGCCTTGAATTCCTTGACCAAAGTTCACCCAACACATTCCATTTGCTGACCTATATTTTGTGTAACCTATTTTTCTCACCTCAAATATTGTTATATATGTATCTATTTGTTCCCCAAGTGACACCATACTAAGTACTTGAAGTATTAGTATTGTTAATAAACAAGATGATAGTAAATTGGGAAACAATGCAAAACATATGCTATTTTGTGTGTGCCAATCATTTTTCATTGCTTCGATTTATTTCATCATTCAGTAGTGCGCAGGTGATTGTTTGTTAATTGCGTAGGTTAAATAATGTTATTAATGAATCATGAGCTGTCATGTTTGGACATCCAGAAAGGTAAAAAAGTAAGAATAATATCATAATAAAGACCAATGCGTATTTGTATATAAATAAATATAAATCTGTCCTGTCACACAAGCTTAGCGAGTAAAAACGTGCCCTTTTCTAGCCTCCAGATGTAACTATTCCAAGTGGTGAGAAGGAGTAAGAAAGCAAATAGTCAGACAACCCATGTAGCCTGAAATGAATTCAGAAATAAATCCTTCACTCTAAATAAAAAAAATCAATGGTGGATATTTTTTCTGCTGAGGTCATCAGAAAGGATAATAATTTATCTATGAAAAATTAAATTACTGACGTAATTCTATGATTTTATATGAACATAAGTGCGAACACTGGCGGAACATAATTATTTTTTCGTCATTTTGACAGGTGATGTACACTAGTTGTTAAAAAAAAGCCTGCTAAATAATTAAATACCTTTTATTTTCATGTTTACTTCAATGAGAAAAATTTAAAACCGTATATTTCATTATTGAAATATACGGCAGTATCATCATATTCGGTTTAACGTCCATTTTGCATGCTGGCATGTGTTGAACAGCTTTTAGATATTGACTTCCAAACTAACCTATCTCTGGAAAGGTCTTTATTTATCCCTCTTTTTCTCAAGTCCATTCTTATCACTTCCTCCCATGTTTTTCTTTCGCAATCCCTGTGAACTGATCCTGCTACCTAAACTGTACTATATCTACTAACTCTGTGACCTGGACCTGCTACCTCAACTGTTCTACATCTATATATTCAAGAACTCTCACCCATTCCTTCGACGTGGTCATATCATCAAAGTCTCTGGTTCTGCACACAGCTCCCTATACCGTACAGATTTAATCATCCTCTGAGGTCATCAGATCTAAGCCTGTCTTTAAGACTCACATTACACATCCATAGCATCATTCTCATGTCATTTTTCTCCATGCAACGCATGTCGTCAATCCTCACTGGCCTGGTTTCACTTTCATACATCATCACAATGTGTACAAATGCCTGATAGACTCTTCCCATGGTTAACGGTAGCAGCGATCTGCTGGTTAGTAGCGGCAGAAGTTTCCTGAACTTATGCCATCCACTCCTAACTCTTGCAATCACACTAGCACCTGCTCCATCCTGTGTTCCAATGGCATCACCAAGGTAACAAAACCTCTCTTCAGCCTCAATAGCGTCACCATCCAAATATCTCCACATCTGAGCTCTCATCCATTTTCATTGTCTTACACTTCTTGCACACAAACTTATTATCATGTCTCAACTTACTTGTAATTCCACTGCACTTCTTGTGTACCCAATGTTTACAAGTGCTGCAGAAAAGTGAGTTGAATCAGACCCTCTTTCCACAATCTGATCAAGGGACCTTCTACTTGATAAAAGCAAATATTTTTAATTTGGATGAACAGTGTTGTTTTGCTGTTTTTACGCGTTCTTCATTTTTGTTCCCAACTTGCTTAAAACTTGTATTATTTGAATTATTCAAACTAGTGTTCTCATGCAAGGACCCCGTGGCGTAACGGATAAAGTTCTAAGTGAAAGTTTTCTGGAGGTTGAAGGTTCAATCCTCAGTGCGGTCGATACTAAAAATACAATTATGAATTACTTAAGACTTTTACCTGGTCATGGCTGACTGAACGTGAGCAAGTTACCCCTGTGGATTAAATAAAGACAGAAAGATTCCCGAGTTCGACAAGATACAACTGAACAAGGTTGGAGGTTACATCGGCCGATACGTTGTGAGAATAACATCCAAGATGAGAACAGTACTCCAACTAATCCAAATCATCAATCCTCATCTAAAAAATTCCGAAATATAATTACTTAAAACTGTTACAATTAAATTCATATTCAATAAAACAACTTTAACGAGTCATCTGTTCCTGATATCTGCGTTAAATTTCGGTTATATATATATATATATATATATATATATATATATATATATATATATACTGGAAGAATACCCGTCCGAGGACAGGTAAAATTCATAACAGAACAGTTTTGCACAACTTTTATGTCCCCTTACAAAGAATAAAATCAGTATATAATGATACTTAACCTTATGTCTAGAATACTTATTCCAATTTTGATCAAAATCCATTACATCATTTTGATTCTATAACATTTAAGGCTTAAGCTTAAGTAGTCTTAAGAAGAAATTGAAATTCTGGAAATCTTGCTTAATTGTTGTCTGATGAATATAAATTAAATTTAATGCAAATCTGAAAAAGTTAATTTTCAATTGGAAGGTTGTGTCCATATTATGTGCCCTAAAAATCCTTTAAAATAGCGAAAAGATACTGAAATTTTGGGAATATCTATTAATTGATGTCTAATACCTATTGTTAAAATTCCACACAAATCGGAAATATTTGAATTTTCACAAAGGGCTTCCACCCGCTTTTTACTCACTTGGCATAAAACTAAATTAAACTAAATATAGCCCATATTACCCACCCTTATGTCTCGCAGCTGTGTTCCAGAATTCATGATGATCGTTTCATTAGTTATGGAGTATATTCAATACAACGAAATCTATATAAAACTCAATGTCTATGTTTATGTGTGTGTGTTCCCTATAGAAAGAATGGTAAGAGAATTTACATAAAAGTGTATTTTTGAGTAATATTTGCCGTGGAAGACAATGGAAGTATTCGCGAATCTCTAAGTACACCCCTTAGAGGATATGAGGGCATAAACCTCCTTAAAACTTCAAATATATCCTATGTTAATGAAATTTAAATCATCTGTATAAAATTTTCTGGGGAAGACAACGGAAGTGGTCCTGAATCTCTAAGTGCTCTCTTAACCTAAAAGAACTATAGGGGCCGAACCTCCTTTAAAACTTCAAATATATCTTATTTTTATGAAATCTGTATCATATGTATAAAATTCTCTGGGGAAGACAATGGAAGTGATCCCAAATCTCTACGTTACCCTCTATATGCCGAATATCTACATGCTCTCACATCTAAGTGACCAATGGGTACAGAACCCCTTAAAAACTTCAAATATGTATACCCGATTTTTATGAAATTTAAACCATATGCATAAGACACTGATTCAGAGAGTTTTCGAACATTTCAGCTTCTTCCGACTCTATTAGTAGGCGAAAGCTGAGGAGGAGGAGGGTAGTAAAACCAAATAAAGTGATATGGTGTGAAAATGTACATAGTAGTGATCCTCATTCAATCCCGAACAACGTCCGGCCTTCCTGTTAGTATATATATAAACATATACACAAACCTAACTTTATATGCCCTAAATGTTAAAATTTACAAAAAAATAATGTGCCCATGTTACTCACCGTGTTTCCTAGAATATATATTCTAAAATGCATAATGATATGTTCATTAATTTAGGAGACTATCCTATACATGGAAATATATATATATATATATATATATATATATATATATATATATATATATATATATATATACACACACACATATATATATATATATATCCAATATATATAAATATATATATATATATATATATATATGTATATATATATATATATATATATATATAGTCTAAAGAAGCTTTGAGTTATTTTAAACAAAAAGACAAAAAAAAGAAAGGAAAATGCAGTTTAAATTCCCAGAGAAACTAACTAAATCCAAAATAGTGCAGACTTAACATTCGTTGGAAAATTCATAAATAAATAAAAATATATAATATAATAGTAAGTAAATAAAATAAAAAGGGGAATTAAGTATCTAACAGTGAAACAAAAACAGGAGACCTTAACGTAAGCATCTAATATTAACACGGGGATCATCAGCTGTTTACCATGTAACTGTTTCGGAGATTTAAAAACAGGACAGTTATAATATGCATGGCTCTCCAATGGTACTGATCAAACTACCATTTCCCCAATCATCAAGTGTCGAAATAATTCAGCTTAAAATTTCACTTATATATACATAAATGAATAATGATAATAATCAAATAATGATAATAATATACTACCCTTAAGACATCCGTGTGATATGGTAATTTGCATATCAAATAAAATTCATTATAACAATAGTGATACTAGTAATACTACTACTACTACTACTACTACTACTACTACTACTACTACTAATAATAATAATAATAATAATAATAATATTATCTAAACACTACACCCAAGAACCATTCTGCGATATGGTAGCTAGAAATAAAATTATATAGGAATTAAAGTTGCATTTAAAAAAAAAAAAATTAAAAAAAGCTTAAGTACCAGAAAGGCAATTAGATAATTATATATATATATATATATATATATATATATATATATATATATATATATATATATTATTAATAAATGAATATTTTTATATCCATAGACATATATATATTTCTCATTTTTTATTTTATGCTTGTCAGTATGGAATTACATAACCACATCGCCTGTCGAACGATTCGAACTCCGAATCCACGTATTATGGACTCTGGTTCGTAACCATTAGGTTGTCGATCTAATCACGCTTTTACACGAGAGAAATGCGCCTAGTGTGATTCTAAATAGGATTCTATCTCTCAAGAGAGAGAATCAAGCAACGCGGCTAATTTTTATGAATCATCAGTTCATTTACTCTTGAAAGTGCTTAACGTAATTGGAGCTTAATAATTATTATTAATAAATGAATATTTTTATAGCCATAGACATATATATGTTTCGCGTTTTGAAGACAGAACCAAAAAGTAGTTACCAGCTTTTTTTTTTATCATGTTGCACTACGTTACTACTTGTTTGTTAGCCACGTAACTCCCATTTGCTAACTTTGTTTTGCTTAACCTAATTGCTATCACCTAATGTTCTTACACAAAGGAATATATATATATATATATATATATATATATATATATATATATATTTCTAGAAATGAAAGATGAGAATTAAAAAATGTAAAGATACAATATTTATTATTTTCGCCACCGCCTACAAGCAACACTTTCAATCCTCTCCGGCTTGAAAAATATCGGCTCTAAATCCATGTCTGTAACCTATCGATACACTGATCAACCAGGGAGCTAGAGGTTTTCGTAATGCACATTTTGATATATACCGAACTCTAACTGACAAACTTCATTCTGAACCCTGTGAAACGGATAATTCCAATACCAGACTACTGCACTGACAAGATAAACTGGACTTTACCAATTGCCGCCTAAAAATCAGCTTCTTAACAACAACATTTGGATTCCTAAAAAAATTCATATTATTCTTTTTCAAACATTCATTTTCAATACAACAGCTGCTTTATTTTTGACGTGTTTTTTTACGGCGTCCACCCTGACTCTACGCTCTCATCTCAACAAAAGACTGTTTACCTTTTGGTCTTTATTTTATGTAAAATTTTCAAAGTTAAATGCTGCCGATAATATTTACAATTACATTGTTGGTTTTTCTTCTATCCTCTGATAAAAAGAGTTTATCTTTGAAAATCCATGGATTAAGGATATAAAGATCCTTGCTTTGAACTTTTGATGTTCTAATAAATATTGTCAGGTTCATATTATATTCCAATAACCATGTTTTTATTTTATTATTTTTATTTTTATTTTTTTACATTTCCAATATATATATATATATATATATATATATATATATATATATATATATATATATATATATATATATATATAATCCAGGTAGTATAAAAATCCACAGGGTAGAATTCCAAAGGGAATCAAACCGGGCTTATAAAAGAGTGCTCAATAAAAATATAGAGCTGTATTATGAATGGTCTTTTATTCAAACATGTACAAGGAGGAATAATAGTCATGTGACCAATTTAAAAAAAAAAGGCAAATCTTTTTTTTAATTGGTCACATAACTATTATTCCTCCTTTTTTTTCGCTAACCTCTATTCTTCCTGGATTTCACCGACCGGGTTGGATCACAAAAAAACCTTCTGCCTGATGAGATCTCAGCTCTTGATAGCTGTAGATCGATAACATCGACATGCCAGTGTAGCAGACTTTGTACATGTTTGAATAAAAAACCATTCATATATATATATATATATATATATATATATATATATATATATATATATATATATATATATATATAAATGAATAAATGCAAAAGTGTTTTTTATCCCTCTTATATTACCATCAGAACAGTTTAGTGTTATTTAAATCAATAATACAACATCATATTTTAAAATACTGTATATATATCGTAGAGACAAAAGACACAAAGAACTCTTTCCAAGCCTAATTTGCATACCTCTTTTTAAACACTTCATAATTAATTAATGTTTTATGTCATTTATTCGTAATTTTATCGTTCTGTTTATTCCATATATATGCAGTATTTTTGTCGATATTAACAGTAATTAATTAAAACAATTTAATACAAAAAGGATAAATTATTAAATCTTTCTTTAAATATTTGCTAAGGGAAGTAATTTAAACCAGAGAAAGATCGTGGCTTTACGATGGCCACGGAAAGATACATGAGCATAAGAAATAGTTCTGAAAGGTGGAAAAGGTTGACTGGTTGACCCCTATCCCTCTCTCCCGTTAGCGACGCCATATAGAGGAAAGAGAAATTGTTTTTAATAAATAAAGATAAAGAAAACACACACACACACACACACACACACACAAAGCGAATTGATTTCCTCCTTCTGTGCATATTTTGGCGATTTCATTAAAAAGGTCGAAATTACCAAAATGTTAATATGCGTGTTTACAACGAACTTATGAATGAAAAGTTTAAAATGCAACACTTTGGTTTCAAGTATTTCGAGAAGCGAACTTTGCAAAGCGATAGTGAGCTGGCAAAGCCAGCTAGTCTGTATATATATATTATATATATATATATATATATATATATATATATATTCTCCTTATTATTGCCATTTCATCAACGCCTCCAAGTGTGACTTTTCATTCTACCTTATTCACGTAACCGCATGCTACACACAGCGGCATATCAACATTAATCGTCGATAACATCAAGACGAATTTCAACTTGACTGCGATGAATATGTCTCAATCAAGAAGGATTAAACGAAAAAAGAAGAGAAAAAAATATGCTTATACTTTTGACAAGGGTGTATATCACCGAAAGTACTCAAGTTTTTAAAGTAAATAAATTATTTATTTTAAAAACAAATAAAGACGTTGTTCAGGTTTTCAAAATAGTTTTTCAAAATATTCTCCTTATTATTGCCATTTCATCAACGCCACTAAGTGTGACTTTTCATTCTCTCTCTCTCTCTCTTTCTCTATCCTCTCTCTCTATCCCCCCCCCTCTCTCTCTCTCTCTCTCTCTCTCTCTCTCTCTCTCTCTCTCTATATATATATATATATATATATATATATATATATATATATATATATATATATATAAATTTTAATTTTAATTTTAAATTTCTTTTCTTTTCTCCCTCATTTCATTCTTCCAAAATATGATCTTAAGTTAGGATCGGATTTTAACTCTTCCTGATGAGATCTCAGTTCATAACAACTGTTGATCGATAACATCGACATGCCAGTGTCGCAGATTTTTTTAGATGTCTGTGTAAATAAAAATAATCATATATATATATATATATATATTGAAGCAGAGATAGAAAGCGTATTATTATTGTTGATTAACAGGCAAAATTTTGGGGACCATCTTGCATTTTTTTTTATGAAAGAGCGTTTAAAGAGAATATCCAAAGAGCGTGAGCGATCCTTTTCAGAGTTGGAAAAATACTTGAGTTTTGTCATTTACTATTTTTCAAAAATGGTTGGGAAGAATGCCAAGAGTTTTCAAAGCAATAACTAAGCCAGATTTGTTGAGGAAAACAAAATATGATGTTGTTGTGTGATACTTTCTATATTCCTTATTTGCTGGTATTTTAGCATGCCTGATGCTAAAATAACAGCATGCCTGATATTTATTTACTCCTCCCGGAGTTAGGCACAAGGCCAGTTTTATCTTACTCCCACAAGTAAGATGTGACCACAGCTTGGATCGAGAAAGTGGGGTTAAAAGCCAGCGCTCGAGAGGTGAGCACTCTGGCCATTTAAAAATTGCCTGGGCAGCCCCGTCGGCATTCCCCGGTAGGGGCGCCTCAGACAGTAAGCAATAAACTTACTCCTCCCCAAAGAGGGGAGGCGAAGCCTGGGAGGGTGGACCTCCTAGAACTGCACAGGACAGGCGTGCAGTATCCATCGGAACAGATACTCACTCGTTCTTACACCCAAGATTTGAGTTTAGCAACCGCCGAAACAACACGCAGAGTGCCACAGCAAAACACGGACATTAAAAATAAAAATAATACTTTTTTTTTTTTAAATATGACACAATTCTGGGCATTCCTGAGAATGGAATTTTCTTCCGAAAAATTTAAGATCAGATTAAATTTTTTTTTTTAAACACTTCTGATTTTCGATTGTTCTAATATATAAATATTTATATTGCATACACAGTTGAGTGATGTATGTGGCCAGAAGTAAGAACTGCGAATGTTTCCTTTTGTTGAAAGGAATTAAGTAGAGTGGGTATGTGTCGGCTGCCGGTAGTTCTTCATTCTTTGGGGAGCTCTATATCCTCAAGTGATGATAGCCGTGCTCAGAGTGTCTAGTTGACAAGTGACAGGATAAAGTGTAGGTGTCTTACTTCGTGGTTGTCTGAAAACTTTCTGTCTGGTCTGTGAACACTAAAGATCTCAAGATGGAATTATAAAAAAGACCGGTAGATATTGTTACGCCTGATTGGTCATCGTGTGACAAAAAAAAAAAAACCTCGTTACAGTTGCTCTCCGGCAGAGGAAATAAGTACCCGTGTTTATCACTGCTGCACCACCTTCCATGATGTGAACACTATCCAGGAAATGATTGAAACGCTAAACTGTACTGATACATCATAACATATCATAACACACACACACACGAGCTTACACACACACACGAGCGTACACACACACATGCACACCCACAGTTTAATCTTCTGCCTCTTGGAATTCTCTCCCCACTCATTTGTTTTCCGTAATTCCTTTCTTTTTCATGTTTCCGTCTTGTTTTGCATTTCGGTTTTGTCCTTCATGTTTTTGTCTTTTCATTCTTTTTTTTTTTTTTCTAGTTCGTTTCATTTTATTTCTTTGTCCATTTTTGCTATGTTTTTGACAAACCTCCATCGTGGCCTCATATCTCAGAGGACGTTTTTTTTTCCCCCTCGGCAGATACTGCGGCAGCTTTCACGATAAACAATAATGGAAGAATACAAAAACGGATTTATTGTGTTGTTGCGGGTAAGTGCTTAATACATTACCGGACCTTGTTCATCACATTATTTTTATCAGAAGTTTCAATTGAAGAATTAGCCAATCAGGCTACAGCCTCAACCATGTTCACATATTCAAGTATTAGTATCTATCTATCTATCTATCTATCTATCTATCTATCTATCTATCTATCTATCTATTAGTATGTGAAAACGTGAAAATGCAAATTTTTCAGGGTTCTCTTAATTATTTAGGAAAATATTTTTTCACCAATTCGTAAATTGACTCACATCACAGAAAACACAATTCGGCATATCACGTTGACACACATGTTCTCGTTAGATAATTGAAGTTAAGCGACGTTTAACCGACCCAGTACCAGATGGGTGACCATTCGGGAATACCAGGCGCTGAATATGGGAGGACGGTGACACAATGACTTACGGATTCATATGCATTGCATTCAATAAAATACTCCGGTTCATTCCCAGAGTCGCTGTCACCTTGAATGAGAGCAACTGCCTCGTTTAATGATAAACACTTACATGTCGTATATACATATACCCAGACATGACAGAAGTAAATAGACACCCATGTAAAGGTAGATGTTTATTTAAAATATTTATTTATCTCAAATATATACAAATATACATCAAAGATGTGGCACAAGGCCAAAAAGGGGTATGGAGGGGAAAGTGGGGGTCGGGGGTCGTCCACTTGGTCTAAGATATTCTAGAAACTAGTTTCAGTTACCACAATACCACATTCACTCTATGGACTTAAGCTACTTAAAATATCCCCAGGTGTTTGAAATGAATTTTATTTACAAAAAGTATATACCTGTGTGATGATGGGAGTGGGAGAACAAAAAACTAAGTCTTAAATAATCCCCCAAAAATAAATAAAAATAAAAGGGATAGTAAAAATAAAGAACCAAAGAAAATGCTGATTATGGAAAGTTAGTAGGAACCCCCCATCCTAACTAAGGTATGAACTGCTCGCTGTCTTCCGGTAAAAACCGAAAGCAAGAAAGTCAGTTCCTAGGTGGGAGTGGGCGTTTCTAAGGGGGGCAAAAGAAATGGTGGGATGGGTTTGTCGGGATGTGCGGTGTCCTCCAGGATAAGAACTATTAGGGCGGGTCAGGGATGCAAAATAAAATATTAATGGTTCAATGGAAGTATTGTAATAAAGTACTAATACTTATTCGCTGATATTTAGTTGACATTCTGTTTGCATTTTTTAATGCAAGGACCTTTTTAGACACGCTGGTGATCGGTTCACGAACACTATCTTGAGGGATTTCTTGCCATGTTTCACGCAGTAATCTAAAAGTTCTGTTTTTGAAGATGTTTTTCGATTTTTTTTTTTAACGTTTCCGTCTAACATAGTCCAGAAATATTTATTAGGATTCATATCTGATGACGGATTTTGCCATGGAAGTTTTTGAAATCCCATTTTGATGTAACCAATCGTGTGTGGCAAGGTGCCCCATCTTCCATAAATAAGGATTCATGTTTTATTACTTCTGTTAAATATGTTTCCATACAAGGTGTTCGGCGGAGGAAAATTTTACACTATTTGGAAAAGGAAAGAAAAAATGTTATATCTTGGCGTATTTCCAAAATTCAAAATGAATCTCTCAGAGGATCTTTTGCCGAATACAGCTCACTCAAAGAAGCCGCCCTGAGCGTTCACCACAGTCTCCAGGCGAGACCTGAATCTGGAGCATGCAGCCTTTAGGGTGTCCTTCAAGAGAGACGTCTGTACACCAGTTTGATCATGGCAATCAGCTCGTCCTTGGTGTTCTGAAATGCGCCCCACACATAATAGTCCATGGGGTTGCAATCGGGTGACCACATGTTGGGACTGATAAAGTCGTGGAAGTTCTCAGACAGCCACTTTTGGGTTTTCCTAGGGGTAAGATAATGAACTAAGTTCTGTAGCTACTCTCTCCATTCTACTTATTTACTAATACTTAGTTGAGACCCCCTTTTCTTCTTTTAATGTAAGGAGAAGCAGTGGGTTCATGCCTTTCTCACGATGCTAGAGTATAAGAGAATGCAATACAACTTATAGGATTTGAAATCAGCTTTCCAATCCTTTAATTAATCTGTATTGGTAGCCATGTTTTCACTCATGTCTGGTTGGTTTGGTTGTTTTGTTTTACGGCATATCAACCCTTTTCAGGTTATTTAATGCCGAATGCAGTCATTTTGGTGAAAGTTTTTATGCTTCAAGTTCTTTATACGTTCAAATATTTATTGATGGTGTTTGGTTTGGTTGTTAAAGTATATTTGTTTTCTTCTCTTTTTTGTTTCATCTGTTTCTATTTAACCCATAGTTGGGACCCTAACAGGTACTACCACTCCGGGTCAGGGTGGACCTGGGAGCAATGGTAATTAAGAGGAGGCTCCACATTCCCCAAAGTCCGTAAGCCGGATCTCACCATCGGATGTAGTTTAAGGTCATATCCAGGACCGGGAGTAGGGTAGGAAAAATAAATAAAAAAGGGGAGGGAGAAAGGGAGAAGGGCTGTTGTTTTTGTTTTTGGTTTTGTAGAACATAATTAAGTTTTACAAATACAAAAAACAAAAAAAAAAAAAACGTCAATGTAGGTGAATTTCGTCTCAGGGAGCTACAGGGCAGCCTGATCTGGTATCACCAGTTCACTCATGTCTTCCATTTACATTTTGTTTTGTGCCCCAGTATTTCAACTTTATTTTCAAAATGACTAAGGAAACGAAGAAATAATTATTTTATGCCCCAGAAATAATCCAACGTGGAAGACAAATGCTGTAGATGAGCCTCTATTGTGTACGAGCAAAAATATGGGGCCAGAGGTCGTATATTTTTGCTAGTATATCACTACCAATACCCTCAAAAGGACAAGGTAATCCCTGGAAGGATGGTATCATGACCACAGAACAGATGCTACAATACCCCTCTCCCCCAAAAAAAAGAACAAAAAGGAGGAGATAATGTCTGGGGGATGGTAGCATGATGAACGAACATATACTACACTACGCCTTCCCACTAAAGTAGGAGGTAATGACTTGGAGGATGGTATCATGACAACAGAACAGCTACGACAGCACCCCTTCCCCTTTGAGCATTGTAATATAGTATATTAGTCTGAAATAGTATAGTAAACAGAATTAAGCATTAAATGATAGTACAATAGTACATTAATAGAAGTAATAGTATAGTTTCAGCTTCAGACAGACAGATACTAAATCTCCATTAGTAATACATTATCTTCTTTTATCTTTGTGAAATGAAACGGGACTTCTTTGAAGCCATTATTGCATCAGTTCTGGTATATGGAAGTTGGACCTGTACTTTTATCAAACAACAGGAAAAGAAGCTTGATGGTGCATCCACCAAAATGCTAAGAGCTGATCTCAAAAGGCAGAACCCTACAAAAGAGGCAACTTTATTATTACTTTCGTCAGATCTCAGCCTTGATCAGAGAGAGAAGAACCAGATTTGCTGGTCATTGTTGGATGGCTGAGGAATGAAGTCGTCAGTGTCGTTCTTTTGTGGATGACAAAAAACAGGGACGTAATTCAATGGGGAGACCACTCAGAACTTAGATCAAGCAACTAGCAGAGGACATAGAATGCACTGTGAAGACCTACCTGATGAAATGGAGGATAGAGCGAGATGAGAGTGAGAGTGAAAAAGATCCGTGACACGAGCACGCCTTCTTCTTCTTGATGATGATGATGATGATGATGATGATCTTTGTTTCTGTGAATATTGAAAGGGATGAAAGTTGATTTAATAATAAAGTGATGAGACTATTATCATGTTTTTATATCTATATATCTATCTCTCTCTCTCTCTCTCTCTCTCTCTCTCTATATATATATATATATATATATATATATATATATATATATCTATATATCTATATATATATATATATATATATATATATATATACTAGAAGAATACCGTCTCAGGACGGGTAAAATTAAGTCACCGAACAGAACAGTTTTGCACCACTTTTATGTTCCTTTACGGAGATTAAAATCAAGATTTAATGCTACTAAACGTTATGTTAAAAATCTTTATTCCAATTTTGATCATTGCATGATTTTGATTTAAAATTTAAGGCTTAAGCTTAAGTGATCTTAAGAAGAAATTTAAATTCAGGGAATCTTGCTTAATTGGTGTCTAATGACTATGGATCAAATTCAATGAAAATCTGATATATTTGTAATTTTCAAATGGGAGGTTGTGTTCATGTTAACAAAAGTTTTAGGAATATTTATTAATTGATATCTAATATCTGTTGTAAACATTTCACAAAAATCGGAGGTATATGAGTTTTAATGAAGGGCTTCCACCCGCTTTTTATCCCCTTTTTTCATGAAACTAAATTAAAATAAATGTAGCCCACATTTCGACCCCTATTACGCCTAGCAACTGTGTTCCAAAAGTTTAATGAATTCTATACATACAAATTTATGAACATATAAACATGTCTAACTTTATATAGATAGAGATTCTTAAATGTTTCTTTAGGAAGGGTGGGGGTATCGTTGGTTGGCAAATATTTTTTTTTCTTTTTCGAGTAATATAAACGAAAGAATGGAAAATGTTTTCCACGGATTAAAAGAAGCGGCAATGTCAAGGAATAAGTGATTCCAAGGATTAGATTTAAACACATTTCTAAAATAATTTTACCCTGTCCAATGTTCGGGTTTTTTTTTTAATTCACGGAATCTGAAGGAAACTGAAGGATTACAAGATGTTCTCGGATTATGAAGATTTTGGAGAATTAACTTGGGGCGATTCTTTCACCTTAAAAACAATGAAGAAAGCCATTCCAAGGTTGATACTTAAAGGTTTTAAATTTGAAAAAGTCTGCGAGTTTTATCTCTTAATGGGAGAGGAATATTTTCCATTATTTTGACTTTGTTTATAAATCTTAAATCTTTGACACTGAAATTCTTAAGAATTTAATGTTTTAAAGACCTTACATTATATATATATATATATATATATATATATATATATATATATATATATATATATATATGTATATATATATATATATATATGTATATATATATATATATATATATATATATATATATATATATATATAGTTGTGTTATAATGAAATAAATTATATATTATAAATAATGATTACGTGATTTCGTGTTACTATATTTTATTTATATATATATATATGTATATATATATATATTTATATAAATATATATATATATATATATATATATATATATATATATATATATATGTACATGAAATAATATATATATATATATATATATATATATTATTTCATGTATACTCATATAATATTATAAGGAGATATAATATATTATGTATAGATTTTCGGCATTTACTGCAACAGTGCTAGGTAGTAAGGTATGAAAATATATTTATGGCAATTAAGCTACACAGAGGCGTCCGCGTTTCATCCCCATAGGGAGTCGTTAGGCTAAGTGACAATTCCCTATGGGGATGAAACGCGGACGCCTCTGTGCAGCTTGATTGCCACAAATACATTTTCATACCTTACTATGATAGATCAGACTTATGTCATACTGTGATTTAATGTCAGTTTCGAAGCAAAGAAAAACTAACGTTTTGCTCGGAGAATTGAAAACATATTGAACAAATTCAAGTAGTAAGACATCAGAGTTTGTTCCCAAACGAAAACCATACACCATCAAAGTGAAACTTCGTGCAAAAAGTCTTCAAATGTTCAGGAAACAACACCAAAAAGCAATGGCGAAATGGTGGTGACACGCGTTAAAAAAATGTTCAATCACAGAAAACTTAGATTCGAATGTGCAGAAAGAATTCGTTTGCATATTGAAATACCCACTGGTACTCAAAATTCAAAACTCAGCCAGAAAAAAACTGAGAAAATGAAACTCTACCGAATGGAAGAAATGATCGGTCGTTTGGTGCCAAATGTAAGAATTTATTTTTAATATTTTCTTTGTTATTGTTGTTAGTCGAAATGGGTTATAATTTGGCTATATTTAGTTTATTTTGTTTTATGCAAAGGGGACAAAGAGGGTGTGGAAGACCTTCATGAAAATTCAGATAATTCCGATTTTTGTGAAATTGTTACAACAGATATCAGACATCAATTAATAAATATTCTCCAAATTTCGAAAAGGTTTTTAGGGGCATAATGTGAGCACAATTTCCCATTTAAAAATTCAAATATTTCAGATTTGCATTGAATTCAATCCGTACGCATTAAATACTAATTAACCAAGATTCCCTGAATTTAATTTCTTCTTAAAAACCCTGGAAGCTTAAACCTTTAGTTTTAGATATTTTCTCGAACCAAAATCATGTGATGCGACATAAGGTTTTATAACATTATATGTTGCTTTTAATCTTCGTAAGGGGACATAGAAGTGGTGCAAAACTCTTCTGTTTGGGGAATTCATTTTACCCATCTTGGAATGGGTATTCTAGATTATTTATATATTTAAATAAAAGCCTCTCCTAATTGGTCAACGGATAATCCATATAAGACATGTACGCAGAGTATCATGCGTTAGCTTGAGTCGTTGTTTGGCTTTGACCACTCACACCCGGTCTTATAACTGTGTGGGAGTTAGGACGCATTTGCACAGAATCGAAATCAATACGCGTCAACGAAGCTTGGCGCCAAAAATACGATTCAAATCCGTTCCAGTTTTGATCGCCTCTAGATAGGATGTTCTATCCTGTTCTCGTCGTTTAGACACAAACGATCTGCTAGAATGGAACTCCAGGATATAGATTTCGTCTATCGACAAAAGCCAGCCTACCAAACAATTCTCGTTATGTTTCAGTGTTCTCTTGAATAAAGTTGATACCTATTTAGTAGTGGAGATGTTGGTCTTATTTATGGAAGATGGTGACCCTTGTACTTGTTCAATATTCTATTTCAGTCAGATGCGGCCAGACACAACTATCTCGACCAAGTTATGTTCTTCATTTGACTGGCTTCCTAACCAACCAACCACATAACCTCTCCATCAAAAAAACTAAAAACCCTATGTTTGTTTCTACCCAGCTCATAAGACAATATTACTATTTTTATTTTTTAGAATAGTCAATTCTCGTTTTGTTCCATTTTTCTCTCAAATAAAAGTTGATCCCTATTTAGTAGTGGAGATGTTGGTCTTATTTATGAAAGGTGGTGACTCCTTTTCTTGTTCAATATTCTATTTCAGTCAGATGCGGCCAGACACAGCTAACTCTACCAAGTTACGTTCTTCGTTCTGACTTTCTTCCCGAACCAATCATCTAACCAAGCACACGTCAAAAACGAATAACATTAATGTTGTAAGTCACGCAGTCGCGAGAAAAGCACACATACAGAGACAAAAGAAAAAGCGAAACAAAAATGAGAGTTCTAAGACTCCCGGGCAAGGCCGCGTAGGTTCAGCTAGTTAAAGATAAATTAACTATTATTGTCTCCCATTCATGATAAACTCTGACAAGGGAAAATAAATTGAATTAAGTCAAAAAGAAAAAGTAACGAATAGTGAAAATACCAGAAAATTAAATGAGATTTTTTAAAAATAAAATAAAATTAAACAAAACAAAAAATTTTTGAAGAAGGAAAACTAAAGATGCGAATTCTGATTAATGAAATTAACTTTAAACTTTGAAAAATAGAAGACAATTAAAAAATAAAAGAAAGAAAAAAAGAAAGAAAGAAAGAAAGAAAAAGGAAAGAAAGAAAAGCAAATAGCAAAGAAATGCCCGGAGACACCAAGGTCACAGGCAGCAGCGTAAAAGACTTAAATAACAGAACACAAAAATACGGTCCTGGAATTTCATATTTCGGAAAAAAAAAAAGTAATTGGCCGATTGAATGTCTTTGTTGTATTTTTCTGCAATTCCAGTCAGCCAGAAGAACACTGATAAGGAAACGATGGCTGATAAACCGATAGTAACTTGCAGCGTTTGGTCGTGTTGACAATCACCCTCTGTCGATAACAAGATTGCCAAGTCTTGAGAAATATCTCTCCCTATCGATCCCCACTCACAGAGCTTGTGTTTTTAACTCCTTCAACTTCGAGGTGCTATATATATATATATATATATATATATATATATATATATATATATATATATATATATATATATATATATATATGAAGCAATCCAACAAAAGATATAAGCGTCAACTAATATCTTATAATTAGTGAAACATCCGGGTAAAAAACTGAAGCTCAATATACTGGATAGAGCATTAATATTATAATATAAAATGAAGTAATAAAATAAGGTGTCAATCAAATTTTATTAGAATTCAAAGTTCATGCAAAGCATCCTTAAGTCCTTAGCTCATGAGTTTTCAAAGATAATTCTTCTCTTCAGAGGACCATTACCGCAGTTATACTACTACAGGTAATAAAATTACGCTTTGAAAATATATAAAATTATATACACAAATACATAAAAATACATAACATCAAACATATCAATCCAAAAACATACTTTTGTTGAATCCATACAGTCCATCCAGGTCATACAAGTTGAGAAGCATAATCAGGAAGGACATTACTCCAAGATACAAACAGCAGTTCAAATACGTGAAATTGAAGGGGTCGGCAAAGTTATCCAGTCGCGAAATGTGTCCATATTCAATGTTAATGATAAATAAATCAATCAAAATAATACAAAAAGTCCAATCAAAGTTTCGAAATCCCGACAAGTGCAACCCAAGTCAAATCAAAGTTCGTTGTTTAATTAGAAAACCCGTTAAATCCGAATAAGACTGAATCCCATCACATCTAGCCAGAAGAGCGAAAAATATATAAGTGATCTTCTCTCCCCTGCCATTCAACCAGACATTTTATATTATAATATATATATATATATATATATATATATATATATATATATATATATATATATATATATATGAAAATTTATAACTAAAAGGTAAACTTTTAGAGAATTGGACCTATTGTGAGGTGAGGAAAGCTCAATATACTGGATAGAGCAAAAATATTTAGACCTGCAAATGGAAGCAAATCAATATCTTCAGTTGTTCCGAACAAGGAGCATTTAGTGAATAAAAATTTTTTTTTTCTTTTTCATTCCTTAAGCCAGACTTTTCAAAGATTAAAATCTTATCATCAGAGGAGGTTAATGATTGATAAGTTGACAGATGACGACAGTCAATATTCGAAATTTGAAAAAGTTTAAAAGTTCAAACGGGTATGTTCCAATGTAAATGAAAGTCACCAAAAACAGAATTCCAAGTAGTATGGGGTTCAGATATATTGGTAAATCCAGAAGAATCTGTGTAGAAATCCAACGACGACGATTCCACCCAAGTCTGTAGTCCTTGGAGGGGGGGGGGGGGTCAGATAAAATTGGCCATGTTGAGAAAACGCAATTGGAAGAATTGCGTTTATATATATATATATATATATATATATATATATATATATATATATATATACATACATACATACATACACACACACACACATATATATATATATATATATATATATATATATAATTATTACTATTTCATGTATCCACATAAAATTTTATAAGGAGATATAATTTTTTATGTATCAATTTTCAGTATTTACTTCAACAGTGCTCGATACGTAAGTAGAGCTAGGTAGTAAGTTATGAAAATATGTTTATGGCAATTAAGCTACACACACACACACACACACACACACACACACACACATATATATATATATATATATATATATATATATATATATATATATATATATATATATATATATATATGTAAGGTAAGTGGGAGAGAACCCCAGCAGAGTGCTCGATTATTAAGAAAATTCAAAAATAAGAGCGTAATATTTATTTATATATGTAGAGGTTGAAGAGAGTCTGGTAAAAGAGACCAATTATAGGTCTTTTTTATTTGGATTTGAAACCGACGGTACCGATGTTGTTCTGATCTTCTGTAAGATATATATATATATATATATATATATATATATATATATATATATATATATATATATACTAGTTGAAATACTCATCTCGAAACAGGCTTATAATATTTAATATGGTTTTGGCATTTCATATTTCACCCCTCCCCCCTCAAAGGAAATTGGTTGGTTGAATGTCTTTGAAATGCTTACAAATTACGAATTAAAGGGGCTTGACGTGGCATCCTCGTAAATTGGCTACTTTGATAAGTGCATCAGGTTGGGTCCGTAAATAAATAAATAAATATACAAAAGATAATGCTCTGATAAAAACCGTGTCGAAATACTGCTTATTATTTATTGTTATTCTTACATAGAAGTAAAGAGACTTATTATTTTGCCATTTAATTTACATACGTTTTTGTGGTATGTACAGACACACATATGTAAATTAGATGAAAAGAGAGTCACTCTTTCTCTAAATGCCCACAGAGGCATTAAGAAATATTGGAGAATAGTCGAATCAACATAGAGTGAGAAATACATAAATAGCTAAGAGAAAAATGAGTGACTTGTTCAGTTAAATATGAATTACAACTAATAAGAACAATTAAACCAGAAATAATAATGAGAGGTAGTTTGATTGAAGCATTGTGTGTAATACGTATATAGAGGAGTATTAGAAGGCTATCACAATGCAAGAAATGGAAAAAATGTCGGCGTTGAGAAGTAAGACAAAAACAAGTGACTTTGATTATATATTTTTTCTAAAAACTTTTTTAATAATTTTTTTTTTCTATATATCAAATCTTACTTGATTAAGCAAGACTTAAACACTGATGTAGTCTGTGTGACCGAGTTCCATAATATATTTCGAGGAAGACCTCTTTATCAAATGGTAGGTGTTTAAATCTCGAAAAACGTGTGAATGGCAATATTGCTTATAACGCAGTAAATATTAATATATGCAGCAATGTAAAAAAAGGAACTAAAACTATAACTGAATTTTTTTTTAATATTTTTTTTTAATGATTTTAATTACTTATTAAATTTATTTATTTATTTATTTATTTATGTATTTTTTTTCTCTGAATATTTAATTTTTAATTTTTATTTTTTTTACATTAAACCAGAAATATTTTTCAAACATAACTCAATCCCAGAACTAAAGTATATTTTAGCATGTATTTTGTGTCATTAAAGTATACTAGCAGGATCTATAGAAATTCCACAGTTGTATCCTTCATCTTTGTATATTGCTGCTATGCTTAAGAATATTTCCATTCTATGGACGTCAGGCGCAAAAGTAGACCCCACAATATTATTGTACCACCTTTGTTCAAACTGAAGTATACTTATCTAAGTTGATGTAGTTTCTAGTAGTTGGTGACATATTCCCATTATATGGACATCCGGCAACACCGCAGATCCCACAATATTATTGTACCTTTTTGGACAGAACAGATACTACACTTTCATCCTAGTCCTAAGACAAAGAAAGTGTATTTTATTTCGAGTTTCACGTTCGACACAACAGTAACATCAGATAAATTTTAAAAATTATTTTTTTTTGCATTGCATCTTTGGCGATCAGGCGATCCCATCTTTTAAAAAAAGGTGGAAGGAGATAACGTACGTACGAACATGAAATTGCCTTAGTGTATTATTATATAGATAAGAAAGAAAAAAACTTAGATAAACAAACGTTGATTAATGTAATATAATAGTAGACACATTGAGGATATTTTTTTTTGAAAATTAGTCTCATTAATGCAATGTTACCAAATATACTATTCCGGTGGAACCTAGTTAATACTAATCCTATACTAACTATATTTTGTTAGTAATTATTTTTGCAAAATTATGAAATGTGGCAAACACGGTTCCAGCATCAGAGTTGGTCATTCATTCCTATGCCGACAGAAATGCTGTCAAAATTTCTGAGGATTGTGAAATTGGCACTTTCCTGGCCTTCGAGAGAGCCGTCAATACTGGCAACGGTTCAAAGTGTGGTGGGGGGGGGGGGCGTCAGGGGGAGGGAGTTAGATGTTATCTCAGGCATGACAAATTTGAGCTTAAGGCCCCACAAGAATTAATAAGCAGAAAGTGGTTTTAAGGGGCTTGCTTGACAGGGAAATGGCAGACCGGCATGACATCGCTGTCATATGTCAGGACAAGGGATTTCGGCCACGGAGAGACGTGAAAGGAAAACCCCCGCATCCAGGTGAGAGGTGGCAATATCGAGAACGGTGGTTCTCTAATGAAATGTTCGAGCGCGTATTTGATGAAAATTAGGAGTTTAATATTCTGGTTGCCGTCATCATCATCATCACCATCATCATCATCATCATCATCATCATCAGCAGCAGCAGCAGCACATATTCTCATCTAGGACCCTAATACAAGCTTAGCCTACTTACAAGCAAGCCAGAGGAACAGGAATTCTCTCTCTCTCTCTCTTTCTATCCCTCTATCTCTCTTTCTCACTTTCTATCTCTTTTTTTTGTCTCTCTCTCCTCTCTCTCTCTCTCTTTCTTTGTTTCTCTCTCTCTCTTTCAAACGTGCAGGATTGAAGTAATGGATACAACGATGGACTATGGAATCAGCCATCGGATCTATTATGCTCAATGACACACTAATGCATTTAAAAGGCTATGAATCCAAACTTTCCTCTCAACTTTGAGTAAAAAATAAAAACCTGAATTCAATTAATCATATAAAATATGTATTTTGTTCCTATTTACTTGCCTCCCCACGAGGGCAAAGTAAGACACAAGGTCGGTTTTTAATCTGGGGGAAATCTAGCTCCACCCCCCCCCCCCTCCAAAAAAAGGGGCACTGGATTGGAACAAAATTGCCTCAGTCTAAAAGGATTTCTCATTCACTGACCGAGGATAGAAAAGATGAAATGTAGTATCAGAACAGATACTACACTTTGCTCCTAGCCAAAAGGCAAAGGATTTTGTTTTGGAATTAAATAACCAAAACAGGGTTGATATTCCATAAAACAGAGAAACCAATCCACTCTCTCTTCCTCTCTGTATATACATATATATAGTAAGTTATAGAAAATATTTTTTATAGCAATTAAGCTACACAGAGACGTCCGCGTTTCATCCCCATAGGGAATCATGAGACTAAATGCATGGAATTCATGTTACTGCTAGTTTTTATATATGCGCGTGGTGTTTAGTCCTGCGAGCTAACCAATCAGATTCGTTGTTATTCCCTCCAATGGATTAATGTTTTCATTAGCCAATGGCTGAGCTTCTCTCAAACAAAGGTTCAGCTGACCTTTACTTGACATCTTTTTCATTTTTTAAGTAGGTTATTCATTGAGTGATTTTGTTTTAGTGATTGTGACTACTTAAATTAATTAATGTTAGTCAGGTCCAATTTCTACCAACTCACTTTTTTTCGACCTTGTGCCACATTTCATAATTACTTTTGTATATTTATGAATAAATATTTACTGCTACTACATCTGGGTAGGTGTCGCTCAGAGCACTCTTTCTTGTCTTGACAAAGTTCAAAATCGACTTCACAATCTAGTGAGAGATGGTCTCTTTCTACTCGATCATTATTTTCATGGAAAGTGTTTGACTGAACTTTAATATCTGATTTCTCTTTGTAAAACATTCACAGCAAGAACTCCTCTTCTACCACAACTACAAAATAACTTTTTTCTTCCTCCGTAGTATTCCTGGCGCAAAACGGAATTTCCATGAACAGAGTTTCTTTCCAAGAACTTCCCATCTGCAGAACACGTTGCCACAAGATTGCTACAACATGATCATCATAAAATCCAATGTCAATAAACACTTGTCATAAACCGTCTTCATAAGTGATCAAATTTTATTAATTCCATTCATTATTTTAAATCCCCTCATAATATTCATCATCATTCAACTGTCAATCCATCTATTTCAGTAATCCTTATCCTCGAGTGGCTTTTGGTCTTGATAAGTGGTGAAAAAAAAAATGGGTACTTGTAAAAAAAATGGACATCCAGAGGATTTCAGTATTTACGGAGTCAGTCTCGAGTATCGACGGAGAATCCCGAGTCAGTCTCGGAAATGGCCGGAGCAGTTTACGATTTTAAAGCCACGTTTTTTTAGGAAGCTTTTTCAATTTTTTTTTTTTTTTTAGCTAGAAGTTTTGATCACCTTATCCCTAACCTTTCACATGTTTAGTGTCGTCTGCCGGTTTACATTTTTTTCGACGCCTTTCATCTCGTAAACTGCTTCGGCCATTTCCGGGACTGACTCTGGATTCTCCGTCGATACTCAGGTCTGACTCCTTAAGTGCCGAAATCCTCTGGATACCCATTCCTTACAAGTACCAAATAACAGTCGCTGAATTACACAACCGACATGATCATTGAAGAGATAGCTAAGAATAATCAGGCGTTTGGCATAATATTTCCCAGTGTTCATAGTTTATGTTTGGAAGTCGCTTACCGTAAGTATGAATAGCAACTGTTATCGTCTCCCCCTCCCGCGCCCTCCTACGATGACAGTTGATAGAACACATTTCATTAATATGAAACAAATATGCGAGATATTTGTCATTGACTCGTTCTATTGAGGGAGAGTCTTCTCAGAAGAGGCCACTGTCTAAAAATGACCCTGGCCTCCTTGAAATATGATGTCGTGGTCAAACTCAACATCAACCATGGTGTGTCATCAGTTTCTTTCTTATAAAGTTGGACAGGGTTCACAAAGAAGACAGACACACTTTGTAATACTCACTTGGAGAAGTTTATTTAGTTTGGTTTGGTTACATGTTTTTTTTTTACGGCCATGGCCGGCCGTACGGCAATGCAATCAAAGCATCTGAATCGAGTCATGTTCTAGCAAGGCTCCATGCAGAACTTTTAAATACAGTATGTTTTTAAAACTGCTAGTTTGAAAATTGTCTGTCGATGAAATATTTATATTTATAAAGTTGGGCAATTCATCATGCTGACAGTGAGATTAAAATGCCAAATTCATATTTAGAATAGAAGAACAATAGTTTTCTAATCCACTGATCATATATATGCAATCGACGTCCTAACGTTGACTAATTTGCATATTGCTTTGCAAAAGGACATCAGCAGCATATTCGGTTTAACGTCTGTTTTACATGCTGGCAAAATTGACTTCCAAAATAACCTATCTCCGGACAGGTTTTTATTTATCCTTCTTTCCTTCAGGTCCAGTTTTATCACTTCATCCCAAGTTTTCCTTGGCCTGTGAACTGAACCTGCGATCTCAACTCTCATCCTTTCTTTCAACATTGTCATATCATCGAAAACACATTAATTCATTATTCATTCTTATTTTCTATACATTATACATTGTTAACTCTAATGATAAATACCCGACTAAAGCTCGACATGATCATAATCTTTTTTTTTTATGGAAATCGCTCTAGACAAGGCATGAAGCCACTTGATGTAAGGAGCTAAAAAAATACTACTTCAAGGTAAAAAACTAACCAAAGATAAGTGTTAGGTGGATAGATTCCGACCCAAAAAACAGCAATTCTTCCCCCTTTGTAAGAAACATTGCGCATGGAATGTGAGGACTAAAGGACAAAATAAGGAAAGCGAGAGTTTTGAGGCTGCCAAAACCGAACGTTCACTTTCTACTCTCCTACAAACAAATCATTAATAGTGAGTTCTCACAACTTTCAAACTATTACTAACTCTTCTATCAAGCACTAAATAGTTAATTCACAGAAAGGTTTGTGTTTCATTCCCGAAAGAAGTCATCAGGCTAAATACCTGATCATTTCCTTTGGAAATCAAGCATTTTTGTTTCTGTGTAGCTTACTTTCCATAAGTATATTTTTATACAACTAAGCGTGCATACAAAATCTGGGGAAGGCTTAACTCAAAACACACAAAAGAATCGCGATTATTCAGAAGCAATCCTCACTTTTTAGATTTACGGTTCAGCGACTCACACGTCCTTACCTGCGGCACACTGAGGCAGAGACAACCAGAAGACGATAGATTCTGATGTTGACCCCTCCTGGATGTTCATCCCTGTTAGATGTGTAGCTCTGATACTACCATGTTGCTATCACGTTGGACTTTAGGAGGGAGTTGTTGCTGTAGAGAAAGTTGTTTAGGCAGCATAAATTTAGTATTCTTAATTTTATTGCATCTGACATCCCGAGGGCTCTTCATGCCAAATTGGGTGAAATTCTAACCAATAGTTTTGGAGCCTATAAGTGTGCATTGCTATCAGCATAAAATTTAGCCAATTTATTGATTAAAGAAGAGAGTGATTTGTGTCTTCATGGGCTTATATATAAATCTTTGTGGTTCGAGTTTCAATGTTTTAATCGTTTATGTTCCAGATGCATATTGCTGTGTGTGTGTGTGTGTGTGTGTATGAGAGAGAGAGAGAGAGAGAGAAAGGGAGAGAGAGATAGAATTTTACTTTATGCCACCTCCCCACATGCTCTCCTCTTTCTCGATGGCTATGATAGAATTCAGTGTCATTAATTATTGACATCGGATTTGTGACAAATTTCGGAGGAACTGCCATTCCCCACTCCCATTTGACAGAAATGACTTTTCTTCGCTTTGCATGTGTAGGATCTTTACTGTGAAATAAAATTCGAAGCTATGATAATTAGAAAACAATTTGCAGGGGATAAATTATATATATATATATATATATATATATATATATATTTCAGAATTAGCCTGAGAATTCTGTGTTGCTTGGAAACGGTGACTCCAAAACTTTTAATTATGTATGTATTTATGTATGTATGTATGTATGTTTTTTGTTTTGTTTTTGAAATAAAAACAGGGCTCTGCAAAAAAAAACTAAACAAAAAAAAACAGCCAAAACACACGAAATTAATTCATATTGGAAACGCGTGCTTCCAACGGTATTAATATATGTGCATTATTAAGCAAATGTTTATTTTCGACTTTTCGATGTGTGCGGAACCCTGTTTTTATTTTTTTTTTAAAGTGAAGTTCACCCCATCACATCATATTGGTCTGCAGTTTCAACTTGTTACTGGCTATCTTGCTTCTGCTTGTTGCTGGTCTCAACATTTTGAACCGTACAAAGCTAGATCTCTTTATTTACAATATCAGTACAGATACTCCTTCAAACAATGACACTTTTCTAAATGAAGGAGTGGCACTCGTCTGACATAACGTTGCAGTCATCATATATGTGTCTCTCTTGTTTAAACAATTTTCTTATCTTTTTGTTTTTGCTGTGGATGAGGCATCCTACCGGATGCCAGACATTCACCGGCTATTTCAGACACTCAAGCCGAGAGATCTTTTTAAGATTCTAACCGTACCTTTAAGTGCAATTGTTTGTATCTCTCTTGCACTCGGTTCACCGGGTATATTTGCCAGATAGTTTTTGAAATTCTTTTTCATTAGTCCTGTTGCTCCTATAATTACTGGGATGATGGAGATCTTCCTAAGATTCCAGTTTCTTTTCATGTCGTACATAAGACCTTGGTATTTCGTAATCTTTTCCCTTTCAGCTCTGTTATGTATGTATGTATGTATGTATGTATGTATGTATGTATGTCCAACAAAAAGTTGAGTTTTCAGTCCAGGGATTGATTGAAAATTAGACTTGTAAAGCAAAATGATAAAGATTATTTAGTATAATTAACTTGATGTACTATTGAAAAACGTTCTTTGACCTTTTGATACGTATTTCGGAAGACACACACCCTTCCTTGCCCATGCACCTCATCCACTTTTTACTTTTTACTTCCCCATTAATACCCTCTCCCACTTAGGAACTGACTTGCTTGTTTTCAGCTTTGGAAACAAACCAGAAAACAGTGAGCAGCTCATACTTAGATAGATTTGGGAGGGTCTTACACATTTATCATTTTATTTGGTAACACCTCATTTTTGTATAATTTTTAGCACCCTCCCCCCCATTCCCCAACTGATGAATTTTATACATATATTTTTTTGTAAATAAAAACGTCTAAACACTGGAGATAATGTTAAGTAGGTTTGCCCACAGAGTGAATGTGGTATTTTGGTGACTGGAAACCCTCTCACCCAATTTTGACCTTGTGCCACATCTACAAATGTTATACAGAAAAATTAACTTTTTAATGTAAAATTTAAGATAAATAAATTGGCCTTTTGGCTAGGAACAAAGTGTAGTGTCTGTTCTGAGATGCTGCACTTCATCTTTTCTGTTCTTGGTTAATGAAGGAGAAATCCTTCTAGACTGAGCCAATTAAAATTTTTGTCCCAATTCAGTGCACCTTTTGGGGGGGGGGAGGTGGATTTTCCCCACATTAAAAACCGACCTTGAGTTCAACTCTTCCCTCGTAGGGAGGCAAGTAAAGAGGAACTTGATATACTATTGAATTTGAAATTCTTGCACGAGATTGGTCAGACACTGTTCTTAGAAAGTCGTCAAACTTCGATTCAACTAAATAGATTTTTTTTTGCTGATGAGTCATCACTTATCAAGGATAAGAGCCACTCAAGGATGAGGGTTAATGACTTATGAGGACAAGTGTTTACTGACATGATGTTTGAAGAGGACCATGTAGTAGCCCTCAGCGAAGCAATCTTGTGGCAACGTGTTTCACAGATGGGAAGTTATTGGAAAGAAACTGTTCATGGAAATTCCATTTGATGTTAGGCACACGGAGAAAGAAAGAGAAGGTGGGGGGTAACATATTAAACTGTTTTCCCCCCTTGTGAGATTAAATTTCAATAAAATATACTGTCCTGTGTTGAATGTTCAATTTGTTTTTGTAATTCAGGTTCTGTTCTATCATTAGCTTAAATTTTTTTTTTTTTATGGAAATCGCTCCAGACAAGGCATGAAGCCACTTGATGTAAGAAGCTAACAAGAACAAAAGATGATTATCGCAAAGACGCGGTATGCCTATTGACCTTAGTCTTGAAAAGACCAAGGCTATAGGTAGGAGGAAAACAATCAGCAAGAAGAGAGTTCCACAAGCCTGCAGTTCTTGGAAATAAGCTACTGTAATAGGAAGCTGTATTACAATGAGGTATCTCCAATCGACTTAGTGCTCTTCATCAGATATTTCAGACACTTTGTCTGGTCAAATACATGTTACTGCTTGTAAGACTACAAAATGTCTGAAAAATCCATGAGCTCTAAGTGGATTAGAGGTCTAATAAAGTTTTTATTACTTTGGTGTGTTGGTGTGAGTGTATGAATATGTAGGTGTGTACGCAGATGTGTAAGAATGTCTTTCTCCCATTCAACTTTCCCTCCCCTTTCCCTCCTCCCCCCCCCCCCAACCAAAACCCTCTGAGGGGAGTGTAGTCATCATTTCTTTTCAGTATACTTAATATGACCTGAGGATGCTCGACTTGGAATAAAGTCGCAGCTTAAACATGTATGCACATATGTAGCCAATAATGTTTGTATAAATAATAAAATATATGCTATAATACAGTTCTATCTGTTATTGAGCATTATCTTATAAACACCTTAGTTTCATTTGATTAACATCTAGGAAACCACAACCATACAAGCACTATCTAGTACTGCCACTGTGTGGTCGGTAGCTCAGTTGTATACGTAGCCACACTGATGAGCGTTAGAGAGACGAAACAAGTTAATTATTAAATTATAAGTATTGAACCTCTTAAAGGAAGAGCCTGTGTTTGAGAAGAATTAATTGTTTCTATCATAGCTGTAAGGCAGAGGTTCTCTCCCCTGTCAAAGCTGAGATTGAATCCCCTCTTAAGAGACAATTTATAGTACTGATAAGATGCGGTATTTATACTTCTCATCTATACAACTGAATCGCTGAGTGCATGGATAAAGTCGTCGGATTATGGGACCTGAGGTCTAAGGTTCGAACAGTGCATCCGGCAGGGCAGTTGTATACATACCCACACTGATGTATCTTAGAAAGGCGAAACAAGTGCTTGTCTGGGGATATGAATATTTAATTATAAAATTATATACCTATATACAAATTTAGGCGCTTGGCTAATTAGTGCAATTCTCATTATTAATTTATTTGAAAATAATTATTTGATTAGATTGACTTGATATCAAGCTCAATGTCCGCTTTTGTTGGCCCTTAAGCAACTGCGTGTTCATACGAATTGTGGAATTTGTTAAAATCTCATAAAAATGTGATTCTGTTGCTTCTTAAATGTATTTTGTATCTTGTTTTTTTTTTTTCTTTACTTGCGAGAAAATGTACAATAAAGTGATGACAATAGTCATTTCTGTATGGAAGGACAACAATGACCAATGTTAGCAGAATATGAATAACCTGGGTTTTGTGCTTTGTCTATTTTGTCCATTTTGTATTATATCTGTTGCGGTGCTTCCATAGAATTGATAAATGAAACTTAGGAAAAGAAGAGAAGAAAGAAGACGCTGCATGCATATGTGCATCGGAAATCTTTCCTTGGAAAATTTTGGATCTTCAACGTTTTAGAATTTTCAATTAGACCCGGAATATCGGAGGTGATTATTTTCCGTTACTGATGTTTTCGCTGCTGCTGCTGCTGATGATGATGATGCTGATGATGGTGATGGTGGTGGTTCTGATAATGCTGGAGAATAGGAAATGGTCGCGTTTCTCCAAGATAATACAGCAAGGATAATCTTTTATTTGCAATTACGTTTTCGCAGAAAAGCGGTGAGAAAGGAAACACAATTAATGCGTGGCAGAAAAGGAAGAAGAAAAAAAAAAAAGGTCTGGTTGACAACTTATCAAATATTTAAGATGGATTTGCATCGCACACAAAAAAAAACAAACCGAGAAGAAAGAAAACAACGCTATTTTCTTGGATATGAAGTAAATTGTCCATTTTTTTTGTATTCATTTATTTGTTTGTTTTTGTCTTTATTTATTTTCGTTTTTTTTTTTCTGTTTGGGCTTCTGAGTTATTTGTTTACATTTTTCAACATCTGATATCTCATTAAACTCAAATCAGTGTTCGTACCAGAATGATGGGGGGGAGTACAGAAAAGCAACACAACAAAATGAAAAAATGGCTTTTACCATTCCATTCAGGATATGTCAATATTATTAGGAGGAAAACATGCTTGCCGGCAAAAGTCTTCCCTTTTTTTCTTTTAAGGCTTGAATCCAGGAACAATTGTTAATGTCGCAAGGAATTAAAATTTAAAACTTTTCAAAATATTAGTTTGTGTATGTGTGTGTGGGGGAATAGTGTGTGATTGGTGCAATGGACGTCAGCACAGACTATGAGTTCAAATCTTATTGAAGTAAATTCGTATGAATTTGCATGATTGACGTGCTTGATTCTGTTGTTGGCGTTGGTTTCTACGATTATTTCTCAAATCAGCTACTTATATAGAACTAGCATGGCTACCTGGTGTTGCCCGAGGGCATGGACTGGACAACAAAATAAAAGAGTTAAAAAGTGTGGGTAACATCTTTCTTTTAAAACTTCCCTCTCACTGTCTCTACCCTCCTCTCTCTCTATATATATATATCTCCCTCTACCTCTATTCCCCTCCTCTGATCAAGGACAGAACAAATGCTACACTTTGATCTTTGTATTTAATTCGAGTTTCGCACCAAAGGTCAATGGAAAATAAATCACTCAAAATGTCGACCCCTTCCCCTGCCTACTTTGTTCCCAGTGACCCCAAAAAGAATGAATATTACAAAAAGAAAATTGCCTATACTCTACTGAAAAGATTATATCAGCTTTGTGGGTGTGTCTAGTGTAGTATCTGACTTTTAGATAGACAGGCAAACAGACAACTGCCCTTCATATAATAGATGAATCTTGGTATGAATTACAAGATTCACTTTATAAAGAAATACGAATAAGAGTATTTGGAAGGAAATAAGACGTATTAACTACACACACACACACACACACACACACATATATATATATATATATATATATATATATATATATATATAAACAATACATACAATTAAAAGTTTGTTACGTGTCCAAATTATTTTTTTCTTAAAAGGAGAAAAATAATTAGTCTGCAAGAGTAGTGTGTACGTATTTATATATGTGATTTTCTCTGTAACAAAATATATGTGGCCGACATTGTATGATAGTAGCCCTTTGCTCCCATTCGCGTATAGGTGAAGGAAGGAAGTTAGTCTTTTCTTCTTGCAGTTACTAGCAGACTAGCTGAGCCTCATGCAGACAGTGAAAGAAGAGGGGGGTCGTATTTCGTTGTTGTCTGTTCGGCATCTGTTCCTGTTCCTTCTGTAAGTTTGTTTGTTGGGTTTTAACGACCTTTCAACCCTTATAAGGTCATCTCAGGTCAATTCTGTAAGCATCAGATTGTAAATAATTCGTTAGAGGATTACTACACAGAGTTGTCTGTTTGGCCAATACATGACCAAGTCAGTTCAAGATAATAACTATCCACCCCAAAAATGATGTAAAATAGTTTGTCACAGCTACACTTACAGGAGGGACCATATTAAAGGCTGTCAACATTCATAAGTGAAAGTGGTACCATGGAACCTGTTGGATTCGAACTTGACACACCCAGGTCGTTAGTCTGTGCCGTTATCCGCTTCACCGCGGCCACTTCCACATATCTTATAGAATCTATTATGTTTGGTTAGTGTTATGGTGTGATGTTTATCTTCCCTATTTTAGGAATAGATGAACTCTTCCAGACACTATGACTAGAGTTACGACTAAGTGATGTGGCAGCCATAGCCACAGTATCGAACGCAGACTTTCTGGAACATATTATTTTTGTACTTCTGCAAATACACTCTTGTAAATATACCACCGTTATTATTATTATCGGCCTTTCAACATTACAACAGTTAGGCATTAATGCCATTAGGAAAAGTATGAACTCTAAATTTACTGCAGTTATGTGTAACATAACATACTTGTTTTGAATAAATAATCTATACAATAGATCACTTACGATGGAGGTTGTGTTTTAGAAAAAATGTTGATATGCCGTAAAACAGACAACATACGTCTTTTATTGTTTTTCAGAATTAATTAAATCAAAAACAGTAAAACAGATAAGACAAGTCTTTTACTGCGTTTCAGCAAGAAATTATCCAAAATGTGTTGATGTGCCATAAAACGGATGAGACAAGCCTTTTATTGTTTTAGCATTAAATAAACCTAAAAGGGTTGATATGCTGTCAAAAAAAAAAAGACAAACTTCTTATGCGTTGGCATTAAATAACCCCAAAATTGGTTGATATGCCGTAAATAAAATAAGGCAAGCTTTTTTTTTTATTATTGTGTTTTAGCACTAAATAATCCCCCAAAAGGTTGACATACTATAAAAGAGATAGAACAAGTCTTTTAGTCTTTTATTGTCTTTTGAAATTAAATAAACCAGAGAATATATATATATATATATATATATATATATATATATATATATATATATATATATATATATATATATATATATATATAATTATTTATTTATTTTGGTACAGAAAAATTAGTACAACATTCGAACCGTCGGTTTCAAGCACAGAAGCTATATATATATATACAAAGAAGTTATATATATATATATATATATATAACTTCTTTTTGTAATATAGTAGTAAAAATCCCAGCAGAGTGCTCGATTAATTGAGAATTAAAATTAATGTTGTACTAATTTTTCTGTACCAAAAAGTAAATATATATATATATATATATATATATATATATATATATATATATATACACTATTTTTACATATGTTATATTCATATAATTTTTATATACTTACATTATTATTACTAGTAATAATATGCTTCCTTCGAACGCATATTTTTGCAAGTATATAAAAGTACTGAGTTTGCTAATAAACAGCCAATTGTGACAATTTCTTGGTGACATATGTTATCCCCCCCCCCAAGGATTTGGGTAATGCCTGGGAGAATGGTCTAGTGACACCATAACAGATACTACACTACGTCCTTCGAAAAAAAAAGAAGGTAATCCTTGGGAGGATGTTATCAGGATGAGAAAACATATACTACACTACCCTATCTTCAAGGAGGATGTAATTCCTGGAAGGATGGTCTCATGACAACAGAACATATACTACACAACCTCCAACCCACCCTTGAATTTAGCATTGAAATATAGTATATTAGTCTGAAATACTATAGCAAACTGAATTGAGCATTAAAAGATAGTATGATACTACAATTAGTAGAAGTAATAGTAGAGTTTCGGTTTCAGACATACAGATACTAAATCTCCATTAGTAATTATATATATATTCTTGTTGAAGTACCCCCACACTCACACAAAGGGGGAGGTAGTGCTTGGAAATATGGTATCATAACAACAGAACAGATACTACACTACCACCCTGATTGAGCATTAAAAGATAGTACATTAGCCTGAAATAGTATAGTAAACGGAATTGAGCATTAAAAGATAGTGCAATAGTACAATTAATAGAGTAAGCTTCAGACAGTGATACCAAATCCCTATTAGTAATATATATATATATATATATATATATATATATATATATATATATATATACAGGGTGGGCCAAAATAAGGGTCCTATCTTTAAATTTGAATAACTTGAATTTGAATAACTTCCACAAAATAAAAGTTAAACTCACCAAACTTTATGTGTGTGTAGACTGACCCTTCCGAGATTTTTTGAAATAAACAAAACAAATTTTAGCCGAAAAACACTTCTTAAAACTTACAAAAACTAAAGTATTGTTTTTTACACTGTTTTGAGTTTTTTAAGCAAAAATAATGTTTTCTAAATGAGGGTACGTTCCTTAGGGCTAATGCGGCTCATGCTTGCTTCGGAAGGGGTCCTTTACTTATTCTAAAAAATTTTTTTTTAAAAATCAATAAATAAAAAAGTTATGAATTTTTAAAAATAGGACCCTTATTTTTGCCCACCCTGTATATATATATATATATATATATATAATTTTTATATAGTTACGTATATTATATTTTTATTATTTTTATATATTAATAATATATTATATATTTGATGATATTATCGATGATGGTGATGATGATATATGTTTCTGTTATTTATATATATATATATTATATTTCTATATTTATATAAGTAACTTCCAATTAATTAAAACATAGGAATCAAAATTCAGAAATTTTTTAATTTTTATTTTTAACTCTGCAAGAAGCACGAATCCTAATTATTAATTAGAAAATTTCAGAGCCAGATATCGGAAGGGGGTCGCAACATGAATAATTGGTATTTGCTAATGCAACCTTCTTCTTCTTTCTATTGCACATATCTACACACACATATATCTCTATCTATATAAAGTTAGGTATGTGTATATGTTTATATATTTGTATGTACAGGATTCATTCTTAAACTAATTAATCGATCATTATGAATTTTAGAACACAGCTGCTAGGCGTAATGGGTGCAAGTGTGGACTATGTTTAGTTTAATTTAGTTTTATGCAAAGGGGCTAAAAGGGGGGGGGTGGAAGCCCTTCGTGAAAATTCAAATACCTCCGATTTTTGTGAAATTTCAACAACAGGTATTACACCTATACATATTTTCCGAATTTCAGTTTCTTCAGGATATTTTAAAGTGGTTTTAGGGGGTATAATATGGGTACTAATTCAAATATATCAGATTTTATCTATAGTACTCAGACACAAATTAAACAAGACATCCTGAATTTCAATTTCTTCTTAAGCCCTCTTAAGCCTAAGCCTTGCATTTTAGACATTTTCTAGAATCAAAATCATGTAATGGATTTTGATCAAAATTAGAATAAGGATTATAGACATAAGGTTTAGTATCATTGTAATTTGATTTTAAACAGTACAAACTGATTTGTTTGAATAATTAATTTGACCCATTTTGGGACAGGTATTCTTCTAGTATATATATATATATATATATATATATATATATATATATATATATATATATATCTAAGCAAGCGTTGTTGAACATCACGGAACTTTCGCGTTTGTATATTTTCATCGTGAGGTTCTCAAACCGTCGAGCCATCTTTCTGGTTTCAAGTGGCAATCCGTATAGTACTTTGCCGATAGTTTTTAATTCGGCCATTTTCTCGAGCGCTTTCGACTTTCGTAGTCGTCTTCAGGATTAGGGTTTTTTTTTTTTAATTTAAATAAGAAGACTGTAGTTAGTGTTTTATAGTTATCGCTACGGCCGAATGAAAGAGAGAAGAGGGTGTGTGGTTGAGTTCATTTTATTCTATCGTTTGTGTGTTTGGTTTTATTGTTTACTTATTTATTTTGTTAGTTCTTATTTTTTGCTATTATTTATTTATGTATTATTATTTATTCCTATTACTATTATTACTATTATTTATTTATTTATTTATCAATTTATTTATTCATTTATTTTGTTTTTACTTAATTTCCATTTAATTATGGAATACTTTTAATATGTTGGTACCTGTGTTGAAAGCTATTTTGTTAATGTTAGGCTGTTTAGTTTTAATGAATATTGCTCGAGAAAATGGCCGAATTAAAAACTATCGGAGAAGTACTTGTAGCAGTTACCTCCTCCTTTCAAAACATAACTACACCGGTTTGCCGGTAGGTGTCGCTTTTTCACCGACAGGTGGCACTGTAAAGCGACACCAGAGTTATCTGCCCTTCGGACTATAAAACCCGGTGCATAACGGAAATTCTCTCTCTTCCTCACCGACCTGCCTCGGCAGACAGACGCTGACACTAGCGTTCCGTTTCACTCTTCTCTGGTCGACAGAACGACGCTAATACACTAGCGTTTCGTCTCACGCTTTTCTTCTCAATGGGCATAACAACTACCAACACACGTGGGCAAACAACGGTAAGAGTTCTCAACTCGTTTTCTTTGTGTTACGGATTTCAAAGACTTTTCCTACGCCGGACTCATTTCTTATACCCGGCATAAGAACTACCAACACACGTGGGCAAACAACGGTAAGAGTTTCTCAACTCATTTTCTTTCGGCTTTCAAAGACTTTTCCCACGCCGGTTTCATTTCTTCTCGTACCTATTCAAGGACTGTTTTTCCATCGACACACATGCATACATCACACACTTCACCATTCCACGTACACACACGTTCAATAAACGTTATTTGAACTACTTCATTTTTGTTTATTAATTATTACTCTGTCTTTGCATGCAACAATTGCTTGATTTACTGAACACGTTTATAATCGGGGGAACACGACCCTCGATCCGAACATTGGTGACCCAACGTGCAAGTTTTGTTGTATGGGGCAGGGTAATTAATTTCATACTAGAACAAAAAAAAAAAAAAAGATATCATTTCTCGTTTTTTTCTTCCGTGGTGAAACGAATTACGCATCCATCTTTTTCCTTTTTTTTTCTACCCACGTGGTAGAAATATACAAACAAACAAAAAAAGGAAGCCACCGTCTCCATTTTACCTGGCTACGCGGAAATACCCAAACAGAGAAAAACAAAAACATTTCTCGGCTTTCTCCGAGTATAAAACAAATTACAATTTTATTTTTTTTCCTTCTTTTCTTCCTCTACACACGTGTCGGAAAATTATATACAAAGAAAAAGACAAACTTTTGCCAATCCTTTTTTTTTTCTTTTTTCGACGAACAAAAGGACCTTACAAGACGCCACTTCCTTTGTTTTGGACACGTGGAGATAAAAAGAAAACAAACGCTCACGCTGCCCATCTTTTTCGTGACCACGTGTTGATAAAAAAAAAAAAAATTCACAAAAATGCCGCCATCTTTTTCCGGACAACGTGTTGATAAAATTTTTTTAAAAATAACGCCATTTTTTTATCTCTCGGACCACGTGGAAATGAAAATTCAAACAAAAAAAAAAAAAAGAAAATACGAATTTTTTTTTCTTTCTTTTCAACAACAAAGGAAAGAGAGGCCGCCATTCTTTCTCTACGTGGAAACTAACATTCAAACAAACGAAAACAAAAACGTCATTCCTCGTGTGAAACAAATTATGACTCCATTTTTTTTTTCTTTTCTTTTTCCTTTCTACCCACGTGTTGGAAATATATATATAAAGGAAAAGAAAACTACAAAACGACCAACACACGACGACAAACACGAACAACATCACCCTTCAAGGGCTACCAACCCTCTTCAACAACTGGACGTTCGTTGATAAACAGGAGGAAACATCAACTTGAACAACCACATCTTCCCGGACATTCATCAAGCACCAAACATTTCCGGACATCACTGACGACACTATGGAAGAAATCACACCAGTTCAAAATGAGTACAACTGCACAAGCACGACTAAATACTCAACAACTGGACGTTCGTTGATCAACTGGGGGACACATCAACTCGAACGACGCGCACCAACACCAGTACAGACCCACTTGTACCTGGACCTGCTAACTCACTTGCAGACATTTGTGCATCTGACTTTGACCATAGTGTACCACCGATCTCAACAACTAGATGTTTGTTCATCAGCTCCACAACACGGACTAATTAACATGAACAACATCAACAACTGCACAGACTCACTTGTGCTCATTCATCAACACCTGCACAGACTCACTTGTGCTCATTCATCAACACCGCACAGACTCACTTGTGCTCATTCATCAACACCGCACAGACTCACTTGTGCTCATTCATCAACACCGCACAGACTCACTTGTGCTCATTCATCAACAACTGCACAGACTCACTTGTGCTCACTCATCAACACTGCACAGACCCACTTGTGCTCACTCATCAACAACTGCACAGATTCACTTGTGCTCATTCATCAACAACTGCACAGACTCACTTGTGCTCATTCATCAACAACTGCACAGACTCACTTGTGCTCACTCATCAATACCGCACAGATTCACTTGTGCTCACTCATCAACAACCGCGCAGACCCAAGCACCAAACATTCCCGGACAACACTGACAATTCTACGTTCGTTCATCAGCTCCGCATCACGCAGACTAATCAACATGAACAACGCAACCAACAAGTGCAAATTACCTTGCACTCAACATTTTTTGACCGCAAACTCACTTGCACTCAAACTTGATGCAGACCCAAACAACACGCAGATCCACATGCGTTACAAACACTCAATTCCGCAGATGCACTTGCGATCAACCATTCAATACAGATGCAGAAACAGCAATAAGTAGCGTGCACACTACTTTTTTTCTAATCTTCAACAGCAAAACAGACATACCCACAAAGAATGCTTCTCATCTACAACTGTACATATTAAATAATATTTTCAATATTTTTCAATCTGGGGGGGAGTCCTTGTAGCAGTTACCTCCTCCTTTCAAAACATAACTACACCGGTTTGCCGGTAGGTGTCGCTTTTTCACCGACAGGTGGCACTGTAAAGCGACACCAGAGTTATCTGCCCTTCGGACTATAAAACCCGGTGCATAACGGAAATTCTCTCTCTTCCTCACCGACCTGCCTCGGCAGACAGACGCTGACACTAGCGTTCCGTTTCACTCTTCTCTGGTCGACAGAACGACGCTAATACACTAGCGTTTCGTCTCACGCTTTTCTTCTCAATGGGCATAACAACTACCAACACACGTGGGCAAACAACGGTAAGAGTTCTCAACTCGTTTTCTTTGTGTTACGGATTTCAAAGACTTTTCCTACGCCGGACTCATTTCTTATACCCGGCATAAGAACTACCAACACACGTGGGCAAACAACGGTAAGAGTTTCTCAACTCATTTTCTTTCGGCTTTCAAAGATTTTTCCCACGCCGGTTTCATTTCTTCTCGTACCTATTCAAGGACTGTTTTTCCATCGACACACATGCATACATCACACACTTCACCATTCCACGTACACACACGTTCAATAAACGTTATTTGAACTACTTCATTTTTGTTTATTAATTATTACTCTGTCTTTGCATGCAACAATTGCTTGATTTACTGAACACGTTTATAATCGGGGGAACACGACCCTCGATCCGAACATACTATACGGATTGCCACCTGAAACCAGAAAGATGGCTCGACGGTTTGAGAACCTCACGAGGAAAATATACAAACGCGAAAGTTCCGTGATGTTCAACAACGCTTGCTTAGATAATGACTTGCTGCATAAATATACACACCCACACACACACACACACACATATATATATATATATATATATATATATATATATATATATATATATATTATAATGCCTGTCGACAAATACTTCAATTGTAAGATGTTGTTGTAAGAAATAAATAATTAAAAAAAGTATGTGGGTATTTATGAAGGCTAATAACAATGCAGAAAACCGGAATGGTGAAAGAGAAGATGAACAAAAACAAATAATCAAAGACAATATTTGGAGTATAAATTTTCACAATTATCTATTTTTATTTTTCAATAACTCTTTCACATATCATATCAGTAAACATGAGATTTACTGCTAAGATATTAATAAAAGTAAAAATAAAATCCGGGATGGTGGAACATCGTTTGATAATTTCGGAAGAACCTTCCCCTTCTCAAAAAAGAATACATTCCGGTATTCTGCATTGCTATCAGCCTTCACAAATACCCACCAACTTATTTACCAGCAATGCTTCAAGCAAACTACCATTCTCTTTTAATAAAAATAATAGAAGCTAATTAAAGATCGCTGTAACTCACGGTTTTGTTTAAATCCGTTCGATATTTGGGGACTCTTCTTTTTTTTTTAGAAGTATGGTTAACATATTGTGAAATTTTTTTTTTTTTCCACCAGTGGTTGGGAATTTTTTGGCAACTCCTGTCGCCTTTTTCAACTAAATATGAAATGACAACAATCAGTAGATATGCCCGTTATTCTGAAACGTATGCAAGAGTTACGTTGCATTGTTGAAAAATTGGTCTCAACTGTTTTTTGTCTTGTTTTTTTTTCTTTTTATGTAGGCAAAAGAAATCCACACATAGACTACTAAATTCAATAATATGAGAGAGAGAGAGAAAGAGAGAAAGAGGGGGAGGGAGGGATAGAGAGCGAGAGGGAGGGATAGAGAGAGAGAGAGAGGGGGGGAGTAGGAGAAAAAGAGAGAGAGATTGTGTCTGCTTGCTTGTTGGACCACTAATAAATTTAGGTTATTAGATCCACAAGCCTGCATGGTTTATCAATGCAAACCGTCCTAAATGGGATCATATTTTTCTCTTTTTTTAAAAAGCTTTCCGAGAGAGCTTGATCACAATAACTTAAAAATAATTTACCTCCCATTTTAAGGAGATTTAAACGAAAATTAAATTACCCCCCCCCCTCGCCGTCAATGAGGGTGTAATTCAACAAAATGAAATACTTTTAAGAATATGACTTATATAGAGACGCATAACATGAGTATTGAAAAAATAAGTATTGAAAATATAGAAGGCTGAAGTTCATCGGGCACATGTGGACGAGAAAGGAAAAGCTGGTATACCAGTTATTGTCGTCTGTAAAAAGGGTTGAATCATCAGCCTCTAGAAGACTGTTACTTCGAACTGATTGCTAAGCAACGCCTTTCACCGTTGTGCCACGGGTCCATGAGAATTGTTTATAAGTTTTCTGATAAAGTTTTTGTTCGCCATTAAATAATTGTTACTACATCACTGGTATTCATTTTTACATATAATACACAGGCAACACTTGTATATTACATTCTACACCTATATGTTACACATTAGATTGGGCTAGTGTTCGGGAGAGATGGAGAAAGATCATATTATATGGTAAACTAAGAAGCATTGGGCAGATGTGGAGGAGGAAAGGAGAGCTGGTAAACCAGGTTCTCCTTTGTGAATCTACCCTGGGAAAGAGAAGGAGAGGTAGACCAGTAGTGACAGATGCGGACCAGTTGAGAAATGAAACACGTTTGACCACTGAAGAACTGAGGAGGATTATGGATAGATGCGAATAGTGGAGGAGTCTAGTTTGTGATGTCCAAACAAGCTGGAAATAAGAAGTAAAAAGGTCACGACCTTAGGTCATATAAGCTCTATTTTCACATAATGTTCACCATAGCATATCGTATTTGATTGATCAAGTATTTTTTAAAGCCCATTTGCACTTTCATTGTCATCATCACCAAGATCAACATTACCATCATCACCATCAACATTATCATCACCACTACCTCCAATATTATCATCACCAATATCATCATCAACATCATCATCACCACCACCTCCAATATCATCATCATCAACACCAATATCATTAGCAACACCATCACCAGCATTAGATGCCGGATAGTCTTCTACTCCAATAGCTTCTTTCCTCCCTGCTGCCGGCCTCTGGAACTCCATCCCTGCTCCCTGTTTCCATGACTGCACCGACATGCAGAAATTTAAACCTAGTGTAAACAGACATCTCGCTGCACAGCTCCCAACTTAGCCCTTACGTCTACAGTGGCGGCCTGCCTTGTTTGTGTTAAAAATATATATATATCATTATCCCCACCACCACCACCACTACCATCACCACCATCATCATCATAATCATCATCATCATTATTTCTTATCGTTTCTTCATTATTGTCGTTGCTGTTGTTGTTCGTGGTGGTGGTGGAGCTGTTGTCATTCATCATCATCATCATCATCATCATCATCATCATCATCATCATCATCATCATCAAGTTCTTTATTGTTTATTTTTGTATTTTCTGTCTCAATGTTGTCATGAACATCATGATTAGCATCAGAACCATCAAGACTGTTACCGTTTTTTTGTGTGTAATCTCAGTACTATCAAGAACGTCGTCGTCGTCCTCCTCCTCTTCATCATCATCATCATCATCATCATCATCATCATCATCATCATCAGCAGCATCATCATCATCATCACTAATGTTTATTGTATATTTTTAATTGTTTAATACTTTGCTTAGTTATGGGGATAAATGGAAGGATAGCATTCTCGGAGCAGCTTTTACTACACTTCCTTTTTTTATTCTGGTTTTATTATCAATATTTGTAGTTAATGTCGATGCTTTAAAATAAAATTCCTGGACCCTCTTGTTTCAATATTGAATGAATGCATTAAGACGAGCATTTGTTTTTTATGTCCCTTTTGGAGGCTCGTACACTCGTTTTATATGCATCGTGTGTGCAAGGGCGGATGAGAAAATGGATTTTAGCAGACCATAAATGGAAGATGGGCCAACATAATCTCATTAAATATTACTATTAAATAAATAATCTATTATTACATTAAGGCTGAGTTAAGCAGCGTTTGTTTCCCTAAGGCTTTGTTTTATATATATATATATATATATATATATATATATATATATATATATATATATATATATATATATATATATATATATATATTAATCACACAAAATACATGTTAAAATATTCCTTGGTCTTGGGATTGAGATATGTTTCTTTATCACAGAAAATACATTCTAAAATATTTGTTTTAAAAAACTTCCACTTTTTATTGTTCTAATTAGCCACAATTTTGAATTAACTCATCAAATGACTCATTAAGCCTCTATCTATCACTCTCACCCTCTCTCACTGTATTCTTTGTTATTTTATATGGTATCTATTATTCTCGCTTCTGTATCTCTCTCTCTCTCTCTCTCTCTCTGTTTATTAACAGTAACAAACAAAGGAAAGAATAAAAGATTGGAATTATAAACAGAAAGGAATCACACCACATAGCTGGCAGAAATAGACTAATTTTGTCTTTTTCATTTTTTGTATTTAACTTCATTCCTAAACTAATTAATCGATCATTATGAATTTTGGAACACAGCTGCTAGGCGTAAGGGGTGAAAGTGTGAACTATATTTAGTTTAATTTAGTTTCATGTAAAGGGAGTAAAAAGGGGGTGGTAGCCCTTTGTGAAAGTTCAGATACCTTCGTTTATTTTGAAATTATAAAGCATTAATTAATACATATTCCCCAAATTTCAGTTTCTTTGGAATATTTAAAAGTTTTAGAGAGCATAATATGGGCACAACCTTCCATTTGAAAATTCAAATATTTTAGATTTGAATTAAATTTGATCCATAGTCATTAGCCACTAAGCAGGATTCCCTTAATTTCAATTTCTTCTCAAGATTCCTTAAGGTTAAGCCTTAAGTTTTAGACATTTTTTAGAATCAAAATCATGTCATGGATTTTGATTAAAATTAGAATATGGATTCTAGACATAAGGTTTAGTAGAATAAAACTTTGATTTTAATCTTCGTAAAGAGACGTAAAAGTGGTGCAAGACTATTCTGTTTGGAGAATTAATTTTACACGTCCTGAGACGAATATTCTTCTAGTATATATATATATATATATATATATATATATATATATTTGTTTTTTTTTGTTTCAAGACACTTTAATCCAAGAACTTTTTACTCTTTGTGAATTTTTCTGCTGATTTTGTAATATTGCAGAGACGATATTGACATAAAAATGTTGTTTGGCACAAGACAAATGACACGGACCGTAAAAAATATATCTCACAGAAAATAATAAAATAAAAACATGGTTATTGGAATATAATATGAATCGACTTATATATATATATATATATATATGTGACTTTATGAAGGCTTACCAAAGCATTCCTTTCAAGACACCAATGATCACCATTAAAGATATTTTTTCTTACAAATACTATTTATTCAAATTAAATGTTTTTTCCTACACGTGTTTCACTACCAAGCAGTTACTTGCTTGGCAGATCATCAGGGAAATTAAATGTCTGGAATACTGGTTTCAACTGCCGACAAAACACAATGTGGCGTTGTAATAGTTGAGGTCACTTAAGAAGAGAAGAGGAAAAAAATAATAAAAATAAAAATAAAAATAAAAGTCAAACTTAAAAAGCAAGGAAGAACAACGATAAGAAAAGAAAGTCCTAGAAAAGTCTTAGAAAAGTAGCTTGTGCATTATTTCTTCCACCAAGCCAACAAGCAAGTAATCGGTCCCAAATACATTCAATAAAACCACAAAACCGGAACAATGTGCGATAATACACTTTCACGTTAGCCGGTACAATGATGAATAAATCCCCCCCCCCCACAAGAAAACAAAAGAACTAAATCATTCAAGACACCGCTCACAAGTTACCATTCCAATCCAATGATAGTATGGGAATTCTAAATCCAACTTCTCACAAAGAAAAGTCAACACAAATGTTCGTCCGTGTTCAAAGAGTCTTATTTCAATTGTTGATTTATTACCCTTCGAACATTTGTGTTGACTTTTCTTTGTGAGAAGTTGGATTTAGAATTCCCATACTATCATTGGATTGGAATGGTAACTTGTGAGCGGTGTCTTGAATGATTTAGTTCTTTTGTTTTATTGTGGGGGGGGGGGATTTATTCATCATTGTACCGGCTAACGTGAAAGTGTATTATCGCACATTGTTCCGGTTTTGTGGTTTTATTGAATGTATTTGGGACCGATTACTTGCTTGTTGGCTTGGTGGAAGAAATAATGCACAAGCTACTTTTCTAAGACTTTTCTAGGACTTTCTTTTCTTATCGTTGTTCTTCCTTGCTTTTTAAGTTTGACTTTTATTTTTATTTTTATTTTTATTATTTTTTTCCTCTTCTCTTCTTAAGTGACCTCAACTATTACAACGCCACATTGTGTTTTGTCGGCAGTTGAAACCAGTATTCCAGACATTTAATTTCCCTGATGATCTGCCAAGCAAGTAACTGCTTGATAGTGAAACACGTGTAGGAAAAAACATTTAATTTGAATAAATAGTATTTGTAAGAAAAAATATCTTTAATGGTGATCATTGGTGTCTTGAAAGGAATGCTTTGGTAAGCCTTCATAAAGTCACATATAAATGCTCTGTACTCTGTAATCGAGTATCATCGAGCTTGTTTTTTATTGGAACAACCCCGGTCTTCACTGAATGATCTATTTTATAAGTGAAAAATCTAAATCTATATATATATATATATATATATATATATATATATTTTGAAAAACCATAACAATGTAATTTGTTAAAATAAATAAATAATATTTATTTATTTTAAACTAAGCTTTCGAATATAAAATATTCCTCGTCAGAGCAAAGTGCTTTTTTTTCCTTTTTTTTTCTTCATCGTCTGGTGTTACTGACTTGGTGAGAAAGAAAATGTCCGGTGTTATCGACTTGTTGGTGAGAAAGAAAAATGCCCGGTGTCTGTGAGCGTGGTTACGCCAGTTTGAATAAGTAGAAAGGAGTAGACACATTATAAACCATTGTTTCGTAAAGGTATATATATATATATATATATATATATATATATATATATTAATAATGCTTGTCCACAAATACTTCTGTTGATGGATGTTATTGTAAGAAATAAATAACAAAAATAAGTCACATCGCTGCAACTCATCGTTTTGTTTATTTAATCTTTCTGGTTTGATTGGTCCTTCTTTTAGAAGTATGATAGATATATATTGTTGTATATATAGTTTTATTTCTTTTTCTTTTCCCATTGCGAGATTGAAAATTTTCGCCAACTTCTGTCATCTTTTTCAACCAAATATGAAATTATGAAAATCAGTAAAGAAATGCCACTATTTTAAAAACACATGCAAGAATGACGTTGCATTGTAAAAAAATTGGTTTTAACCGTTTTATGATTTGATCTTTTTTTCTGCTCGTGTGGAATGTTTTCGTCCATGTAGATTTGAAGATACATTTTAATAATACTTGTCCACGAATACTTCTGTTGATAGATGTTATTGTAGGAAATTTTTAAAAAACCAAACAAGTCACTTACAAATAACTGCAACTCATCGTTTTCACAAAATGGGAAAAGTATAAAAGAAAAAACTATATATTTAACAATATTTATCTATCATACTTCTAAAAAAGTCCAATCAAACAGAAGGGGTTTAATAAACAAAACGATGAGTTGCAGTTATCTGTAAGTGACTTGTTTTTTGGTTTTTTATCACTCAGAGTCCTTGGGTTTATTATTCCTCACTACTTATTTATTTCCATCAGCCAATGAGTGTCACTTCCTTGATTTGAATTATATTTGGGTGCCTCTCAATTTTAAGTGGGTCAAATGAACAAAAAGTGACTTTATTTTGACATGGGAAAAACAAAGACAATTTATTTGTCGCATTTTTTATATTTTAGAATTATTATTTTAGCATTTTAGCACTATACAGGCTTTTAGTTTTTAGTTTTATTTCATGCATTATTTATTTTTATTTTTTATTCATCTTTTATTTCATTTTATTTTGATATTTATTTTATTAGTTATCCCAAAGTAAAAGTTATGCTGTGCCTGCAGTTAGTTGCTATTTCACTTCTGCCATTTAGTAATTTTCTGACATCTTTGAAATTTAAAATTGATAGTTTCTCACTCAACCATAATCTAAGTGGGACCATCTAAATATCTGCCTGTCCTGACCGATCTAAATATATATTTTCCATTCGACTATAAGCGACCGTCATCTGTCTTTAAGTTCTCAATAATGCTTCGGTAATGATGTACTATATAAAAAGGTAGTGAGAGGGTAATAAAACCAAGCACTAGTTAGCTATAAAAACAACAGTAAAATGTAAATCCATGCAACTAGTTTGATTACTTCCCCCATTGGGATCCTGGTGCTACCAGATCAGTCTGTATGAAGATACTGGCTTCCTAAACAAAAATGTCCCAAACATTGATGTTATTGTTTCTTTCTTTTCCCTTTGCAAAAAACTCAATCAATATATATATATATATATATATATATATATATATATATATATATATATATATATATATATATATATATATATATGTGTGTGTAGAAACATATATATATATATATATATATATATATATTAATGTAATGCGATTTTGTTCTGTGATGCCATCCAGTGTTGCTGAATTTAAATCGTCAACGACTTCCTGGAACAATGCGAAAACGTTCTCTGCACGTTTCACAGCTGTCTTTTAAAAATTCTCTTCTTTCTCCAGCTTTTTTGTTCATTTGCTTTTGACACCTGAGGATGATTCGACGAAGAATCGAAAACCTTCGTGAAACCTGTGAAACCTATGGAACATTGTTTTAATTTTTTTGATTTTAATACAAAAAAAGACCATCAGAAAAATTGAAAAAATAAAAAAAGTATAATTAAACAGACGAATTCTGTTATTTCTAACAATGTTTGCATATATATATATATATATATATATATATATATATATATATATGGTTAGTGGGAGAGAGCCCCAGCAGAGTGCTTGATCATTAAGACTATAATAGGGTATTTTATCAGACTCTCTTCAGCCTCTGTTTATGTCTCTCACATAAACAAAGGCTGAAAACATAAACAGAGGCTGAAGAGAGTCCAGTGTAAATGCTGTATTTTATGTCCCCTTTGTTAGGATTTGAAACCGACGGTACCGATGTTGTTCTGATATTCTGTAATATATATATATATATATATATATATATATATATATATATATATATATATATTCCCAAGTGCAATTTACACTGTTAATAGCCTCTATCGTATATCAGATAAAACTATGAGACAAAATGTAAATGAATGCAAATATATTCAATATAGAAAAATACTTTTGTAAGGAATGTAAACTTTGAAAATAACCTCCACCTTTTAGAAAACAAAGGTTAATACATCTGCGAACTTCCTGCAGTAAATTATGCACTAAATCATAAGCATAATTTGGGTCTGCTTCCTCGGTCTGTTTTCGAAATAAATTTCGTTGCAGTTTTTTTTTGCAGGGGGGGGGGGTGAGGGGGGAGATAAAAACTCATTAAAATACAATTTTCTGTTTCTTTCTTTTGCATCACTCCGTTACACATCAGATGTTGTATTGTATGAATCTGTATGTCAGTTAATTACTTCTTGTTACTCTTCTTGCTGCACCTTTCTTCCTCTTCTTTACTTGTCCCCCCCTCTCTCTCGCTCTTTCTCTCTCTCTCTCTCTCTCTCCTGGTGCTACCAGATCAGGCTGTCTGAAGATACCGGCTTCCTGGCTTAAAATGCACCAAATATTGATGCTATTGTTTCTTTTTTTCCCCTTTGCACAACTCAGTCACGTTCTGCAAAGCTAAAAACAAAAATACAAAAATTCCTGCAAACACTTTGAATAAATATTTGAAGATATACAGAATTTGAAGCGTAAAAACTTTTACCAAAATGATCTGATTCAGCATTAAATAACCCGAAAAGGGTTGATATGCCACAAAACAACCAAAGAAAACTCTCCTCCCCTCTCTCTCTCTCCCCCCAATTCTGCCTTCTTTTGCTTTCGTTTCACAATTTGTCATCATTGTTTGAAAATCATAATTTCACTAAGATCTTTGTATTTTGTTTCGGAATCTTTTAGATGACGATTGCTAATTTATATTATTTGGATTGTTCAAACTACAATTCTCATTTTGGTTGTCATTTTCACGACGTTTCGACCGAAGTAGCCTCCGACTTTATTCAGGTGCATCTTTTTAAACTCGGGTATCTTTATGTCGAACCCGGAAATCCATACAGAATTTCGAACTGGACCCTGTATTTAATCCACGGGATTAGACTGTTCTCGTTCCATCAGTCATGACCGGGTAAAAGTGTTAAGCATTTTTAAAAATGTATTCTTTGTTATTATCGCCTGCACTGAGGATAGAACCTTTGACCTCCAAAAGAATGTCTCTTAAAACTGATTGCACTCAACGCCTTTATCTGTTGCGCTATCTAATCCAAACTAATGCAAATATTTGTTCGTACACATGATATGACGTATTGCATTTATTTCTATCAAAAAAATTATAGTCTTGGTCGTTACTTATGAAACATTCTATTGCCAATCAAAATCTCTGGAAATGATAGTTTCACTAATATATTTGTATTAAATCATAAATTTTAAGTTACTAGCAGGACCCGTGTTCCGACGTTGCTCGAGGGAAATATAAAATAATAATTTAATTAAAAAAATATAATTATTAGAGTATTAATTCTGAAAAAAAAAAAAAAACAGGAAAGAACCCATTTAACTATAAGTAATTTAGATGATTAAAATAGGATTTATCCATGTTTTGGCTTGACCTGAGAAAATATAAAATAATGATTTTATTTAATAAACTCATTATTTAAAAAAAACTCAAAAAAGAATCACTGTCAATAAATTAGGTGAATAAATAGGATTTTTTAAATAAATATTTATTGTTTTAAATCAAACAACATAGATTTCTAGGTGACTGGGCTCTCCCTCTATCGTTTTAAGTAGTGCTTTATTCCAAAAAAATAAAACCACTGCACCAAACAATAAAAAAGTGAATGTGACCCAATAATGTTCGTAAAGCTTTCCGTGGTCAGTGACGGAGAAATCCTTCTCGACTGAAGCAACTATTATTGTGTTCCAGTCATGTGGACATTCGGAAAATATGTAACTATTTAAAATTAAAGGAAATCGTCTGCCTTAAATATTTAAAAAAAATATATAAACCGGTGCTTATTTTTATGTCCCCTCTGAATATTATCCAACTGTTTTGATACTATACTTAATCTTTTCTCTTGTCGGTCAGTAAAGGACAAATCCTTATAGGCAGCAGCACAAAGACTTCCGACTTGATTATTCTGAAATTTTAGATCACTTTTTCATTACCTTAAAAAGAAATGAACGAAAAATGTTGTAAAAATTACCCAATTCTCTCTCTCTCTCTCTCTCTCTCTCTCTCTCTCTCTCTCTCTCTCTCTCTCTCTCTCTCTCTCTGTCTGTCTTTATGTTTACGAATATATTTCTTTATTGAAAATTGAGATGCAGATTTACTTCACAGTAAAATGACAAATGTTTTGGTAAGAAAAAGAATGAAACCCACGACCTCCGGATTAGAAGTCCAGCACGCTATTACCTGCACTACAGAGACTTGTCGACTTAATTATTCAGAATTTCCTATTTTAATTTTAATTGTTTTTTTGTTTAGTGTTCGGCAATCATATTCGTAGTCATGACGGTGTTAACTATGAAAAAATTATCCTATGAAGAATAATTCCTGGTGTAAGTTGTTGTTGATGGTGGTAACTTTTTGCGTGTGAGTGAAAGTTACTCCAACTTTCTCTTTGTATGACTATTTTGTGAGAGACAGGTATGCCGGAATTAATGTAGAAAATTATGAAATCGATTGAAGTAGATTGATAATT